>CAXKWD010000010.1:72029567-72629567 GCA_964059195.1 Ectobius pallidus
AAGTGAACAAACATTAGTGTCAGTGAGTGAGCCCTTTTTCGGGTAGGTTTTAGGGCTAAAAATTTAAAAAATGTACTTCTTGGAATTTTCCTGTGGTTTACGGCCTAAAAGCCATACGTGTAGCATATTTCAAGTTTATAGCTAATCTGGAAATGGAGAAACATTAATGTGAGTGAGTCAGCCATTTTTCGGGGGCTTTTTGGGGCTAAAAATTAAGAAAACGTGCTTTTTGGAATTTTCCTGTGGATTACAGCCTAAGAGCTATACGTGTAGCATATTTCAAGTTTGAAGCTAATCTGGAAGTGGACAAACATTAATGTCAGTGAGTCAGCCCTTTTTCGGGGGCTTTTTAGAGCTAAAAATTTAAAAAATGTACTTTTCGGAATTTTCCTGAGGTTTACAGCCTTAAAGCTAAACATGTAGCATATTTCATGTTTCTAGCTAATCTGGAAGTGGACAAGCATTAATGTCATTGAGTCAGGCGTTTTTCGGGGGCTTTTTAGGGCTAAAGATTTAAAAAATGTACTTTTTGGAATTTACCTGTGGTTTTCAGCCTAAAAGCTATACGTGTAGCATATTTCAGGTTTGTAGCTAATCTGGAAGTAGACAAACATTAATGTCAGTGAGTCATCCCTTTTTCGGGGGTCTTTAGGGTTAAATATTAAGAAAGTGTGCTTTTTGGAAATTTCCTGTGGTTTCCAGCCTGAAAGCTATACGTGTAGCATATTTCAAGTTTCTAGCTAATCTGGAAGTGGACAAACATTAATGTCAGTGAGTCAGCCCTTTTTCGGGGGCTCATTAGGGCTAAAAATATAAAAAATGTTCTTTTTGGAAATTTCCTGTAGTTTACAGCCTAAAAGCTATAAGTGTAGCATATTTCAAGTTTGTAGCTAATCTGGAAGAGGACATACATTAATGTCAGTGAGTCAGCCCATTTTCGGTGGCTTTCTAGGGCTAAACATTTAAAAAATGTTCTTTTTGGAATTTTCCTGTAGTTTACAGCCTAAAAACTATAGGTGTAGCATATTTCAAGTTTGTAGCTAATCTGGAAGTGGACAAATATTAATGTCAGTGAGTCAGCTTCTTTTCGGGGGCTTTTTAGGGCTAAAAATTTTAAAAAATGTACTTTTTGGAATTTTCCTTAGGTTTACAGCCTTAAAGCTATACGTGTAGGATATTTCAAGTTTCTAGCTAATCTGGAAGTGGACAAGCATTAATGTCAGTGAGTCAGCCGTTTTTCAGGGGCTTTTTTGGGCTAAAAATTTAAAAAATGTACTTTTTGGAATTTTCCTGTGCTTTACAGCCTAAAAGCTATACGTGTAGCGTATTTCAAGTTTCTAGCTAATCTGGAAGTGAACCAACATTAATGCCAGTGAGTGAGCCCATTTTCGTGGGCCTTTTAGGGCTAAAAATTTAAAAAATGTACTTTTTGGAATTATCCTGTAGTTCACAGCCTAAAAGCTATAGCCTACGTGTAGCATATTTCAAGTTTGTAGCTTATCTGGATGTGGACAAACATTAATGTCAGTGAGTCAGCCCTTTTTCGGGGGGTTTTATGGCTAAGCATTAGGAAAACGTGCTTTTTGGAATTTTCCTCTGGTTTACAGCCTAATAGCTATACGTGTAGCATATTTCAAATTTCTAGCTAATCTGGAAGTGGACAAACATTAATATCAGTAAGCCAGCCGTTTTTAGGGGGCTTTTTAGGGCTAAAAATTAAAAAATGTACTTTTTTGGATTCTCCTGTGGTTTACAGCCTAAAAGCTATACGTGTAAGATATTTTTAAGTTTGTAACTAATTTGGAAGTGGGCAAACATTAGTGTCAGTGAGTGAGCCCTTTTTCGGGTGGGTTTTAGGGCTAAAAATTAAAAAAATGTACTTCTTGGAATTTTCCTGTGGTTTGCAGCCTAAAAGCTATACGTGTAGCATATTTCAAGTTTATAGCTAATCTGGAAGTGAAAAAACATTAATGTTAGTGAGTGAGCCCTTTTTCGGGGCATTTTAGGGCTTAAATTTTAAAAATGTACTATTTGGAATTTTCCTGTAGTTTACAGCCTAAAAGCTATACTTGTAGCATATTTCAAGTTTGTAGCTAATCTGGAAGAGGACAAACATTAATGTCAGTGTGTCAGCCCTTTTTCGGGAGCTTTTTAGGGCTAGAAATTAAAAAATGTATTTTTTGGAATTTTCCTCTAGCCTACAGCCTGGAAGCTATACATGTAGCATATTTCAAGTTTGTAGGTAATCTGGAAGTGGACAAACATTAATGTCAGTGAGTGAGCCCTTTTTCGGGGGTTTTTTGGGGTTAAAAATTAAGAAAATGTGCTTTTTGGAATTTTCCTGTGGTTTACAGACTAAAAGCTATACGTGTAGGATATTTCAAGTTTCTAGCTAATCTGGAAGTGGACTAACATTAATGTCAGTGAGTGAGCCATTTTTCGGGGTTTTTTTTGGGCTAAAAATTAAAAACACGTACATTTTGCTATTTTCCTGTGGTTTACTGCCTAAAAGCTATACGTGTAGCATATTTCAAGTTTGTAGCTAATCTGGAAGAGGACAAACATTAATGTCAGTGAGTCAGCCAATTTTCGGTGGCTTTCTAGAGCTAAAGATTTAAAAAATGTACTTTTTGGAATTTCAATGTGGTTTGCAGCCCAAAAGCTATACGTGTAGCATATTTCAAGTTTGTAGCTAATCTGGAAGTAGACAAACATTAATGTCAGTCAGTCAGCTATTTTTCTGGGGGTCTTTAGGGTTAAATATTAAGAAAGTGTGCTTTTTGGAATTTTCCTGTGGTTTCCAGCCTGAAAGCTATACGTGTAGCATATTTCAAGTTTCTAGCTAATCTGGAAGTGGACAAACATTAATGTCAGTGAGTCAGCCCTTTTTCGGAAGGTCTTTAGGGCTAAATATTAAGAAAGTGTGCTTTTTGGAATTTTCCTGTGGTTTACAGCCTAAAAGTTATACGTGTAGCATATTTCAAGTCTCTAGCTAATCTGGAAGTGGACAAACATTAATATCAGTGAGTGAGCCCTTTTTCGGAGGCTTCTTAGGGCTAGAATATAAGAAATGTACTTTTTGAATTTTCCTGTAGTTTACAGCCTAAAAGCTATACGTGTAGCATATTTCAAGTTTGTAGCTAATCTGGAAGAGGACAAACATTAATGTCAGTGAGTCAACCCATTTTCGGTGCTTTCTAGGGCTAAAGATTTAAAAAAATGTACTTTTTGGAATTTCCCTGTGGTTTGCAGCCTAAAAGCTATACGTGTAGCATGTTTCAAGTGTGTAGCTAATCTGGAAGTCGACAAACATTAATGACAGTGAGTCAGCCTTTTTTCGGGGGCTTTTTAGGGCTTAAAATTAAAAAATGTACATTTTTGAATTTTCCGAGTAGTTTTCAGCCTGAAAGCTATACGTGTAGCATATTTCAAGTTTATAGCTAATCTGGAAGTGAAAAAACATTAATGTTAATGAGTGAGCCGTTTTTCGGGGGCATTTTAGGGCTTAAAATTTAAAAATGTACTATTTGGAATTTTCCTGTAGTTTACAGCTTCAAAGCTATACGTGTAGCATATTTCAAGTTTGTAGCTAATCTGGAAGAGGACAAACATTAATGTCAGTGAGTCAGCCCTTTTCGGGGGCTTTTTTGGGCTAAAAATTTAAAAAATGTACTTTTTGGCATTATCCTGTGGTTTACAACCTAAAAGCTATACCTGTAGCATATTTCAAGTTTCTAGCTAGTCTGGAAGTGAACAAACATTACTATCAGTGAGTGAGCCCTTTTTCGGGCGGTTTTAAGTGCTAAAAATTTTAAAAATGTACTTTTGGAATTATCCTGTGGTTTACAGCCTAAAAGCTATACGTGTAGCATATTTGAAGTTTGTAGCTAATCTGGAAGTGGACAAACATTAATGTCAGTGAGTCAGCCCTTTTTCGGGGGCTTTTTAGGGCTAAAAATTTATAAAATGTACTCTTTGGAATTTTCCTGTAGTTTACAGCTTCAAAGCTATACGTGTAGCACATTTCAAGTTTCTAGTTAATCTGGAAGTGAAGAAACATTAATGTCAGTGAGTGAGCCCTTTTTCGGGGGGTTTTTGGGGCTAAAAATTAAGAAAATGTGCTTTTTGGAATTTTCCTGTGGTTTACAGACTAAAAGCTATATGTGTAGGATATTTCAAGTTTCTAGCTAATCTGGAAGTGGACTAACATTAATGTCAGTGAGTGAGCCATTTTTCAGGGGGTTTTTTGGGCTAAAAATTTAAAACACGTACATTTTGCTATTTTCCTGTGGTTTACTGCCTAAAAGCTATACGTGTAGCATATTTCAAGTTTGTAGCTAATCTGGAAGATGACAAACATTAATGTCAGTGAGTCAGCCCATTTTCGGTGGCTTTCTAGAGCTAAAGATTTAAAAAAGTACTTTTTGGAATTTCCCTGTGGTTTGCAGCCTAAAAGCTATACGTGTAGCATATTTCAAGTTTGAAGCTAATCTGGAAGTAGACAAACATTAATGTCAGTGAGTCAGCCATTTTTCGGGGGGTCTTTAGGGTTAAATATTAAGAAAGTGTGCTTTTGGAATTTTCCTGTGGTTTCCAGCCTGAAAGCTATACGTGTAGCATATTTCAAGTTTCTAGCTAATCTGGAAGTGGACAAACATTAATGTCAGTGAGTCAGCACTTTTTCGGAAGGTCTTTAGGGCTGAATATTATGAAAGTGTGCTTTTTGGAATTTTCCTGTGGTTTACAGCCTAAAAGTTATACGTGTAGCATATTTCAAGTCTCTAGCTAATCTGGAAGTGGACAAACATTAATATCAGTGAGTGAGCCCTTTTTCGGAGGCTTCTTAGGGCTAAAAATATAAGAAATGTACTTTTTGGAATTTTCCTGCAGTTTACAGCCTAAAAGCTATACGTGTAGCATATTTCAAGTTTGTAGCTAATCTGGAAGAGGACAAACATTAATGTCAGTGAGTCAGCACTTTTTCGGAAGGTCTTTAGGGCTGAATATTATGAAAGTGTGCTTTTTGGAATTTCCCTGTGGTTTGCAGCCTAAAAGCTATACGTGTAGCATGTTTCAAGTTTGTAGCTAATCTGGAAGTCGACAAACATTAATGACAGTGAGTCAGCCCCTTTTCAGGGGCTTTTTAGGGCTAAAAATTTATAAAATGTACTTTTTGGAATTTTCCTGTAGTTTTCAGCCTGAAAGCTATACGTGTAGCATATTTCAAGTTTGTAGCTAATCTGGAAGTGGACAAACATTAATGTCAGTGAGTCAGCCCTTTTTCGGGGGTACTTTAGGGCTAAATATTAAGAAAGTGTGTTTTTTGGAATTTTCCTGTGGTTTTCAGCCTGAAAGCTATACGTGTAGCATATTTCAAGTTTGTAGCTTATCCGGAAGAGGACAAACATTAATGTCAGTGAGTCAGCCCTTTTTCGGGGGCCTTTTTGGGCTAAAAATTTAAAAAATGTACTTTTTGGAATTATCCTGTGGTTTACAACCTAAAAGCTATAGGTGTAGCATATTTCAAGTTTCTAGCTAGTCTGGAAGTGAACAAACATTACTATCAGTGAGTGAGCCCTTTTTCGGGTGGTTTCAAGGGCTAAAAATTTTAAAAATGTACTTTTGGAATTATCCTGTGGTTTACAGCCTAAAAGCTATACGTGTAGCATATTTGAAGTTTGTAGCTAATCTGGAAGTGGACAAACATTAATGTCAGTGAGTCAGCCCTTTTTCGGGGGCTTTTTAGGGCTAAAAATTTATAAAATGTACTTTTTGGAATTTTCCTGTAGTTTACAGCTTCAAAGCTATACGTGTAGCATATTTCAAGTTTCTAGCTAATCTGGAAGTGGACAAACATTAATATGAGTGAGTCAGCCGTTTTTCGGGGGCTTTTTTGGGCTAAAAATTAAAAAATGTACTTTTTTGGATTCTCCTGTGGTTTACAGCCTAAAAGCTATACGTGTACATATTTCAAGTTTGTAGCTAATTTGGAAGTGGGCAAACATTAGTGTCAGTGAGTGAGCCCATTTTCGGGTGGGTTTTAGGGCTAAAAATTTAAAAAATGTACTTCTTTGAATTTTCTTGTGGTTTGCACCCTAAAAGCTATACGTGTGCATATTTCAAGTTTATAGCTAATCTGGAAGTGAACAAACATTAATGTTAGTGAGTAAGCCCTTTTTCGGGGGCATTTTAGGGCTACAAATTAAAAAATGTATTTTTTGGAATTTTCCTCTAGCCTACAGCCTGGAAGCTATACGTGTAGCATATTTATAGTTTGTATGTAACCTGGAAGTGGACAAACATTAATGTCAGTGAGTGAGCCCTTTTTCGGGGGGTTTTTGGGGATAAAAATTAAGAAAATGTGCTTTTTGGAATTTTCCTGTGGTTTCCAGCCTGAAAGCTATACGTGTAGCATATTTCAAGTTTCTAGCTAATCTGGAAGTGGACAAACATTAATGTCAGTGAGTCAGCCCTTTTTCGGAAGGTCTTTAGGGCTAAATATTAAGAAAGTGTGCTTTTTGGAATTTTCCTTTGGTTTACAGCCTAAAAGTTATACGTGTAGCATATTTCAAGTCTCTAGCTAATCTGGAAGTGGACAAACATTAATATCAGTGAGTGAGCCCTTTTTCGGAGGCTTCTTAGGGCTAAAAATATAAGAAATGTACTTTTTGGAATTTTCCTGCAGTTTACAGCCTAAAAGCTATACGTGTAGCATATTTCAAGTTTGTAGCTAATCTGGAAGAGGACAAACATTAATGTCAGTGAGTCAACACATTTTCGGTGGCTTTGTAATGCTAAAGATTAAAAAAAATGTACTTTTTGGAATTTCCCTGTGGTTTGCAGCCTAAAAGCTATACGTGTAGCATGTTTCAAGTTTGTAGCTAATCTGGAAGTCGACAAACATTAATGACAGTGAGTCAGCCCCTTTTCAGGGGCTTTTTAGGGCTAAAAATTTATAAAATGTACTTTTTGGAATTTTCCTGTAGTTTTCAGCCTGAAAGCTATACGTGTAGCATATTTCAAGTTTGTAGCTAATCTGGAAGTGGACAAACATTAATGTCAGTGAGTCAGCCCTTTTTCGGGGGTACTTTAGGGCTAAATATTAAGAAAGTGTGTTTTTTGGAATTTTCCTGTGGTTTTCAGCCTGAAAGCTATACGTGTAGCATATTTCAAGTTTGTAGCTTATCTGGAAGAGGACAAACATTAATGTCAGTGAGTCAGCCCTTTTTCGGGGGCCTTTTTGGGCTAAAAATTTAAAAAATGTACTTTTTGGAATTATTCTGTGGTTTACAACCTAAAAGCTATACGTGTAGCATATTTCAAGTTTCTAGCTAGTCTGGAAGTGAACAAACATTACTATCAGTGAGTGAGCCCTTTTTCGGGTGGTTTCAAGGGCTAAAAATTTTAAAAATGTACTTTTGGAATTATCCTGTGGTTTACAGCCTAAAAGCTATACGTGTAGCATATTTGAAGTTTGTAGCTAATCTGGAAGTGGACAAACATTAATGTCAGTGAGTCAGCCCTTTTTCGGGGGCTTTTTAGGGCTAAAAATTTATAAAATGTACTTTTTGGAATTTTCCTGTAGTTTACAGCTTCAAAGCTATACGTGTAGCATATTTCAAGTTTCTAGCTAATCTGGAAGTGGACAAACATTAATATGAGTGAGTCAGCCGTTTTTCGGGGGCTTTTTTGGGCTAAAAATTAAAAAATGTACTTTTTTGGATTCTCCTGTGGTTTACAGCCTAAAAGCTATACGTGTACATATTTCAAGTTTGTAGCTAATTTGGAAGTGGGCAAACATAAGTGTCAGTGAGTGAGCCCATTTTCGGGTGGGTTTTAGGGCTAAAAATTTAAAAAATGTACTTCTTTGAATTTTCTTGTGGTTTGCACCCTAAAAGCTATACGTGTGCATATTTCAAGTTTATAGCTAATCTGGAAGTGAACAAACATTAATGTTAGTGATTAAGCCCTTTTTCGGGGGCATTTTAGGGCTACAAATTAAAAAATGTATTTTTTGGAATTTTCCTCTAGCCTACAGCCTGGAAGCTATACGTGTAGCATATTTATAGTTTGTATGTAACCTGGAAGTGGACAAACATTAATGTCAGTGAGTGAGCCCTTTTTCGGGGGGTTTTTGGGGATAAAAATTAAGAAAATGTGCTTTTTGGAATTTTCCTGTGGTTTCCAGCCTGAAAGCTATACGTGTAGCATATTTCAAGTTTCTAGCTAATCTGGAAGTGGACAAACATTAATGTCAGTGAGTCAGCCCTTTTTCGGAAGGTCTTTAGGGCTAAATATTAAGAAAGTGTGCTTTTTGGAATTTTCCTTTGGTTTACAGCCTAAAAGTTATACGTGTAGCATATTTCAAGTCTCTAGCTAATCTGGAAGTGGACAAACATTAATATCAGTGAGTGAGCCCTTTTTCGGAGGCTTCTTAGGGCTAAAAATATAAGAAATGTACTTTTTGGAATTTTCCTGTAGTTTACAGCCTAAAAGCTATACGTGTAGCATATTTCAAGTTTGTAGCTAATCTGGAAGAGGACAAACATTAATGTCAGTGAGTCAACCCATTTTCGGTGGCTTTCTAGGGCTAGAGATTTAAAAAAATGTACTTTTTGGAGTTTCCCTGTGGTTTGCAGCCTGAAAGCTATACATGTAGCATGTTTAAAGTTTGTAGCTAATCTGGAAGTCGACAAACATTAATGACAGTGAGTCAGCCCCTTTTCGGGGGCTTTTTAGGGCTAAAAATTTATAAAACGTACTTTTTGGAATTTTCTTGTAGTTTACAGCCTCAAAGCTATACGTGTAGCATATTTCAAGTTTGTAACTAATCTGGAAGTCGACAAACGTTAATGTCAGTGAGTCAGCCCTCTTTCGGGGGCTTTTTAGGGCTTAAAATTAAAAAAATGTACATTTTGGAATTTTCCGAGTAGTTTTCAGCCTGAAAGCTATACGTGTAGCATATTTCAAGTTTGTAGCTAATCTCGAAGTGGACAAACATTAATGTCAGTGAGTCAGCCCTTTTTCGGGGGTACTTTAGAGCTAAATATTAAGAAAGTGTGTTTTTTGGAATTTTCCTGTGGTTTTCAGCCTGAAAGCTATACGTGTAGCATATTTCAAGTTTCTAGCTAGTCTGGATGTGAACAAACATTACTATCAGTGAGTGAGCCCTTTTTCGGGTGGTTTTAAGGGCTACAAATTTTAAAAATGTACTTTTGGAATTATCCTTTGGTTTACAGCCCAAAAGCTATACGTGTAGCATATTTCAAGTTTGTAGCTAATCTGGAAGAGGACAAACATTAATGTCAGTGAGTCAGCCCTTTTTCGGGGGCTTTTTTGGGCTAAAAATTTAAAAAATGTACTTTTTGGAATTATCCTGTGGTTTACAACCTAAAAGCTATACGTGTAGCATATTTCAAGTTTCTAGCTAGTCTGGAAGTGAACAAACCTCGCTATCAGTGAGTGAGCCCTTTTTCGGGTGGTTTTAAGGGCTAAAAATTTTAAAAATGTACTTTTGGAATTATCCTGTGGTTTACAGCCTAAAAGCTATACGTGTAGCATATTTGAAGTTTGTAGCTAATCTGGAAGTGGGCAAACATTAATGTCAGTGAATCAGCCCTTTTTCGGGCGCTTTTTAGGGCTAAAAGTTTATAAAATGTACCTTTTGGAATTTTCCTGTAGTTTACAGCTTCAAAGCTATATGTGTAGCATATTTCAAGTTTCTAGCTAATCTGGAAGTGGACAAACATTAATATCAGTAAGTCAGCCGTTTTTCGGGGGCTTTTTAGGGCTAAAAATTAAAAATGTACTTTTTTGGATTCTCCTGTGGTTTACAGCCTAAAAGCTATACGTGTAGCATATTTCAAGTTTGTAGCTAATTTTCAAGTGGGCAAACATTAGTGTCAGTGAGTGAGCCCATTTTCGGGTGGGTTTTAGGGCTAAAAATTTAAAAAATGTACTTCTTGGAATTTTCCTGTGGTTTGCAGCCTAAAAGCTATACGTGTAGGATATTTCAAGTTTCTAGCTAATCTGGAAGTGGACTAACATTAATGTCAGTGAGTGAGCCATTTTTCGGTGGCTTTCTAGAGCTAAAGATTTAAAAAATGTACTTTTTGGAATTTCCCTGTGGTTTGCAGCCTTAAAGCTATACGTGTAGCATATTTCAAGTTTGTAGCTAATCTGGAAGTAGACAAACATTAATGTCAGTGAGTCAGCCATTTTTCGGGGGGTCTTTTGGTTTAAATATTAAGAAAGTGTGCTTTTTGGAATTTTCCTTTGGTTTCCAGCCTGAAAGCTATACGTGTAGCATATTTCAAGTTTCTAGCTAATCAGGAAGTGGACAAACATTAATGTCAGTAAGTCAGCCCTTTTTCGGAAGGTCTTTAGGGCTAAATATTAAGAAAGTGTGCTTTTTGGAATTTTCCTGTGGTTTACAGCCTAAAAGTTATACGTGTAGCATATTTCATGTCTCTAGCTAATCTGGATGTGGACAAACATTAATATCAGTGAGTGAGCCCTTTTTCGGAGGCTTCTTAGGGCTAAAAATATATGAAATGTACTTTTTGGAATTTTCCTGTAGTTTACAGCCTTAAAGATATACGTGTAGCATATTTCAAGTTTGCAGCTAATCTGGAAGAGGACAAACATTAATGTCAGTGAGTCAACCCATTTTCGGTGGCTTTCTAGGGCTAAAGATTTGAAAAAATGTACTTTTTGGAATTTCCCTGTGGTTTGCAGCCTAAAAGCTATACGTGTAGCATGTTTCAAGTTTGTAGCTAATCTGGAAGTCGACAAACATTAATGACAGAGAGTCAGCCCCTTTTCGGGGGCTTTTTAGGGCTAAAAATTTATGAAATGTACTTTTTGGAATTTTCCTGTTCAAAGCTATACGTGTAGCATATTTCAAGTTTCTAGCTAATCTGGAAGTGGACAAACATTAATATCAGTGAGTCAGCCGTTTTTCGGGGGCTTTTTAGGGCCAAAAATTTTAAAAATGTACTTTTGGAATTATCCTGTGGTTTACAGCCTAAAAGCTATACGTGTAGCATATTTGAAGTTTGTAGCTAATCTGGAAGTGGACAAACATTAATGTAAGTGAGTCAGCCCTTTTTCGGGGGCTTTTTAGGGCTAAAAATTTATAAAATGTACTCTTTGGAATTTTCCTGTAGTTTACAGCTTCAAAGCTATACGTGTAGCATATTTCAAGTTTCTAGTTAATCTGGAAGTGAACAAACATTAATGTCAGTGAGTGAGCCCTTTTTCGGGGGGTTTTTGGGGCTAAAAATTAAGAAAATGTGCTTTTTGGAATTTTCCTGTGGTTTACAGACTAAAAGCTATATGTGTAGGATATTTCAAGTTTCTAGCTAATCTGGAAGTGGACTAACATTAATGTCAGTGAGTGAGCCATTTTTCAGGGGGTTTTTTGGGCTAAAAATTTAAAACACGTACATTTTGCTATTTTCCTGTGGTTTACTGCCTAAAAGCTATACGTGTAGCATATTTCAAGTTTGTAGCTAATCTGGAAGATGACAAACATTAATGTCAGTGAGTCAGCCCATTTTCGGTGGCTTTCTAGAGCTAAAGATTTAAAAAAGTACTTTTTGGAATTTCCCTGTGGTTTGCAGCCTAAAAGCTATACGTGTAGCATATTTCAAGTTTGAAGCTAATCTGGAAGTAGACAAACATTAATGTCAGTGAGTCAGCCATTTTTCGGGGGGTCTTTAGGGTTAAATATTAAGAAAGTGTGCTTTTGGAATTTTCCTGTGGTTTCCAGCCTGAAAGCTATACGTGTAGCATATTTCAAGTTTCTAGGTAATCTGGAAGTGGACAAACATTAATGTCAGTGAGTCAGCAATTTTTCGGAAGGTCTTTAGGGCTGAATATTATGAAAGTGTGCTTTTTGGAATTTTCCTGTGGTTTACAGCCTAAAAGTTATACGTGTAGCATATTTCAAGTCTCTAGCTAATCTGGAAGTGGACAAACATTAATATCAGTGAGTGAGCCCTTTTTCGGAGGCTTCTTAGGGCTAAAAATATAAGAAATGTACTTTTTGGAATTTTCCTGCAGTTTACAGCCTAAAAGCTATACGTGTAGCATATTTCAAGTTTGTAGCTAATCTGGAAGAGGACAAACATTAATGTCAGTGAGTCAACACATTTTCGGTGGCTTTCTAGGGCTAAAGATTAAAAAAAATGTACTTTTTGGAATTTCCCTGTGGTTTGCAGCCTAAAAGCTATACGTGTAGCATGTTTCAAGTTTGTAGCTAATCTGGAAGTCGACAAACATTAATGACAGTGAGTCAGCCCCTTTTCAGGGGCTTTTTAGGGCTAAAAATTTATAAAATGTACTTTTTGGAATTTTCCTGTAGTTTACAGCTTTAAAGCTATACGTGTAGCATATTTCAAGTTTCTAGCTAATCTGGAAGTGGACAAACATTAATATGAGTGAGTCAGCCGTTTTTCGGGGGCTTTTTAGGGCTAAAAATTAAAAAATGTACTTTTTTGGATTCTCCTGTGGTTTACAGCCTAAAAGCTATACGTGTACATATTTCAAGTTTGTAGCTAATTTGGAAGTGGGCAAACATTAGTGTCAGTGAGTGAGCCCATTTTCGGGTGGGTTTTAGGGCTAAAAATTTAAAAAATGTACTTCTTTGAATTTTCTTGTGGTTTGCACCCTAAAAGCTATACGTGTGCATATTTCAAGTTTATAGCTAATCTGGAAGTGAACAAACATTAATGTTAGTGAGTAAGCCCTCTTTCGGGGGCATTTTAGGGCTACAAATTAAAAAATGTATTTTTTGGAATTTTCCTCTAGCCTACAGCCTGGAAGCTATACGTGTAGCATATTTATAGTTTGTATGTAACCTGGAAGTGGACAAACATTAATGTCAGTGAGTGAGCCCTTTTTCGGGGGGTTTTTAGGGATAAAAATTAAGAAAATGTGCTTTTTGGAATTTTCCTGTGGTTTCCAGCCTGAAAGCTATACGTGTAGCATATTTCAAGTTTCTAGCTAATCTGGAAGTGGACAAACATTAATGTCAGTGAGTCAGCCCTTTTTCGGAAGGTCTTTAGGGCTAAATATTAAGAAAGTGTACTTTTTGGAATTTTCCTTTCGTTTACAGCCTAAAAGTTATACGTGTAACATATTTCAAGTCTCTAGCTAATCTGGAAGTGGACAAACATTAATATCAGTGAGTGAGCCCTTTTTCGGAGGCTTTTTTAGGGCTAAAAATATAAGAAATGTACTTTTTGGAATTTTCCTGTAGTTTACAGCCTAAAAGCTATACGTGTAGCATATTTCAAGTTTGTAGCTAATCTGGAAGAGGACAAACATTAATGTCAGTGAGTCAACCCATTTTCGGTGGCTTTCTAGGGCTAGAGATTTAAAAAAATGTACTTTTTGGAGTTTCCCTGTGGTTTGCAGCCTGAAAGCTATACATGTAGCATGTTTAAAGTTTGTAGCTAATCTGGAAGTCGACAAACATTAATGACAGTGAGTCAGCCCCTTTTCGGGGGCTTTTTAGGGCTAAAAATTTATAAAATGTACATTTTGGAATTTTCTTGTAGTTTACAGCCTCAAAGCTATACGTGTAGCATATTTCAAGTTTGTAACTAATCTGGAAGTCGACAAACATTAATGTCAGTGAGTCAGCCCTCTTTCGGGGGCTTTTTAGGGCTTAAAATTAAAAAAATGAACATTTTGGAATTTTCCGAGTAGTTTTCAGCCTGAAAGCTATACGTGTAGCATATTTCAAGTTTGTAGCTAATCTCGAAGTGGACAAACATTAATGTCAGTGAGTCAGCCCTTTTTCGGGGGTACTTTAGAGCTAAATATTAAGAAAGTGTGTTTTTTGGAATTTTCCTGTGGTTTTCAGCCTGAAAGCTATACGTGTAGCATATTTCAAGTTTCTAGCTAGTCTGGATGTGAACAAACATTACTATCAGTGAGTGAGCCCTTTTTCGGGTGGTTTTAAGGGCTACAAATTTTAAAAATGTACTTTTGGAATTATCCTTTGGTTTACAGCCCAAAAGCTATACGTGTAGCATATTTCAAGTTTGTAGCTAATCTGGAAGAGGACAAACATTAATGTCAGTGAGTCAGCCCTTTTTCGGGGGCTTTTTTGGGCTAGAAAATTAAAAAATGTACTTTTTGGAATTATCCTGTGGTTTACAACCTAAAAGCTATACGTGTAGCATATTTCAAGTTTCTAGCTAGTCTGGAAGTGAACAAACCTCGCTATCAGTGAGTGAGCCCTTTTTCGGGTGGTTTTAAGGGCTAAAAATTTTAAAAATGTACTTTTGGAATTATCCTGTGGTTTACAGCCTAAAAGCTATACGTGTAGCATATTTGAAGTTTGTAGCTAATCTGGAAGTGGGCAAACATTAATGTCAGTGAGTCAGCCCTTTTTCGGGGGCTTTTTAGGGCTAAAAGTTTATAAAACGTACCTTTTGGAATTTTCCTGTAGTTTACAGCTTCAAAGCTATACGTGTAGCATATTTCAAGTTTCTAGCTAATCTGGAAGTGGACAAACATTAATATCAGTGAGTCAGCCGTTTTTCGGGGGCTTTTTAGGGCTAAAAATTAAAAATGTACTTTTTTGGATTCTCCTGTGGTTTACAGCCTAAAAGCTATACGTGTAGCATATTTGAAGTTTGTAGCTAATCTGGAAGTGGACAAACATTAATGTCAGTGAGTCAGCCCTTTTTCGGGGGCTTTTTAGGGCTAAAAATTTATAAAATGTACTTTTTGGAATTTTCCTGTAGTTTACAGCTTCAAAGCTATACGTGTAGCATATTTCAAGTTTCTAGCTAATCTGGAAGTGGACAAACATTAATATGAGTGAGTCAGCCGTTTTTCGGGGGCTTTTTAGGGCTAAAAATTAAAAAACGTACTTTTTTGGATTCTCCTGTGGTTTACAGCCTAAAAGCTATACGTGTACATATTTCAAGTTTGTAGCTAATTTGGAAGTGGGCAAACATTAGTGTCAGTGAGTGAGCCCATTTTCGGGTGGGGTTTAGGGCTAAAAATTTAAAAAATGTACTTCTTGGAATTTTCCTGTGGTTTGCAGCCTAAAAGCTATACGTGTGCATATTTCAAGTTTATAGCTAATCTGGAAGTGAACAAACATTAATGTTAGTGAGTAAGCCCTTTTTCGGGGGCATTTTAGGGCTTAACATTTAAAAATGTACTACTTGGAATTTTCCTGTAGCTTACAGCCTAAAAGCTATACTTGTAGCATATTTTAAGTTTGTAGCTAATCTGGATTAGGACAAACATTAATGTCAGTGAGTCAGCCCTTTTTCGGGAGCTTTTTAGGGCTACAAATTAAAAAATGTATTTTTTGGAATTTTCCTGTGGTTTACAACCTAAAAGCTATACGTGTAGCATATTTCAAGTTTCTAGCTAGTCTGGAAGTGAACAAACCTCGCTATCAGTGAGTGAGCCCTTTTTCGGGTGGTTTTAAGGGCTAAAAATTTTAAAAATGTACTTTTGGAATTATCCTGTGGTTTACAGCCTAAAAGCTATACGTGTAGCATATTTGAAGTTTGTAGCTAATCTGGAAGTGGGCAAACATTAATGTCAGTGAGTCAGCCCTTTTTCGGGGGCTTTTTAGGGCTAAAAGTTTATAAAACGTACCTTTTGGAATTTTCCTGTAGTTTACAGCTTCAAAGCTATACGTGTAGCATATTTCAAGTTTCTAGCTAATCTGGAAGTGGACAAACATTAATATCAGTGAGTCAGCCGTTTTTCGGGGGCTTTTTAGGGCTAAAAATTAAAAATGTACTTTTTTGGATTCTCCTGTGGTTTACAGCCTAAAAGCTATACGTGTAGCATATTTGAAGTTTGTAGCTAATCTGGAAGTGGACAAACATTAATGTCAGTGAGTCAGCCCTTTTTCGGGGTCTTTTTAGGGCTAAAAATTTATAAAATGTACTTTTTGGAATTTTCCTGTAGTTTACAGCTTCAAAGCTATACGTGTAGCATATTTCAAGTTTCTAGCTAATCTGGAAGTGGACAAACATTAATATCAGTGAGTCAGCCGTTTTTCGGGGGCTTTTTAGGGCCAAAAATTTTAAAAATGTACTTTTGGAATTATCCTGTGGTTTACAGCCTAAAAGCTATACGTGTAGCATATTTGAAGTTTGTAGCTAATCTGGAAGTGGACAAACATTAATGTCAGTGAGTCAGCCCTTTTTCGGGGGCTTTTTAGGGCTAAAAATTTATAAAATGTACTCTTTGGAATTTTCCTGTAGTTTACAGCTTCAAAGCTATACGTGTAGCATATTTCAAGTTTCTAGTTAATCTGGAAGTGAACAAACATTAATGTCAGTGAGTGAGCCCTCTTTCGGGGGGTTTTTGGGGCTAAAAATTAAGAAAATGTGCTTTTTGGAATTTTCCTGTGGTTTACAGACTAAAAGCTATATGTGTAGGATATTTCAAGTTTCTAGCTAATCTGGAAGTGGACTAACATTAATGTCAGTGAGTGAGCCATTTTTCAGGGGGTTTTTTGGGCTAAAAATTTAAAACACGTACATTTTGCTATTTTCCTGTGGTTTACTGCCTAAAAGCTATACGTGTAGCATATTTCAAGTTTGTAGCTAATCTGGAAGATGACAAACATTAATGTCAGTGAGTCAGCCCATTTTCGGTGGCTTTCTAGAGCTAAAGATTTAAAAAAGTACTTTTTGGAATTTCCCTGTGGTTTGCAGCCTAAAAGCTATACGTGTAGCATATTTCAAGTTTGAAGCTAATCTGGAAGTAGACAAACATTAATGTCAGTGAGTCAGCCATTTTTCGGGGGGTCTTTAGGGTTAAATATTAAGAAAGTGTGCTTTTGGAATTTTCCTGTGGTTTCCAGCCTGAAAGCTATACGTGTAGCATATTTCAAGTTTCTAGCTAATCTGGAAGTGGACAAACATTAATGTCAGTGAGTCAGCAATTTTTCGGAAGGTCTTTAGGGCTGAATATTATGAAAGTGTGCTTTTTGGAATTTTCCTGTGGTTTACAGCCTAAAAGTTATACGTGTAGCATATTTCAAGTCTCTAGCTAATCTGGAAGTGGACAAACATTAATATCAGTGAGTGAGCCCTTTTTCGGAGGCTTCTTAGGGCTAAAAATATAAGAAATGTACTTTTTGGAATTTTCCTGCAGTTTACAGCCTAAAAGCTATACGTGTAGCATATTTCAAGTTTGTAGCTAATCTGGAAGAGGACAAACATTAATGTCAGTGAGTCAACACATTTTCGGTGGCTTTCTAGGGCTAAAGATTAAAAAAAATGTACTTTTTGGAATTTCCCTGTGGTTTGCAGCCTAAAAGCTATACGTGTAGCATGTTTCAAGTTTGTAGCTAATCTGGAAGTCGACAAACATTAATGACAGTGAGTCAGCCCCTTTTCAGGGGCTTTTTAGGGCTAAAAATTTATAAAATGTACTTTTTGGAATTTTCCTGTAGTTTTCAGCCTGAAAGCTATACGTGTAGCATATTTCAAGTTTGTAGCTAATCTGGAAGTGGACAAACATTAATGTCAGTGAGTCAGCCCTTTTTCGGGGGTACTTTAGGGCTAAATATTAAGAAAGTGTGTTTTTTGGAATTTTCCTGTGGTTTTCAGCCTGAAAGCTATACGTGTAGCATATTTCAAGTTTGTAGCTTATCCGGAAGAGGACAAACATTAATGTCAGTGAGTCAGCCCTTTTTCGGGGGCCTTTTTGGGCTAAAAATTTAAAAAATGTACTTTTTGGAATTATCCTGTGGTTTACAACCTAAAAGCTATAGGTGTAGCATATTTCAAGTTTCTAGCTAGTCTGGAAGTGAACAAACATTACTATCAGTGAGTGAGCCCTTTTTCGGGTGGTTTCAAGGGCTAAAAATTTTAAAAATGTACTTTTGGAATTATCCTGTGGTTTACAGCCTAAAAGCTATACGTGTAGCATATTTGAAGTTTGTAGCTAATCTGGAAGTGGACAAACATTAATGTCAGTGAGTCAGCCCTTTTTCGGGGGCTTTTTAGGGCTAAAAATTTATAAAATGTACTTTTTGGAATTTTCCTGTAGTTTACAGCTTTAAAGCTATACGTGTAGCATATTTCAAGTTTCTAGCTAATCTGGAAGTGGACAAACATTAATATGAGTGAGTCAGCCGTTTTTCGGGGGCTTTTTAGGGCTAAAAATTAAAAAATGTACTTTTTTGGATTCTCCTGTGGTTTACAGCCTAAAAGCTATACGTGTACATATTTCAAGTTTGTAGCTAATTTGGAAGTAGGCAAACATTAGTGTCAGTGAGTGAGCCCATTTTCGGGTGGGTTTTAGGGCTAATAATTTAAAAAATGTACTTCTTTGAATTTTCTTGTGGTTTGCACCCTAAAAGCTATACGTGTGCATATTTCAAGTTTATAGCTAATCTGGAAGTGAACAAACATTAATGTTAGTGAGCAAGCCCTCTTTCGGGGGCATTTTAGGGCTACAAATTAAAAAATGTATTTTTTGGAATTTTCCTCTAGCCTACAGCCTGGAAGCTATACGTGTAGCATATTTATAGTTTGTATGTAACCTGGAAGTGGACAAACATTAATGTCAGTGAGTGAGCCCTTTTTCGGGGGGTTTTTAGGGATAAAAATTAAGAAAATGTGCTTTTTGGAATTTTCCTGTGGTTTCCAGCCTGAAAGCTATACGTGTAGCATATTTCAAGTTTCTAGCTAATCTGGAAGTGGACAAACATTAATGTCAGTGAGTCAGCCCTTTTTCGGAAGGTCTTTAGGGCTAAATATTAAGAAAGTGTGCTTTTTGGAATTTTCCTTTCGTTTACAGCCTAAAAGTTATACGTGTAACATATTTCAAGTCTCTAGCTAATCTGGAAGTGGACAAACATTAATATCAGTGAGTGAGCCCTTTTTCGGAGGCTTCTTAGGGCTAAAAATATAAGAAATGTACTTTTTGGAATTTTCCTGTAGTTTACAGCCTAAAAGCTATACGTGTAGCATATTTCAAGTTTGTAGCTAATCTGGAAGAGGACAAACATTAATGTCAGTGAGTCAACCCATTTTCGGTGGCTTTCTAGGGCTAGAGATTTAAAAAAATGTACTTTTTGGAGTTTCCCTGTGGTTTGCAGCCTGAAAGCTATACATGTAGCATGTTTAAAGTTTGTAGCTAATCTGGAAGTCGACAAACATTAATGACAGTGAGTCAGCCCCTTTTCGGGGGCTTTTTAGGGCTAAAAATTTATAAAATGTACATTTTGGAATTTTCTTGTAGTTTACAGCCTCAAAGCTATACGTGTAGCATATTTCAAGTTTGTAACTAATCTGGAAGTCGACAAACGTTAATGTCAGTGAGTCAGCCCTCTTTCGGGGGCTTTTTAGGGCTTAAAATTAAAAAAATGTACATTTTGGAATTTTCCGAGTAGTTTTCAGCCTGAAAGCTATACGTGTAGCATATTTCAAGTTTGTAGCTAATCTCGAAGTGGACAAACATTAATGTCAGTGAGTCAGCCCTTTTTCGGGGGTACTTTAGAGCTAAATATTAAGAAAGTGTGTTTTTTGGAATTTTCCTGTGGTTTTCAGCCTGAAAGCTATACGTGTAGCATATTTCAAGTTTCTAGCTAGTCTGGATGTGAACAAACATTACTATCAGTGAGTGAGCCCTTTTTCGGGTGGTTTTAAGGGCTACAAATTTTAAAAATGTACTTTTGGAATTATCCTTTGGTTTACAGCCCAAAAGCTATACGTGTAGCATATTTCAAGTTTGTAGCTAATCTGGAAGAGGACAAACATTAATGTCAGTGAGTCAGCCCTTTTTCGGGGGCTTTTTTGGGCTAAAAAATTAAAAAATGTACTTTTTGGAATTATCCTGTGGTTTACAACCTAAAAGCTATACGTGTAGCATATTTCAAGTTTCTAGCTAGTCTGGAAGTGAACAAACCTCGCTATCAGTGAGTGAGCCCTTTTTCGGGTGGTTTTAAGGGCTAAAAATTTTAAAAATGTACTTTTGGAATTATCCTGTGGTTTACAGCCTAAAAGCTATACGTGTAGCATATTTGAAGTTTGTAGCTAATCTGGAAGTGGGCAAACATTAATGTCAGTGAGTCAGCCCTTTTTCGGGGGCTTTTTAATGCTAAAAGTTTATAAAACGTACCTTTTGGAATTTTCCTGTAGTTTACAGCTTCAAAGCTATACGTGTAGCATATTTCAAGTTTCTAGCTAATCTGGAAGTGGACAAACATTAATATCAGTGAGTCAGCCGTTTTTCGGGGGCTTTTTAGGGCTAAAAATTAAAAATGTACTTTTTTGGATTCTCCTGTGGTTTACAGCCTAAAAGCTATACGTGTAGCATATTTGAAGTTTGTAGCTAATCTGGAAGTGGACAAACATTAATGTCAGTGAGTCAGCCCTTTTTCGGGGGCTTTTTAGGGCTAAAAATTTATAAAATGTACTTTTTGGAATTTTCCTGTAGTTTACAGCTTCAAAGCTATACGTGTAGCATATTTCAAGTTTCTAGCTAATCTGGAAGTGGACAAACATTAATATGAGTGAGTCAGCCGTTTTTCGGGGGCTTTTTAGGGCTAAAAATTAAAAAACGTACTTTTTTGGATTCTCCTGTGGTTTACAGCCTAAAAGCTATACGTGTACATATTTCAAGTTTGTAGCTAATTTGGAAGTGGGCAAACATTAGTGTCAGTGAGTGAGCCCATTTTCGGGTGGGTTTTAGGGCTAAAAATTTAAAAAATGTACTTCTTGGAATTTTCCTGTGGTTTGCAGCCTAAAAGCTATACGTGTGCATATTTCAAGTTTATAGCTAATCTGGAAGTGAACAAACATTAATGTTAGTGAGTAAGCCCTTTTTCGGGGGCATTTTAGGGCTTAACATTTAAAAATGTACTACTTGGAATTTTCCTGTAGCTTACAGCCTAAAAGCTATACTTGTAGCATATTTTAAGTTTGTAGCTAATCTGGATTAGGACAAACATTAATGTCAGTGAGTCAGCCCTTTTTCGGGAGCTTTTTAGGGCTACAAATTAAAAAATGTATTTTTTGGAATTTTCCTGTGGTTTACAACCTAAAAGCTATACGTGTAGCATATTTCAAGTTTCTAGCTAGTCTGGAAGTGAACAAACCTCGCTATCAGTGAGTGAGCCCTTTTTCGGGTGGTTTTAAGGGCTAAAAATTTTAAAAATGTACTTTTGGAATTATCCTGTGGTTTACAGCCTAAAAGCTATACGTGTAGCATATTTGAAGTTTGTAGCTAATCTGGAAGTGGGCAAACATTAATGTCAGTGAGTCAGCCCTTTTTCGGGGGCTTTTTAGGGCTAAAAGTTTATAAAACGTACCTTTTGGAATTTTCCTGTAGTTTACAGCTTCAAAGCTATACGTGTAGCATATTTCAAGTTTCTAGCTAATCTGGAAGTGGACAAACATTAATATCAGTGAGTCAGCCGTTTTTCGGGGGCTTTTTAGGGCTAAAAATTAAAAATGTACTTTTTTGGATTCTCCTGTGGTTTACAGCCTAAAAGCTATACGTGTAGCATATTTGAAGTTTGTAGCTAATCTGGAAGTGGACAAACATTAATGTCAGTGAGTCAGCCCTTTTTCGGGGTCTTTTTAGGGCTAAAAATTTATAAAATGTACTTTTTGGAATTTTCCTGTAGTTTACAGCTTCAAAGCTATACGTGTAGCATATTTCAAGTTTCTAGCTAATCTGGAAGTGGACAAACATTAATATCAGTGAGTCAGCCGTTTTTCGGGGGCTTTTTAGGGCCAAAAATTTTAAAAATGTACTTTTGGAATTATCCTGTGGTTTACAGCCTAAAAGCTATACGTGTAGCATATTTGAAGTTTGTAGCTAATCTGGAAGTGGACAAACATTAATGTCAGTGAGTCAGCCCTTTTTCGGGGGCTTTTTAGGGCTAAAAATTTATAAAATGTACTCTTTGGAATTTTCCTGTAGTTTACAGCTTCAAAGCTATACGTGTAGCATATTTCAAGTTTCTAGTTAATCTGGAAGTGAACAAACATTAATGTCAGTGAGTGAGCCCTCTTTCGGGGGGTTTTTGGGGCTAAAAATTAAGAAAATGTGCTTTTTGGAATTTTCCTGTGGTTTACAGACTAAAAGCTATATGTGTAGGATATTTCAAGTTTCTAGCTAATCTGGAAGTGGACTAACATTAATGTCAGTGAGTGAGCCATTTTTCAGGGGGTTTTTTGGGCTAAAAATTTAAAACACGTACATTTTGCTATTTTCCTGTGGTTTACTGCCTAAAAGCTATACGTGTAGCATATTTCAAGTTTGTAGCTAATCTGGAAGATGACAAACATTAATGTCAGTGAGTCAGCCCATTTTCGGTGGCTTTCTAGAGCTAAAGATTTAAAAAAGTACTTTTTGGAATTTCCCTGTGGTTTGCAGCCTAAAAGCTATACGTGTAGCATATTTCAAGTTTGAAGCTAATCTGGAAGTAGACAAACATTAATGTCAGTGAGTCAGCCATTTTTCGGGGGGTCTTTAGGGTTAAATATTAAGAAAGTGTGCTTTTGGAATTTTCCTGTGGTTTCCAGCCTGAAAGCTATACGTGTAGCATATTTCAAGTTTCTAGCTAATCTGGAAGTGGACAAACATTAATGTCAGTGAGTCAGCAATTTTTCGGAAGGTCTTTAGGGCTGAATATTATGAAAGTGTGCTTTTTGGAATTTTCCTGTGGTTTACAGCCTAAAAGTTATACGTGTAGCATATTTCAAGTCTCTAGCTAATCTGGAAGTGGACAAACATTAATATCAGTGAGTGAGCCCTTTTTCGGAGGCTTCTTAGGGCTAAAAATATAAGAAATGTACTTTTTGGAATTTTCCTGCAGTTTACAGCCTAAAAGCTATACGTGTAGCATATTTCAAGTTTGTAGCTAATCTGGAAGAGGACAAACATTAATGTCAGTGAGTCAACACATTTTCGGTGGCTTTCTAGGGCTAAAGATTAAAAAAAATGTACTTTTTGGAATTTCCCTGTGGTTTGCAGCCTAAAAGCTATACGTGTAGCATGTTTCAAGTTTGTAGCTAATCTGGAAGTCGACAAACATTAATGACAGTGAGTCAGCCCCTTTTCAGGGGCTTTTTAGGGCTAAAAATTTATAAAATGTACTTTTTGGAATTTTCCTGTAGTTTTCAGCCTGAAAGCTATACGTGTAGCATATTTCAAGTTTGTAGCTAATCTGGAAGTGGACAAACATTAATGTCAGTGAGTCAGCCCTTTTTCGGGGGTACTTTAGGGCTAAATATTAAGAAAGTGTGATTTTTGGAATTTTCCTGTGGTTTTCAGCCTGAAAGCTATACGTGTAGCATATTTCAAGTTTGTAGCTTATCTGGAAGAGGACAAACATTAATGTCAGTGAGTCAGCCCTTTTTCGGGGGCCTTTTTGGGCTAAAAATTTAAAAAATGTACTTTTTGGAATTATCCTGTGGTTTACAACCTAAAAGCTATACGTGTAGCATATTTCAAGTTTCTAGCTAGTCTGGAAGTGAACAAACATTACTATCAGTGAGTGAGCCCTTTTTCGGGTGGTTTCAAGGGCTAAAAATTTTAAAAATGTACTTTTGGAATTATCCTGTGGTTTACAGCCTAAAAGCTATACGTGTAGCATATTTGAAGTTTGTAGCTAATCTGGAAGTGGACAAACATTAATGTCAGTGAGTCAGCCCTTTTTCGGGGGCTTTTTAGGGCTAAAAATTTATAAAATGTACTTTTTGGAATTTTCCTGTAGTTTACAGCTTTAAAGCTATACGTGTAGCATATTTCAAGTTTCTAGCTAATCTGGAAGTGGACAAACATTAATATGAGTGAGTCAGCCGTTTTTCGGGGGCTTTTTAGGGCTAAAAATTAAAAAATGTACTTTTTTGGATTCTCCTGTGGTTTACAGCCTAAAAGCTATACGTGTACATATTTCAAGTTTGTAGCTAATTTGGAAGTAGGCAAACATTAGTGTCAGTGAGTGAGCCCATTTTCGGGTGGGTTTTAGGGCTAAAAATTTAAAAAATGTACTTCTTTGAATTTTCTTGTGGTTTGCACCCTAAAAGCTATACGTGTGCATATTTCAAGTTTATAGCTAATCTGGAAGTGAACAAACATTAATGTTAGTGAGTAAGCCCTCTTTCGGGGGCATTTTAGGGCTACAAATTAAAAAATGTATTTTTTGGAATTTTCCTCTAGCCTACAGCCTGGAAGCTATACGTGTAGCATATTTATAGTTTGTATGTAACCTGGAAGTGGACAAACATTAATGTCAGTGAGTGAGCCCTTTTTCGGGGGGTTTTTAGGGATAAAAATTAAGAAAATGTGCTTTTTGGAATTTTCCTGTGGTTTCCAGCCTGAAAGCTATACGTGTAGCATATTTCAAGTTTCTAGCTAATCTGGAAGTGGACAAACATTAATGTCAGTGAGTCAGCCCTTTTTCGGAAGGTCTTTAGGGCTAAATATTAAGAAAGTGTGCTTTTTGGAATTTTCCTTTCGTTTACAGCCTAAAAGTTATACGTGTAACATATTTCAAGTCTCTAGCTAATCTGGAAGTGGACAAACATTAATATCAGTGAGTGAGCCCTTTTTCGGAGGCTTCTTAGGGCTAAAAATATAAGAAATGTACTTTTTGGAATTTTCCTGTAGTTTACAGCCTAAAAGCTATACGTGTAGCATATTTCAAGTTTGTAGCTAATCTGGAAGAGGACAAACATTAATGTCAGTGAGTCAACCCATTTTCGGTGGCTTTCTAGGGCTAGAGATTTAAAAAAATGTACTTTTTGGAGTTTCCCTGTGGTTTGCAGCCTGAAAGCTATACATGTAGCATGTTTAAAGTTTGTAGCTAATCTGGAAGTCGACAAACATTAATGACAGTGAGTCAGCCCCTTTTCGGGGGCTTTTTAGGGCTAAAAATTTATAAAATGTACATTTTGGAATTTTCTTGTAGTTTACAGCCTCAAAGCTATACGTGTAGCATATTTCAAGTTTGTAACTAATCTGGAAGTCGACAAACGTTAATGTCAGTGAGTCAGCCCTCTTTCGGGGGCTTTTTAGGGCTTAAAATTAAAAAAATGTACATTTTGGAATTTTCCGAGTAGTTTTCAGCCTGAAAGCTATACGTGTAGCATATTTCAAGTTTGTAGCTAATCTCGAAGTGGACAAACATTAATGTCAGTGAGTCAGCCCTTTTTCGGGGGTACTTTAGAGCTAAATATTAAGAAAGTGTGTTTTTTGGAATTTTCCTGTGGTCTTCAGCCTGAAAGCTATACGTGTAGCATATTTCAAGTTTCTAGCTAGTCTGGATGTGAACAAACATTACTATCAGTGAGTGAGCCCTTTTTCGGGTGGTTTTAAGGGCTACAAATTTTAAAAATGTACTTTTGGAATTATCCTTTGGTTTACAGCCCAAAAGCTATACGTGTAGCATATTTCAAGTTTGTAGCTAATCTGGAAGAGGACAAACATTAATGTCAGTGAGTCAGCCCTTTTTCGGGGGCTTTTTTGGGCTAAAAAATTAAAAAATGTACTTTTTGGAATTATCCTGTGGTTTACAACCTAAAAGCTATACGTGTAGCATATTTCAAGTTTCTAGCTAGTCTGGAAGTGAACAAACCTCGCTATCAGTGAGTGAGCCCTTTTTCGGGTGGTTTTAAGGGCTAAAAATTTTAAAAATGTACTTTTGGAATTATCCTGTGGTTTACAGCCTAAAAGCTATACGTGTAGCATATTTGAAGTTTGTAGCTAATCTGGAAGTGGGCAAACATTAATGTCAGTGAGTCAGCCCTTTTTCGGGGGCTTTTTAATGCTAAAAGTTTATAAAACGTACCTTTTGGAATTTTCCTGTAGTTTACAGCTTCAAAGCTATACGTGTAGCATATTTCAAGTTTCTAGCTAATCTGGAAGTGGACAAACATTAATATCAGTGAGTCAGCCGTTTTTCGGGGGCTTTTTAGGGCTAAAAATTAAAAATGTACTTTTTTGGATTCTCCTGTGGTTTACAGCCTAAAAGCTATACGTGTAGCATATTTGAAGTTTGTAGCTAATCTGGAAGTGGACAAACATTAATGTCAGTGAGTCAGCCCTTTTTCGGGGGCTTTTTAGGGCTAAAAATTTATAAAATGTACTTTTTGGAATTTTCCTGTAGTTTTCAGCTTCAAAGCTATACGTGTAGCATATTTCAAGTTTCTAGCTAATCTGGAAGTGGACAAACATTAATATGAGTGAGTCAGCCGTTTTTCGGGGGCTTTTTAGGGCTAAAAATTAAAAAACGTACTTTTTTGGATTCTCCTGTGGTTTACAGCCTAAAAGCTATACGTGTACATATTTCAAGTTTGTAGCTAATTTGGAAGTGGGCAAACATTAGTGTCAGTGAGTGAGCCCATTTTCGGGTGGGTTTTAGGGCTAAAAATTTAAAAAATGTACTTCTTGGAATTTTCCTGTGGTTTGCAGCCTAAAAGCTATACGTGTGCATATTTCAAGTTTATAGCTAATCTGGAAGTGAACAAACATTAATGTTAGTGAGTAAGCCCTTTTTCGGGGGCATTTTAGGGCTTAACATTTAAAAATGTACTACTTGGAATTTTCCTGTAGCTTACAGCCTAAAAGCTATACTTGTAGCATATTTTAAGTTTGTAGCTAATCTGGATTAGGACAAACATTAATGTCAGTGAGTCAGCCCTTTTTCGGGAGCTTTTTAGGGCTACAAATTAAAAAATGTATTTTTTGGAATTTTCCTGTGGTTTACAACCTAAAAGCTATACGTGTAGCATATTTCAAGTTTCTAGCTAGTCTGGAAGTGAACAAACCTCGCTATCAGTGAGTGAGCCCTTTTTCGGGTGGTTTTAAGGGCTAAAAATTTTAAAAATGTACTTTTGGAATTATCCTGTGGTTTACAGCCTAAAAGCTATACGTGTAGCATATTTGAAGTTTGTAGCTAATCTGGAAGTGGGCAAACATTAATGTCAGTGAGTCAGCCCTTTTTCGGGGGCTTTTTAGGGCTAAAAGTTTATAAAACGTACCTTTTGGAATTTTCCTGTAGTTTACAGCTTCAAAGCTATACGTGTAGCATATTTCAAGTTTCTAGCTAATCTGGAAGTGGACAAACATTAATATCAGTGAGTCAGCCGTTTTTCGGGGGCTTTTTAGGGCTAAAAATTAAAAATGTACTTTTTTGGATTCTCCTGTGGTTTACAGCCTAAAAGCTATACGTGTAGCATATTTGAAGTTTGTAGCTAATCTGGAAGTGGACAAACATTAATGTCAGTGAGTCAGCCCTTTTTCGGGGTCTTTTTAGGGCTAAAAATTTATAAAATGTACTTTTTGGAATTTTCCTGTAGTTTACAGCTTCAAAGCTATACGTGTAGCATATTTCAAGTTTCTAGCTAATCTGGAAGTGGACAAACATTAATATCAGTGAGTCAGCCGTTTTTCGGGGGCTTTTTAGGGCCAAAAATTTTAAAAATGTACTTTTGGAATTATCCTGTGGTTTACAGCCTAAAAGCTATACGTGTAGCATATTTGAAGTTTGTAGCTAATCTGGAAGTGGACAAACATTAATGTCAGTGAGTCAGCCCTTTTTCGGGGGCTTTTTAGGGCTAAAAATTTATAAAATGTACTCTTTGGAATTTTCCTGTAGTTTACAGCTTCAAAGCTATACGTGTAGCATATTTCAAGTTTCTAGTTAATCTGGAAGTGAACAAACATTAATGTCAGTGAGTGAGCCCTCTTTCGGGGGGTTTTTGGGGCTAAAAATTAAGAAAATGTGCTTTTTGGAATTTTCCTGTGGTTTACAGACTAAAAGCTATATGTGTAGGATATTTCAAGTTTCTAGCTAATCTGGAAGTGGACTAACATTAATGTCAGTGAGTGAGCCATTTTTCAGGGGGTTTTTTGGGCTAAAAATTTAAAACACGTACATTTTGCTATTTTCCTGTGGTTTACTGCCTAAAAGCTATACGTGTAGCATATTTCAAGTTTGTAGCTAATCTGGAAGATGACAAACATTAATGTCAGTGAGTCAGCCCATTTTCGGTGGCTTTCTAGAGCTAAAGATTTAAAAAAGTACTTTTTGGAATTTCCCTGTGGTTTGCAGCCTAAAAGCTATACGTGTAGCATATTTCAAGTTTGAAGCTAATCTGGAAGTAGACAAACATTAATGTCAGTGAGTCAGCCATTTTTCGGGGGGTCTTTAGGGTTAAATATTAAGAAAGTGTGCTTTTGGAATTTTCCTGTGGTTTCCAGCCTGAAAGCTATACGTGTAGCATATTTCAAGTTTCTAGCTAATCTGGAAGTGGACAAACATTAATGTCAGTGAGTCAGCAATTTTTCGGAAGGTCTTTAGGGCTGAATATTATGAAAGTGTGCTTTTTGGAATTTTCCTGTGGTTTACAGCCTAAAAGTTATACGTGTAGCATATTTCAAGTCTCTAGCTAATCTGGAAGTGGACAAACATTAATATCAGTGAGTGAGCCCTTTTTCGGAGGCTTCTTAGGGCTAAAAATATAAGAAATGTACTTTTTGGAATTTTCCTGCAGTTTACAGCCTAAAAGCTATACGTGTAGCATATTTCAAGTTTGTAGCTAATCTGGAAGAGGACAAACATTAATGTCAGTGAGTCAACACATTTTCGGTGGCTTTCTAGGGCTAAAGATTAAAAAAAATGTACTTTTTGGAATTTCCCTGTGGTTTGCAGCCTAAAAGCTATACGTGTAGCATGTTTCAAGTTTGTAGCTAATCTGGAAGTCGACAAACATTAATGACAGTGAGTCAGCCCCTTTTCAGGGGCTTTTTAGGGCTAAAAATTTATAAAATGTACTTTTTGGAATTTTCCTGTAGTTTTCAGCCTGAAAGCTATACGTGTAGCATATTTCAAGTTTGTAGCTAATCTGGAAGTGGACAAACATTAATGTCAGTGAGTCAGCCCTTTTTCGGGGGTACTTTAGGGCTAAATATTAAGAAAGTGTGATTTTTGGAATTTTCCTGTGGTTTTCAGCCTGAAAGCTATACGTGTAGCATATTTCAAGTTTGTAGCTTATCTGGAAGAGGACAAACATTAATGTCAGTGAGTCAGCCCTTTTTCGGGGGCCTTTTTGGGCTAAAAATTTAAAAAATGTACTTTTTGGAATTATCCTGTGGTTTACAACCTAAAAGCTATACGTGTAGCATATTTCAAGTTTCTAGCTAGTCTGGAAGTGAACAAACATTACTATCAGTGAGTGAGCCCTTTTTCGGGTGGTTTCAAGGGCTAAAAATTTTAAAAATGTACTTTTGGAATTATCCTGTGGTTTACAGCCTAAAAGCTATACGTGTAGCATATTTGAAGTTTGTAGCTAATCTGGAAGTGGACAAACATTAATGTCAGTGAGTCAGCCCTTTTTCGGGGGCTTTTTAGGGCTAAAAATTTATAAAATGTACTTTTTGGAATTTTCCTGTAGTTTACAGCTTTAAAGCTATACGTGTAGCATATTTCAAGTTTCTAGCTAATCTGGAAGTGGACAAACATTAATATGAGTGAGTCAGCCGTTTTTCGGGGGCTTTTTAGGGCTAAAAATTAAAAAATGTACTTTTTTGGATTCTCCTGTGGTTTACAGCCTAAAAGCTATACGTGTACATATTTCAAGTTTGTAGCTAATTTGGAAGTGGGCGAACATTAGTGTCAGTGAGTGAGCCCATTTTCGGGTGGGTTTTAGGGCTAAAAATTTAAAAAATGTACTTCTTTGAATTTTCTTGTGGTTTGCACCCTAAAAGCTATACGTGTGCATATTTCAAGTTTATAGCTAATCTGGAAGTGAACAAACATTAATGTTAGTGAGTAAGCCCTTTTTCGGGGGCATTTTAGGGCTACAAATTAAAAAATGTATTTTTTGGAATTTTCCTCTAGCCTACAGCCTGGAAGCTATACGTGTAGCATATTTATAGTTTGTATGTAACCTGGAAGTGGACAAACATTAATGTCAGTGAGTGAGCCCTTTTTCGGGGGGTTTTTAGGGATAAAAATTAAGAAAATGTGCTTTTTGGAATTTTCCTGTGGTTTCCAGCCTGAAAGCTATACGTGTAGCATATTTCAAGTTTCTAGCTAATCTGGAAGTGGACAAACATTAATGTCAGTGAGTCAGCCCTTTTTCGGAAGGTCTTTAGGGCTAAATATTAAGAAAGTGTGCTTTTTGGAATTTTCCTTTCGTTTACAGCCTAAAAGTTATACGTGTAACATATTTCAAGTCTCTAGCTAATTTGGAAGTGGACAAACATTAATATCAGTGAGTGAGCCCTTTTTCGGAGGCTTCTTAGGGCTAAAAATATAAGAAATGTACTTTTTGGAATTTTCCTGTAGTTTACAGCCTAAAAGCTATACGTGTAGCATATTTCAAGTTTGTAGCTAATCTGGAAGAGGACAAACATTAATGTCAGTGAGTCAACCCATTTTCGGTGGCTTTCTAGGGCTAGAGATTTAAAAAAATGTACTTTTTGGAGTTTCCCTGTGGTTTGCAGCCTGAAAGCTATACATGTAGCATGTTTAAAGTTTGTAGCTAATCTGGAAGTCGACAAACATTAATGACAGTGAGTCAGCCCCTTTTCGGGGGCTTTTTAGGGCTAAAAATTTATAAAATGTACATTTTGGAATTTTCTTGTAGTTTACAGCCTCAAAGCTATACGTGTAGCATATTTCAAGTTTGTAACTAATCTGGAAGTCGACAAACATTAATGTCAGTGAGTCAGCCCTCTTTCGGGGGCTTTTTAGGGCTTAAAATTAAAAAAATGTACATTTTGGAATTTTCCGAGTAGTTTTCAGCCTGAAAGCTATACGTGTAGCATATTTCAAGTTTGTAGCTAATCTCGAAGTGGACAAACATTAATGTCAGTGAGTCAGCCCTTTTTCGGGGGTACTTTAGAGCTAAATATTAAGAAAGTGTGTTTTTTGGAATTTTCCTGTGGTTTTCAGCCTGAAAGCTATACGTGTAGCATATTTCAAGTTTCTAGCTAGTCTGGATGTGAACAAACATTACTATCAGTGAGTGAGCCCTTTTTCGGGTGGTTTTAAGGGCTACAAATTTTAAAAATGTACTTTTGGAATTATCCTTTGGTTTACAGCCCAAAAGCTATACGTGTAGCATATTTCAAGTTTGTAGCTAATCTGGAAGAGGACAAACATTAATGTCAGTGAGTCAGCCCTTTTTCGGGGGCTTTTTTGGGCTAAAAAATTAAAAAATGTATTTTTTGGAATTTTCCTCTAGCCTACAGCCTGGAAGCTATACGTGTAGCATATTTATAGTTTGTATGTAACCTGGAAGTGGACAAACATTAATGTCAGTGAGTGAGCCCTTTTTCGGGGGGTTTTTGGGGATAAAAATTAAGAAAATGTGCTTTTTGGATTTTTCCTGTGGTTTCCAGCCTGAAAGCTATACGTGTAGCATATTTCAAGTTTCTAGCTAATCTGGAAGTGGACAAACATTAATGTCAGTGAGTCAGCCCTTTTTCGGAAGGTCTTTAGGGCTAAATATTAAGAAAGTGTGCTTTTTGGAATTTTCCTTTGGTTTACAGCCTAAAAGTTATACGTGTAGCATATTTCAAATCTCTAGCTAATCTGGAAGTGGACAAACATTAATATCAGTGAGTGAGCCCTTTTTCGGAGGCTTCTTAGGGCTAAAAATATAAGAAATGTACTTTTTGGAATTTTCCTGTAGTTTACAGCCTAAAAGCTATACGTGTAGCATATTTCAAGTTTGTAGCTAATCTGGAAGAGGACAAACATTAATGTCAGTGAGTCAACCCATTTTCGGTGGCTTTCTAGGGCTAGAGGTTTAAAAAAATGTACTTTTTGGAGTTTCCCTGTGGTTTGCAGCCTGAAAGCTATACATGTAGCATGTTTAAAGTTTGTAGCTAACCTGGAAGTCGACAAACATTAATGACAGTGAGTCAGCCCCTTTTCGGGGGCTTTTTAGGGCTAAAAATTTATAAAATGTACTTTTTGGAATTTTCTTGTAGTTTACAGCCTCAAAGCTATACGTGTAGCATATTTCAAGTTTGTAACTAATCTGGAAGTCGACAAACGTTAATGTCAGTGAGTCAGCCCTCTTTCGGGGGCTTTTTAGGGCTTAAAATTAAAAAAATGTACATTTTGGAATTTTCCGAGTAGTTTTCAGCCTGAAAGCTATACGTGTAGCATATTTCAAGTTTGTAGCTAATCTCGAAGTGGACAAACATTAATGTCAGTGAGTCAGCCCTTTTTCGGGGGTACTTTAGAGCTAAATATTAAGAAAGTGTGTTTTTTGGAATTTTCCTGTGGTTTTCAGCCTGAAAGCTATACGTGTAGCATATTTCAAGTTTCTAGCTAGTCTGGATGTGAACAAACATTACTATCAGTGAGTGAGCCCTTTTTCGTGTGGTTTTAAGGGCTACAAATTTTAAAAATGTACTTTTGGAATTATCCTTTGGTTTACAGCCCAAAAGCTATACGTGTAGCATATTTCAAGTTTGTAGCTAATCTGGAAGAGGACAAACATTAATGTCAGTGAGTCAGCCCTTTTTCGGGGGCTTTTTTGGGCTAAAAATTTAAAAAATGTACTTTTTGGAATTATCCTGTGGTTTACAACCTAAAAGCTATACGTGTAGCATATTTCAAGTTTCTAGCTAGTCTGGAAGTGAACAAACCTCGCTATCAGTGAGTGAGCCCTTTTTCGGGTGGTTTTAAGGGCTAAAAATTTTAAAAATGTACTTTTGGAATTATCCTGTGGTTTACAGCCTAAAAGCTATACGTGTAGCATATTTGAAGTTTGTAGCTAATCTGGAAGTGGGCAAACATTAATGTCAGTGAATCAGCCCTTTTTCGGGGGCTTTTTAGGGCTAAAAGTTTATAAAATGTACCTTTTGGAATTTTCCTGTAGTTTACAGCTTCAAAGCTATACGTGTAGCATATTTCAAGTTTCTAGCTAATCTGGAAGTGGACAAACATTAATATCAGTGAGTCAGCCGTTTTTCGGGGGCTTTTTAGGGCTAAAAATTAAAAATGTACTTTTTTGGATTCTCCTGTGGTTTACAGCCTAAAAGCTATACGTGTAGCATATTTCAAGTTTGTAGCTAATTTGGAAGTGGGCAAACATTAGTGTCAGTGAGTGAGCCCATTTTCGGGTGGGTTTTAGGGCTAAAAATTTAAAAAATGTACTTCTTGGAATTTTCCTGTGGTTTGCAGCCTAAAAGCTATACGTGTAGGATATTTCAAGTTTCTAGCTAATCTGGAAGTGGACTAACATTAATGTCAGTGAGTGAGCCATTTTTCGGTGGCTTTCTAGAGCTAAACATTTAAAAAATGTACTTTTTGGAATTTCCCTGTGGTTTGCAGCCTTAAAGCTATACGTGTAGCATATTTCAAGTTTGTAGCTAATCTGGAAGTAGACAAACATTAATGTCAGTGAGTCAGCCATTTTTCGGGGGGTCTTTAGGTTTAAATATTAAGAAAGTGTGCTTTTTGGAATTTTCCTTTGGTTTCCAGCCTGAAAGCTATACGTGTAGCATATTTCAAGTTTCTAGCTAATCTGGAAGTGGACAAACATTAATGTCAGTAAGTCAGCCCTTTTTCGGAAGGTCTTTAGGGCTAAATATTAAGAAAGTGTGCTTTTTGGAATTTTCCTGTGGTTTACAGCCTAAAAGTTATACGTGTAGCATATTTCAAGTCTCTAGCTAATCTGGATGTGGACAAACATTAATATCAGTGAGTGAGCCCTTTTTCGGAGGCTTCTTAGGGCTAAAAATATAAGAAATGTACTTTTTGGAATTTTCCTGTTCAAAGCTATACGTGTAGCATATTTCAAGTTTCTAGCTAATCTGGAAGTGGACAAACATTAATGTCAGTGAGTCAGCCCTTTTTCGGAAGGTCTTTAGGGCTAAATATTAAGAAAGTGTGCTTTTTGGAATTTTCCTTTCGTTTACAGCCTAAAAGTTATACGTGTAACATATTTCAAGTCTCTAGCTAATTTGGAAGTGGACAAACATTAATATCAGTGAGTGAGCCCTTTTTCGGAGGCTTCTTAGGGCTAAAAATATAAGAAATGTACTTTTTGGAATTTTCCTGTAGTTTACAGCCTAAAAGCTATACGTGTAGCATATTTCAAGTTTGTAGCTAATCTGGAAGAGGACAAACATTAATGTCAGTGAGTCAACCCATTTTCGGTGGCTTTCTAGGGCTAGAGATTTAAAAAAATGTACTTTTTGGAGTTTCCCTGTGGTTTGCAGCCTGAAAGCTATACATGTAGCATGTTTAAAGTTTGTAGCTAATCTGGAAGTCGACAAACATTAATGACAGTGAGTCAGCCCCTTTTCGGGGGCTTTTTAGGGCTAAAAATTTATAAAATGTACATTTTGGAATTTTCTTGTAGTTTACAGCCTCAAAGCTATACGTGTAGCATATTTCAAGTTTGTAACTAATCTGGAAGTCGACAAACATTAATGTCAGTGAGTCAGCCCTCTTTCGGGGGCTTTTTAGGGCTTAAAATTAAAAAAATGTACATTTTGGAATTTTCCGAGTAGTTTTCAGCCTGAAAGCTATACGTGTAGCATATTTCAAGTTTGTAGCTAATCTCGAAGTGGACAAACATTAATGTCAGTGAGTCAGCCCTTTTTCGGGGGTACTTTAGAGCTAAATATTAAGAAAGTGTGTTTTTTGGAATTTTCCTGTGGTTTTCAGCCTGAAAGCTATACGTGTAGCATATTTCAAGTTTCTAGCTAGTCTGGATGTGAACAAACATTACTATCAGTGAGTGAGCCCTTTTTCGGGTGGTTTTAAGGGCTACAAATTTTAAAAATGTACTTTTGGAATTATCCTTTGGTTTACAGCCCAAAAGCTATACGTGTAGCATATTTCAAGTTTGTAGCTAATCTGGAAGAGGACAAACATTAATGTCAGTGAGTCAGCCCTTTTTCGGGGGCTTTTTTGGGCTAAAAAATTAAAAAATGTATTTTTTGGAATTTTCCTCTAGCCTACAGCCTGGAAGCTATACGTGTAGCATATTTATAGTTTGTATGTAACCTGGAAGTGGACAAACATTAATGTCAGTGAGTGAGCCCTTTTTCGGGGGGTTTTTGGGGATAAAAATTAAGAAAATGTGCTTTTTGGATTTTTCCTGTGGTTTCCAGCCTGAAAGCTATACGTGTAGCATATTTCAAGTTTCTAGCTAATCTGGAAGTGGACAAACATTAATGTCAGTGAGTCAGCCCTTTTTCGGAAGGTCTTTAGGGCTAAATATTAAGAAAGTGTGCTTTTTGGAATTTTCCTTTGGTTTACAGCCTAAAAGTTATACGTGTAGCATATTTCAAATCTCTAGCTAATCTGGAAGTGGACAAACATTAATATCAGTGAGTGAGCCCTTTTTCGGAGGCTTCTTAGGGCTAAAAATATAAGAAATGTACTTTTTGGAATTTTCCTGTAGTTTACAGCCTAAAAGCTATACGTGTAGCATATTTCAAGTTTGTAGCTAATCTGGAAGAGGACAAACATTAATGTCAGTGAGTCAACCCATTTTCGGTGGCTTTCTAGGGCTAGAGGTTTAAAAAAATGTACTTTTTGGAGTTTCCCTGTGGTTTGCAGCCTGAAAGCTATACATGTAGCATGTTTAAAGTTTGTAGCTAACCTGGAAGTCGACAAACATTAATGACAGTGAGTCAGCCCCTTTTCGGGGGCTTTTTAGGGCTAAAAATTTATAAAATGTACTTTTTGGAATTTTCTTGTAGTTTACAGCCTCAAAGCTATACGTGTAGCATATTTCAAGTTTGTAACTAATCTGGAAGTCGACAAACGTTAATGTCAGTGAGTCAGCCCTCTTTCGGGGGCTTTTTAGGGCTTAAAATTAAAAAAATGTACATTTTGGAATTTTCCGAGTAGTTTTCAGCCTGAAAGCTATACGTGTAGCATATTTCAAGTTTGTAGCTAATCTCGAAGTGGACAAACATTAATGTCAGTGAGTCAGCCCTTTTTCGGGGGTACTTTAGAGCTAAATATTAAGAAAGTGTGTTTTTTGGAATTTTCCTGTGGTTTTCAGCCTGAAAGCTATACGTGTAGCATATTTCAAGTTTCTAGCTAGTCTGGATGTGAACAAACATTACTATCAGTGAGTGAGCCCTTTTTCGTGTGGTTTTAAGGGCTACAAATTTTAAAAATGTACTTTTGGAATTATCCTTTGGTTTACAGCCCAAAAGCTATACGTGTAGCATATTTCAAGTTTGTAGCTAATCTGGAAGAGGACAAACATTAATGTCAGTGAGTCAGCCCTTTTTCGGGGGCTTTTTTGGGCTAAAAATTTAAAAAATGTACTTTTTGGAATTATCCTGTGGTTTACAACCTAAAAGCTATACGTGTAGCATATTTCAAGTTTCTAGCTAGTCTGGAAGTGAACAAACCTCGCTATCAGTGAGTGAGCCCTTTTTCGGGTGGTTTTAAGGGCTAAAAATTTTAAAAATGTACTTTTGGAATTATCCTGTGGTTTACAGCCTAAAAGCTATACGTGTAGCATATTTGAAGTTTGTAGCTAATCTGGAAGTGGGCAAACATTAATGTCAGTGAATCAGCCCTTTTTCGGGGGCTTTTTAGGGCTAAAAGTTTATAAAATGTACCTTTTGGAATTTTCCTGTAGTTTACAGCTTCAAAGCTATACGTGTAGCATATTTCAAGTTTCTAGCTAATCTGGAAGTGGACAAACATTAATATCAGTGAGTCAGCCGTTTTTCGGGGGCTTTTTAGGGCTAAAAATTAAAAATGTACTTTTTTGGATTCTCCTGTGGTTTACAGCCTAAAAGCTATACGTGTAGCATATTTCAAGTTTGTAGCTAATTTGGAAGTGGGCAAACATTAGTGTCAGTGAGTGAGCCCATTTTCGGGTGGGTTTTAGGGCTAAAAATTTAAAAAATGTACTTCTTGGAATTTTCCTGTGGTTTGCAGCCTAAAAGCTATACGTGTAGGATATTTCAAGTTTCTAGCTAATCTGGAAGTGGACTAACATTAATGTCAGTGAGTGAGCCATTTTTCGGTGGCTTTCTAGAGCTAAACATTTAAAAAATGTACTTTTTGGAATTTCCCTGTGGTTTGCAGCCTTAAAGCTATACGTGTAGCATATTTCAAGTTTGTAGCTAATCTGGAAGTAGACAAACATTAATGTCAGTGAGTCAGCCATTTTTCGGGGGGTCTTTAGGTTTAAATATTAAGAAAGTGTGCTTTTTGGAATTTTCCTTTGGTTTCCAGCCTGAAAGCTATACGTGTAGCATATTTCAAGTTTCTAGCTAATCTGGAAGTGGACAAACATTAATGTCAGTAAGTCAGCCCTTTTTCGGAAGGTCTTTAGGGCTAAATATTAAGAAAGTGTGCTTTTTGGAATTTTCCTGTGGTTTACAGCCTAAAAGTTATACGTGTAGCATATTTCAAGTCTCTAGCTAATCTGGATGTGGACAAACATTAATATCAGTGAGTGAGCCCTTTTTCGGAGGCTTCTTAGGGCTAAAAATATAAGAAATGTACTTTTTGGAATTTTCCTGTTCAAAGCTATACGTGTAGCATATTTCAAGTTTCTAGCTAATCTGGAAGTGGACAAACATTAATATCAGTGAGTCAGCCGTTTTTCGGGGGCTTTTTAGGGCCAAAAATTTTAAAAATGCACTTTTGGAATTATCCTGTGGTATACAGCCTAAAAGCTATACGTGTAGCATATTTGAAGTTTGTAGCTAATCTGGAAGTGGACAAACATTAATGTCAGTGAGTCAGCCCTTTTTCGGGGGCTTTTTAGGGCTAAAAATTTATAAAATGTACTCTTTGGAATTTTCCTGTAGTTTACAGCTTCAAAGCTATACGTGTAGCATATTTCAAGTTTCTAGTTAATCTGGAAGTGAACAAACATTAATGTCAGTGAGTGAGCCCTTTTTCGGGGGGTTTTTGGGGCTAAAAATTAAGAAAATGTGCTTTTTGGAATTTTCCTGTGGTTTACAGACTAAAAGCTATATGTGTAGGAAATTTCAAGTTTCTAGCTAATCTGGAAGTGGACTAACATTAATGTCAGTGAGTGAGCCATTTTTCAGGGGGTTTTTTGGGCTAAAAATTTAAAACACGTACATTTTGCTATTTTCCTGTGGTTTACTGCCTAAAAGCTATACGTGTAGCATATTTCAAGTTTGTAGCTAATCTGGAAGATGACAAACATTAATGTCAGTGAGTCAGCCCATTTTCGGTGGCTTTCTAGAGCTAAAGATTTAAAAAAGTACTTTTTGGAATTTCCCTGTGGTTTGCAGCCTAAAAGCTATACGTGTAGCATATTTCAAGTTTGAAGCTAATCTGGAAGTAGACAAACATTAATGTCAGTGAGTCAGCCATTTTTCGGGGGGTCTTTAGGGTTAAATATTAAGAAAGTGTGCTTTTGGAATTTTCCTGTGGTTTCCAGCCTGAAAGCTATACGTGTAGCATATTTCAAGTTTCTAGCTAATCTGGAAGTGGACAAACATTAATGTCAGTGAGTCAGCACTTTTTCGGAAGGTCTTTAGGGCTGAATATTATGAAAGTGTGCTTTTTGGAATTTTCCTGTGGTTTACAGCCTAAAAGTTATACGTGTAGCATATTTCAAGTCTCTAGCTAATCTGGAAGTGGACAAACATTAATATCAGTGAGTGAGCCCTTTTTCGGAGGCTTCTTAGGGCTAAAAATATAAGAAATGTACTTTTTGGAATTTTCCTGCAGTTTACAGCCTAAAAGCTATACGTGTAGCATATTTCAAGTTTGTAGCTAATCTGGAAGAGGACAAACATTAATGTCAGTGAGTCAACACATTTTCGGTGGCTTTCTAGGGCTAAAGATTAAAAAAAATGTACTTTTTGGAATTTCCCGGTGGTTTGCAGCCTAAAAGCTATACGTGTAGCATGTTTCAAGTTTGTAGCTAATCTGGAACTGGACAAACATTAATGTCAGTGAGTCAGCCCTTTTTCGGGGGTACTTTAGGGCTAAATATTAAGAAAGTGTGTTTTTTGGAATTTTCCTGTGGTTTTCAGCCTGAAAGCTATACGTGTAGCATATTTCAAGTTTGTAGCTTATCTGGAAGAGGACAAACATTAATGTCAGTGAGTGAGCCCTTTTTCGGGGGCCTTTTTGGGCTAAAAATTTAAAAAATTTACTTTTTGGAATTATCCTGTGGTTTACAACCTAAAAGCTATACGTGTAGCATATTTCAAGTTTCTAGCTAGTCTGGAAGTGAACAAACCTCGCTATCAGTGAGTGATCCCTTTTTCGGGTGGTTTTAAGGGCTAAAAATTTTAAAAATGTACTTTTGGAATTATCCTGTGGTTTACAGCCTAAAAGCTATACGTGTAGCATATTTGAAGTTTGTAGCTAATCTGGAAGTGGGCAAACATTAATGTCAGTGAATCAGCCCTTTTTCGGGGGCTTTTTAGGGCTAAAAGTTTATAAAATGTACCTTTTGGAATTTTCCTGTAGTTTACAGCTTCAAAGCTATTCGTGTAGCATATTTCAAGTTTCTAGCTAATCTGGAAGTGGACAAACATTAATATCAGTGAGTCAGCCGTTTTTCGGGGGCTTTTTAGGGCTAAAAATTAAAAATGTACTTTTTTGGATTCTCCTGTGGTTTACAGCCTAAAAGCTATACGTGTAGCATATTTCAAGTTTGTAGCTAATTTGGAAGTGGGCAAACATTAGTGTCAGTGAGTGAGCCCATTTTCGGGTGGGTTTTAGGGCTAAAAATTTAAAAAATGTACTTCTTTGAATTTTCTTGTGGTTTGCACCCTAAAAGCTATACGTGTGCATATTTCAAGTTTATAGCTAATCTGGAAGTGAACAAACATTAATGTTAGTGAGTAAGCCCTTTTTCGGGGGCATTTTAGGGCTACAAATTAAAAAATGTATTTTTTGGAATTTTCCTCTAGCCTACAGCCTGGAAGCTATACTTGTAGCATATTTATAGTTTGTATGTAACCTGGAAGTGGACAAACATTAATATCAGTGAGTGAGCCCTTTTTCGGAGGCTTCTTAGGGCTAAAAATATAAGAAATGTACTTTTTGGAATTTTCCTGCAGTTTACAGCCTAAAAGCTATACGTGTAGCATATTTCAAGTTTGTAGCTAATCTGGAAGAGGACAAACATTAATGTCAGTGAGTCAACCCATTTTCGGTGGCTTTCTAGGGCTAGAGATTTAAAAAAATGTACTTTTTGGAGTTTCCCTGTGGTTTGCAGCCTGAAAGCTATACATGTAGCATGTTTAAAGTTTGTAGCTAATCTGGAAGTCGACAAACATTAATGACAGTGAGTCAGCCCCTTTTCGGGGGCTTTTTAGGGCTAAAAATTTATAAAATGTACATTTTGGAATTTTCTTGTAGTTTACAGCCTCAAAGCTATACGTGTAGCATATTTCAAGTTTGTAACTAATCTGGAAGTCGACAAACATTAATGTCAGTGAGTCAGCCCTCTTTCGGGGGCTTTTTAGGGCTTAAAATTAAAAAAATTTACATTTTGGAATTTTCCGAGTAGTTTTCAGCCTGAAAGCTATACGTGTAGCATATTTCAAGTTTGTAGCTAATCTCGAAGTGGACAAACATTAATGTCAGTGAGTCAGCCCTTTTTCGGGGGTACTTTAGAGCTAAATATTAAGAAAGTGTGTTTTTTGGAATTTTCCTGTGGTTTTCAGCCTGAAAGCTATACGTGTAGCATATTTCAAGTTTCTAGCTAGTCTGGATGTGAACAAACATTACTATCAGTGAGTGAGCCCTTTTTCGGGTGGTTTTAAGGGCTACAAATTTTAAAAATGTACTTTTGGAATTATCCTTTGGTTTACAGCCCAAAAGCTATACGTGTAGCATATTTCAAGTTTGTAGCTAATCTGGAAGAGGACAAACATTAATGTCAGTGAGTCAGCCCTTTTTCGGGGGCTTTTTTGGGCTATAAAAATTAAAAAATGTACTTTTTGGAATTATCCTGTGGTTTACAACCTAAAAGCTATACGTGTAGCATATTTCAAGTTTCTAGCTAGTCTGGAAGTGAACAAACCTCGCTATCAGTGAGTGAGCCCTTTTTCGGGTGGTTTTAAGGGCTAAAAATTTTAAAAATGTACTTTTGGAATTATCCTGTGGTTTACAGCCTAAAAGCTATACGTGTAGCATATTTGAAGTTTGTAGCTAATCTGGAAGTGGGCAAACATTAATGTCAGTGAGTCAGCCCTTTTTCGGGGGCTTTTTAGGGCTAAAAGTTTATAAAACGTACCTTTTGGAATTTTCCTGTAGTTTACAGCTTCAAAGCTATACGTGTAGCATATTTCAAGTTTCTAGCTAATCTGGAAGTGGACAAACATTAATATCAGTGAGTCAGCCGTTTTTCGGGGGCTTTTTAGGGCTAAAAATTAAAAATGTACTTTTTTGGATTCTCCTGTGGTTTACAGCCTAAAAGCTATACGTGTAGCATATTTGAAGTTTGTAGCTAATCTGGAAGTGGACAAACATTAATGTCAGTGAGTCAGCCCTTTTTCGGGGGCTTTTTAGGGCTAAAAATTTATAAAATGTACTTTTTGGAATTTTCCTGTAGTTTACAGCTTCAAAGCTATACGTGTAGCATATTTCAAGTTTCTAGCTAATCTGGAAGTGGACAAACATTAATATGAGTGAGTCAGCCGTTTTTCGGGGGCTTTTTAGGGCTAAAAATTAAAATATGTACTTTTTTGGATTCTCCTGTGGTTTACAGCCTAAAAGCTATACGTGTACATATTTCAAGTTTGTAGCTAATTTGGAAGTGGGAAAACATTAGTGTCAGTGAGTGAGCCCATTTTCGGGTGGGTTTTAGGGCTAAAAATTTAAAAAATGTACTTCTTGGAATTTTCCTGTGGTTTGCAGCCTAAAAGCTATACGTGTGCATATTTCAAGTTTATAGCTAATCTAGAAGTGAACAAACATTAATGTTAGTGAGTAAGCCCTTTTTCGGGGGCATTTTAGGGCTTAACATTTAAAAATGTACTACTTGGAATTTTCCTGTAGCTTACAGCCTAAAAGCTATACTTGTAGCATATTTTAAGTTTGTAGCTAATCTGGATTAGGACAAACATTAATGTCAGTGAGTGAGCCCTTTTTCGGGGGGTTTTTGGGGATAAAAATTAAGAAAATGTGCTTTTTGGAATTTTCCTGTGGTTTCCAGCCTGAAAGCTATACGTGTAGCATATTTCAAGTTTCTAGCTAATCTGGAAGTGGACAAACATTAATGTCAGTGAGTCAGCCCTTTTTCGGAAGGTCTTTAGGGCTAAATATTAAGAAAGTGTGCTTTTTGGAATTTTCCTTTGGTTTACAGCCTAAAAGTTATACGTGTAGCATATTTCAAGTCTCTAGCTAATCTGGAAGTGGACAAACATTAATATCAGTGAGTGAGCCCTTTTTCGGAGGCTTCTTAGGGCTAAAAATATAAGAAATGTACTTTTTGGAATTTTCCTGTAGTTTACAGCCTAAAAGCTATACGTGTAGCATATTTCAAGTTTGTAGCTAATCTGGAAGAGGACAAACATTAATGTCAGTGAGTCAACCCATTTTCGGTGGCTTTCTAGGGCTAGAGATTTAAAAAAATGTACTTTTTGGAGTTTCCCTGTGGTTTGCAGCCTGAAAGCTATACATGTAGCATGTTTAAAGTTTGTAGCTAATCTGGAAGTCGACAAACATTAATGACAGTGAGTCAGCCCCTTTTCGGGGGCTTTTTAGGGCTAAAAATTTATAAAATGTACTTTTTGGAATTTTCTTGTAGTTTACAGCCTCAAAGCTATAGGTGTAGCATATTTCAAGTTTGTAACTAATCTGGAAGTCGACAAACGTTAATGTCAGTGAGTCAGCCCTCTTTCGGGGGCTTTTTAGGGCTTAAAATTAAAAAAATGTACATTTTGGAATTTTCCGAGTAGTTTTCAGCCTGAAAGCTATACGTGTAGCATATTTCAAGTTTGTAGCTAATCTCGAAGTGGACAAACATTAATGTCAGTGAGTCAGCCCTTTTTCGGGGGTACTTAAGAGCTAAATATTAAGAAAGTGTGTTTTTTGGAATTTTCCTGTGGTTTTCAGCCTGAAAGCTATACGTGTAGCATATTTCAAGTTTCTAGCTAGTCTGGATGTGAACAAACATTAATGTCAGTGAGTCAACCCTTTTTCGGGTGGCTTTCTAGGGCTAAAGATTTGAAAAAATGTACTTTTTGGAATTTCCCTGTGGTTTGCAGCCTAAAAGCTATACGTGTAGCATGTTTCAAGTTTGTAGCTAATCTGGAAGTCGACAAACATTAATGACAGAGAGTCAGCCCCTTTTCGGGGGCTTTTTAGGGCTAAAAATTTATGAAATGTACTTTTTGGAATTTTCCTGTTCAAAGCTATACGTGTAGCATATTTCAAGTTTCTAGCTAATCTGGAAGTGGACAAACATTAATATCAGTGAGTCAGCCGTTTTTCGGGGGCTTTTTAGGGCCAAAAATTTTAAAAATGTACTTTTGGAATTATCCTGTGGTTTACAGCCTAAAAGCTATACGTGTAGCATATTTGAAGTTTGTAGCTAATCTGGAAGTGGACAAACATTAATGTCAGTGAGTCAGCCCTTTTTCGGGGGCTTTTTAGGGCTAAAAATTTATAAAATGTACTCTTTGGAATTTTCCTGTAGTTTACAGCTTCAAAGCTATACGTGTAGCATATTTCAAGTTTCTAGTTAATCTGGAAGTGAACAAACATTAATGTCAGTGAGTGAGCCCTTTTTCGGGGGGTTTTTGGGGCTAAAAATTAAGAAAATGTGCTATTTGGAATTTTCCTGTGGTTTACAGACTAAAAGCTATATGTGTAGGATATTTCAAGTTTCTAGCTAATCTGGAAGTGGACTAACATTAATGTCAGTGAGTGAGCCATTTTTCAGGGGGTTTTTTGGGCTAAAAATTTAAGACACGTACATTTTGCTATTTTCCTGTGGTTTACTGCCTAAAAGCTATACGTGTAGCATATTTCAAGTTTGTAGCTAATCTGGAAGATGACAAACATTAATGTCAGTGAGTCAGCCCATTTTCGGTGGCTTTCTAGAGCTAAAGATTTAAAAATGTACTTTTTGGAATTTCCCTGTGGTTTGCAGCCTAAAAGCTATACGTGTAGCATATTTCAAGTTTGAAGCTAATCTGGAAGTAGACAAACATTAATGTCAGTGAGTGAGCCATTTTTCGGGGGGTCTTTAGGGTTAAATATTAAGAAAGTGTGCTTTTGGAATTTTCCTGTGGTTTCCAGCCTGAAAGCTATACGTGAAGCATATTTTAAGTTTGTAACTAATTTGGAAGTGGGCAAACATTAGTGTCAGTGAGTGAGCCCTTTTTCGGGTGGGTTTTAGGGCTAAAAATTTAAAAAACGTACTTCTTGGAATTTTCCTGTGGTTTGCAGCCTATAAGCTATAGGTGTATCATATTTCAAGTTTATAGCTAATCTGGAAGTGAAAAAACATTAATGTTAGTGAGTGAGCCCTTTTTCGGGGGCATTTTAGGGCTTAAAATTTAAAAATGTACTATTTGGAATTTTCCTGTAGTTTACAGCCTAAAAGCTATACTTGTAGCATATTTCAAGTTTGTAGCTAATCTGGAAGAGGACAAACATTAATGTCAGTGAGTCAGCCCTTATTCGGGAGCTTTTTAGGGCTACAAATTAAAAAATGTATTTTTTGGAATTTTCCTCTAGCCTACAGCCTGGAAGCTATACGTGTAGCATATTTCAAGTTTGTAGGTAATCTTGAAGTGGACAAACATTAATGTCAGTGAGTGAGCCCTTTTTCGGGGGGTTTTAAGACTAAAAATTTAAAAAATGTGCTTCTTGGAATTTTCATGTTGTTTACAGCCCAAAAGCTATACGTGTAGCATATTTCAAGTTTATAGCTAATCTGGAAATGGAGAAACATTAATGCCAGTGAGTCAGCCATTTTTCGGGTGGTCTTTAGGGTTAAATATTAAGAAAGTGTGCTTTTTGGAATTTTCCTGTGGTTTCCAGCCTGAAAGCTATACGTGTAGCATATTTCAAGTTTCTAGCTAATCTGGAAGTGGACAAGCATTAACGTCAGTGAGTCAGCCCTTTTTCGGAAGGTCTTTAGGGCTAAATATTAAGAAAGTGTGCTTTTTTGAATATTCCTGTGGTTTACAGCCTAAAAGCTATACGTGTAGCATATTTAAAGGTTCTAGCTAATCTGGAAGTGAGCAAACATAAATGTCAGGGAGTGAGCCCTTTTTCGAGTGGTTTTTATGGCTAAATATTTTTAAAATGTACTTTTTGGAATTTTCCTGTGGATTAAAGCCTAAAAGCTATAGGTGTATCATATTTCAAGTCTCTAGCTAATCTGGAAGTGGACAAACATTAATATCAGTGAGTGAGCCCTTTTTCGGGGGCTTCTTAGGGCTAAAAATATAAAAAATGTACTTTTTGGAAATTTCCTGTAGTTTACAGCCTAAAAGCTATACGTGTAGCATATTTCAAGTTTGTAGCTAATCTGGAAGAGGACAAACATTAATATCAGTGAGTCAGCCCAATTTCGGTGGCTTTCTAGGGCTAAACATTTAAAAAATGTACTTTTTGGAATTTACCTGTAGTTTACAGCCTAAAAACTATAGGTGTAGCATATTTCAAGTTTGTGGCTAATTTGGAAGTGGACAAACATTAGTGTCAGTGAGTGAGCCCTTTTTCGGGTGGGTTTTAAGGCTAAAAATTCAAAAAATGTGCTCTTTGGAATTTTCATGTTGTTTACAGCCTAAAAGCTATACGTGTAGCATGTTTCAAGTTAATAGCTAATCTGGAAATGGAGAAACATTAATGCCAGTGAGTCAGCCATTTTTCGGGGGCTTTTTGGGGCTAAAAGTTAAGAAAACGTGCTTTTTGGAATTTTCCTGTGGTTTACAGCCTAAAAGCTAAACGTGTAGCATATTTTAAGTTTGTAGCTAATCTGGAAGTGGACAAATATTAATGTCAGTGAGTCAGTCCCTTTTCGGGGGCTTTTTAGGGCTAAAAATTTAAAAAATGTACTTTTTGGAATTTTCCTTAGGTTTACAGCCTTAAAGCTATACGTGTAGGATATTTGAAGTTTCTAGCTGATCTGGAAGTGGACAAGCATTAATGTCAGTGAGTCAGCCGTTTTTCGGGGGCTTTTTTGGGCTAAAAATTTAAAAAATATACTTTTTGGAATTTTCCTGTGGTTTACAACCTAAAAGCTATACGTGTAGCATATTTCAAGTTTCTAGCTAGTCTGGAAGTGAACAAACCTCGCTATCAGTGAGTGAGCCCTTTTTCGGGTGGTTTTAAGGGCTAAAAATTTTAAAAATGTACTTTTTGGAATTTTCTTGTAGTTTACAGCCTCAAAGCTATACGTGTAGCATATTTCAAGTTTGTAACTAATCTGGAAGTCGACAAACGTTAATGTCAGTGAGTCAGCCCTCTTTCGGGGGCTTTTTAGGGCTTAAAATTAAAAAAATGTACATTTTGGAATTTTCCGAGTAGTTTTCAGCCTGAAAGCTATACGTGTAGCATATTTCAAGTTTGTAGCTAATCTCGAAGTGGACAAACATTAATGTCAGTGAGTCAGCCCTTTTTCGGGGGTACTTTAGAGCTAAATATTAAGAAAGTGTGTTTTTTGGAATTTTCCTGTGGTTTTCAGCCTGAAAGCTATACGTGTAGCATATTTCAAGTTTCTAGCTAGTCTGGATGTGAACAAACATTACTATCAGTGAGTGAGCCCTTTTTCGTGTGGTTTTAAGGGCTACAAATTTTAAAAATGTACTTTTGGAATTATCCTTTGGTTTACAGCCCAAAAGCTATACGTGTAGCATATTTCAAGTTTGTAGCTAATCTGGAAGAGGACAAACATTAATGTCAGTGAGTCAGCCCTTTTTCGGGGGCTTTTTTGGGCTAAAAATTTAAAAAATGTACTTTTTGGAATTATCCTGTGGTTTACAACCTAAAAGCTATACGTGTAGCATATTTCAAGTTTCTAGCTAGTCTGGAAGTGAACAAACCTCGCTATCAGTGAGTGAGCCCTTTTTCGGGTGGTTTTAAGGGCTAAAAATTTTAAAAATGTACTTTTGGAATTATCCTGTGGTTTACAGCCTAAAAGCTATACGTGTAGCATATTTGAAGTTTGTAGCTAATCTGGAAGTGGGCAAACATTAATGTCAGTGAATCAGCCCTTTTTCGGGGGCTTTTTAGGGCTAAAAGTTTATAAAATGTACCTTTTGGAATTTTCCTGTAGTTTACAGCTTCAAAGCTATACGTGTAGCATATTTCAAGTTTCTAGCTAATCTGGAAGTGGACAAACATTAATATCAGTGAGTCAGCCGTTTTTCGGGGGCTTTTTAGGGCTAAAAATTAAAAATGTACTTTTTTGGATTCTCCTGTGGTTTACAGCCTAAAAGCTATACGTGTAGCATATTTCAAGTTTGTAGCTAATTTGGAAGTGGGCAAACATTAGTGTCAGTGAGTGAGCCCATTTTCGGGTGGGTTTTAGGGCTAAAAATTTAAAAAATGTACTTCTTGGAATTTTCCTGTGGTTTGCAGCCTAAAAGCTATACGTGTAGGATATTTCAAGTTTCTAGCTAATCTGGAAGTGGACTAACATTAATGTCAGTGAGTGAGCCATTTTTCGGTGGCTTTCTAGAGCTAAACATTTAAAAAATGTACTTTTTGGAATTTCCCTGTGGTTTGCAGCCTTAAAGCTATACGTGTAGCATATTTCAAGTTTGTAGCTAATCTGGAAGTAGACAAACATTAATGTCAGTGAGTCAGCCATTTTTCGGGGGGTCTTTAGGTTTAAATATTAAGAAAGTGTGCTTTTTGGAATTTTCCTTTGGTTTCCAGCCTGAAAGCTATACGTGTAGCATATTTCAAGTTTCTAGCTAATCTGGAAGTGGACAAACATTAATGTCAGTAAGTCAGCCCTTTTTCGGAAGGTCTTTAGGGCTAAATATTAAGAAAGTGTGCTTTTTGGAATTTTCCTGTGGTTTACAGCCTAAAAGTTATACGTGTAGCATATTTCAAGTCTCTAGCTAATCTGGATGTGGACAAACATTAATATCAGTGAGTGAGCCCTTTTTCGGAGGCTTCTTAGGGCTAAAAATATAAGAAATGTACTTTTTGGAATTTTCCTGTTCAAAGCTATACGTGTAGCATATTTCAAGTTTCTAGCTAATCTGGAAGTGGACAAACATTAATATCAGTGAGTCAGCCGTTTTTCGGGGGCTTTTTAGGGCCAAAAATTTTAAAAATGCACTTTTGGAATTATCCTGTGGTATACAGCCTAAAAGCTATACGTGTAGCATATTTGAAGTTTGTAGCTAATCTGGAAGTGGACAAACATTAATGTCAGTGAGTCAGCCCTTTTTCGGGGGCTTTTTAGGGCTAAAAATTTATAAAATGTACTCTTTGGAATTTTCCTGTAGTTTACAGCTTCAAAGCTATACGTGTAGCATATTTCAAGTTTCTAGTTAATCTGGAAGTGAACAAACATTAATGTCAGTGAGTGAGCCCTTTTTCGGGGGGTTTTTGGGGCTAAAAATTAAGAAAATGTGCTTTTTGGAATTTTCCTGTGGTTTACAGACTAAAAGCTATATGTGTAGGAAATTTCAAGTTTCTAGCTAATCTGGAAGTGGACTAACATTAATGTCAGTGAGTGAGCCATTTTTCAGGGGGTTTTTTGGGCTAAAAATTTAAAACACGTACATTTTGCTATTTTCCTGTGGTTTACTGCCTAAAAGCTATACGTGTAGCATATTTCAAGTTTGTAGCTAATCTGGAAGATGACAAACATTAATGTCAGTGAGTCAGCCCATTTTCGGTGGCTTTCTAGAGCTAAAGATTTAAAAAAGTACTTTTTGGAATTTCCCTGTGGTTTGCAGCCTAAAAGCTATACGTGTAGCATATTTCAAGTTTGAAGCTAATCTGGAAGTAGACAAACATTAATGTCAGTGAGTCAGCCATTTTTCGGGGGGTCTTTAGGGTTAAATATTAAGAAAGTGTGCTTTTGGAATTTTCCTGTGGTTTCCAGCCTGAAAGCTATACGTGTAGCATATTTCAAGTTTCTAGCTAATCTGGAAGTGGACAAACATTAATGTCAGTGAGTCAGCACTTTTTCGGAAGGTCTTTAGGGCTGAATATTATGAAAGTGTGCTTTTTGGAATTTTCCTGTGGTTTACAGCCTAAAAGTTATACGTGTAGCATATTTCAAGTCTCTAGCTAATCTGGAAGTGGACAAACATTAATATCAGTGAGTGAGCCCTTTTTCGGAGGCTTCTTAGGGCTAAAAATATAAGAAATGTACTTTTTGGAATTTTCCTGCAGTTTACAGCCTAAAAGCTATACGTGTAGCATATTTCAAGTTTGTAGCTAATCTGGAAGAGGACAAACATTAATGTCAGTGAGTCAACACATTTTCGGTGGCTTTCTAGGGCTAAAGATTAAAAAAAATGTACTTTTTGGAATTTCCCGGTGGTTTGCAGCCTAAAAGCTATACGTGTAGCATGTTTCAAGTTTGTAGCTAATCTGGAAGTGGACAAACATTAATGACAGTGAGTCAGCCCCTTTTCAGGGGCTTTTTAGGGCTAAAAATTTATAAAATGTACTTTTTGGAATTTTCCTGTAGTTTTCAGCCTGAAAGCTATACGTGTAGCATATTTCAAGTTTGTAGCTAATCTGGAAGTGGACAAACATTAATGTCAGTGAGTCAGCCCTTTTTCGGGGGTACTTTAGGGCTAAATATTAAGAAAGTGTGTTTTTTGGAATTTTCCTGTGGTTTTCAGCCTGAAAGCTATACGTGTAGCATATTTCAAGTTTGTAGCTTATCTGGAAGAGGACAAACATTAATGTCAGTGAGTGAGCCCTTTTTCGGGGGCCTTTTTGGGCTAAAAATTTAAAAAATTTACTTTTTGGAATTATCCTGTGGTTTACAACCTAAAAGCTATACGTGTAGCATATTTCAAGTTTCTAGCTAGTCTGGAAGTGAACAAACCTCGCTATCAGTGAGTGAGCCCTTTTTCGGGTGGTTTTAAGGGCTAAAAATTTTAAAAATGTACTTTTGGAATTATCCTGTGGTTTACAGCCTAAAAGCTATACGTGTAGCATATTTGAAGTTTGTAGCTAATCTGGAAGTGGGCAAACATTAATGTCAGTGAATCAGCCCTTTTTCGGGGGCTTTTTAGGGCTAAAAGTTTATAAAATGTACCTTTTGGAATTTTCCTGTAGTTTACAGCTTCAAAGCTATTCGTGTAGCATATTTCAAGTTTCTAGCTAATCTGGAAGTGGACAAACATTAATATCAGTGAGTCAGCCGTTTTTCGGGGGCTTTTTAGGGCTAAAAATTAAAAATGTACTTTTTTGGATTCTCCTGTGGTTTACAGCCTAAAAGCTATACGTGTAGCATATTTCAAGTTTGTAGCTAATTTGGAAGTGGGCAAACATTAGTGTCAGTGAGTGAGCCCATTTTCGGGTGGGTTTTAGGGCTAAAAATTTAAAAAATGTACTTCTTTGAATTTTCTTGTGGTTTGCACCCTAAAAGCTATACGTGTGCATATTTCAAGTTTATAGCTAATCTGGAAGTGAACAAACATTAATGTTAGTGAGTAAGCCCTTTTTCGGGGGCATTTTAGGGCTACAAATTAAAAAATGTATTTTTTGGAATTTTCCTCTAGCCTACAGCCTGGAAGCTATACTTGTAGCATATTTATAGTTTGTATGTAACCTGGAAGTGGACAAACATTAATATCAGTGAGTGAGCCCTTTTTCGGAGGCTTCTTAGGGCTAAAAATATAAGAAATGTACTTTTTGGAATTTTCCTGCAGTTTACAGCCTAAAAGCTATACGTGTAGCATATTTCAAGTTTGTAGCTAATCTGGAAGAGGACAAACATTAATGTCAGTGAGTCAACCCATTTTCGGTGGCTTTCTAGGGCTAGAGATTTAAAAAAATGTACTTTTTGGAGTTTCCCTGTGGTTTGCAGCCTGAAAGCTATACATGTAGCATGTTTAAAGTTTGTAGCTAATCTGGAAGTCGACAAACATTAATGACAGTGAGTCAGCCCCTTTTCGGGGGCTTTTTAGGGCTAAAAATTTATAAAATGTACATTTTGGAATTTTCTTGTAGTTTACAGCCTCAAAGCTATACGTGTAGCATATTTCAAGTTTGTAACTAATCTGGAAGTCGACAAACATTAATGTCAGTGAGTCAGCCCTCTTTCGGGGGCTTTTTAGGGCTTAAAATTAAAAAAATTTACATTTTGGAATTTTCCGAGTAGTTTTCAGCCTGAAAGCTATACGTGTAGCATATTTCAAGTTTGTAGCTAATCTCGAAGTGGACAAACATTAATGTCAGTGAGTCAGCCCTTTTTCGGGGGTACTTTAGAGCTAAATATTAAGAAAGTGTGTTTTTTGGAATTTTCCTGTGGTTTTCAGCCTGAAAGCTATACGTGTAGCATATTTCAAGTTTCTAGCTAGTCTGGATGTGAACAAACATTACTATCAGTGAGTGAGCCCTTTTTCGGGTGGTTTTAAGGGCTACAAATTTTAAAAATGTACTTTTGGAATTATCCTTTGGTTTACAGCCCAAAAGCTATACGTGTAGCATATTTCAAGTTTGTAGCTAATCTGGAAGAGGACAAACATTAATGTCAGTGAGTCAGCCCTTTTTCGGGGGCTTTTTTGGGCTATAAAAATTAAAAAATGTACTTTTTGGAATTATCCTGTGGTTTACAACCTAAAAGCTATACGTGTAGCATATTTCAAGTTTCTAGCTAGTCTGGAAGTGAACAAACCTCGCTATCAGTGAGTGAGCCCTTTTTCGGGTGGTTTTAAGGGCTAAAAATTTTAAAAATGTACTTTTGGAATTATCCTGTGGTTTACAGCCTAAAAGCTATACGTGTAGCATATTTGAAGTTTGTAGCTAATCTGGAAGTGGGCAAACATTAATGTCAGTGAGTCAGCCCTTTTTCGGGGGCTTTTTAGGGCTAAAAGTTTATAAAACGTACCTTTTGGAATTTTCCTGTAGTTTACAGCTTCAAAGCTATACGTGTAGCATATTTCAAGTTTCTAGCTAATCTGGAAGTGGACAAACATTAATATCAGTGAGTCAGCCGTTTTTCGGGGGCTTTTTAGGGCTAAAAATTAAAAATGTACTTTTTTGGATTCTCCTGTGGTTTACAGCCTAAAAGCTATACGTGTAGCATATTTGAAGTTTGTAGCTAATCTGGAAGTGGACAAACATTAATGTCAGTGAGTCAGCCCTTTTTCGGGGGCTTTTTAGGGCTAAAAATTTATAAAATGTACTTTTTGGAATTTTCCTGTAGTTTACAGCTTCAAAGCTATACGTGTAGCATATTTCAAGTTTCTAGCTAATCTGGAAGTGGACAAACATTAATATGAGTGAGTCAGCCGTTTTTCGGGGGCTTTTTAGGGCTAAAAATTAAAATATGTACTTTTTTGGATTCTCCTGTGGTTTACAGCCTAAAAGCTATACGTGTACATATTTCAAGTTTGTAGCTAATTTGGAAGTGGGAAAACATTAGTGTCAGTGAGTGAGCCCATTTTCGGGTGGGTTTTAGGGCTAAAAATTTAAAAAATGTACTTCTTGGAATTTTCCTGTGGTTTGCAGCCTAAAAGCTATACGTGTGCATATTTCAAGTTTATAGCTAATCTAGAAGTGAACAAACATTAATGTTAGTGAGTAAGCCCTTTTTCGGGGGCATTTTAGGGCTTAACATTTAAAAATGTACTACTTGGAATTTTCCTGTAGCTTACAGCCTAAAAGCTATACTTGTAGCATATTTTAAGTTTGTAGCTAATCTGGATTAGGACAAACATTAATGTCAGTGAGTGAGCCCTTTTTCGGGGGGTTTTTGGGGATAAAAATTAAGAAAATGTGCTTTTTGGAATTTTCCTGTGGTTTCCAGCCTGAAAGCTATACGTGTAGCATATTTCAAGTTTCTAGCTAATCTGGAAGTGGACAAACATTAATGTCAGTGAGTCAGCCCTTTTTCGGAAGGTCTTTAGGGCTAAATATTAAGAAAGTGTGCTTTTTGGAATTTTCCTTTGGTTTACAGCCTAAAAGTTATACGTGTAGCATATTTCAAGTCTCTAGCTAATCTGGAAGTGGACAAACATTAATATCAGTGAGTGAGCCCTTTTTCGGAGGCTTCTTAGGGCTAAAAATATAAGAAATGTACTTTTTGGAATTTTCCTGTAGTTTACAGCCTAAAAGCTATACGTGTAGCATATTTCAAGTTTGTAGCTAATCTGGAAGAGGACAAACATTAATGTCAGTGAGTCAACCCATTTTCGGTGGCTTTCTAGGGCTAGAGATTTAAAAAAATGTACTTTTTGGAGTTTCCCTGTGGTTTGCAGCCTGAAAGCTATACATGTAGCATGTTTAAAGTTTGTAGCTAATCTGGAAGTCGACAAACATTAATGACAGTGAGTCAGCCCCTTTTCGGGGGCTTTTTAGGGCTAAAAATTTATAAAATGTACTTTTTGGAATTTTCTTGTAGTTTACAGCCTCAAAGCTATAGGTGTAGCATATTTCAAGTTTGTAACTAATCTGGAAGTCGACAAACGTTAATGTCAGTGAGTCAGCCCTCTTTCGGGGGCTTTTTAGGGCTTAAAATTAAAAAAATGTACATTTTGGAATTTTCCGAGTAGTTTTCAGCCTGAAAGCTATACGTGTAGCATATTTCAAGTTTGTAGCTAATCTCGAAGTGGACAAACATTAATGTCAGTGAGTCAGCCCTTTTTCGGGGGTACTTAAGAGCTAAATATTAAGAAAGTGTGTTTTTTGGAATTTTCCTGTGGTTTTCAGCCTGAAAGCTATACGTGTAGCATATTTCAAGTTTCTAGCTAGTCTGGATGTGAACAAACATTAATGTCAGTGAGTCAACCCTTTTTCGGGTGGCTTTCTAGGGCTAAAGATTTGAAAAAATGTACTTTTTGGAATTTCCCTGTGGTTTGCAGCCTAAAAGCTATACGTGTAGCATGTTTCAAGTTTGTAGCTAATCTGGAAGTCGACAAACATTAATGACAGAGAGTCAGCCCCTTTTCGGGGGCTTTTTAGGGCTAAAAATTTATGAAATGTACTTTTTGGAATTTTCCTGTTCAAAGCTATACGTGTAGCATATTTCAAGTTTCTAGCTAATCTGGAAGTGGACAAACATTAATATCAGTGAGTCAGCCGTTTTTCGGGGGCTTTTTAGGGCCAAAAATTTTAAAAATGTACTTTTGGAATTATCCTGTGGTTTACAGCCTAAAAGCTATACGTGTAGCATATTTGAAGTTTGTAGCTAATCTGGAAGTGGACAAACATTAATGTCAGTGAGTCAGCCCTTTTTCGGGGGCTTTTTAGGGCTAAAAATTTATAAAATGTACTCTTTGGAATTTTCCTGTAGTTTACAGCTTCAAAGCTATACGTGTAGCATATTTCAAGTTTCTAGTTAATCTGGAAGTGAACAAACATTAATGTCAGTGAGTGAGCCCTTTTTCGGGGGGTTTTTGGGGCTAAAAATTAAGAAAATGTGCTATTTGGAATTTTCCTGTGGTTTACAGACTAAAAGCTATATGTGTAGGATATTTCAAGTTTCTAGCTAATCTGGAAGTGGACTAACATTAATGTCAGTGAGTGAGCCATTTTTCAGGGGGTTTTTTGGGCTAAAAATTTAAGACACGTACATTTTGCTATTTTCCTGTGGTTTACTGCCTAAAAGCTATACGTGTAGCATATTTCAAGTTTGTAGCTAATCTGGAAGATGACAAACATTAATGTCAGTGAGTCAGCCCATTTTCGGTGGCTTTCTAGAGCTAAAGATTTAAAAATGTACTTTTTGGAATTTCCCTGTGGTTTGCAGCCTAAAAGCTATACGTGTAGCATATTTCAAGTTTGAAGCTAATCTGGAAGTAGACAAACATTAATGTCAGTGAGTGAGCCATTTTTCGGGGGGTCTTTAGGGTTAAATATTAAGAAAGTGTGCTTTTGGAATTTTCCTGTGGTTTCCAGCCTGAAAGCTATACGTGAAGCATATTTTAAGTTTGTAACTAATTTGGAAGTGGGCAAACATTAGTGTCAGTGAGTGAGCCCTTTTTCGGGTGGGTTTTAGGGCTAAAAATTTAAAAAACGTACTTCTTGGAATTTTCCTGTGGTTTGCAGCCTATAAGCTATAGGTGTATCATATTTCAAGTTTATAGCTAATCTGGAAGTGAAAAAACATTAATGTTAGTGAGTGAGCCCTTTTTCGGGGGCATTTTAGGGCTTAAAATTTAAAAATGTACTATTTGGAATTTTCCTGTAGTTTACAGCCTAAAAGCTATACTTGTAGCATATTTCAAGTTTGTAGCTAATCTGGAAGAGGACAAACATTAATGTCAGTGAGTCAGCCCTTATTCGGGAGCTTTTTAGGGCTACAAATTAAAAAATGTATTTTTTGGAATTTTCCTCTAGCCTACAGCCTGGAAGCTATACGTGTAGCATATTTCAAGTTTGTAGGTAATCTTGAAGTGGACAAACATTAATGTCAGTGAGTGAGCCCTTTTTCGGGGGGTTTTAAGACTAAAAATTTAAAAAATGTGCTTCTTGGAATTTTCATGTTGTTTACAGCCCAAAAGCTATACGTGTAGCATATTTCAAGTTTATAGCTAATCTGGAAATGGAGAAACATTAATGCCAGTGAGTCAGCCATTTTTCGGGTGGTCTTTAGGGTTAAATATTAAGAAAGTGTGCTTTTTGGAATTTTCCTGTGGTTTCCAGCCTGAAAGCTATACGTGTAGCATATTTCAAGTTTCTAGCTAATCTGGAAGTGGACAAGCATTAACGTCAGTGAGTCAGCCCTTTTTCGGAAGGTCTTTAGGGCTAAATATTAAGAAAGTGTGCTTTTTTGAATATTCCTGTGGTTTACAGCCTAAAAGCTATACGTGTAGCATATTTAAAGGTTCTAGCTAATCTGGAAGTGAGCAAACATAAATGTCAGGGAGTGAGCCCTTTTTCGAGTGGTTTTTATGGCTAAATATTTTTAAAATGTACTTTTTGGAATTTTCCTGTGGATTAAAGCCTAAAAGCTATAGGTGTATCATATTTCAAGTCTCTAGCTAATCTGGAAGTGGACAAACATTAATATCAGTGAGTGAGCCCTTTTTCGGGGGCTTCTTAGGGCTAAACATTTAAAAAATGTACTTTTTGGAATTTACCTGTAGTTTACAGCCTAAAAACTATAGGTGTAGCATATTTCAAGTTTGTGGCTAATTTGGAAGTGGACAAACATTAGTGTCAGTGAGTGAGCCCTTTTTCGGGTGGGTTTTAAGGCTAAAAATTCAAAAAATGTGCTCTTTGGAATTTTCATGTTGTTTACAGCCTAAAAGCTATACGTGTAGCATGTTTCAAGTTAATAGCTAATCTGGAAATGGAGAAACATTAATGCCAGTGAGTCAGCCATTTTTCGGGGGCTTTTTGGGGCTAAAAGTTAAGAAAACGTGCTTTTTGGAATTTTCCTGTGGTTTACAGCCTAAAAGCTAAACGTGTAGCATATTTTAAGTTTGTAGCTAATCTGGAAGTGGACAAATATTAATGTCAGTGAGTCAGTCCCTTTTCGGGGGCTTTTTAGGGCTAAAAATTTAAAAAATGTACTTTTTGGAATTTTCCTTAGGTTTACAGCCTTAAAGCTATACGTGTAGGATATTTGAAGTTTCTAGCTGATCTGGAAGTGGACAAGCATTAATGTCAGTGAGTCAGCCGTTTTTCGGGGGCTTTTTTGGGCTAAAAATTTAAAAAATATACTTTTTGGAATTTTCCTGTGCTTTACAGCCTAAAAGCTATACGTGTAGCATATTTCAAGTTTCTAGCTAATCTGGAAGTGAACCAACATTAATGTCAGTGAGTGAGCCCTTTTTCGGGGTCCTTTTAGGGCTAAAAATTTAAAAAATGTACTTTTTGGAATTTTCCTGTAGTTCACAGCCTAAAAGCTATACGTGTAGCATATTTCAAGTTTGTAGCTTATCTGGAAGTGGGCAAACATTAATGTCAGTGAGTCAGCCCTTTTTCGGGGGGGTTTTATGGCTCAGAATTAGGAAAACGTGCTTTTTGGAATTTTCCTCTGGTTTACATCCTAATAGCTATACGTGTAGCATATTTCAAGTTTCTAGCTAATCTGGAAGTGGACAAACATTAATATCAGTGAGTCAGCCGTTTTTCGGGGTCTTTTTAGGGCTAAAAATTAAAAAATTTACTTTTTTGGATTCTCCTGTGGTTTACAGCCTAAAAGCTATACGTGAAGCATATTTTAAGTTCGTAACTAATTTGGAAGTGTGCAAACATTAGTGTCAGTGAGTGAGCCCTTTTTCGGGTGGGTTTGAGGGCTAAAAATTTAAAAAATGTACTTCTTGGAATTTTCCTGTGGTTTGCAGCCTAAAAGCTATAGGTGTATCATATTTCAAGTTTATAGCTAATCTGGAAGTGAAAAAACATTAATGTTAGTGAGTGAGCCCTTTTTCGGGGGCATTTTAGGGCTTAAAATTTAAAAATGTACTATTTGGAATTTTCCTGTAGTTTACAGCCTAAAAGCTATACTTGTAGCATATTTCAAGTTTGTAGCTAATCTGGAAGAGGACAAACATTAATGTCAGTGAGTCAGCCCTTATTCGGGAGTTTTTTAGGGCTACAAATTAAAAAATGTATTTTTTGGAATTTTCCTCTAGCCTACAGCCTGGAAGCTATACGTGTAGCATATTTCAAGGATGTAGGTAATCTGGAAGTGGACAAACATTAATGTCAGTGAGTGAGCCCTTTATCGGGGGGTTTTAAGACTAAAAATTTAAAAAATGTGCTTCTTGGAATTTTCATGTTGTTTACAGCCCAAAAGCTATACGTGTAGCATATTTCAAGTTTATAGCTAATCTGGAAATGGAGAAACATTAATGCCAGTGAGTCAGCCATTTTTCGGGGGGTCTTTAGGTTTAAATATTAAGAAAGTGTGCTTTTTGGAATTTTCCTGTGGTTTCCAGCCTGAAAGCTATACGTGTAGCATATTTCAAGTTTCTAGCTAATCTGGAAGTGGACAAGCATTAACGTCAGTGAGTCAGCCCTTTTTCGGAAGGTCTTTAGGGCTAAATATTAAGAAAGTGTGCTTTTTTGAATATTCCTTTGGTTTACAGCCTAAAAGCTATACGTGTAGCATATTTAAAGGTTCTAGCTAATATGGAAGTGAGCAAACATAAATGTCAGGGAGTGAGCCCTTTTTCGAGTGGTTTTTATGGCTAAATATTTTTAAAATGTACTTTTTGGAATTTTCCTGTGGTTTAAAGCCTAAAAGCCATAGGTGTATCATATTTCAAGTCTCTAGCTAATCTGGAAGTGGACAAACATTAATATCAGTGAGTGAGCCCTTTTTCGGGGGCTTCTTAGGGCTAGAAATATAAAAAATGTACTTTTTGGAAATTTCCTGTAGTTTACAGCCTAAAAGCTATACGTGTAGCATATTTCAAGTTTGTAGCTAATCTGGAAGAGGACAAACATTAATGTCAGTGAGTCAGCCCAATTTCGGTGGCTTTCTAGGGCTAAACATTTAAAAAATGTACTTTTTGGAATTTACCTGTAGTTTACAGCCTAAAAACTATAGATGTAGCATATTTCAAGTTTGTGGCTAATTTGGAAGTGGACAAACATTAGTGTCAGTGAGTGAGCCCTTTTTCGGGTGGGTTTTAAGGCTAAAAATTTAAAAAATGTGCTCTTTGGAATTTTCATGTTGTTTACAGCCTAAAAGCTATACGTGTAGCATATTTCAAGTTTATAGCTAATCTGGAAATGGAGAAACATTAATGCCAGTGAGTCAGCCATTTTTCGGGGGCTTTTTGGGGCTAAAAGTTAAGAAAACGTGCTTTTTGGAATTTTCCTGTGGTTTACAGCCTAAAAGCTATACGTGTAGCATATTTTAAGTTTGTAGCTAATCTGGAAGTGGACAAATATTAATGTCAGTGAGTAAGTCCCTTTTCGGGGGGTTTTTAGGGCTAAAAATTTAAAAAATGTACTTTTTGGAATTTTCATTAGGTCTACAGCCTTAGAGCTATACGTGTAGGATATTTCAAGTTTCTAGCTAATCTGGAAGTGGACAAGCATTAATGTCAGTGAGTCAGCCGTTTTTCGGGGGATTTTTTGGGCTAAAAATTTAAAAAATATACTTTTTGGAATTTTCCTGTGCTTTACAGCCTAAAAGCTATACGTGTAGCATATTTGAAGTTTCTAGCTAATCTGGAAGTGAACCGACATTAATGTCAGTGAGTGATCCCTTTTTCGGGGGCATTTTAGGGCTAAAAATTTAAAAAATGTACTTTTTGGAATTTTCCTGTAGTTCACAGCCTAAAAGCTATACGTGTAGCATATTTCAAGTTTGTAGCTTATCTGGAAGTGGACAAACATTAATGTCAGTGAGTCAGCCCTTTTTCGGGGGGGTTTTATGGCTAAGAATTAGGAAAGCGTGCTTTTTGGAATTTTCCTCTGGTTTACAGCCTAATAGCTATACGTGTAGCATATTTCAAGTTTCTAGCTAATCTGGAAGTGGACAAACATTAACATCAGTGAGTCAGCCGTTTTTCGGGGGCTTTTTAGGGCTAAAAATTAAAAAATGTACTTTTTTGGATTCTCCTGTGGTTTACAGCCTAAAAGCTATACGTGTAGCATATTTCAAGTTTATGGCTAATCTGGAAGTGAAAAAACATTAATGTTAGTGAGTGAGCCCTTTTTCGGGGGCATTTTAGGGCTTAAAATTTAAAAATGTACTATTTGGAATTTTCCTGTAGTTTACAGCCTAAAAGCTATACTTGTAGCATATTTCAAGTTTGTATCTAATCTGGAAGAGGACAAACATTAATGTCAGTGAGTCAGCCCTTTTTCGGGTGCTTTTTAGGGCTACAAATTAAAAAATGTATTTTTTGGAATTTTCCTCTAGCCTACAGCCTGGAAGCTATACGTGTAGCATATTTCAAGTTTGTAGGTAATCTGGAAGTGGACAAACATTAATGTCAGTGAGTGAGCCCTTTTTCGGGGGGTTTTAAGACTAAAAATTTAAAAAATGTGCTTCTTGGAATTTTCATGTTGTTTACTATTAGCGGTCTCTTCAGAGTCGCTATAACCGGCTTTGACTGTTTTTGCAAGGCTAGTTGACAACACACAACACTTTCGTGGTACAGGAGAAGCTTCTTACTGGCGGGTATATTCGGTGGTGTCTTTATCCCAAGGAGAAAGTAATGTCCCAAAGAGAAAGTTATGATGGCACCTGATTCCAAGGAGGAAGCTACAGTGGTGCCTCTGACAAACCCAAAAGTAGGCGTAGTAATTGATAACTCCAACACTTCCCCTCAATTTTAAGACTATTTTTGAAATGCAGAAAGCGAATTGTTTGTGAAGCTTTTAATGTTCATAATGAGGCTGAGTTTTAACTATGAAGCAAGTGGAGTTTGCTGAAGAGGTTCAGCGATATTTAAGTCCAAGACCACGAACACATTTTTCGAGTTTAGTCCCCGACAAAGGTTTCGTGAGGATGTCTGCCGTCATTTCTTCTGTGGGCAGAAATTTCACATCGATTGGGTAGAGTTTGATTGCCTCTCTGACGAAGTGGTATTTTATGTCCACATGTTTGGTCCGGGCGTGGAACACCGGATTGTGGATCAGCTTCCCTGCCGATTGGTTGTCGTTGAAGATTGTGATGCTCGACAACTCGTCGACGTTGAGCTCCTTGGTGAAGTTGGAGAGGTAGATGGCCTCTCGGATCGCTTCTGACGAGCTCACGTACTCGGCTTCAGTGGACGACTGGGCCGGCATCCTCTGCTTGCGCGAGCACCAGGAGATGGCTGCTCCGGACAGGATGAAGGAGTATCCAGTGTAGGACCTCCGGTCGATCACGCAGTTCGCCCAATCGGCGTCTGCGAATCCGACGATCCCCTTGTCGTCTCGAGTGTATATCAACCTTTTGTTGATCGTGCCCCGGAGATATTTCAGCACTCTTTTGGCAGCAATCCAGTGGGCGTGGCCGTGTCGATCGTTGAATTGGCTCAACATGTTCACCGCATGAGCGATGTCCGGGCGCGTCCCAATGGCGATGTACATGAGGGCTCCAATCAGTTCCCGGTAGGGATACAGTTTGTTGGCGTCCTTTTCGTCATCCGTCGGGAAGTCCAGCTTGGCACCGGCCTCCAGAGGGTATTTAACGTCTTTACAGTCGGCCATCCCGAACTTCTCCAGCACCTCGCGGATGTATCCCTGCTGGCATAGAGTGATCCGTTCCTCGGTCTGCTCGACTTCAATCCCCAGGCAAAACCTGATGTTCCCGAGGTCCTTGACTTGGAAGTCGGCAGAGAGTCTTCGTTTGATCTCGTCGACTCTCTTCGGGTCACGGGAGGCGAGGATTATGTCGTCGACGTAGATGAGTACGTACGTGCCACATCCCTCGCGATCATCGACGTAAATGCAGGGGTCGGAATGCGTCGATTTCAGACCCATCGACCTGAGTGTGTTGCTAAGCTTAGCGTGCCACAGGCGACCAGCTTGACGTAGCCCGTAGAGGGCCTTGCGCAACTTGCAGACCTTGTTACCGGATCTGGCTTCTTTTAGCATCTTTCTGGCCTTGGTGACCAGCATCTTGTCTGTCTCGAAGTGGATCATCCGCTCGAGGGTTTCTTCCAACAGGGTCGGCTGCTCCATGTAAACGAGGGTGTCCATGTCCCCGTTGAGGTATGCAGTAGTGATGTCTAGTTGGTAGACCTTAAGTCCCCGCTTTACGGCAAGCGCCATCAGGAGTCGGAGCGAATCGAGGCGCGCCACTGGGGCGAAGGTGTCTGTGAAGTAGACGCCTGGTCTCTGGGCGAACCCACGAGCTACGACTCGGGCTTTGCGTCGATCCAGTGTTCCGTCAGGATTGTACTTGTTCCGTAGGACGGTACGGCAGCCGATCACTTTGTGAGTGGTAGGCCGGTCGACTAGTTCCCAAGTGTCGTTTGCCACCAGGCATTTGGCCTCGGAGTAGATGGCGTCGAGCCATTCCTCCCGATCTTCTCCTACCAGGGCGTCGTTCAATGGTACCTCTATGGCTGTCATGACGCACTGGTCGCCGGCGAGCTCTTCCGGTTCGTCTCCTTCGACATGTCCCTCGACGGGGTTGTGAACAGCTGCGGAGAGTTCCTCTGCGTCCGAGTCGAGTGGCTCGTCTTCAGGAACCACGTGGTACACTTTCCTGGGGCGTCCTCTCGCGCCAGTCTTCACCGTCTTGGGTCTGCCGCGCCCCCTTTTTGAGGGCAGCCTGACCTGGGGTTCCTCTGGTTGGTTGACTGGCTCGAAACCGTGGAACGGCTCAAGGATCTCTTCCTCGTCATCGTATGCTGGGGCTTCGGGTTCGTCAGGAAAGTGTAGGACGCTTGGGTCCATCACCATCTCTATGTACGCGAGGCCATCGTCCAACGTGGCTCCGCCTGGCGTGCTTGGAGGGGACTCTTCGGTTTTTGTCGGCTCTGGGTGGAACTCGTTTAGGAACTTGACGTCCCTGGATATGTTGACCTTGCGATCCTCGGGGAGCAAAATGCGGTAAGCCTTAGCCTGGTCCGCATAGCCGACGAAGATCCCGGGTTTTCCGGGAGGTTGAAACTTCCCCTTTCCCGGCGTTTTGTCCAGGATGTAGACTCTCTCGCCGAACGAACGAAGGTGAGATAAGTCCGGTTTGTTTCCGGTCCACCTTTCGTGAGGTGTGATCCCATCCGGTAGCGCCTTCGTCGGACAGCGGTTCTTCACGTAGTTCGCCGTGGCTATCGCCTCGGCCCACATTTGCGGAGGCAGCTTGGCGTCGATTTGCATACAGCGAGCAGCCTCTACCAGAGTCCGATTTTTGCGCTCGGCAACGCCGTTCTGCTCGGGTGTGTATGGTACAGTCAGACGATGATGTATGCCCGATTCCTTCAGTAGGCTCTTCATCCTCTCGTTGACGTACTCTCTGCCATTGTCGGACTGGAACGCCTTGATTCTCCGTCCTACCTGGTTTTCGACGAGGGTTTTGAACTCTTTGAATTTCTCGACGGCTTCGCCCTTGGTCTTGAGAAAATAAACAAGGCAGACTCTGCTGTAGTCATCGATGAAGGTTATGAAGTACCGCGCTCCTCCCTGCGATGGTGTGCGCATGGGTCCACAGACGTCGGAGTGAATTAACTCGAGAAGTTCCGTAGTAGAGCTTGTGCGGGTTCCAAATGGAGTACTGGACATCTTCCCCGCGATGCAAGATTCGCACCGGATGTTTCCGATTTTGGCCTCGAGTTTGATTCCTGTCGCGTGCTTGGTTTTTATCAGCTGTGACATGTCCCGTGCGTTTAAGTGGCCCAAGCGTGTATGCAGCACCTCTGCGTTGGATCTCGCTTGCTCGGTTTCCATGATGGCGTGCGCGCGTTGTTCGCGTTCGCGAAGAAAGAAAAGATCTCCGACGCGTTGCGCGACGACTTTAACTTCGCCGGTTTTGTCCGTGATGATCGCGCACGATTTCTTGAAAGTGACCTCATGGTCGCGGTCAACAATTTTCGCGATCGACATGAGGTTAGATCTAAGGTCGGGGACGTACAGCGTGTTTTTCAGCGTGACGACGTTGTCGTGGCCATCCGCGACTACGATTTGTACGTCACCTTTGCCTTTCACTCGTGTTTCCGAGTTGTTCGCGAGTTTCAGTTTACTGCACTTGTCACTCGCGTTGGTAAATGCGTGCTTGTTAAAGCACAAGTGTGAGGTGCAACCTGAGTCTAGGCACCAAAGATTGTCCGCACTGGTCGGTTCGCGCACTGCTTTGGTGAAGAAGCAACAGTGAGCCTCGTTCGGCTTCTCCTGGTTGTCGTTACCTGAGTTCGCGTTCCTTTTATGCCAACACTCGCTTTCTTTGTGTCCCTGTTTGTGGCAGTAACCGCACTTGTAACGACGCTTTGAGTCGGATTGTTTGTCTTTTCGTCCGGAATTGTCACTTGCACCATATTTCGCACCACTAGCGCCGCCTTTGTTCTTACGTTGGTCCTTCGTCTTGTTCGACTGTGACCGGCTCCTGGCGAACATGGCCGCGCTGGCGTCATCTCCGCCCTTTTGGGCTCTCGCGTTGTGCTCCTCGATTATCTTCACTTTCAGGGATTCCGCGTCAGGCAGGTTGTCCCGAGACTCGATGGCACAGCGGAAATTTTCGAAGCTGGCGGGCAAGCTATAGAGTAGCATGATCGAGAGGAGTTCTCCGTTGATGTCAATCTCCATTGATTGCAGCTTGTCCACGGCGTCGAAAAACTCACTGAGATGTTTGGTGACGTCGTCGCCTTCTTGCATCTTTTGTTGTGTGAGGCGTTTCAACAATGCCGCTTTCCGGGCAGGTCCTCTTGAGGCGTACACTGACTCCAGTTTGAGCCAAACGTCGCGCGAGGTGTTGCAGCCCCGGATCTGGGCGAGCTCTGTCGGATTGATTGCCAGGATCAGATCCGCTTTCGCCTTCCGATCGTTCGATTTCCATAGCTTGGATGCCGCTTCGGCGGTCGCGAGAGCTGCACCTTCCCCTTGCACTTTGGGCTCTTTTATTTCGCCGGAAACGTAGCCCCACATGTCGTTTTTTACGAGCAGGGCCTCGGCTTGGATACGCCATGTATCGTAATTTTCGCGCGATAAAGTCTCTAGTCGCATGGTCGTTGCCGCGTGCGCCATTTTGGTTTTGGCTGTTCGTCCGACTTGCTGCGTTCCCACTATTGTTTTAACTTTAATTTCACTCGCGCTCTCGTTCTTTTTCGTCACGATTAATTGTGGTATGCACTGCCTGGGCCCATAACCTATTAGCGGTCTCTTCAGAGTCGCTATAACCGGCTTTGACTGTTTTTGCAAGGCTAGTTGACAACACACAACACTTTCGTGGTACAGGAGAAGCTTCTTACTGGCGGGTATATTCGGTGGTGTCTTTATCCCAAGGAGAAAGTAATGTCCCAAAGAGAAAGTTATGATGGCACCTGATTCCAAGGAGGAAGCTACAGTGGTGCCTCTGACAAACCCAAAAGTAGGCGTAGTAATTGATAACTCCAACATTTACAGCCTAAAAGCTATACGTGTAGCATATTTAAAGTTTATAGCTAATCTGGAAATGGAGAAACATTAATGCCAGTGAGTCAGCCATTTTTCGGGGGGTCTTTAGGGTTAAATATTAAGAAAGTGTGCTTTTTGGAATTTTCCTATGGTTTCCAGCCTGAAAGCTATACGTGTAGCATATTTCAAGTTTCTAGCTAATCTGGAAGTGGACAAACATTAATGTCAGTGAGTCAGCCCTTTTTCGGAAGGTCTTTAGGGCTAAATATTAAGAAAGTGTGCTTTTTGGAATTTTCCTGTGGTTTACAGCCTAAAAGTTATACGTGTAGCATATTTCAAGTCTCTAGCTAATCTGGAAGTGGACAAACATTAATATCAGTGAGTGAGCCATTTTTCGGAGGCTTCTTAGGGCTAAAAATATAAGAAATGTACTTTTTGGAATTTTCCTGTAGTTTACAGCCTAAAAGCTATACGTGTAGCATATTTCAAGTTTGTAGCTAATCTGGAAGAGGACAAACATTAATGTCAGTGAGTCAACCCATTTTCGGTGGCTTTCTAGGGCTAAAGATTTAAAAAAATGTACTTTTTGGAATTTCCCTGTGGTTTGCAGCCTAAAAGCTATACGTGTAGCATGTTTCAAGTTTGTAGCTAATGTGGAAGTCGACAAACATTAATGACAGTGAGTCAGCCCCTTTTCGGGGGCTTTTTAGGTTCTAAAAATTTATAAAATGTACTTTTTGGAATTTTCCTGTAGTTTACAGCCTCAAAGCTATAAGTGTAGCATATTTCAAGTTTGTAGCTAATCTGGAAGTCGACAAACATTAATGTCAGTGAGTCAGCCCTTTTTCGGGGGCTTTTTTGGGCTAAAAATTTTAAAAATGTACTTTTTGGAATTATCCTGTGGTTTACAACCTGAAAGCTATACGTGTAGCATATTTCAAGTTTCTAGCTAGTCTGGAAGTGAACAAACATTACTATCAGTGAGTGAGCCCTTTTTCGGGTGGTTTTAAGGGCTAAAAATTTTAAAAATGTACTTTTGGAATTATCCTGTGGTTTACAGCCTAAAAGCTATACGTGTAGCATATTTGAAGTTTGTAGCTAATCTGGAAGTGGACAAACATTAATGTCAGTGAGTCAGCCCTTTTTCGGCGGCTTTTTAGGGCTAAAAATTTATAAAATGTACTTTTTGGAATTTTCCTGTAGTTTACAGCCTAAAAGCTATACGTGTAGCATATTTCAAGTTTGAAGCTAATTTGGAAGTGGGCAAACATTAGTGTCAGTGAGTGAGCCCATTTTCGGGTGGGTTTTAGGGCTAGAAATTTAAAAAATGTACTTCTTGGAATTTTCCTGTGGTTTGCAGGCTAAAAGCTATACGTGTAGCATATTTCAAGTTTATAGCTAATCTGGAAGTGAACAAATATTAATGTTAGTGAGTGAGCCCTTTTTCGGTGGCATTTTAGGGCTTATAATTTAAAAATGTACTTTTTGGAATTTTCCAGTAGTTTACAGCCTAAAAGCTATACGTGTAGCATATTTCCAGTTCGTAGCTAATCTGGAAGAGGACAAACATTAATGTCAGTGAGTCAGCCCTTTTTCGGGAGCTTTTTACGGCTACAAATTAAAAAATGTATTTTTTGGAATTTTCCTCTAGCCTACAGCCTGCATGCTATACGTGTAGCATATTTCAAGTTTGTAGCTAATCTGGAAGTGGACAAACATTAATGTCAGTGAGTGAGCCCTTTTTCGGGGGGTTTTTAAGGCTAAAAATTAAGAAAATGTGCTTTTTGGAATTTTCCTGTTGTTTGCAGACTAAAAGCTATACGTGTAGCATATTTCAAGTTTCTAGCTAATCTGGAAGTGGACTAACATTAATGTCAGTGAGTGAGCCCTTTTTCGGGCGGTTTTTTGGGCTAAAAATTTAAAACACGTACATTTTTCTATTTTTCTGTGTTTTACTGCCTAAAAGCTATACGTGTAGCATATTTCAAGTTTGTAGCTAATCTGGAAGAGGACAAACATTAATGTCAGTGAGTCAGCCCATTTTCGGTGGCTTTCTAGAGCTAAAGATTTAAAAAATGTACTTTTTGGAATTTCCCTGTAGTTTGCTGCCTAATAGCTATACGTGTAGCATATTTCAAGTTTGTAGGTAATCTGGAAGAGGACAAACATTAATGTCAGTGAGTCAGCCCTTTTTCGGAAGGTCTTTAGGGCTAAATATTAAGAAAGTGTGCTTTTTGGAATTTTCCTTTCGTTTACAGCCTAAAAGTTATACGTGTAACATATTTCAAGTCTCTAGCTAATCTGGAAGTGGACTAACATTAATGTCAGTGAGTGAGCCCTTTTTCGGGCGGTTTTTTGGGCTAAAAATTTTAAACACGTACATTTTTCTATTTTTCTGTGTTTTACTGCCTAAAAGCTATACGTGTAGCATATTTCAAGTTTGTAGCTAATCTGGAAGAGGACAAACATTAATGTCAGTGAGTCAGCCCATTTTCGGTGGCTTTCTAGAGCTAAAGATTTAAAAAATGTACTTTTTGGAATTTCCCTGTGGTTTGCAGCCTAAAAGCTATACGTGTAGCATGTTTCAAGTTTGTAGCTAATCTGGAAGTCGACAAACATTAATGACAGTGAGTCAGCCCCTTTTCAGGGGCTTTTTAGGGCTAAAAATTTATAAAATGTACTTTTTGGAATTTTCCTGTAGTTTTCAGCCTGAAAGCTATACGTGTAGCATATTTCAAGTTTGTAGCTAATCTGGAAGTGGACAAACATTAATGTCAGTGAGTCAGCCCTTTTTCGGGGGTACTTTAGGGCTAAATATTAAGAAAGTGTGTTTTTTGGAATTTTCCTGTGGTTTTCAGCCTGAAAGCTATACGTGTAGCATATTTCAAGTTTGTAGCTTATCTGGAAGAGGACAAACATTAATGTCAGTGAGTCAGCCCTTTTTCGGGGGCCTTTTTGGGCTAAAAATTTAAAAAATGTACTTTTTGGAATTATCCTGTGGTTTACAACCTAAAAGCTATACGTGTAGCATATTTCAAGTTTCTAGCTAGTCTGGAAGTGAACAAACATTACTATCAGTGAGTGAGCCCTTTTTCGGGTGGTTTCAAGGGCTAAAAATTTTAAAAATGTACTTTTGGAATTATCCTGTGGTTTACAGCCTAAAAGCTATACGTGTAGCATATTTGAAGTTTGTAGCTAATCTGGAAGTGGACAAACATTAATATGAGTGAGTCAGCCGTTTTTCGGGGGCTTTTTAGGGCTAAAAATTAAAAAATGTACTTTTTTGGATTCTCCTGTGGTTTACAGCCTAAAAGCTATACGTGTACATATTTCAAGTTTGTAGCTAATTTGGAAGTGGGCAAACATTAGTGTCAGTGAGTGAGCCCATTTTCGGGTGGGTTTTAGGGCTAAAAATTTAAAAAATGTACTTCTTTGAATTTTCTTGTGGTTTGCACCCTAAAAGCTATACGTGTGCATATTTCAAGTTTATAGCTAATCTGGAAGTGAACAAACATTAATGTTAGTGAGTAAGCCCTTTTTCGGGGGCATTTTAGGGCTACAAATTAAAAAATGTATTTTTTGGAATTTTCCTCTAGCCTACAGCCTGGAAGCTATACGTGTAGCATATTTATAGTTTGTATGTAACCTGGAAGTGGACAAACATTAATGTCAGTGAGTGAGCCCTTTTTCGGGGGGTTTTTGGGGATAAAAATTAAGAAAATGTGCTTTTTGGAATTTTCCTGTGGTTTCCAGCCTGAAAGCTATACGTGTAGCATATTTCAAGTTTCTAGCTAATCTGGAAGTGGACAAACATTAATGTCAGTGAGTCAGCCCTTTTTCGGAAGGTCTTTAGGGCTAAATATTAAGAAAGTGTGCTTTTTGGAATTTTCCTTTCGTTTACAGCCTAAAAGTTATACGTGTAACATATTTCAAGTCTCTAGCTAATCTGGAAGTGGACAAACATTAATATCAGTGAGTGAGCCCTTTTTCGGAGGCTTCTTAGGGCTAAAAATATAAGAAATGTACTTTTTGGAATTTTCCTGTAGTTTACAGCCTAAAAGCTATACGTGTAGCATATTTCAAGTTTGTAGCTAATCTGGAAGAGGACAAACATTAATGTCAGTGAGTCAACCCATTTTCGGTGGCTTTCTAGGGCTAGAGATTTAAAAAAATGTACTTTTTGGAGTTTCCCTGTGGTTTGCAGCCTGAAAGCTATACATGTAGCATTTTAAAGTTTGTAGCTAATCTGGAAGTCGACAAACATTAATGACAGTGAGTCAGCCCCTTTTCGGGGGCTTTTTAGGGCTAAAAATTTATAAAATGTACATTTTGGAATCTTCTTGTAGTTTACAGCCTCAAAGCTATACCTGTAGCATATTTCAAGTTTGTAACTACTCTGGAAGTCGACAAACATTAATGTCAGTGAGTCAGCCCTCTTTCGGGGGCTTTTTAGGGCTTAAAATTAAAAAAATGTACATTTTGGAATTTTCCGAGTAGTTTTCAGCCTGAAAGCTATACGTGTAGCATATTTCAAGTTTGTAGCTAATCTCGAAGTGGACAAACATTAATGTCAGTGAGTCAGCCCTTTTTCGGGGGTACTTTAGAGCTAAATATTAAGAAAGTGTGTTTTTTGGAATTTTCCTGTGGTTTTCAGCCTGAAAGCTATACGTGTAGCATATTTCAAGTTTCTAGCTAGTCTGGATGTGAACAAACATTACTATCAGTGAGTGAGCCCTTTTTCGGGTGGTTTTAAGGGCTACAAATTTTAAAAATGTACTTTTGGAATTATCCTTTGGTTTACAGCCCAAAAGCTATACGTGTAGCATATTTCAAGTTTGTAGCTAATCTGGAAGAGGACAAACATTAATGTCAGTGAGTCAGCCCTTTTTCGGGGGCTTTTTTGGGCTGAAAAATTAAAAAATGTACTTTTTGGAATTATCCTGTGGTTTACAACCTAAAAGCTATACGTGTAGCATATTTCAAGTTTCTAGCTAGTCTGGAAGTGAACAAACCTCGCTATCAGTGAGTGAGCCCTTTTTCGGGTGGTTTTAAGGGCTAAAAATTTTAAAAATGTACTTTTGGAATTATCCTGTGGTTTACAGCCTAAAAGCTATACGTGTAGCATATTTGAAGTTTGTAGCTAATCTGGAAGTGGGCAAACATTAATGTCAGTGAGTCAGCCCTTTTTCGGGGGCTTTTTAGGGCTAAAAGTTTATAAAACGTACCTTTTGGAATTTTCCTGTAGTTTACAGCTTCAAAGCTATACGTGTAGCATATTTCAAGTTTCTAGCTAATCTGGAAGTGGACAAACATTAATATCAGTGAGTCAGCCGTTTTTCGGGGGCTTTTTAGGGCTAAAAATTAAAAATGTACTTTTTTGGATTCTCCTGTGGTTTACAGCCTAAAAGCTATACGTGTAGCATATTTGAAGTTTGTAGCTAATCTGGAAGTGGACAAACATTAATGTCAGTGAGTCAGCCCTTTTTCGGGGGCTTTTTAGGGCTAAAAATTTATAAAATGTACTTTTTGGAATTTTCCTGTAGTTTACAGCTTCAAAGCTATACGTGTAGCATATTTCAAGTTTCTAGCTAATCTGGAAGTGGACAAACATTAATATGAGTGAGTCAGCCGTTTTTCGGGGGCTTTTTAGGGCTAAAAATTAAAAAATGTACTTTTTTGGATTCTCCTGTGGTTTACAGCCTAAAAGCTATACGTGTACATATTTCAAGTTTGTAGCTAATTTGGAAGTGGGCAAACATTAGTGTCAGTGAGTGAGCCCATTTTCGGGTGGGTTTTAGGGCTAAAAATTTAAAAAATGTACTTCTTGGAATTTTCCTGTGGTTTGCAGCCTAAAAGCTATACGTGTGCATATTTCAAGTTTATAGCTAATCTGGAAGTGAACAAACATTAATGTTAGTGAGTAAGCCCTTTTTCGGGGGCATTTTAGGGCTTAACATTTAAAAATGTACTACTTGGAATTTTCCTGTAGCTTACAGCCTAAAAGCTATACTTGTAGCATATTTTAAGTTTGTAGCTAATCTGGATTAGGACAAACATTAATGTCAGTGAGTCAGCCCTTTTTCGGGAGCTTTTTAGGGCTACAAATTAAAAAATGTATTTTTTTTTTGAATTTTCCTCTAGCCTACAGCCTGGAAGCTATACGTGTAGCATATTTATAGTTTGTATGTAACCTGGAAGTGGACAAACATTAATGTCAGTGAGTGAGCCCTTTTTCGGGGGGTTTTTGGGGATAAAAATTAAGAAAATGTGCTTTTTGGAATTTTCCTGTGGTTTCCAGCCTGAAAGCTATACGTGTAGCATATTTCAAGTTTCTAGCTAATCTGGAAGTGGACAAACATTAATGTCAGTGAGTCAGCCCTTTTTCGGAATGTCTTTAGGGCTAAATATTAAGAAAGTGTGCTTTTTGGAATTTTCCTTTGGTTTACAGCCTAAAAGTTATACGTGTAGCATATTTCAAGTCTCTCGCTAATCTGGAAGTGGACAAACATTAATATCAGTGAGTGAGCCCTTTTTCGGAGGCTTCTTAGGGCTGAAAATATAAGAAATGTACTTTTTGGAATTTTCCTGTAGTTTACAGCCTAAAAGCTATACGTGTAGCATATTTCAAGTTTGTAGCTAATCTGGAAGAGGACAAACATTAATGTCAGTGAGTCAACCCATTTTCGGTGGCTTTCTAGGGCTAGAGATTTAAAAAAATGTACTTTTTGGAGTTTCCCTGTGGTTTGCAGCCTGAAAGCTATACATGTAGCATGTTTAAAGTTTGTAGCTAATCTGGAAGTCGACAAACATTAATGACAGTGAGTCAGCCCCTTTTCGGGGGCTTTTTAGGGCTAAAAATTTATAAAATGTACTTTTTGGAATTTTCTTGTAGTTTACAGCCTCAAAGCTATACGTGTAGCATATTTCAAGTTTGTAGCTAATCTCGAAGTGGACAAACATTAATGTCAGTGAGTCAGCCCTTTTTCGGGGGTACTTTAGAGCTAAATATTAAGAAAGTGTGTTTTTTGGAATTTTCCTGTGGTTTTCAGCCTGAAAGCTATACGTGTAGCATATTTCAAGTTTCTAGCTAGTCTGGATGTGAACAAACATTACTATCAGTGAGTGAGCCCTTTTTCGGGTGGTTTTAAGGGCTACAAATTTTAAAAATGTACTTTTGGAATTATCCTTTGGTTTACAGCCCAAAAGCTATACGTGTAGCATATTTCAAGTTTGTAGCTTATCTGGAAGAGGACAAACATTAATGTCAGTGAGTCAGCCCTTTTTCGGGGGCCTTTTTGGGCTAAAAATTTAAAAAATGTACTTTTTGGAATTATCCTGTGGTTTACAACCTAAAAGCTATACGTGTAGCATATTTCAAGTTTCTAGCTAGTCTGGAAGTGAACAAACATTACTATCAGTGAGTGAGCCCTTTTTCAGGTGGTTTCAAGGGCTAAAAATTTTAAAAATGTACTTTTGGAATTATCCTGTGGTTTACAGCCTAAAAGCTATACGTGTAGCATATTTGAAGTTTGTAGCTAATCTGGAAGTGGACAAACATTAATGTCAGTGAGTCAGCCCTTTTTCGGGGGCTTTTTAGGGCTAAAAATTTATAAAATGTACTTTTTGGAATTTTCCTGTAGTTTACAGCTTCAAGGCTATACGTGTAGCATATTTCAGGTTTCTAGCTAATCTGGAAGTGGACAAACATTAATATGAGTGAGTCAGCCGTTTTTCGGGGGCTTTTTAGGGCTAAAAATTAAAAAATGTACTTTTTTGGATTCTCCTGTGGTTTACAGCCTAAAAGCTATACGTGTACATATTTCAAGTTTGTAGCTAATTTGGAAGTGGGCAAACATTAGTGTCAGTGAGTGAGCCCATTTTCGGGTGGGTTTTAGGGCTAAAAATTTAAAAAATGTACTTCTTTGAATTTTCTTGTGGTTTGCACCCTAAAAGCTATACGTGTGCATATTTCAAGTTTATAGCTAATCTGGAAGTGAAGAAACATTAATGTTAGTGAGTAAGCCCCTTTTCGGGGGCATTTTAGGGCTACAAATTAAAAAATGTATTTTTTGGAATTTTCCTCTAGCCTACAGCCTGGAAGCTATACGTGTAGCATATTTATAGTTTGTATGTAACCTGGAAGTGGACAAACATTAATGTCAGTGAGTGAGCCCTTTTTCGGGGGGTTTTTGGGGATAAAAATTAAGAAAATGTGCTTTTTGGAATTTTCCTGTGGTTTCCAGCCTGAAAGCTATACGTGTAGCATATTTCAAGTTTCTAGCTAATCTGGAAGTGGACAAACATTAATGTCAGTGAGTCAGCCCTTTTTCGGAAGGTCTTTAGGGCTAAATATTAAGAAAGTGTGCTTTTTGGAATTTTCCTTTCGTTTACAGCCTAAAAGTTATACGTGTAACATATTTCAAGTCTCTAGCTAATCTGGAAGTGGACAAACATTAATATCAGTGAGTGAGCCCTTTTTCGGAGGCTTCTTAGGGCTAAAAATATAAGAAATGTACTTTTTGGAATTTTCCTGTAGTTTACAGCCTAAAAGCTATACGTGTAGCATATTTCAAGTTTGTAGCTAATCTGGAAGAGGACAAACATTAATGTCAGTGAGTCAACCCATTTTCGGTGGCTTTCTAGGGCTAGAGATTTAAAAAAATGTACTTTTTGGAGTTTCCCTGTGGTTTGCAGCCTGAAAGCTATACATGTAGCATGTTTAAAGTTTGTAGCTAATCTGGAAGTCGACAAACATTAATGACAGTGAGTCAGCCCCTTTTCGGGGGCTTTTTAGGGCTAAAAATTTATAAAATGTACATTTGGGAATTTTCTTGTAGTTTACAGCCTCAAAGCTATACGTGTAGCATATTTCAAGTTTGTAACTAATCTGGAAGTCGACAAACATTAATGTCAGTGAGTCAGCCCTCTTTCGGGGGCTTTTTAGGGCTTAAAATTAAAAAAATGTACATTTTGGAATTTTCCGAGTAGTTTTCAGCCTGAAAGCTATACGTGTAGCATATTTCAAGTTTGTAGCTAATCTCGAAGTGGACAAACATTAATGTCAGTGAGTCAGCCCTTTTTCGGGGGTACTTTAGAGCTAAATATTAAGAAAGTGTGTTTTTTGGAATTTTCCTGTGGTTTTCAGCCTGAAAGCTATACGTGTAGCATATTTCAAGTTTCTAGCTAGTCTGGATGTGAACAAACATTACTATCAGTGAGTGAGCCCTTTTTCGGGTGGTTTTAAGGGCTACAAATTTTAAAAATGTACTTTCGGAATTATCCTTTGGTTTACAGCCCAAAAGCTATACGTGTAGCATATTTCAAGTTTGTAGCTAATCTGGAAGAGGACAAACATTAATGTCAGTGAGTCAGCCCTTTTTCGGGGGCTTTTTTGGGCTGAAAAATTAAAAAATGTACTTTTTGGAATTATCCTGTGGTTTACAACCTAAAAGCTATACGTGTAGCATATTTCAAGTTTCTAGCTAGTCTGGAAGTGAACAAACCTCGCTATCAGTGAGTGAGCCCTTTTTCGGGTGGTTTTAAGGGCTAAAAATTTTAAAAATGTACTTTTGGAATTATCCTGTGGTTTACAGCCTAAAAGCTATACGTGTAGCATATTTGAAGTTTGTAGCTAATCTGGAAGTGGGCAAACATTAATGTCAGTGAGTCAGCCCTTTTTCGGGGGCTTTTTAGGGCTAAAAGTTTATAAAACGTACCTTTTGGAATTTTCCTGTAGTTTACAGCTTCAAAGCTATACGTGTAGCATATTTCAAGTTTCTAGCTAATCTGGAAGTGGACAAACATTAATATCAGTGAGTCAGCCGTTTTTCGGGGGCTTTTTAGGGCTAAAAATTAAAAATGTACTTTTTTGGATTCTCCTGTGGTTTACAGCCTAAAAGCTATACGTGTAGCATATTTGAAGTTTGTAGCTAATCTGGAAGTGGACAAACATTAATGTCAGTGAGTCAGCCCTTTTTCGGGGGCTTTTTAGGGCTAAAAATTTATAAAATGTACTTTTTGGAATTTTCCTGTAGTTTACAGCTTCAAAGCTATACGTGTAGCATATTTCAAGTTTCTAGCTAATCTGGAAGTGGACAAACATTAATATGAGTGAGTCAGCCGTTTTTCGGGGGCTTTTTAGGGCTAAAAATTAAAAAATGTACTTTTTTGGATTCTCCTGTGGTTTACAGCCTAAAAGCTATACGTGTACATATTTCAAGTTTGTAGCTAATTTGGAAGTGGGCAAACATTAGTGTCAGTGAGTGAGCCCATTTTCGGGTGGGTTTTAGGGCTAAAAATTTAAAAAATGTACTTCTTGGAATTTTCCTGTGGTTTGCAGCCTAAAAGCTATACGTGTGCATATTTCAAGTTTATAGCTAATCTGGAAGTGAACAAACATTAATGTTAGTGAGTAAGCCCTTTTTCGGGGGCATTTTAGGGCTTAACATTTAAAAATGTACTACTTGGAATTTTCCTGTAGCTTACAGCCTAAAAGCTATACTTGTAGCATATTTTAAGTTTGTAGCTAATCTGGATTAGGACAAACATTAATGTCAGTGAGTCAGCCCTTTTTCGGGAGCTTTTTAGGGCTACAAATTAAAAAATGTATTTTTTTTTTGAATTTTCCTCTAGCCTACAGCCTGGAAGCTATACGTGTAGCATATTTATAGTTTGTATGTAACCTGGAAGTGGACAAACATTAATGTCAGTGAGTGAGCCCTTTTTCGGGGGGTTTTTGGGGATAAAAATTAAGAAAATGTGCTTTTTGGAATTTTCCTGTGGTTTCCAGCCTGAAAGCTATACGTGTAGCATATTTCAAGTTTCTAGCTAATCTGGAAGTGGACAAACATTAATGTCAGTGAGTCAGCCCTTTTTCGGAATGTCTTTAGGGCTAAATATTAAGAAAGTGTGCTTTTTGGAATTTTCCTTTGGTTTACAGCCTAAAAGTTATACGTGTAGCATATTTCAAGTCTCTCGCTAATCTGGAAGTGGACAAACATTAATATCAGTGAGTGAGCCCTTTTTCGGAGGCTTCTTAGGGCTGAAAATATAAGAAATGTACTTTTTGGAATTTTCCTGTAGTTTACAGCCTAAAAGCTATACGTGTAGCATATTTCAAGTTTGTAGCTAATCTGGAAGAGGACAAACATTAATGTCAGTGAGTCAACCCATTTTCGGTGGCTTTCTAGGGCTAGAGATTTAAAAAAATGTACTTTTTGGAGTTTCCCTGTGGTTTGCAGCCTGAAAGCTATACATGTAGCATGTTTAAAGTTTGTAGCTAATCTGGAAGTCGACAAACATTAATGACAGTGAGTCAGCCCCTTTTCGGGGGCTTTTTAGGGCTAAAAATTTATAAAATGTACTTTTTGGAATTTTCTTGTAGTTTACAGCCTCAAAGCTATACGTGTAGCATATTTCAAGTTTGTAGCTAATCTCGAAGTGGACAAACATTAATGTCAGTGAGTCAGCCCTTTTTCGGGGGTACTTTAGAGCTAAATATTAAGAAAGTGTGTTTTTTGGAATTTTCCTGTGGTTTTCAGCCTGAAAGCTATACGTGTAGCATATTTCAAGTTTCTAGCTAGTCTGGATGTGAACAAACATTACTATCAGTGAGTGAGCCCTTTTTCGGGTGGTTTTAAGGGCTACAAATTTTAAAAATGTACTTTTGGAATTATCCTTTGGTTTACAGCCCAAAAGCTGTACGTGTAGCATATTTCAAGTTTGTAGCTAATCTGGAAGAGGACAAACATTAATGTCAGTGAGTCAGCCCTTTTTCGGGGGCTTTTTTGGGCTAAAAATTTAAAAAATGTACTTTTTGGAATTATCCTGTGGTTTACAACCTAAAAGCTATACGTGTAGCATATTTCAAGTTTCTAGCTAGTCTGGAAGTGAACAAACCTCGCTATCAGTGAGTGAGCCCTTTTTCGGGTGGTTTTAAGGGCTAAAAATTTTAAAAATGTACTTTTGGAATTATCCTGTGGTTTACAGCCTAAAAGCTATACGTGTAGCATATTTGAAGTTTGTAGCTAATCTGGAAGTGGGCAAACATTAATGTCAGTGAATCAGCCCTTTTTCGGGGGCTTTTTAGGGCTAAAAGTTTATAAAATGTACCTTTTGGAATTTTCCTGTAGTTTACAGCTTCAAAGCTATACGTGTAGCATATTTCAAGTTTCTAGCTAATCTGGAAGTGGACAAACATTAATATCAGTGAGTCAGCCGTTTTTCGGGGGCTTTTTAGGGCTAAAAATTAAAAATGTACTTTTTTGGATTCTCCTGTGGTTTACAGCCTAAAAGCTATACGTGTAGCATATTTCAAGTTTGTAGCTAATTTGGAAGTGGGCAAACATTAGTGTCAGTGAGTGAGCCCATTTTCGGGTGGGTTTTAGGGCTAAAAATTTAAAAAATGTACTTCTTGGAATTTTCCTGTGGTTTGCAGCCTAAAAGCTATACGTGTAGGATATTTCAAGTTTCTAGCTAATCTGGAAGTGGACTAACATTAATGTCAGTGAGTGAGCCATTTTTCGGTGGCTTTCTAGAGCTAAAGATTTAAAAAATGTACTTTTTGGAATTTCCCTGTGGTTTGCAGCCTTAAAGCTATACGTGTAGCATATTTCAAGTTTGTAGCTAATCTGGAAGTAGACAAACATTAATGTCAGTGAGTCAGCCATTTTTCGGGGGGTCTTTAGGTTTAAATATTAAGAAAGTGTGCTTTTTGGAATTTTCCTTTGGTTTCCAGCCTGAAAGCTATACGTGTAGCATATTTCAAGTTTCTAGCTAATCTGGAAGTGGACAAACATTAATGTCAGTAAGTCAGCCCTTTTTCGGAAGGTCTTTAGGGCTAAATATTAAGAAAGTGTGCTTTTTGGAATTTTCCTGTGGTTTACAGCCTAAAAGTTATACGTGTAGCATATTTCAAGTCTCTAGCTAATCTGGATGTGGACAAACATTAATATCAGTGAGTGAGCCCTTTTTCGGAGGCTTCTTAGGGCTAAAAATATATGAAATGTACTTTTTGGAATTTTCCTGTAGTTTACAGCCTTAAAGATATACGTGTAGCATATTTCAAGTTTGCAGCTAATCTGGAAGAGGACAAACATTAATGTCAGTGAGTCAACCCATTTTCGGTGGCTTTCTAGGGCTAAAGATTTGAAAAAATGTACTTTTTGGAATTTCCCTGTGGTTTGCAGCCTAAAAGCTATACGTGTAGCATGTTTCAAGTTTGTAGCTAATCTGGAAGTCGACAAACATTAATGACAGAGAGTCAGCCCCTTTTCGGGGGCTTTTTAGGGCTAAAAATTTATGAAATGTACTTTTTGGAATTTTCCTGTAGTTTACAGCCTCAAAGCTATACGTGTAGCATATTTCAAGTTTCTAGCTAATCTGGAAGTGGACAAACATTAATATCAGTGAGTCAGCCGTTTTTCGGGGGCTTTTTAGGGCCAAAAATTAAAAAATGTACTTTTTTGGATTCTCCTGTGGTTTACAGCCTAAAAGCTATACGTGTAGCATATTTCAAGTTTGTAGCTAATTTGGAAGTGGGCAAACATTAGTGTCAGTGAGTGAGCCATTTTTCGGGGTCCTTTTAGGGCTAAAAATTTAAAAAATGTACTTTTTGGAATCTTCCTGTAGTTCACAGCCTAAAAGCTATACGTGTAGCATATTTCAAGTTTGTAGCTTATCTGGAAGTGGACAAACATTAATGTCAGTGAGTCAGCCCTTTTTCGGGTGCTTTTTAGGGCTACAAATTAAAAAATGTATTTTTTGGAATTTTCCTCTAGCCTACAGCCTGGAAGCTATACGTGTAGCATATTTCAAGTTTGTAGGTAATCTGGAAGTGGACAAACATTAATGTCAGTGAGTGAGCCCTTTTTCGGGGGGTTTTAAGACTAAAAATTTAAAAAATGTGCTTCTTGGAATTTTCATGTTGTTTACAGCCTAAAAGCTATACGTGTAGCATATTTAAAGTTTATAGCTAATCTGGAAATGGAGAAACATTAATGCCAGTGAGTCAGCCATTGTTCGGGGTGTCTTTAGGGTTAAATATTAAGAAAGTGTGCTTTTTGGAATTTTCCTATGGTTTCCAGCCTGAAAGCTATACGTGTAGCATATTTCAAGTTTCTAGCTAATCTGGAAGTGGACAAACATTAATGTCAGTGAGTCAGCCCTTTTTCGGAAGGTCTTTAGGGCTAAATATTAAGAAAGTGTGCTTTTTGGAATTTTCCTGTGGTTTACAGCCTAAAAGTTATACGTGTAGCATATTTCAAGTCTCTAGCTAATCTGGAAGTGGACAAACATTAATATCAGTGAGTGAGCCATTTTTCGGAGGCTTCTTAGGGCTAAAAATATAAGAAATGTACTTTTTGGAATTTTCCTGTAGTTTACAGCCTAAAAGCTATACGTGTAGCATATTTCAAGTTTATAGCTAATCTGGAAGTGAACAAATATTAATGTTAGTGAGTGAGCCCTTTTTCGGTGGCATTTTAGGGCTTATAATTTAAAAATGTACTTTTTGGAATTTTCCAGTAGTTTACAGCCTAAAAGCTATACGTGTAGCATATTTCCAGTTCGTAGCTAATCTGGAAGAGGACAAACATTAATGTCAGTGAGTCAGCCCTTTTTCGGGAGCTTTTTACGGCTACAAATTAAAAAATGTATTTTTTGGAATTTTCCTCTAGCCTACAGCCTGCATGCTATACGTGTAGCATATTTCAAGTTTGTAGCTAATCTGGAAGTGGACAAACATTAATGTCAGTGAGTGAGCCCTTTTTCGGGGGGTTTTTAAGGCTAAAAATTAAGAAAATGTGCTTTTTGGAATTTTCCTGTTGTTTGCAGACTAAAAGCTATACGTGTAGCATATTTCAAGTTTCTAGCTAATCTGGAAGTGGACTAACATTAATGTCAGTGAGTGAGCCCTTTTTCGGGCGGTTTTTTGGGCTAAAAATTTAAAACACGTACATTTTTCTATTTTTCTGTGTTTTACTGCCTAAAAGCTATACGTGTAGCATATTTCAAGTTTGTAGCTAATCTGGAAGAGGACAAACATTAATGTCAGTGAGTCAGCCCATTTTCGGTGGCTTTCTAGAGCTAAAGATTTAAAAAATGTACTTTTTGGAATTTCCCTGTAGTTTGCTGCCTAATAGCTATACGTGTAGCATATTTCAAGTTTGTAGCTAATCTGGAAGAGGACAAACATTAATGTCAGTGAGTCAGCCCTTTTTCGGAAGGTCTTTAGGGCTAAATATTAAGAAAGTGTGCTTTTTGGAATTTTCCTTTCGTTTACAGCCTAAAAGTTATACGTGTAACATATTTCAAGTCTCTAGCTAATCTGGAAGTGGACTAACATTAATGTCAGTGAGTGAGCCCTTTTTCGGGCGGTTTTTTGGGCTAAAAATTTAAAACACGTACATTTTTCTATTTTTCTGTGTTTTACTGCCTAAAAGCTATACGTGTAGCATATTTCAAGTTTGTAGCTAATCTGGAAGAGGACAAACATTAATGTCAGTGAGTCAGCCCATTTTCGGTGGCTTTCTAGAGCTAAAGATTTAAAAAATGTACTTTTTGGAATTTCCCTGTGGTTTGCAGCCTAAAAGCTATACGTGTAGCATGTTTCAAGTTTGTAGCTAATCTGGAAGTCGACAAACATTAATGACAGTGAGTCAGCCCCTTTTCAGGGGCTTTTTAGGGCTAAAAATTTATAAAATGTACTTTTTGGAATTTTCCTGTAGTTTTCAGCCTGAAAGCTATACGTGTAGCATATTTCAAGTTTGTAGCTAATCTGGAAGTGGACAAACATTAATGTCAGTGAGTCAGCCCTTTTTCGAAGGTACTTTAGGGCTAAATATTAAGAAAGTGTGTTTTTTGGAATTTTCCTGTGGTTTTCAGCCTGAAAGCTATACGTGTAGCATATTTCAAGTTTGTAGCTTATCTGGAAGAGGACAAACATTAATGTCAGTGAGTCAGCCCTTTTTCGGGGGCCTTTTTGGGCTAAAAATTTAAAAAATGTACTTTTTGGAATTATCCTGTGGTTTACAACCTAAAAGCTATACGTGTAGCATATTTCAAGTTTCTAGCTAGTCTGGAAGTGAACAAACATTACTATCAGTGAGTGAGCCCTTTTTCGGGTGGTTTCAAGGGCTAAAAATTTTAAAAATGTACTTTTGGAATTATCCTGTGGTTTACAGCCTAAAAGCTATACGTGTAGCATATTTGAAGTTTGTAGCTAATCTGGAAGTGGACAAACATTAATGTCAGTGAGTCAGCCCTTTTTCGGGGGCTTTTTAGGGCTAAAAATTTATAAAATGTACTTTTTGGAATTTTCCTGTAGTTTACAGCTTCAAAGCTATACGTGTAGCATATTTCAAGTTTCTAGCTAATCTGGAAGTGGACAAACATTAATATGAGTGAGTCAGCCGTTTTTCGGGGGCTTTTTAGGGCTAAAAATTAAAAAATGTACTTTTTTGGATTCTCCTGTGGTTTACAGCCTAAAAGCTATACGTGTACATATTTCAAGTTTGTAGCTAATTTGGAAGTGGGCAAACATTAGTGTCAGTGAGTGAGCCCATTTTCGGGTGGGTTTTAGGGCTAAAAATTTAAAAAATGTACTTCTCTGAATTTTCTTGTGGTTTGCACCCTAAAAGCTATACGTGTGCATATTTCAAGTTTATAGCTAATCTGGAAGTGAACAAACATTAATGTTAGTGAGTAAGCCCTTTTTCGGGGGCATTTTAGGGCTACAAATTAAAAAATGTATTTTTTGGAATTTTCCTCTAGCCTACAGCCTGGAAGCTATACGTGTAGCATATTTATAGTTTGTATGTAACCTGGAAGTGGACAAACATTAATGTCAGTGAGTGAGCCCTTTTTCGGGGGGTTTTTGGGGATAAAAATTAAGAAAATGTGCTTTTTGGAATTTTCCTGTGGTTTCCAGCCTGAAAGCTATACGTGTAGCATATTTCAAGTTTCTAGCTAATCTGGAAGTGGACAAACATTAATATCAGTGAGTGAGCCCTTTTTCGGAGGCTTCTTAGGGCTAAAAATATAAGAAATGTACTTTTTGGAATTTTCCTGTAGTTTACAGCCTAAAAGCTATACGTGTAGCATATTTCAAGTTTGTAGCTAATCTGGAAGAGGACAAACATTAATGTCAGTGAGTCAACCCATTTTCGGTGGCTTTCTAGGGCTAGAGATTTAAAAAAATGTACTTTTTGGAGTTTCCCTGTGGTTTGCAGCCTGAAAGCTATACATGTAGCATGTTTAAAGTTTGTAGCTAATCTGGAAGTCGACAAACATTAATGACAGTGAGTCAGCCCCTTTTCGGGGGCTTTTTAGGGCTAAAAATTTATAAAATGTACATTTTGGAATTTTCTTGTAGTTTACAGCCTCAAAGCTATACGTGTAGCATATTTCAAGTTTGTAACTAATCTGGAAGTCGACAAACATTAATGTCAGTGAGTCAGCCCTCTTTCGGGGGCTTTTTAGGGCTTAAAATTAAAAAAATGTACATTTTGGAATTTTCCGAGTAGTTTTCAGCCTGAAAGCTATACGTGTAGCATATTTCAAGTTTGTAGCTAATCTCGAAGTGGACAAACATTAATGTCAGTGAGTCAGCCCTTTTTCGGGGGTACTTTAGAGCTAAATATTAAGAAAGTGTGTTTTTTGGAATTTTCCTGTGGTTTTCAGCCTGAAAGCTATACGTGTAGCATATTTCAAGTTTCTAGCTAGTCTGGATGTGAACAAACATTACTATCAGTGAGTGAGCCCTTTTTCGGGTGGTTTTAAGGGCTACAAATTTTAAAAATGTACTTTTGGAATTATCCTGTGGTTTACAGCCTAAAAGCTATACGTGTAGCATATTTGAAGTTTGTAGCTAATCTGGAAGTTGGCAAACATTAATGTCAGTGAGTCAGCCCTTTTTTGGGGGCTTTTTAGGGCTAAAAGTTTATAAAACGTACCTTTTGGAATTTTCCTGTAGTTTACAGCTTCAAAGCTATACGTGTAGCATATTTCAAGTTTCTAGCTAATCTGGAAGTGGACAAACATTAATATCAGTGAGTCAGCCGTTTTTCGGGGGCTTTTTAGGGCTAAAAATTAAAAATGTACTTTTTTGGATTCTCCTGTGGTTTACAGCCTAAAAGCTATACGTGTAGCATATTTGAAGTTTGTAGCTAATCTGGAAGTGGACAAACATTAATGTCAGTGAGTCAGCCCTTTTTCGGGGGCTTTTTAGGGCTAAAAATTTATAAAATGTACTTTTTGGAATTTTCCTGTAGTTTACAGCTTCAAAGCTATACGTGTAGCATATTTCAAGTTTCTAGCTAATCTGGAAGTGGACAAACATTAATATGAGTGAGTCAGCCGTTTTTCGGGGGCTTTTTAGGGCTAAAAATTAAAAAATGTACTTTTTTGGATTCTCCTGTGGTTTACAGCCTAAAAGCTATACGTGTACATATTTCAAGTTTGTAGCTAATTTGGAAGTGGGCAAACATTAGTGTCAGTGAGTGAGCCCATTTTCGGGTGGGTTTTAGGGCTAAAAATTTAAAAAATGTACTTCTTGGAATTTTCCTGTGGTTTGCAGCCTAAAAGCTATACGTGTGCATATTTCAAGTTTATAGCTAATCTGGAAGTGAACAAACATTAATGTTAGTGAGTAAGCCCTTTTTCGGGGGCATTTTAGGGCTTAACATTTAAAAATCTACTACTTGGAATTTTCCTGTAGCTTACAGCCTAAAAGCTATACTTGTAGCATATTTTAAGTTTGTAGCTAATCTGGATTAGGACAAACATTAATGTCAGTGAGTCAGCCCTTTTCGGGAGCTTTTTAGGGCTACAAATTAAAAAATGTATTTTTTGGAATTTTCCTCTAGCCTACAGCCTGGAAGCTATACGTGTAGCATATTTATAGTTTGTATGTAACCTGGAAGTGGACAAACATTAATGTCAGTGAGTGAGCCCTTTTTCGGGGGGTTTTTGGGGATAAAAATTAAGAAAATGTGCTTTTTGGAATTTTCCTGTGGTTTCCAGCCTGAAAGCTATACGTGTAGCATATTTCAAGTTTCTAGCTAATCTGGAAGTGGACAAACATTAATGTCAGTGAGTCAGCCCTCTTTCGGGGGCTTTTTAGGGCTTAAAATTAAAAAAATGTACATTTTGGAATTTTCCGAGTAGTTTTCAGCCTGAAAGCTATACGTGTAGCATATTTCAAGTTTGTAGCTAATCTCGAAGTGGACAAACATTAATGTCAGTGAGTCAGCCCTTTTTCGGGGGTACTTTAGAGCTAAATATTAAGAAAGTGTGTTTTTTGGAATTTTCCTGTGGTTTTCAGCCTGAAAGCTATACGTGTAGCATATTTCAAGTTTCTAGCTAGTCTGGATGTGAACAAACATTACTATCAGTGAGTGAGCCCTTTTTCGGGTGGTTTTAAGGGCTACAAATTTTAAAAATGTACTTTTGGAATTATCCTTTGGTTTACAGCCCAAAAGCTATACGTGTAGCATATTTCAAGTTTGTAGCTAATCTGGAAGAGGACAAACATTAATGTCAGTGAGTCAGCCCTTTTTCGGGGGCTTTTTTGGGCTAAAAATTTAAAAAATGTACTTTTTGGAATTATCCTGTGGTTTACAACCTAAAAGCTATACGTGTAGCATATTTCAAGTTTCTAGCTAGTCTGGAAGTGAACAAACCTCGCTATCAGTGAGTGAGCCCTTTTTCGGGTGGTTTTAAGGGCTAAAAATTTTAAAAATGTACTTTTGGAATTATCCTGTGGTTTACAGCCTAAAAGCTATACGTGTAGCATATTTGAAGTTTGTAACTAATCTGGAAGTGGGCAAACATTAATGTCAGTGAATCAGCCCTTTTTCGGGGGCTTTTTAGGGCTAAAAGTTTATAAAATGTACCTTTTGGAATTTTCCTGTAGTTTACAGCTTCAAAGCTATACGTGTAGCATATTTCAAGTTTCTAGCTAATCTGGAAGTGGACAAACATTAATATCAGTGAGTCAGCCGTTTTTCGGGGGCTTTTTAGGGCTAAAAATTAAAAATGTACTTTTTTGGATTCTCCTGTGGTTTACAGCCTAAAAGCTATACGTGTAGCATATTTCAAGTTTGTAGCTAATTTGGAAGTGGGCAAACATTAGTGTCAGTGAGTGAGCCCATTTTCGGGTGGGTTTTAGGGCTAAAAATTTAAAAAATGTACTTCTTGGAATTTTCCTGTGGTTTGCAGCCTAAAAGCTATACGTGTAGGATATTTCAAGTTTCTAGCTAATCTGGAAGTGGACTAACATTAATGTCAGTGAGTGAGCCATTTTTCGGTGGCTTTCTAGAGCTAAAGATTTAAAAAATGTACTTTTTGGAATTTCCCTGTGGTTTGCAGCCTTAAAGCTATACGTGTAGCATATTTCAAGTTTGTAGCTAATCTGGAAGTAGACAAACATTAATGTCAGTGAGTCAGCCATTTTTCGGGGGGTCTTTAGGTTTAAATATTAAGAAAGTGTGCTTTTTGGAATTTTCCTTTGGTTTCCAGCCTGAAAGCTATACGTGTAGCATATTTCAAGTTTCTAGCTAATCTGGAAGTGGACAAACATTAATGTCAGTAAGTCAGCCCTTTTTCGGAAGGTCTTTAGGGCTAAATATTAAGAAAGTGTGCTTTTTGGAATTTTCCTGTGGTTTACAGCCTAAAAGTTATACGTGTAGCATATTTCAAGTCTCTAGCTAATCTGGATGTGGACAAACATTAATATCAGTGAGTGAGCCCTTTTTCGGAGGCTTCTTAGGGCTAAAAATATATGAAATGTACTTTTTGGAATTTTCCTGTAGTTTACAGCCTTAAAGATATACGTGTAGCATATTTCAAGTTTGCAGCTAATCTGGAAGAGGACAAACATTAATGTCAGTGAGTCAACCCATTTTCGGTGGCTTTCTAGGGCTAAAGATTTGAAAAAATGTACTTTTTGGAATTTCCCTGTGGTTTGCAGCCTAAAAGCTATACGTGTAGCATGTTTCAAGTTTGTAGCTAATCTGGAAGTCGACAAACATTAATGACAGAGAGTCAGCCCCTTTTCGGGGGCTTTTTAGGGCTAAAAATTTATGAAATGTACTTTTTGGAATTTTCCTGTAGTTTACAGCCTCAAAGCTATACGTGTAGCATATTTCAAGTTTCTAGCTAATCTGGAAGTGGACAAACATTAATATCAGTGAGTCAGCCGTTTTTCGGGGGCTTTTTAGGGCCAAAAATTAAAAAATGTACTTTTTTGGATTCTCCTGTGGTTTACAGCCTAAAAGCTATACGTGTAGCATATTTCAAGTTTGTAGCTAATTTGGAAGTGGGCAAACATTAGTGTCAGTGAGTGAGCCATTTTTCGGGGTCCTTTTAGGGCTAAAAATTTAAAAAATGTACTTTTTGGAATCTTCCTGTAGTTCACAGCCTAAAAGCTATACGTGTAGCATATTTCAAGTTTGTAGCTTATCTGGAAGTGGACAAACATTAATGTCAGTGAGTCAGCCCTTTTTCGGGTGCTTTTTAGGGCTACAAATTAAAAAATGTATTTTTTGGAATTTTCCTCTAGCCTACAGCCTGGAAGCTATACGTGTAGCATATTTCAAGTTTGTAGGTAATCTGGAAGTGGACAAACATTAATGTCAGTGAGTGAGCCCTTTTTCGGGGGGTTTTAAGACTAAAAATTTAAAAAATGTGCTTCTTGGAATTTTCATGTTGTTTACAGCCTAAAAGCTATACGTGTAGCATATTTAAAGTTTATAGCTAATCTGGAAATGGAGAAACATTAATGCCAGTGAGTCAGCCATTGTTCGGGGTGTCTTTAGGGTTAAATATTAAGAAAGTGTGCTTTTTGGAATTTTCCTATGGTTTCCAGCCTGAAAGCTATACGTGTAGCATATTTCAAGTTTCTAGCTAATCTGGAAGTGGACAAACATTAATGTCAGTGAGTCAGCCCTTTTTCGGAAGGTCTTTAGGGCTAAATATTAAGAAAGTGTGCTTTTTGGAATTTTCCTGTGGTTTACAGCCTAAAAGTTATACGTGTAGCATATTTCAAGTCTCTAGCTAATCTGGAAGTGGACAAACATTAATATCAGTGAGTGAGCCATTTTTCGGAGGCTTCTTAGGGCTAAAAATATAAGAAATGTACTTTTTGGAATTTTCCTGTAGTTTACAGCCTAAAAGCTATACGTGTAGCATATTTCAAGTTTGTAGCTAATCTGGAAGAGGACAAACATTAATGTCAGTGAGTCAACCCATTTTCGGCGGCTTTTTAGGGCTAAAAATTTATAAAATGTACTTTTTGGAATTTTCCTGTAGTTTACAGCCTAAAAGCTATACGTGTAGCATATTTCAAGTTTGAAGCTAATTTGGAAGTGGGCAAACATTAGTGTCAGTGAGTGAGCCCATTTTCGGGTGGGTTTTAGGGCTAGAAATTTAAAAAATGTACTTCTTGGAATTTTCCTGTGGTTTGCAGGCTAAAAGCTATACGTGTAGCATATTTCAAGTTTATAGCTAATCTGGAAGTGAACAAATATTAATGTTAGTGAGTGAGCCCTTTTTCGGTGGCATTTTAGGGCTTATAATTTAAAAATGTACTTTTTGGAATTTTCCAGTAGTTTACAGCCTAAAAGCTATACGTGTAGCATATTTCCAGTTCGTAGCTAATCTGGAAGAGGACAAACATTAATGTCAGTGAGTCAGCCCTTTTTCGGGAGCTTTTTACGGCTACAAATTAAAAAATGTATTTTTTGGAATTTTCCTCTAGCCTACAGCCTGCATGCTATACGTGTAGCATATTTCAAGTTTGTAGCTAATCTGGAAGTGGACAAACATTAATGTCAGTGAGTGAGCCCTTTTTCGGGGGGTTTTTAAGGCTAAAAATTAAGAAAATGTGCTTTTTGGAATTTTCCTGTTGTTTGCAGACTAAAAGCTATACGTGTAGCATATTTCAAGTTTCTAGCTAATCTGGAAGTGGACTAACATTAATGTCAGTGAGTGAGCCCTTTTTCGGGCGGTTTTTTGGGCTAAAAATTTAAAACACGTACATTTTTCTATTTTTCTGTGTTTTACTGCCTAAAAGCTATACGTGTAGCATATTTCAAGTTTGTAGCTAATCTGGAAGAGGACAAACATTAATGTCAGTGAGTCAGCCCATTTTCGGTGGCTTTCTAGAGCTAAAGATTTAAAAAATGTACTTTTTGGAATTTCCCTGTAGTTTGCTGCCTAATAGCTATACGTGTAGCATATTTCAAGTTTGTAGCTAATCTGGAAGAGGACAAACATTAATGTCAGTGAGTCAGCCCTTTTTCGGAAGGTCTTTAGGGCTAAATATTAAGAAAGTGTGCTTTTTGGAATTTTCCTTTCGTTTACAGCCTAAAAGTTATACGTGTAACATATTTCAAGTCTCTAGCTAATCTGGAAGTGGACTAACATTAATGTCAGTGAGTGAGCCCTTTTTCGGGCGGTTTTTTGGGCTAAAAATTTAAAACACGTACATTTTTCTATTTTTCTGTGTTTTACTGCCTAAAAGCTATACGTGTAGCATATTTCAAGTTTGTAGCTAATCTGGAAGAGGACAAACATTAATGTCAGTGAGTCAGCCCATTTTCGGTGGCTTTCTAGAGCTAAAGATTTAAAAAATGTACTTTTTGGAATTTCCCTGTGGTTTGCAGCCTAAAAGCTATACGTGTAGCATGTTTCAAGTTTGTAGCTAATCTGGAAGTCGACAAACATTAATGACAGTGAGTCAGCCCCTTTTCAGGGGCTTTTTAGGGCTAAAAATTTATAAAATGTACCTTTTGGAATTTTCCTGTAGTTTTCAGCCTGAAAGCTATACGTGTAGCATATTTCAAGTTTGTAGCTAATCTGGAAGTGGACAAACATTAATGTCAGTGAGTCAGCCCTTTTTCGAAGGTACTTTAGGGCTAAATATTAAGAAAGTGTGTTTTTTGGAATTTTCCTGTGGTTTTCAGCCTGAAAGCTATACGTGTAGCATATATCAAGTTTGTAGCTTATCTGGAAGAGGACAAACATTAATGTCAGTGAGTCAGCCCTTTTTCGGGGGCCTTTTTGGGCTAAAAATTTAAAAAATGTACTTTTTGGAATTATCCTGTGGTTTACAACCTAAAAGCTATTCGTGTAGCATATTTCAAGTTTCTAGCTAGTCTGGAAGTGAACAAACATTACTATCAGTGAGTGAGCCCTTTTTCGGGTGGTTTCAAGGGCTAAAAATTTTAAAAATGTACTTTTGGAATTATCCTGTGGTTTACAGCCTAAAAGCTATACGTGTAGCATATTTGAAGTTTGTAGCTAATCTGGAAGTGGACAAACATTAATGTCAGTGAGTCAGCCCTTTTTCGGGGGCTTTTTAGGGCTAAAAATTTATAAAATGTACTTTTTGGAATTTTCCTGTAGTTTACAGCTTCAAAGCTATACGTGTAGCATATTTCAAGTTTCTAGCTAATCTGGAAGTGGACAAACATTAATATGAGTGAGTCAGCCGTTTTTCGGGGGCTTTTTAGGGCTAAAAATTAAAAAATGTACTTTTTTGGATTCTCCTGTGGTTTACAGCCTAAAAGCTATACGTGTACATATTTCAAGTTTGTAGCTAATTTGGAAGTGGGCAAACATTAGTGTCAGTGAGTGAGCCCATTTTCGGGTGGGTTTTAGGGCTAAAAATTTAAAAAATGTACTTCTCTGAATTTTCTTGTGGTTTGCACCCTAAAAGCTATACGTGTGCATATTTCAAGTTTATAGCTAATCTGGAAGTGAACAAACATTAATGTTAGTGAGTAAGCCCTTTTTCGGGGGCATTTTAGGGCTACAAATTAAAAAATGTATTTTTTGGAATTTTCCTCTAGCCTACAGCCTGGAAGCTATACGTGTAGCATATTTATAGTTTGTATGTAACCTGGAAGTGGACAAACATTAATGTCAGTGAGTGAGCCCTTTTTCGGGGGGTTTTTGGGGATAAAAATTAAGAAAATGTGCTTTTTGGAATTTTCCTGTGGTTTCCAGCCTGAAAGCTATACGTGTAGCATATTTCAAGTTTCTAGCTAATCTGGAAGTGGACAAACATTAATATCAGTGAGTGAGCCCTTTTTCGGAGGCTTCTTAGGGCTAAAAATATAAGAAATGTACTTTTTGGAATTTTCCTGTAGTTTACAGCCTAAAAGCTATACGTGTAGCATATTTCAAGTTTGTAGCTAATCTGGAAGAGGACAAACATTAATGTCAGTGAGTCAACCCATTTTCGGTGGCTTTCTAGGGCTAGAGATTTAAAAAAATGTACTTTTTGGAGTTTCCCTGTGGTTTGCAGCCTGAAAGCTATACATGTAGCATGTTTAAAGTTTGTAGCTAATCTGGAAGTCGACAAACATTAATGACAGTGAGTCAGCCCCTTTTCGGGGGCTTTTTAGGGCTAAAAATTTATAAAATGTACATTTTGGAATTTTCTTGTAGTTTACAGCCTCAAAGCTATACGTGTAGCATATTTCAAGTTTGTAACTAATCTGGAAGTCGACAAACATTAATGTCAGTGAGTCAGCCCTCTTTCGGGGGCTTTTTAGGGCTTAAAATTAAAAAAATGTACATTTTGGAATTTTCCGAGTAGTTTTCAGCCTGAAAGCTATACGTGTAGCATATTTCAAGTTTGTAGCTAATCTCGAAGTGGACAAACATTAATGTCAGTGAGTCAGCCCTTTTTCGGGGGTACTTTAGAGCTAAATATTAAGAAAGTGTGTTTTTTGGAATTTTCCTGTGGTTTTCAGCCTGAAAGCTATACGTGTAGCATATTTCAAGTTTCTAGCTAGTCTGGATGTGAACAAACATTACTATCAGTGAGTGAGCCCTTTTTCGGGTGGTTTTAAGGGCTACAAATTTTAAAAATGTACTTTTGGAATTATCCTGTGGTTTACAGCCTAAAAGCTATACGTGTAGCATATTTGAAGTTTGTAGCTAATCTGGAAGTTGGCAAACATTAATGTCAGTGAGTCAGCCCTTTTTTGGGGGCTTTTTAGGGCTAAAAGTTTATAAAACGTACCTTTTGGAATTTTCCTGTAGTTTACAGCTTCAAAGCTATACGTGTAGCATATTTCAAGTTTCTAGCTAATCTGGAAGTGGACAAACATTAATATCAGTGAGTCAGCCGTTTTTCGGGGGCTTTTTAGGGCTAAAAATTAAAAATGTACTTTTTTGGATTCTCCTGTGGTTTACAGCCTAAAAGCTATACGTGTAGCATATTTGAAGTTTGTAGCTAATCTGGAAGTGGACAAACATTAATGTCAGTGAGTCAGCCCTTTTTCGGGGGCTTTTTAGGGCTAAAAATTTATAAAATGTACTTTTTGGAATTTTCCTGTAGTTTACAGCTTCAAAGCTATACGTGTAGCATATTTCAAGTTTCTAGCTAATCTGGAAGTGGACAAACATTAATATGAGTGAGTCAGCCGTTTTTCGGGGGCTTTTTAGGGCTAAAAATTAAAAAATGTACTTTTTTGGATTCTCCTGTGGTTTACAGCCTAAAAGCTATACGTGTACATATTTCAAGTTTGTAGCTAATTTGGAAGTGGGCAAACATTAGTGTCAGTGAGTGAGCCCATTTTCGGGTGGGTTTTAGGGCTAAAAATTTAAAAAATGTACTTCTTGGAATTTTCCTGTGGTTTGCAGCCTAAAAGCTATACGTGTGCATATTTCAAGTTTATAGCTAATCTGGAAGTGAACAAACATTAATGTTAGTGAGTAAGCCCTTTTTCGGGGGCATTTTAGGGCTTAACATTTAAAAATCTACTACTTGGAATTTTCCTGTAGCTTACAGCCTAAAAGCTATACTTGTAGCATATTTTAAGTTTGTAGCTAATCTGGATTAGGACAAACATTAATGTCAGTGAGTCAGCCCTTTTCGGGAGCTTTTTAGGGCTACAAATTAAAAAATGTATTTTTTGGAATTTTCCTCTAGCCTACAGCCTGGAAGCTATACGTGTAGCATATTTATAGTTTGTATGTAACCTGGAAGTGGACAAACATTAATGTCAGTGAGTGAGCCCTTTTTCGGGGGGTTTTTGGGGATAAAAATTAAGAAAATGTGCTTTTTGGAATTTTCCTGTGGTTTCCAGCCTGAAAGCTATACGTGTAGCATATTTCAAGTTTCTAGCTAATCTGGAAGTGGACAAACATTAATGTCAGTGAGTCAGCCCTCTTTCGGGGGCTTTTTAGGGCTTAAAATTAAAAAAATGTACATTTTGGAATTTTCCGAGTAGTTTTCAGCCTGAAAGCTATACGTGTAGCATATTTCAAGTTTGTAGCTAATCTCGAAGTGGACAAACATTAATGTCAGTGAGTCAGCCCTTTTTCGGGGGTACTTTAGAGCTAAATATTAAGAAAGTGTGTTTTTTGGAATTTTCCTGTGGTTTTCAGCCTGAAAGCTATACGTGTAGCATATTTCAAGTTTCTAGCTAGTCTGGATGTGAACAAACATTACTATCAGTGAGTGAGCCCTTTTTCGGGTGGTTTTAAGGGCTACAAATTTTAAAAATGTACTTTTGGAATTATCCTTTGGTTTACAGCCCAAAAGCTATACGTGTAGCATATTTCAAGTTTGTAGCTAATCTGGAAGAGGACAAACATTAATGTCAGTGAGTCAGCCCTTTTTCGGGGGCTTTTTTGGGCTAAAAATTTAAAAAATGTACTTTTTGGAATTATCCTGTGGTTTACAACCTAAAAGCTATACGTGTAGCATATTTCAAGTTTCTAGCTAGTCTGGAAGTGAACAAACCTCGCTATCAGTGAGTGAGCCCTTTTTCGGGTGGTTTTAAGGGCTAAAAATTTTAAAAATGTACTTTTGGAATTATCCTGTGGTTTACAGCCTAAAAGCTATACGTGTAGCATATTTGAAGTTTGTAGCTAATCTGGAAGTGGGCAAACATTAATGTCAGTGAATCAGCCCTTTTTCGGGGGCTTTTTAGGGCTAAAAGTTTATAAAATGTACCTTTTGGAATTTTCCTGTAGTTTACAGCTTCAAAGCTATACGTGTAGCATATTTCAAGTTTCTAGCTAATCTGGAAGTGGACAAACATTAATATCAGTGAGTCAGCCGTTTTTCGGGGGCTTTTTAGGGCTAAAAATTAAAAATGTACTTTTTTGGATTCTCCTGTGGTTTACAGCCTAAAAGCTATACGTGTAGCATATTTCAAGTTTGTAGCTAATTTGGAAGTGGGCAAACATTAGTGTCAGTGAGTGAGCCCATTTTCGGGTGGGTTTTAGGGCTAGAAATTTAAAAATTGTACTTCTTGGAATTTTCCTGTGGTTTGCAGGCTAAAAGCTATACGTGTAGCATATTTCAAGTTTATAGCTAATCTGGAAGTGAACAAATATTAATGTTAGTGAGTGAGCCCTTTTTCGGTGGCATTTTAGGGCTTATAATTTAAAAATGTACTTTTTGGAATTTTCCAGTAGTTTACAGCCTAAAAGCTATACGTGTAGCATATTTCCAGTTCGTAGCTAATCTGGAAGAGGACAAACATTAATGTCAGTGAGTCAGCCCTTTTTCGGGAGCTTTTTACGGCTACAAATTAAAAAATGTATTTTTTGGAATTTTCCTCTAGCCTACAGCCTGCATGCTATACGTGTAGCATATTTCAAGTTTGTAGCTAATCTGGAAGTGGACAAACATTAATGTCAGTGAGTGAGCCCTTTTTCGGGGGGTTTTTAAGGCTAAAAATTAAGAAAATGTGCTTTTTGGAATTTTCCTGTTGTTTGCAGACTAAAAGCTATACGTGTAGCATATTTCAAGTTTCTAGCTAATCTGGAAGTGGACTAACATTAATGTCAGTGAGTGAGCCCTTTTTCGGGCGGTTTTTTGGGCTAAAAATTTAAAACACGTACATTTTTCTATTTTTCTGTGTTTTACTGCCTAAAAGCTATACGTGTAGCATATTTCAAGCTTGTAGCTAATCTGGAAGAGGACAAACATTAATGTCAGTGAGTCAGCCCATTTTCGGTGGCTTTCTAGAGCTAAAGATTTAAAAAATGTACTTTTTGGAATTTCCCTGTAGTTTGCTGTCTAATAGCTATACGTGTAGCATATTTCAAGTTTGTAGCTAATCTGGAAGAGGACAAACATTAATGTCAGTGAGTCAGCCCATTTTCGGTGGCTTTCTAGGGCTAAACATTTAAAAAATGTACTTTTTGGAATTTACCTGTAGATTACAGCCTAAAAACTATAGGTGTAGCATATTTCAAGTTTGTGGCTAATTTCGAAGTGGACAAACATTAGTGTCAGTGAGTGAGCCCTTTTTCGGGTGGGTTTTAAGGCTAAAAATTTAAAAAATTGCTTCTTGGAATTTTCATGTTGTTTACAGCCTAAAAGCTATACGTGTAGCATATTTCAAGTTTATAGCTAATCTGGAAATGGAGAAACATTAATGCCAGTGAGTCAGCCATTTTTCGGGGGCTTTTTGGGGCTAAAAGTTAAGAAAACGTGCTTTTTGGAATTTTCCTGTGGTTTACAGCCTAAAAGCTATACGTGTAGCATATTTTAAGTTTGTAGCTAATCTGGAAGTGGACAAATATTAATGTCAGTGAGTCAGTCCCTTTTCGGGGGCTTTTTAGGGCTAAAATTTAAAAAAATGTACTTTTTGGAAATTTCCTTAGGTCTACAGCCTTAAAGCTATACGTGTAGGATATTTCAAGTTTCTAGCTAATCTGGAAGTGGACAACCATTAATGTCAGTGAGTCAGCCCTTTTTCGGGGGCTTTTTTGGTCTAAAAATTTAAAAAATATACTTTTTTGGAATTTTCCTGTGCTTTACAGCCTAAAAGCTATACGTGTAGCATATTTCAAGTTTCTAGCTAATCTGGAAGTGAACCAACATTAATGTCAGTGAGTGAGCCTTTTTTGGGGGCTTTTTAGGGCTAAAAATTTAAAAAATGTACTTTTTGGAATTTTCCTTAGGTCTACAGCCTTAAAACTATACGTGTAGGATATTTCAAGTTTCTAGCTAATCTAGAAGTGGACAAGCATTAATGTCAGTGAGTCAGCCGTTTTTCGGGGGCTTTTTTGGGCTAAAAATTTAAAAAACATACTTTTTGGAATTTTCCTGTGCTTTACAGCCTGAAAGCTATACGTGTAGCATATTTCAAGTTTCTAGCTAATCTGGAAGTGAACCAACATTAATGTTAGTGAGTGAGCCCTTTTTCGGGGGCCTTTTAGGGCTAAAAATTTAAAAAATGTACTTTTTGGAATTTTCCTGTAGTTCACAGCCGAAAAGCTATACGTGTAGCATATTTCAAGTTTGTAGCTTATCTGGAAGTGGACAAACATTAATGTCAGTGAGTCAGCCATTTTTCGGGAGCTTTTTACGGCTACAAATTAAAAAATGTATTTTTTGGAATTTTCCTCTAGCCTACAGCCTGAAAGCTATACGTGTAGCATATTTCAAGTTTGTAGCTAATCTGGAAGTGGACAAACATTAATGTCAGTGAGTGAGCCCTTTTTCGGGGGGTTTTTAAGGCTAAAAATTAAGAAAATGTGCTTTTTGGAATTTTCCTGTTGTTTGCAGACTAAAAGCTATACGTGTAGCATATTTCAAGTTTCTAGCTAATCTGGAAGTGGACTAACATTAATGTCAGTGAGTGAGCCCTTTTTCGGGCGGTTTTTTGGGCTAAACATTTAAAACACGTACATTTTTCTATTTTTCTGTGTTTTACCGGCTAAAAGCTATACGTGTAGCATATTTCAAGTTTGTAGCTAATCTGGAAGAGGACAAACATTAATGTCAGTGAGTCAGCCCATTTTCGGTGGCTTTCTAGAGCTAAAGATTTAAAAAATGTACTTTTTGGAATTTCCCTGAAGTTTGCTGCCTAATAGCTATACGTGTAGCATATTTCAAGTTTGTAGCTAATCTGGAAGAGGACAAACATTAATGTCAGTGAGTCAGCCCATTTTCGGTGGCTTTCTAGGGCTAAACATTTAAAAAATGTACTTTTTGGAATTTACCTGTAGTTTACAGCCTAAAAACTATAGGTGTAGCATATTTCAAGTTTGTGGCTAATTTGGAAGTGGACAAACATTAGTGTCAGTGAGTGAGCCCTTTTTCGGGTGGGTTTTAAGGCTAAAAATTTAAAAAATGTGCTTCTTGGAATTTTCATGTTGTTTACAGCCTAAAAGCTATACGTGTAGCATATTTCAAGTTTATAGCTAATCTGGAAATGGAGAAACATTAATGCCAGTGAGTCAGCCATTTTTCGGGGCTTTTTGGGGCTAAAAGTTAAGAAAACGTGCTTTTTGGAATTTTCCTGTGGTTTACAGCCAAAAAGCTATACGTGTAGCATATTTTAAGTTTGTAGCTAATCTGGAAGTGGACGAATATTAATGTCAGTGAGTCAGTCCCTTTTCGGGGGCTTTTTAGGGCTAAAATTTAAAAAAATGTACTTTTTGGAAATTTCCTTAGGTCTACAGCCTTAAAGCTATACGTGTAGGATATTTCAAGTTTCTAGCTAATCTGGAAGTGGACAACCATTAATGTCAGTGAGTCAGCCCTTTTTCGGGGGCTTTTTTGGGCTAAAAATTTAAAAAATATACTTTTTTGGAATTTTCCTGTGCTTTACAGCCTAAAAGCTATACGTGTAGCATATTTCAAGTTTCTAGCTAATCTGGAAGAGAACCAACATTAATGTCAGTGAGTGAGCCCTTTTTCGGGGGCCTTTTAGGGCTAAAAATTTAAAAAATGTACTTTTTGGAACTTTCCTGTAGTTCACAGCCTAAAAGCTATACGTGTAGCATATTTTAAGTTTGTAGCTAATCTGGAAGTGGACAAATATTAATGTCAGTGAGTCAGTCCCTTTTCGGGGGCTTTTTAGGGCTAAAAATTTAAAAAATGTACTTTTTGGAATTTTCCTTAGGTCTACAGCCTTAAAGCTATACGTGTAGGATATTTCAAGTTTCTAGCTAATCTGGAAGTGGACAACCATTAATGTCAGTGGGTCAGCCCTTTTTCGGGGGCTTTTTTGGGCTAAAAATTTAAAAAATATACTTTTTTGGAATTTTCCTGTGCTTTACAGCCTAAAAGCTATACGTGTAGCATATTTCAAGTTTCTAGCTAATCTGGAAGAGAACCAACATTAATGTCAGTGAGTGAGCCCTTTTTCGGGCTAAAAATTTAAAAAATGTACTTTTTGGAACTTTCCTGTAGTTCACAGCCTAAAAGCTATACGTGTAGCATATTTTAAGTTTGTAGCTAATCTGGAAGTGGACAAATATTAATGTCAGTGAGTCAGTCCCTTTTCGGGGGCTTTTTAGGGCTAAAAATTTAAAAAATGTACTTTTTGGAATTTTCCTTAGGTCTACAGCCTTAAAGCTATACGTGTAGGATATTTCAAGTTTCTAGCTAATCTGGAAGTGGACAAGCATTAATGTCAGTGAGTCAGCCGTTTTTCGGGGGCTTTTTTGGGCTAAAAATTTAAAAAATATACTTTTTGGAATTTTCCTGTGCATTACAGCCTGAAAGCTATACGTGTAGCATATTTCAAGTTTCTAGCTAATCTGGAAGTGAACCAACATTAATGTCAGTGAGTGAGCCCTTTTTCGGGGGCCTTTTAGGGCTAAAAATTTAAAAAATGTACTTTTTGGAATTTTCCTGTAGTTCACAGCCTAAAAGCTATACGTGTAGCATATTTCAAGTTTGTAGCTTATCTGGAAGTGGACAAACATTAATGTCAGTGAGTCAGCCCTTTTTCGGGGGGGTTTATGGCTAAGAATTAGGAAAACGTGCTTTTTGGAATTTTCCTCTGGTTTACAGCCTAATAGCTATACGTGTAGCATATTTCAAGTTTCTAGCTAATCTGGAAGTGGACAAACATTAATATCAGTGAGTCAGCCGTTTTTCTGGGGTTTTTTAGGGCTAAAAATTAAAAAATGTACTTTTTTGGATTCTCCTGTGGTTTACAGCCTAAAAGCTATACGTGTAGCATATTTTAAGTTTGTAACTAATTTGGAAGTGGGCAAACATTAGTGTCAGTGAGTGAGCCCTTTTTAGGGTGGGTTTTAGGGCTAAAAATTTAAAAAATGTACTTCTTGGAATTTTCCTGTGGTTTGCAGCCTAAAAGCTATACGTGTAGCATATTTCAAGTTTATAGCTAATCTGGAAGTGAAAAAACATTAATGTTAGTGAGTGAGCCCTTTTTCGGGGGCATTTTAGGGCTTAAAATTTAAAAATGTACTATTTGGAATTTTCCTGTAGTTTACAGCCTAAAAGCTATACTTGTAGCATATTTCAAGTTTGTAGCTAATCTGGAAGAGGACAAACATTAATGTCAGTGAGTCAGCCCTTTTTCGGGAGCTTTATAGGGCTACAAATTAAAAAATGTATTTTTTGGAATTTTCCTCTAGCCTACAGCCTGGAAGCTATACGTGTAGCATATTTCAAGTTTGTAGGTAATCTTGAAGTGGACAAACATTAATGTCAGTGAGTGAGCCCTTTTTCGGGGGGTTTTAAGACTAAAAATTTAAAAAATGTGCTTCTTGGAATTTTCATGTTGTTTACAGCCCAAAAGCTATACGTGTAGCATATTTCAAGTTTCTAGCTAATCTGGAAGTGGACAAGCATTAACGTCAGTGAGTCAGCCCTTTTTCGGAAGGTCTTTAGGGCTAAATATTAAGAAAGTGTGCTTTTTTGAATATTCCTGTGGTTTACAGCCTAAAAGCTATACGTGTAGCATATTTAAAGGTTCTAGCTAATCTGGAAGTGAGCAAACATAAATGTCAGGGAGTGAGCCCTTTTTCGAGTGGTTTTTATGGCTAAATATTTTTAAAATGTACTTTTTGGAATTTTCCTGTGGTTTAAAGCCTAAAAGCTATAGGTGTATCATATTTCAAGTCTCTAGCTAATCTGGAAGTGGACAAACATTAATATCAGTGAGTGAGCCCTTTTTCGGGGGCTTCTTAGGGCTAAAAGTATAAAAAATGTACTTTTTGGAAATTTCCTGTAGTTTACAGCCTAAAAGCTATACGTGTAGCATATTTCAAGTTTGTAGCTAATCTGGAAGAGGACAAACATTGATATCAGTGAGTCAGCCCAATTTCGGTGGCTTTCTAGGGCTAAAAATTTAAAAAATGTACTTTTTGGAATTTTCATTAGGTCTACAGCCTTAGAGCTATACGTGTAGGATATTTCAAGTTTCTAGCTAATCTGGAAGTGGACAAGCATTAATGTCAGTGAGTCAGCCGTTTTTCGGGGGCTTGTTTGGGCTAAAAATTTAAAAACTATTCTTTTTGGAATTTTCCTGTGCTTTACAGCCTAAAAGCTATACGTGTAGCATATTTCAAGTTTCTAGCTAATCTGGAAGTGAACCGACATTAATGTCAGTGAGTGAGCCCTTTTTCGGGGGCATTTTAGGGGTAAAAATTTAAAAAATGTACTTTTTGGAATTTTCCTGTAGTTCACAGCCTAAAAGCTATACGTGTAGCATATTTCAAGTTTGTAGCTTATCTGGAAGTGGACAAACATTAATGTCAGTGAGTCAGCCCTTTTTCGGGGGGGTTTTATGGCTAAGAATTAGGAAAGCGTGCTTTTTGGAATTTTCCTCTGGTTTACAGCCTAATAGCTATACGTGTAGCATATTTCAAGTTTCTAGCTAATCTGGAAGTTGACAAACATTAACATCAGTGAGTCAGCCGTTTTTCGGGGGCTTTTTAGGGCTAAAAATTAAAAAATGTACTTTTTTGGATTCTCCTGTGGTTTACAGCCTAAAAGCTATACGTGTAGCATATTTTAAGTTTGTAACTAATTTGGAAGTGGGCAAACATTAGTGTCAGTGAGTGAGCCCTTTTTCGGGTGGGTGTTAGGGCTAAAAATTTAAAAAATGTACTTCTTGGAATTTTCCTGTGGTTTGCAGCCTAAAAGCTATACGTGTAGCATATTTCAAGTTTATGGCTAATCTGGAAGTGAAAAAACATTAATGTTAGTGAGTGAGCCCTTTTTCGGGGGCATTTTAGGGCTTAAAATTTAAAAATGTACTATTTGGAATTTTCCTGTAGTTTACAGCCTAAAAGCTATACTTGTAGCATATTTCAAGTTTGTATCTAATCTGGAAGAGGACAAACATTAATGTCAGTGAGTCAGCCCTTTTTCGGGTGCTTTTTAGGGCTACAAATTAAAAAATGTATTTTTTGGAATTTTCCTCTAGCCTACAGCCTGGAAGCTATACGTGTAGCATATTTCAAGTTTGTAGGTAATCTGGAAGTGGACGAACATTAATGTCAGTGAGTGAGCCCTTTTTCGGGGGGTTTTAAGACTAAAAATTTAAAAAATGTGCTTCTTGGAATTTTCATGTTGTTTACAGCCTAAAAGCTATACGTGTAGGATATTTCAAGTTTCTAGCTAATCTGGAAGTGGACAAGCATTAATGTCAGTGAGTCAGCCGTTTTTCGGGGGCTTGTTTGGGCTAAAAATTTAAAAAATATACTTTTTGGAATTTTCCTGTGCTTTACAGCCTAAAAGCTATACGTGTAGCATATTTCAAGTTTCTAGCTAATCTGGAAGTGAACCGACATTAATCTCAGTGAGTGAGCCCTTTTTCGGGGGCATTTTAGGGGTAAAAATTTAAAAAATGTACTTTTTGGAATTTTCCTGTAGTTCACAGCCTAAAAGCTATACGTGTAGCATATTTCAAGTTTGTAGCTTATCTGGAAGTGGACAAACATTAATGTCAGTGAGTCAGCCCTTTTTCGGGGGGGTTTTATGGCTAAGAATTAGGAAAGCGTGCTTTTTGGAATTTTCCTCTGGTTTACAGCCTAATAGCTATACGTGTAGCATATTTCAAGTTTCTAGCTAATCTGGAAGTGGACAAACATTAACATCAGTGAGTCAGCCGTTTTTCGGGGGCTTTTTAGGGCTAAAAATTAAAAAATGTACTTTTTTGGATTCTCCTGTGGTTTACAGCCTAAAAGCTATACGTGTAGCATATTTCAAGTTTATGGCTAATCTGGAAGTGAAAAAACATTAATGTTAGTGAGTGAGCCCTTTTTCGGGGCCATTTTAGGGCTTAAAATTTAAAAATGTACTATTTGGAATTTTCCTGTAGTTTACAGCCTAAAAGCTATACTTGTAGCATATTTCAAGTTTGTATCTAATCTGGAAGAGGACAAACATTAATGTCAGTGAGTCAGCCCTTTTTCGGGTGCTTTTTAGGGCTACAAATTAAAAAATGTATTTTTTGGAATTTTCCTCTAGCCTACAGCCTGGAAGCTATACGTGTAGCATATTTCAAGTTTGTAGGTAATCTGGAAGTGGACAAACATTAATGTCAGTGAGTGAGCCCTTTTTCGGGGGGTTTTAAGACTAAAAATTTAAAAAATGTGCTTCTTGGAATTTTCATGTTGTTTACAGCCTAAAAGCTATACGTGTAGCATATTTAAAGTTTATAGCTAATCTGGAAATGGAGAAACATTAATGCCAGTGAGTCAGCCATTTTTCGGGGGGTCTTTAGGGTTAAATATTAAGAAAGTGTGCTTTTTGGAATTTTCCTATGGTTTCCAGCCTGAAAGCTATACGTGTAGCATATTTCAAGTTTCTAGCTAATCTGGAAGTGGACAAACATTAATGTCAGTGAGTCAGCCCTTTTTCGGAAGGTCTTTAGGGCTAAATATTAAGAAAGTGTGCTTTTTGGAATTTTCCTGTGGTTTACAGCCTAAAAGTTATACGTGTAGCATATTTCAAGTCTCTAGCTAATCTGGAAGTGGACAAACATTAATATCAGTGAGTGAGCCATTTTTCGGAGGCTTCTTAGGGCTAAAAATATAAGAAATGTACTTTTTGGAATTTTCCTGTAGTTTACAGCCTAAAAGCTATACGTGTAGCATGTTTCAAGTTTGTAGCTAATGTGGAAGTCGACAAACATTAATGACAGTGAGTCAGCCCCTTTTCGGGGGCTTTTTAGGTTCTAAAAATTTATAAAATGTACTTTTTGGAATTTTCCTGTGGTTTACAACCTGAAAGCTATACGTGTAGCATATTTCAAGTTTCTAGCTAGTCTGGAAGTGAACAAACATTACTATCAGTGAGTGAGCCCTTTTTCGGGTGGTTTTAAGGGCTAAAAATTTTAAAAATGTACTTTTGGAATTATCCTGTGGTTTACAGCCTAAAAGCTATACGTGTAGCATATTTGAAGTTTGTAGCTAATCTGGAAGTGGACAAACATTAATGTCAGTGAGTGAGCCCATTTTCGGGTGGGTTTTAGGGCTAAAAATTTAAAAAATGTACTTCTCTGAATTTTCCTGTGGTTTGCAGGCTAAAAGCTATACGTGTAGCATATTTCAAGTTTATAGCTAATCTGGAAGTGAACAAATATTATGTTAGTGAGTGAGCCCTTTTTCGGTGGCATTTTAGGGCTTATAATTTAAAAATGTACTTTTTGGAATTTTCCAGTAGTTTACAGCCTAAAAGCTATACGTGTAGCATATTTCCAGTTTGTAGCTAATCTGGAAGAGGACAAACATTAATGTCAGTGAGTCAGCCCTTTTTCGGGAGCTTTTTACGGCTACAAATTAAAAAATGTATTTTTTGGAATTTTCCTCTAGCCTACAGCCTGAAAGCTATACGTGTAGCATATTTCAAGTTTGTAGCTAATCTGGAAGTGGACAAACATTAATGTCAGTGAGTGAGCCCTATTTCGGGGGGTTTTTAAGGCTAAAAATTAAGAAAATGTGCTTTTTGCAATTTTCCTGTTGTTTGCAGACTAAAAGCTATACGTGTAGCATATTTCAAGTTTCTAGCTAATCTGGAAGTGGACTAACATTAATGTCAGTGAGTGAGCCCTTTTTCGGGCGGTTTTTTGGGCTAAAAATTTAAAACACGTACATTTTTCTATTTTTCTGTGTTTTACTGCCTAAAAGCTATACGTGTAGCATATTTCAAGTTTGTAGCTAATCTGGAAGAGGACAAACACTAATGTCAGTGAGTCAGCCCATTTTCGGTGGCTTTCTAGAGCTAAAGATTTAAAAAATGTACTTTTTGGAATTTCCCTGTAGTTTGCTGCCTAATAGCTATACGTGTAGCATATTTCAAGTTTGTAGCTAATCTGGAAGAGGACAAACATTAATGTCAGTGAGTCAGCCCATTTTCGGTGGCTTTCTAGGGCTAAACATTTAAAAAATGTACTTTTTGGAATTTACCTGTAGTTTACAGCCTAAAAACTATAGGTGTAGCATATTTCAAGTTTGTGGCTAATTTCGAAGTGGACAAACATTAGTGTCAGTGAGTGAGCCCTATTTCGGGGGGTTTTTAAGGCTAAAAATTAAGAAAATGTGCTTTTTGCAATTTTCCTGTTGTTTGCAGACTAAAAGCTATACGTGTAGCATATTTCAAGTTTCTAGCTAATCTGGAAGTGGACTAACATTAATGTCAGTGAGTGAGCCCTTTTTCGGGCGGTTTTTTGGGCTAAAAATTTAAAACACGTACATTTTTCTATTTTTCTGTGTTTTACTGCCTAAAAGCTATACGTGTAGCATATTTCAAGTTTGTAGCTAATCTGGAAGTGGACAAACATTAATGTCAGTGAGTGAGCCCTATTTCGGGGGGTTTTTAAGGCTAAAAATTAAGAAAATGTGTTTTTTGCAATTTTCCTGTTGTTTGCAGACTAAAAGCTATACGTGTAGCATATTTCAAGTTTATAGCTAATCTGGAAATGGAGAAACATTAATGCCAGTGAGTCAGCCATTTTTCGGGGGCTTTTTGGGGCTAAAAGTTAAGAAAACGTGCTTTTTGGAATTTTCCTGTGGTTTACAGCCTAAAAGCTATACGTGTAGCATATTTTAAGTTTGTAGCTAATCTGGAAGTGGACAAATATTAATGTCAGTGAGTCAGTCCCTTTTCGGGGGCTTTTTAGGGCTAAAATTTAAAAAAATGTACTTTTTGGAAATTTCCTTAGGTCTACAGCCTTAAAGCTATACGTGTAGGATATTTCAAGTTTCTAGCTAATCTGGAAGTGGACAACCATTAATGTCAGTGAGTCAGCCCTTTTTCGGGGGCTTTTTTGGTCCAAAAATTTAAAAAATATACTTTTTTGGAATTTTCCTGTGCTTTACAGCCTAAAAGCTATACGTGTAGCATATTTCAAGTTTCTAGCTAATCTGGAAGTGAACCAACATTAATGTCAGTGAGTGAGCCCTTTTTCGGGGGCTTTTTAGGGCTAAAAATTTAAAAAATGTACTCTTTGGAATTTTCCTTAGGTCTACAGCCTTAAAACTATACGTGTAGGATATTTCAAGTTTCTAGCTAATCTGGAAGTGGACAAGCATTAATGTCAGTGAGTCAGCCGTTTTTCGGGGGCTTTTTTGGGCTAAAAATTAAAAAAAAACATACTTTTTGGAATTTTCCTATGCTTTACAGCCTGAAAGCTATACGTGTAGCATATTTCAAGTTTCTAGCTAATCTGGAAGTGAAAAAACATTAATGTTAGTGAGTGAGCCCTTTTTCGGGGGCATTTTAGGGCTTAAAATTTAAAAATGTACTATTTGGAATTTTCCTGTAGTTTACAGCCTAAAAGCTATACTTGTAGCATATTTCAAGTTTGTATCTAATCTGGAAGAGGACAAACATTAATGTCAGTGAGTCAGCCCTTTTTCGGGTGCTTTTTAGGGCTACAAATTAAAAAATGTATTTTTTGGAATTTTCCTCTAGCCTACAGCCTGGAAGCTATACGTGTAGCATATTTCAAGTTTGTAGGTAATCTGGAAGTGGACAAACATTAATGTCAGTGAGTGAGCCCTTTTTCGGGGGGTTTTAAGACTAAAAATTTAAAAAATGTGCTTCTTGGAATTTTCATGTTGTTTACAGCCTAAAAGCTATACGTGTAGGATATTTCAAGTTTCTAGCTAATCTGGAAGTGGACAAGCATTAATGTCAGTGAGTCAGCCGTTTTTCGGGGGCTTGTTTGGGCTAAAAATTTAAAAAATATACTTTTTGGAATTTTCCTGTGCTTTACAGCCTAAAAGCTATACGTGTAGCATATTTCAAGTTTCTAGCTAATCTGGAAGTGAACCGACATTAATCTCAGTGAGTGAGCCCTTTTTCGAGGGCATTTTAGGGGTAAAAATTTAAAAAATGTACTTTTTGGAATTTTCCTGTAGTTCACAGCCTAAAAGCTATACGTGTAGCATATTTCAAGTTTGTAGCTTATCTGGAAGTGGACAAACATTAATGTCAGTGAGTCAGCCCTTTTTCGGGGGGGTTTTATGGCTAAGAATTAGGAAAGCGTGCTTTTTGGAATTTTCCTCTGATTTACAGCCTAATAGCTATACGTGTAGCATATTTCAAGTTTCTAGCTAATCTGGAAGTGGACAAACATTAACATCAGTGAGTCAGCCGTTTTTCGGGGGCTTTTTAGGGCTAAAAATTAAAAAATGTACTTTTTTGGATTCTCCTGTGGTTTACAGCCTAAAAGCTATACGTGTAGCATATTTCAAGTTTATGGCTAATCTGGAAGTGAAAAAACATTAATGTTAGTGAGTGAGCCCTTTTTCGGGGGCATTTTAGGGCTTAAAATTTAAAAATGTACTATTTGGAATTTTCCTGTAGTTTACAGCCTAAAAGCTATACTTGTAGCATATTTCAAGTTTGTATCTAATCTGGAAGAGGACAAACATTAATGTCAGTGAGTCAGCCCTTTTTCGGGTGCTTTTTAGGGCTACAAATTAAAAAATGTATTTTTTGGAATTTTCCTCTAGCCTACAGCCTGGAAGCTATACGTGTAGCATATTTCAAGTTTGTAGGTAATCTGGAAGTGGACAAACATTAATGTCAGTGAGTGAGCCCTTTTTCGGGGGGTTTTAAGACTAAAAATTTAAAAAATGTGCTTCTTGGAATTTTCATGTTGTTTACAGCCTAAAAGCTATACGTGTAGCATATTTAAAGTTTATAGCTAATCTGGAAATGGAGAAACATTAATGCCAGTGAGTCAGCCATTTTTCGGGGGGTCTTTAGGGTTAAATATTAAGAAAGTGTGCTTTTTGGAATTTTCCTATGGTTTCCAGCCTGAAAGCTATACGTGTAGCATATTTCAAGTTTCTAGCTAATCTGGAAGTGGACAAACATTAATGTCAGTGAGTCAGCCCTTTTTCGGAAGGTCTTTAGGGCTAAATATTAAGAAAGTGTGCTTTTTCGAATTTTCCTGTGGTTTACAGCCTAAAAGTTATACGTGTAGCATATTTCAAGTCTCTAGCTAATCTGGAAGTGGACAAACATTAATATCAGTGAGTGAGCCATTTTTCGGAGGCTTCTTAGGGCTAAAAATATAAGAAATGTACTTTTTGGAATTTTCCTGTAGTTTACAGCCTAAAAGCTATACGTGTAGCATGTTTCAAGTTTGTAGCTAATGTGGAAGTCGACAAACATTAATGACAGTGAGTCAGCCCCTTTTCGGGGGCTTTTTAGGTTCTAAAAATTTATAAAATGTACTTTTTGGAATTTTCCTGTGGTTTACAACCTGAAAGCTATACGTGTAGCATATTTCAAGTTTCTAGCTAGTCTGGAAGTGAACAAACATTACTATCAGTGAGTGAGCCCTTTTTCGGGTGGTTTTAAGGGCTAAAAATTTTAAAAATGTACTTTTGGAATTATCCTGTGGTTTACAGCCTAAAAGCTATACGTGTAGCATATTTGAAGTTTGTAGCTAATCTGGAAGTGGACAAACATTAATGTCAGTGAGTGAGCCCATTTTCGGGTGGGTTTTAGGGCTAAAAATTTAAAAAATGTACTTCTCTGAATTTTCCTGTGGTTTGCAGGCTAAAAGCTATACGTGTAGCATATTTCAAGTTTATAGCTAATCTGGAAGTGAACAAATATTATGTTAGTGAGTGAGCCCTTTTTCGGTGGCATTTTAGGGCTTATAATTTAAAAATGTACTTTTTGGAATTTTCCAGTAGTTTACAGCCTAAAAGCTATACGTGTAGCATATTTCCAGTTTGTAGCTAATCTGGAAGAGGACAAACATTAATGTCAGTGAGTCAGCCCTTTTTCGGGAGCTTTTTACGGCTACAAATTAAAAAATGTATTTTTTGGAATTTTCCTCTAGCCTACAGCCTGAAAGCTATACGTGTAGCATATTTCAAGTTTGTAGCTAATCTGGAAGTGGACAAACATTAATGTCAGTGAGTGAGCCCTATTTCGGGGGGTTTTTAAAGCTAAAAATTAAGAAAATGTGCTTTTTGCAATTTTCCTGTTGTTTGCAGACTAAAAGCTATACGTGTAGCATATTTCAAGTTTCTAGCTAATCTGGAAGTGGACTAACATTAATGTCAGTGAGTGAGCCCTTTTTCGGGCGGTTTTTTGGGCTAAAAATTTAAAACACGTACATTTTTCTATTTTTCTGTGTTTTACTGCCTAAAAGCTTTACGTGTAGCATATTTCAAGTTTGTAGCTAATCTGGAAGAGGACAAACACTAATGTCAGTGAGTCAGCCCATTTTCGGTGGCTTTCTAGAGCTAAAGATTTAAAAAATGTACTTTTTGGAATTTCCCTGTAGTTTGCTGCCTAATAGCTATACGTGTAGCATATTTCAAGTTTGTAGCTAATCTGGAAGAGGACAAACATTAATGTCAGTGAGTCAGCCCATTTTCGGTGGCTTTCTAGGGCTAAACATTTAAAAAATGTACTTTTTGGAATTTACCTGTAGTTTACAGCCTAAAAACTATAGGTGTAGCATATTTCAAGTTTGTGGTTAATTTCGAAGTGGACAAACATTAGTGTCAGTGAGTGAGCCCTATTTCGGGGGGTTTTTAAGGCTAAAAATTAAGAAAATGTGCTTTTTGCAATTTTCCTGTTGTTTGCAGACTAAAAGCTATACGTGTAGCATATTTCAAGTTTCTAGCTAATCTGGAAGTGGACTAACATTAATGTCAGTGAGTGAGCCCTTTTTCGGGCGGTTTTTTGGGCTAAAAATTTAAAACACGTACATTTTTCTATTTTTCTGTGTTTTACTGCCTAAAAGCTATACGTGTAGCATATTTCAAGTTTGTAGCTAATCTGGAAGTGGACAAACATTAATGTCAGTGAGTGAGCCCTATTTCGGGGGGTTTTTAAGGCTAAAAATTAAGAAAATGTGTTTTTTGCAATTTTCCTGTTGTTTGCAGACTAAAAGCTGTACGTGTAGCATATTTCAAGTTTATAGCTAATCTGGAAATGGAGAAACATTAATGCCAGTGAGTCAGCCATTTTTCGGGGGCTTTTTGGGGCTAAAAGTTAAGAAAACGTGCTTTTTGGAATTTTCCTGTGGTTTACAGCCTAAAAGCTATACGTGTAGCATATTTTAAGTTTGTAGCTAATCTGGAAGTGGACAAATATTAATGTCAGTGAGTCAGTCCCTTTTCGGGGGCTTTTTAGGGCTAAAATTTAAAAAAATGTACTTTTTGGAAATTTCCTTAGGTCTACAGCCTTAAAGCTATACGTGTAGGATATTTCAAGTTTCTAGCTAATCTGGAAGTGGACAACCATTAATGTCAGTGAGTCAGCCCTTTTTCGGGGGCTTTTTTGGTCTAAAAATTTAAAAAATATACTTTTTTGGAATTTTCCTGTGCTTTACAGCCTAAAAGCTATACGTGTAGCATATTTCAAGTTTCTAGCTAATCTGGAAGTGAACCAACATTAATGTCAGTGAGTGAGCCCTTTTTCGGGGGCTTTTTAGGGCTAAAAATTTAAAAAATGTACTCTTTGGAATTTTCCTTAGGTCTACAGCCTTAAAACTATACGTGTAGGATATTTCAAGTTTCTAGCTAATCTGGAAGTGGACAAGCATTAATGTCAGTGAGTCAGCCGTTTTTCGGGGGCTTTTTTGGGCTTAAAATTTAAAAATGTACTATTTGGAATTTTCCTATGCTTTACAGCCTGAAAGCTATACTTGTAGCATATTTCAAGTTTGTAGCTAATCTGGAAGAGGACAAACATTAATGTTAGTGAGTCAGCCCTTTTTCGGGAGCTTTTTAGGGCTACAAATTAAAAAATGTATTTTTTGGAATTTTCCTCTAGCCTACAGCCTGAAAGCTATACGTGTAGCATATTTCAAGTTTGTAGCTAATCTGGAAGTGGACAAACAATAATGTCAGTGAGTGAGCCCTTTTTCGGGCGGTTTTTTGGGCTAAAAATTTAAAACACGTACATATTTCTATTTTCCTGTGTTTTACTGCCTAAAAGCTATACGTGTAGCATATTTCAAGTTTGTAGCTAATCTGGAAGAGGACAAACATTAATGTCAGTGAGTCAGCCCATTTTCGGTGGCTTTCTAGAGCTAAAGATTTAAAAAATGTACTTTTTGGAATTTTCCTGTTGTTTACAGACTAAAAGCTATACGTGTAGCATATTTCAAGTTTATGGCTAATCTGGAAGTGAAAAAACATTAATGTTAGTGAGTGAGCCCTTTTTCGGGGGCATTTTAGGGCTTAAAATTTAAAAATGTACTATTTGGAATTTTCCTGTAGTTTACAGCCTAAAAGCTATACTTGTAGCATATTTCAAGTTTGTATCTAATCTGGAAGAGGACAAACATTAATGTCAGTGAGTCAGCCCTTTTTCGGGTGCTTTTTAGGGCTACAAATTAAAAAATGTATTTTTTGGAATTTTCCTCTAGCCTACAGCCTGGAAGCTATACGTGTAGCATATTTCAAGTTTGTAGGTAATCTGGAAGTGGACAAACATTAATGTCAGTGAGTGAGCCCTTTTTCGGGGGGTTTTAAGACTAAAAATTTAAAAAATGTGCTTCTTGGAATTTTCATGTTGTTTACAGCCTAAAAGCTATACGTGTAGCATATTTAAAGTTTATAGCTAATCTGGAAATGGAGAAACATTAATGCCAGTGAGTCAGCCATTTTTCGGGGGGTCTTTAGGGTTAAATATTAAGAAAGTGTGCTTTTTGGAATTTTCCTATGGTTTCCAGCCTGAAAGCTATACGTGTAGCATATTTCAAGTTTCTAGCTAATCTGGAAGTGGACAAACATTAATGTCAGTGAGTCAGCCCTTTTTCGGAAGGTCTTTAGGGCTAAATATTAAGAAAGTGTGCTTTTTGGAATTTTCCTGTGGTTTACAGCCTAAAAGTTATACGTGTAGCATATTTCAAGTCTCTAGCTAATCTGGAAGTGGACAAACATTAATATCAGTGAGTGAGCCATTTTTCGGAGGCTTCTTAGGGCTAAAAATATAAGAAATGTACTTTTTGGAATTTTCCTGTAGTTTACAGCCTAAAAGCTATACGTGTAGCATGTTTCAAGTTTGTAGCTAATGTGGAAGTCGACAAACATTAATGACAGTGAGTCAGCCCCTTTTCGGGGGCTTTTTAGGTTCTAAAAATTTATAAAATGTACTTTTTGGAATTTTCCTGTGGTTTACAACCTGAAAGCTATACGTGTAGCATATTTCAAGTTTCTAGCTAGTCTGGAAGTGAACAAACATTACTATCAGTGAGTGAGCCCTTTTTCGGGTGGTTTTAAGGGCTAAAAATTTTAAAAATGTACTTTTGGAATTATCCTGTGGTTTACAGCCTAAAAGCTATACGTGTAGCATATTTGAAGTTTGTAGCTAATCTGGAAGTGGACAAACATTAATGTCAGTGAGTGAGCCCATTTTCGGGTGGGTTTTAGGGCTAAAAATTTAAAAAATGTACTTCTCTGAATTTTCCTGTGGTTTGCAGGCTAAAAGCTATACGTGTAGCATATTTCAAGTTTATAGCTAATCTGGAAGTGAACAAATATTATGTTAGTGAGTGAGCCCTTTTTCGGTGGCATTTTAGGGCTTATAATTTAAAAATGTACTTTTTGGAATTTTCCAGTAGTTTACAGCCTAAAAGCTATACGTGTAGCATATTTCCAGTTTGTAGCTAATCTGGAAGAGGACAAACATTAATGTCAGTGAGTCAGCCCTTTTTCGGGAGCTTTTTACGGCTACAAATTAAAAAATGTATTTTTTGGAATTTTCCTCTAGCCTACAGCCTGAAAGCTATACGTGTAGCATATTTCAAGTTTGTAGCTAATCTGGAAGTGGACAAACATTAATGTCAGTGAGTGAGCCCTATTTCGGGGGGTTTTTAAAGCTAAAAATTAAGAAAATGTGCTTTTTGCAATTTTCCTGTTGTTTGCAGACTAAAAGCTATACGTGTAGCATATTTCAAGTTTCTAGCTAATCTGGAAGTGGACTAACATTAATGTCAGTGAGTGAGCCCTTTTTCGGGCGGTTTTTTGGGCTAAAAATTTAAAACACGTACATTTTTCTATTTTTCTGTGTTTTACTGCCTAAAAGCTTTACGTGTAGCATATTTCAAGTTTGTAGCTAATCTGGAAGAGGACAAACACTAATGTCAGTGAGTCAGCCCATTTTCGGTGGCTTTCTAGAGCTAAAGATTTAAAAAATGTACTTTTTGGAATTTCCCTGTAGTTTGCTGCCTAATAGCTATACGTGTAGCATATTTCAAGTTTGTAGCTAATCTGGAAGAGGACAAACATTAATGTCAGTGAGTCAGCCCATTTTCGGTGGCTTTCTAGGGCTAAACATTTAAAAAATGTACTTTTTGGAATTTACCTGTAGTTTACAGCCTAAAAACTATAGGTGTAGCATATTTCAAGTTTGTGGTTAATTTCGAAGTGGACAAACATTAGTGTCAGTGAGTGAGCCCTATTTCGGGGGGTTTTTAAGGCTAAAAATTAAGAAAATGTGCTTTTTGCAATTTTCCTGTTGTTTGCAGACTAAAAGCTATACGTGTAGCATATTTCAAGTTTCTAGCTAATCTGGAAGTGGACTAACATTAATGTCAGTGAGTGAGCCCTTTTTCGGGCGGTTTTTTGGGCTAAAAATTTAAAACACGTACATTTTTCTATTTTTCTGTGTTTTACTGCCTAAAAGCTATACGTGTAGCATATTTCAAGTTTGTAGCTAATCTGGAAGTGGACAAACATTAATGTCAGTGAGTGAGCCCTATTTCGGGGGGTTTTTAAGGCTAAAAATTAAGAAAATGTGTTTTTTGCAATTTTCCTGTTGTTTGCAGACTAAAAGCTGTACGTGTAGCATATTTCAAGTTTATAGCTAATCTGGAAATGGAGAAACATTAATGCCAGTGAGTCAGCCATTTTTCGGGGGCTTTTTGGGGCTAAAAGTTAAGAAAACGTGCTTTTTGGAATTTTCCTGTGGTTTACAGCCTAAAAGCTATACGTGTAGCATATTTTAAGTTTGTAGCTAATCTGGAAGTGGACAAATATTAATGTCAGTGAGTCAGTCCCTTTTCGGGGGCTTTTTAGGGCTAAAATTTAAAAAAATGTACTTTTTGGAAATTTCCTTAGGTCTACAGCCTTAAAGCTATACGTGTAGGATATTTCAAGTTTCTAGCTAATCTGGAAGTGGACAACCATTAATGTCAGTGAGTCAGCCCTTTTTCGGGGGCTTTTTTGGTCTAAAAATTTAAAAAATATACTTTTTTGGAATTTTCCTGTGCTTTACAGCCTAAAAGCTATACGTGTAGCATATTTCAAGTTTCTAGCTAATCTGGAAGTGAACCAACATTAATGTCAGTGAGTGAGCCCTTTTTCGGGGGCTTTTTAGGGCTAAAAATTTAAAAAATGTACTCTTTGGAATTTTCCTTAGGTCTACAGCCTTAAAACTATACGTGTAGGATATTTCAAGTTTCTAGCTAATCTGGAAGTGGACAAGCATTAATGTCAGTGAGTCAGCCGTTTTTCGGGGGCTTTTTTGGGCTAAAAATTTAAAAAAACATACTTTTTGGAATTTTCCTATGCTTTACAGCCTGAAAGCTATACGTGTAGCATATTTCAAGTTTCTAGCTAATCTGGAAGTGAAAAAACATTAATGTTAGTGAGTGAGCCCTTTTTCGGGGGCATTTTAGGGCTTAAAATTTAAAAATGTACTATTTGGAATTTTCCTGTAGTTTACAGCCTAAAAGCTATACTTGTAGCATATTTCAAGTTTGTAGCTAATCTGGAAGAGGACAAACATTAATGTTAGTGAGTCAGCCCTTTTTCGGGAGCTTTTTAGGGCTACAAATTAAAAAATGTATTTTTTGGAATTTTCCTCTAGCCTACAGCCTGAAAGCTATACGTGTAGCATATTTCAAGTTTGTAGCTAATCTGGAAGTGGACAAACATTAATGTCAGTGAGTGAGCCCTTTTTCGGGGGGTTTTTAGGGCTAAAAATTAAGAAAATGTGCTTTTTGGAATTTTCCTGTTGTTTACAGACTAAAAGCTATACGTGTAGCATATTTCAAGTTTCTAGCTAATCTGGAAGTGGACTAACAATAATGTCAGTGAGTGAGCCCTTTTTCGGGCGGTTTTTTGGGCTAAAAATTTAAAACACGTACATATTTCTATTTTCCTGTGTTTTACTGCCTAAAAGCTATACGTGTAGCATATTTCAAGTTTGTAGCTAATCTGGAAGAGGACAAACATTAATGTCAGTGAGTCAGCCCATTTTCGGTGGCTTTCTAGAGCTAAAGATTTAAAAAATGTACTTTTTGGAATTTTCCAGTAGTTTACAGCCTAAAAGCTATACGTGTAGCATATTTCCAGTTTGTAGCTAATCTGGAAGAGGACAAACATTAATGTCAGTGAGTCAGCCATTTTTCGGGAGCTTTTTACGGCTACAAATTAAAAAATGTATTTTTTGGAATTTTCCTCTAGCCTACAGCCTGAAAGCTATACGTGTAGCATATTTCAAGTTTGTAGCTAATCTGGAAGTGGACAAACATTAATGTCAGTGAGTGAGCCCTTTTTCGGGGGGTTTTTAAGGCTAAAAATTAAGAAAATGTGCTTTTTGGAATTTTCCTGTTGTTTGCAGACTAAAAGCTATACGTGTAGCATATTTCAAGTTTCTAGCTAATCTGGAAGTGGACTAACATTAATGTCAGTGAGTGAGCCCTTTTTCGGGCGGTTTTTTGGGCTAAACATTTAAAACACGTACATTTTTCTATTTTTCTGTGTTTTACTGCCTAAAAGCTATACGTGTAGCATATTTCAAGTTTGTAGCTAATCTGGAAGAGGACAAACATTAATGTCAGTGAGTCAGCCCATTTTCGGTGGCTTTCTAGAGCTAAAGATTTAAAAAATGTACTTTTTGGAATTTCCCTGTAGTTTGCTGCCTAATAGCTATACGTGTAGCATATTTCAAGTTTGTAGCTAATCTGGAAGAGGACAAACATTAATGTCAGTGAGTCAGCCCATTTTCGGGTGGGTTTTAAGGCTAAAAATTTAAAAAATGTGCTTCTTGGAATTTTCATGTTGTTTACAGCCTAAAAGCTATACGTGTAGCATATTTCAAGTTTATAGCTAATCTGGAAATGGAGAAACATTAATGCCAGTGAGTCAGCCATTTTTCGGGGGCTTTTTGGGGCTAAAAGTTAAGAAAACGTGCTTTTTGGAATTTTCCTGTGGTTTACAGCCAAAAAGCTATACGTGTAGCATATTTTAAGTTTGTAGCTAATCTGGAAGTGGACGAATATTAATGTCAGTGAGTCAGTCCCTTTTCGGGGGTTTTTTAGGGCTAAAATTAAAAAAAATGTACTTTTTGGAAATTTCCTTAGGTCTACAGCCTTAAAGCTATACGTGTAGGATATTTCAAGTTTCTAGCTAATCTGGAAGTGGACAACCATTAATGTCAGTGAGTCAGCCCTTTTTCGGGGGCTTTTTTGGTCTAAAAATTTAAAAAATATACTTTTTTGGAATTTTCCTGTGCTTTACAGCCTAAAAGCTATACGTGTAGCATATTTCAAGTTTCTAGCTAATCTGGAAGAGAACCAACATTAATGTCAGTGAGTGAGCCCTTTTTCGGGGGCCTTTTAGGGCTAAAAATTAAAAAAATGTACTTTTTGGAACTTTCCTGTAGTTCACAGCCTAAAAGCTATACGTGTAGCATATTTTAAGTTTGTAGCTAATCTGGAAGTGGACAAATATTAATGTCAGTGAGTCAGTCCCTTTTCGGGGGCTTTTTAGGGCTAAAAATTTAAAAAATGTACTTTTTGGAATTTTCCTTAGGTCTACAGCCTTAAAGCTATACGTGTAGGATATTTCAAGTTTCTAGCTAATCTGGAAGTGGACAACCATTAATGTCAGTGAGTCAGCCCTTTTTCGGGGGCTTTTTTGGGCTAAAAATTTAAAAAATATACTTTTTTGGAATTTTCCTGTGCTTTACAGCCTAAAAGCTATACGTGTAGCATATTTCAAGTTTCTAGCTAATCTGGAAGAGAACCAACATTAATGTCAGTGAGTGAGCCCTTTTTCGGGCTAAAAATTTAAAAAATGTACTTTTTGGAACTTTCCTGTAGTTCACAGCCTAAAAGCTATACGTGTAGCATATTTTAAGTTTGTAGCTAATCTGGAAGTGGACAAATATTAATGTCAGTGAGTCAGTCCCTTTTCGGGGGCTTTTTTGGGCTAAAAATTTAAAAAATATACTTTTTGGAATTTTCCTGTGCTTTACAGCCTGAAAGCTATACGTGTAGCATATTTCAAGTTTCTAGCTAATCTGGAAGTGAACCAACATTAATGTCAGTGAGTGAGCCCTTTTTCGGGGGCCTTTTAGGGCTAAAAATTTAAAAAATGTACTTTTTGGAATTTTCCTGTAGTTCACAGCCTAAAAGCTATACGTGTAGCATATTTCAAGTTTGTAGCTTATCTGGAAGTGGACAAACATTAATGTCAGTGAGTCAGCCCTTTTTCGGGGGGGTTTTATGGCTAAGAATTAGGAAAACGTGCTTTTTGGAATTTTCCTCTGGTTTACAGCCTAATAGCTATACGTGTAGCATATTTCAAGTTTCTAGCTAATCTGGAAGTGGACAAACATTAATATCAGTGAGTCAGCCGTTTTTCTGGGGTTTTTTAGGGCTAAAAATTAAAAAATGTACTTTTTTGGATTCTCCTGTGGTTTACAGCCTAAAAGCTATACGTGTAGCATATTTTAAGTTTGTAACTAATTTGGAAGTGGGCAAACATTAGTGTCAGTGAGTGAGCCCTTTTTAGGGTGGGTTTTAGGGCTAAAAATTTAAAAAATGTACTTCTTGGAATTTTCCTGTGGTTTGCAGCCTAAAAGCTATACGTGTAGCATATTTCAAGTTTATAGCTAATCTGGAAGTGAAAAAACATTAATGTTAGTGAGTGAGCCCTTTTTCGGGGGCATTTTAGGGCTTAAAATTTAAAAATGTACTATTTGGAATTTTCCTGTAGTTTACAGCCTAAAAGCTATACTTGTAGCATATTTCAAGTTTGTAGCTAATCTGGAAGAGGACAAACATTAATGTCAGTGAGTCAGCCCTTTTTCGGGAGCTTTATAGGGCTACAAATTAAAAAATGTATTTTTTGGAATTTTCCTCTAGCCTACAGCCTGGAAGCTATACGTGTAGCATATTTCAAGTTTGTAGGTAATCTTGAAGTGGACAAACATTAATGTCAGTGAGTGAGCCCTTTTTCGGGGGGTTTTAAGACTAAAAATTTAAAAAATGTGCTTCTTGGAATTTTCATGTTGTTTACAGCCCAAAAGCTATACGTGTAGCATATTTAAAGTTTATAGCTAATCTGGAAATGGAGAAACATTAATGCCAGTGAGTCAGCCATTTTTCGGGGGGTCTTTAGGGTTAAATATTAAGAAAGTGTGCTTTTTGGAATTTTCCTATGGTTTCCAGCCTGAAAGCTATACGTGTAGCATATTTCAAGTTTCTAGCTAATCTGGAAGTGGACAAACATTAATGTCAGTGAGTCAGCCCTTTTTCGGAAGGTCTTTAGGGCTAAATATTAAGAAAGTGTGCTTTTTGGAATTTTCCTGTGGTTTACAGCCTAAAAGTTATACGTGTAGCATGTTTCAAGTTTGTAGCTAATGTGGAAGTCGACAAACATTAATGACAGTGAGTCAGCCCCTTTTCGGGGGCTTTTTAGGTTCTAAAAATTTATAAAATGTACTTTTTGGAATTTTCCTGTGGTTTACAACCTGAAAGCTATACGTGTAGCATATTTCAAGTTTCTAGCTAGTCTGGAAGTGAACAAACATTACTATCAGTGAGTGAGCCCTTTTTCGGGTGGTTTTAAGGGCTAAAAATTTTAAAAATGTACTTTTGGAATTATCCTGTGGTTTACAGCCTAAAAGCTATACGTGTAGCATATTTGAAGTTTGTAGCTAATCTGGAAGTGGACAAACATTAATGTCAGTGAGTCAGCCCTTTTTCGGCGGCTTTTTAGGGCTAAAAATTTATAAAGTGTACTTTTTGGAATTTTCCTGTAGTTTACAGCCTAAAAGCTATACGTGTAGCATATTTCAAGTTTGAAGCTAATTTGGAAGTGGGCAAACATTAGTGTCAGTGAGTGAGCCCATTTTCGGGTGGGTTTTAGGGCTAAAAATTTAAAAAATTTACTTCTTGGAATTTTCCTGTGGTTTGCAGGCTAAAAGCTATACGTGTAGCATATTTCAAGTTTATAGCTAATCTGGAAGTGAACAAATATTAATGTTAGTGAGTGAGCCCTTTTTCGGTGGCATTTTAGGGCTTATAATTTAAAAATGTACTTTTTGGAATTTTCCAGTAGTTTACAGCCTAAAAGCTATACGTGTAGCATATTTCCAGTTTTTAGCTAATCTGGAAGAGGACAAACATTAATGTCAGTGAGTCAGCCCTTTTTCGGGAGCTTTTTACGGCTACAAATTAAAAAATGTATTTTTTGGAATTTTCCTCTAGCCTACAGCCTGAAAGCTATACGTGTAGCATATTTCAAGTTTGTAGCTAATCTGGAAGTGGACAAACATTAATGTCAGTGAGTGAGCCCTATTTCCGGGGGTTTTTAAGGCTAAAAATTAAGAAAATGTGCTTTTTGCAATTTTCCTGTTGTTTGCAGACTAAAAGCTATACGTGTAGCATATTTCAAGTTTCTAGCTAATCTGGAAGTGGACTAACATTAATGTCAGTGAGTGAGCCCTTTTTCGGGCGGTTTTTTGGGCTAAAAATTTAAAACACGTACATTTTTCTATTTTTCTGTGTTTTACTGAATAAAAGCTATACGTGTAGCATATTTCAAGTTTGTAGCTAATCTGGAAGAGGACAAACACTAATGTCAGTGAGTCAGCACATTTTCGGTGGCTTTCTAGAGCTAAAGATTTAAAAAATGTACTTTTTGGAATTTCCCTGTAGTTTGCTGCCTAATAGCTATACGTGTAGCATATTTCAAGTTTGTAGCTAATCTGGAAGAGGACAAACATTAATGTCAGTGAGTCAGCCCATTTTCGGTGGCTTTCTAGGGCTAAACATTTAAAAAATGTACTTTCTGGAATTTACCTGTAGTTTACAGCCTAAAAACTATAGGTGTAGCATATTTCAAGTTTGTGGCTAATTTCGAAGTGGACAAACATTAATGTCAGTGAGTGAGCCCTTTTTCGGGGGGTTTTAAGACTAAAAATTTAAAAAATGTGCTTCTTGGAATTTTCATGTTGTTTACAGCCCAAAAGCTATACGTGTAGCATATTTAAAGTTTATAGCTAATCTGGAAATGGAGAAACATTAATGCCAGTGAGTCAGCCATTTTTCGGGGGGTCTTTAGGGTTAAATATTAAGAAAGTGTGCTTTTTGGAATTTTCCTATGGTTTCCAGCCTGAAAGCTATACGTGTAGCATATTTCAAGTTTCTAGCTAATCTGGAAGTGGACAAACATTAATGTCAGTGAGTCAGCCCTTTTTCGGAAGGTCTTTAGGGCTAAATATTAAGAAAGTGTGCTTTTTGGAATTTTCCTGTGGTTTACAGCCTAAAAGTTATACGTGTAGCATGTTTCAAGTTTGTAGCTAATGTGGAAGTCGACAAACATTAATGACAGTGAGTCAGCCCCTTTTCGGGGGCTTTTTAGGTTCTAAAAATTTATAAAATGTACTTTTTGGAATTTTCCTGTGGTTTACAACCTGAAAGCTATACGTGTAGCATATTTCAAGTTTCTAGCTAGTCTGGAAGTGAACAAACATTACTATCAGTGAGTGAGCCCTTTTTCGGGTGGTTTTAAGGGCTAAAAATTTTAAAAATGTACTTTTGGAATTATCCTGTGGTTTACAGCCTAAAAGCTATACGTGTAGCATATTTGAAGTTTGTAGCTAATCTGGAAGTGGACAAACATTAATGTCAGTGAGTCAGCCCTTTTTCGGCGGCTTTTTAGGGCTAAAAATTTATAAAGTGTACTTTTTGGAATTTTCCTGTAGTTTACAGCCTAAAAGCTATACGTGTAGCATATTTCAAGTTTGAAGCTAATTTGGAAGTGGGCAAACATTAGTGTCAGTGAGTGAGCCCATTTTCGGGTGGGTTTTAGGGCTAAAAATTTAAAAAATTTACTTCTTGGAATTTTCCTGTGGTTTGCAGGCTAAAAGCTATACGTGTAGCATATTTCAAGTTTATAGCTAATCTGGAAGTGAACAAATATTAATGTTAGTGAGTGAGCCCTTTTTCGGTGGCATTTTAGGGCTTATAATTTAAAAATGTACTTTTTGGAATTTTCCAGTAGTTTACAGCCTAAAAGCTATACGTGTAGCATATTTCCAGTTTTTAGCTAATCTGGAAGAGGACAAACATTAATGTCAGTGAGTCAGCCCTTTTTCGGGAGCTTTTTACGGCTACAAATTAAAAAATGTATTTTTTGGAATTTTCCTCTAGCCTACAGCCTGAAAGCTATACGTGTAGCATATTTCAAGTTTGTAGCTAATCTGGAAGTGGACAAACATTAATGTCAGTGAGTGAGCCCTATTTCCGGGGGTTTTTAAGGCTAAAAATTAAGAAAATGTGCTTTTTGCAATTTTCCTGTTGTTTGCAGACTAAAAGCTATACGTGTAGCATATTTCAAGTTTCTAGCTAATCTGGAAGTGGACTAACATTAATGTCAGTGAGTGAGCCCTTTTTCGGGCGGTTTTTTGGGCTAAAAATTTAAAACACGTACATTTTTCTATTTTTCTGTGTTTTACTGAATAAAAGCTATACGTGTAGCATATTTCAAGTTTGTAGCTAATCTGGAAGAGGACAAACACTAATGTCAGTGAGTCAGCACATTTTCGGTGGCTTTCTAGAGCTAAAGATTTAAAAAATGTACTTTTTGGAATTTCCCTGTAGTTTGCTGCCTAATAGCTATACGTGTAGCATATTTCAAGTTTGTAGCTAATCTGGAAGAGGACAAACATTAATGTCAGTGAGTCAGCCCATTTTCGGTGGCTTTCTAGGGCTAAACATTTAAAAAATGTACTTTCTGGAATTTACCTGTAGTTTACAGCCTAAAAACTATAGGTGTAGCATATTTCAAGTTTGTGGCTAATTTCGAAGTGGACAAACATTAATGTCAGTGAGTGAGCCCTTTTTCGGGGGGTTTTAAGACTAAAAATTTAAAAAATGTGCTTCTTGGAATTTTCATGTTGTTTACAGCCCAAAAGCTATACGTGTAGCATATTTAAAGTTTATAGCTAATCTGGAAATGGAGAAACATTAATGCCAGTGAGTCAGCCATTTTTCGGGGGGTCTTTAGGGTTAAATATTAAGAAAGTGTGCTTTTTGGAATTTTCCTATGGTTTCCAGCCTGAAAGCTATACGTGTAGCATATTTCAAGTTTCTAGCTAATCTGGAAGTGGACAAACATTAATGTCAGTGAGTCAGCCCTTTTTCGGAAGGTCTTTAGGGCTAAATATTAAGAAAGTGTGCTTTTTGGAATTTTCCTGTGGTTTACAGCCTAAAAGTTATACGTGTAGCATGTTTCAAGTTTGTAGCTAATGTGGAAGTCGACAAACATTAATGACAGTGAGTCAGCCCCTTTTCGGGGGCTTTTTAGGTTCTAAAAATTTATAAAATGTACTTTTTGGAATTTTCCTGTGGTTTACAACCTGAAAGCTATACGTGTAGCATATTTCAAGTTTCTAGCTAGTCTGGAAGTGAACAAACATTACTATCAGTGAGTGAGCCCTTTTTCGGGTGGTTTTAAGGGCTAAAAATTTTAAAAATGTACTTTTGGAATTATCCTGTGGTTTACAGCCTAAAAGCTATACGTGTAGCATATTTGAAGTTTGTAGCTAATCTGGAAGTGGACAAACATTAATGTCAGTGAGTCAGCCCTTTTTCGGCGGCTTTTTAGGGCTAAAAATTTATAAAGTGTACTTTTTGGAATTTTCCTGTAGTTTACAGCCTAAAAGCTATACGTGTAGCATATTTCAAGTTTGAAGCTAATTTGGAAGTGGGCAAACATTAGTGTCAGTGAGTGAGCCCATTTTCGGGTGGGTTTTAGGGCTAAAAATTTAAAAAATTTACTTCTTGGAATTTTCCTGTGGTTTGCAGGCTAAAAGCTATACGTGTAGCATATTTCAAGTTTATAGCTAATCTGGAAGTGAACAAATATTAATGTTAGTGAGTGAGCCCTTTTTCGGTGGCATTTTAGGGCTTATAATTTAAAAATGTACTTTTTGGAATTTTCCAGTAGTTTACAGCCTAAAAGCTATACGTGTAGCATATTTCAAGTTTTTAGCTAATCTGGAAGAGGACAAACATTAATGTCAGTGAGTCAGCCCTTTTTCGGGAGCTTTTTACGGCTACAAATTAAAAAATGTATTTTTTGGAATTTTCCTCTAGCCTACAGCCTGAAAGCTATACGTGTAGCATATTTCAAGTTTGTAGCTAATCTGGAAGTGGACAAACATTAATGTCAGTGAGTGAGCCCTATTTCCGGGGGTTTTTAAGGCTAAAAATTAAGAAAATGTGCTTTTTGCAATTTTCCTGTTGTTTGCAGACTAAAAGCTATACGTGTAGCATATTTCAAGTTTCTAGCTAATCTGGAAGTGAAAAAACATTAATGTTAGTGAGTGAGCCCTTTTTCGGGGGCATTTTAGGGCTTAAAATTTAAAAATGTACTATTTGGAATTTTCCTGTAGTTTACAGCCTAAAAGCTATACTTGTAGCATATTTCAAGTTTGTAGCTAATCTGGAAGAGGACAAACATTAATGTCAGTGAGTCAGCCCTTTTTCGGGAGCTTTTTAGGGCTACAAATTAAAAAATGTATTTTTTGGAATTTTCCTCTAGCCTACAGCCTGGAAGCTATACGTGTAGCATATTTCAAGTTTGTAGGTAATCTGGAAGTGGACAAACATTAATGTCAGTGAGTGAGCCCTTTTTCGGGGGGTTTTAAGACTAAAAATTTGAAAATGTGCTTTTTGGAATTTTCCTGTGGTTTACAGCCTAAAAGTTATACGTGTAGCATATTTCAAGTCTCTAGCTAATCTGGAAGTGGACAAACATTAATATCAGTGAGTGTGCCATTTTTCGGAGGCTTCTTAGGGCTAAAAATATAAGAAATGTACTTTTTGGAATTCTCCTGTAGTTTACAGCCTAAAAGCTATACGTGTAGCATATTTCAAGTTTGTAGCTAATCTGGAAGAGGACAAACATTAATGTCAGTGAGTCAACCCATTTTCGGTGGCTTTCTCGGGCTAAAGATTTAAAAAAATGTACTGTTTGGAATTTCCCTGTGGTTTGCAGCCTAAAAGCTATACGTGTAGCATGTTTCAAGTTTGTAGCTAATCTGGAAGTCGACAAACATTAATGACAGTGAGTCAGCCCCTTTTCGGGGGCTTTTTAGGGCTAAAAATTTATAAAATGTACTTTTTGGAATTTTCCTGTAGTTTACAGCCTCAAAGCTATACGTGTAGCATATTTCAAGTTTGTAGCTAATCTGGAAGTCGACAAACATTAATGTCAGTGAGTCAGCCCTTTTTCGGGGGCTTTTTTGGGCTAAAAATTTTAAAAATGTACTTTTTGGAATTATCCTGTGGTTTACAACCTGAAAGCTATACGTGTAGCATATTTCAAGTTTCTAGCTAGTCTGGAAGTGAACAAACATTACTATCAGTGAGTGATCCCTTTTTCGGGTGGTTTTAAGGGCTAAAAATTTTAAAAATGTACTTTTGGAATTATCCTGTGGTTTACAGCCTAAAAGCTATACGTGTAGCATATTTGAAGTTTGTAGCTAATCTGGAAGTGGACAAACATTAATGTCAGTGAGTCAGCCCTTTTTCGGCGGCTTTTTAGGGCTAAAAATTTATAAAATGTACTTTTTGGAATTTTCCTGTAGTTTACAGCCTAAAAGCTATACGTGTAGCATATTTCAAGTTTGAAGCTAATTTGGAAGTGGGCAAACATTAGTGTCAGTGAGTGAGCCCATTTTCGGGTGGGTTTTAGGGCTAAAAATTTAAAAAATGTACTTCTTGGAATTTTCCTGTGGTTTGCAGGCTTAAAGCTTTACGTGTGGCATATTTCAAGTTTAAAGCTACTCTGGAAGTGAACAAATATTAATGTTAGTGAGTGAGCCCTTTTTCGGTGGCATTTTAGGGCTTATAATTTAAAAATGTACTTTTTGGAATTTTCCAGTAGTTTACAGCCTAAAAGCTATACGTGTAGCATATTTCCAGTTTGTAGCTAATCTGGAAGAGGACAAACATTAATGTCAGTGAGTCAGCCCTTTTTCGGGAGCTTTTTACGGCTACAAATTAAAAAATGAATTTTTTGGAATTTTCCTCTAGCCTACAGCCTGAAAGCTATACGTGTAGCATATATCAAGTTTGTAGCTAATCTGGAAGTGGACAAACATTAATGTCAGTGAGTGAGCCCTTTTTAGGGGAGTTTTTAGGGCTAAAAATTAAGAAAATGTGCTTTTTGGAATTTTCCTGTTGTTTACAGACTAAAAGCTATACGTGTAGCATATTTCAAGTTTCTAGCTAATCTGGAAGTGGACTAACATTAATGTCAGTGAGTGAGCCCTTTTTCGGGCGGTTTTTTGGGCTAAAAATTTAAAACACGTACATTTTTCTATTTTCCTGTGTTTTACTGCCTAAAAGCTATACGTGTAGCATATTTCAAGTTTGTAGCTAATCTGGAAGAGGACAAACATTAATGTCAGTGAGTCAGCCCATTTTCGGTGGCTTTCTAGAGCTAAAGATTTAAAAAATGTACTTTTTGGAATTTCCCTGTAGTTTACAGCCTAAAAGCTATACGTGTAGCATATTTCAAGTTTGAAGCTAATTTGGAAGTGGGCAAACATTAGTGTCAGTGAGTGAGCCCATTTTCGGGTGGGTTTTAGGGCTAAAAATTTAAAAAATGTACCCCTTGGAATTTTCCTGTGGTTTGCAGGCTAAAAGCTATACGTGTAGCATATTTCAAGTTTATAGCTAATCTGGAAGTGAACAAATATTAATGTTAGTGAGTGAGCCCTTTTTCGGTGGCATTTTAGGGCTTATAATTTAAAAATGTACTTTTTGGAATTTTCCAGTAGTTTACAGCCTAAAAGCTATACGTGTAGCATATTTCCAGTTTGTAGCTAATCTGGATTAGGACAAACATTAATGTCAGTGAGTCAGCCCTTTTTCGGGAGCTTTTTACGGCTATAAATTAAAAAATGTATTTTTTGGAATTTTCCTCTAGCCTACAACCTGAAAGCTATACGTGTAGCATATTTCAAGTTTGTAGCTAATCTGGAAGTGGACAAACATTAATGTCAGTGAGTGAGCCCTTTTTCGGGGGGTTTTTAAGGCTAAAAATTAAGAAAATGTGCTTTTTGGAATTTTCCTGTTGTTTGCAGACTAAAAGCTATACGTGTAGCATATTTCAAGTTTCTAGCTAATCTGGAAGTGGACTAACATTAATGTCAGTGAGTGAGCCCTTTTTCGGGCGGTTTTTTGGGCTAAAAATTTAAAACACGTACATTTTTCTATTTTTCTGTGTTTTACTGAATAAAAGCTATACGTGTAGCATATTTCAAGTTTGTAGCTAATCTGGAAGAGGACAAACATTAATGTCAGTGAGTCAGCCCATTTTCGGTGGCTTTCTAGAGCTAAAGATTTAAAAAATGTACTTTTTGGAATTTCCCTGTAGTTTGCTGCCTAATAGCTATACGTGTAGCATATTTCAAGTTTGTAGCTAATCTGGAAGAGGACAAACATTAATGTCAGTGAGTCAGCCCATTTTCGGTGGCTTTCTAGGGCTAAACATTTAAAAAATGTACTTTTTGGAATTTACCTGTAGTTTTCAGCCTAAAAACTATAGGTGTAGCATATTTCAAGTTTGTGGCTAATTTGGAAGTGGACAAACATTAGTGTCAGTGAGTGTGCCCTTTTTCGGGTGGGTTTTAAGGCTAAAAATTTAAAAAATGTGCTTCTTGGAATTTTCATGTTGTTTACAGCCTAAAAGCTATACGTGTAGCATATTTCAAGTTTATAGCTAATCTGGAAATGGAGAAACATTAATGCCAGTGAGTCAGCCATTTTTCGGGGGCTTTTTGGGGCTAAAAGTTAAGAAAACGTTCTTTTTGGAATTTTCCTGTGGTTTACAGCCAAAAAGCTATACGTGTAGCATATTTTAAGTTTGTAGCTAATCTGGAAGTGGACAAATATTAATGTCAGTGAGTCAGTCCCTTTTCGGGGGCTTTTTAGGGCTAAAATTTAAAAAAATGTACTTTTTGGAAATTTCCTTAGGTCTACAGCCTTAAAGCTATACGTGTAGGATATTTCAAGTTTCTAGCTAATCTGGAAGTGGACAACCATTAATGTCAGTGAGTCAGCCCTTTTTCGGGGGCTTTTTTGGGCTAAAAATTTAAAAAATATACTTTTTTGGAATTTTTCTGTGCTTTACAGCCTAAAAGCTATACGTGTAGCATATTTCAAGTTTCTAGCTAATCTGGAAGAGAACCAACATTAATGTCAGTGAGTGAGCCCTTTTTCGGGGGGCCTTTTAGGGCTAAAAATTTAAAAAATGTACTTTTTGGAACTTTCCTGTAGTTCACAGCCTAAAAGCTATACGTGTAGCATATTTTAAGTTTGTAGCTAATCTGGAAGTGGACAAATATTAATGTCAGTGAGTCAGTCCCTTTTCGGGGGCTTTTTAGGGCTAAAAATTTAAAAAATGTACTTTTTGGAATTTTCCTTAGGTCTACAGCCTTAAAGCTATACGTGTAGGATATTTCAAGTTTCTAGCTAATCTGGAAGTGGACAACCATTAATGTCAGTGAGTCAGCCCTTTTTCGGGGGCTTTTTTGGGCTAAAAATTTAAAAAATATACTTTTTTGGAATTTTCCTGTGCTTTACAGCCTAAAAGCTATACGTGTAGCATATTTCAAGTTTCTAGCTAATCTGGAAGAGAACCAACATTAATGTCAGTGAGTGGGCCCTTTTTCGGGGGCCTTTTAGGGCTAAAAATTTAAAAAATGTACTTTTTGGAACTTTCCTGTAGTTCACAGCCTAAAAGCTATACGTGTAGCATATTTTAAGTTTGTAGCTAATCTGGAAGTGGACAAATATTAATGTCAGTGAGTCAGTCCCTTTTCGGGGGCTTTTTAGGGCTAAAGATTTAAAAAATGTACTTTTTGGAATTTTCCTTAGGTCTACAGCCTTAAAGCTATACGTGTAGCATATTTCAAGTTTATAGCTAATCTGGAAGTGAAAAAACATTAATGTTAGTGAGTGAGCCCTTTTTCGGGGGCATTTTAGGGCTTAAAATTTAAAAATGTACTATTTGGAATTTTCCTGTAGTTTACAGCCTAAAAGCTATACTTGTAGCATATTTCAAGTTTGTAGCTAATCTGGAAGAGGACAAACATTAATGTCAGTGAGTCAGCCCTTTTTCGGGAGCTTTATAGGGCTACAAATTAAAAAATGTATTTTTTGGAATTTTCCTCTAGCCTACAGCCTGGAAGCTATACGTGTAGCATATTTCAAGTTTGTAGGTAATCTGGAAGTGGACAAACATTAATGTCAGTGAGTGAGCCCTTTTTCGGGGGGTTTTAAGACTAAAAATTTAAAAAATGTGCTTCTTGGAATTTTCATGTTGTTTACAGCCTAAAAGCTATACGTGTAGCATATTTCAAGTTTATAGCTAATCTGGAAATGGAGAAACATTAATGCCAGTGAGTCAGCCATTTTTCGGGGGGTCTTTAGGGTTAAATATTAAGAAAGTGTGCTTTTTGGAATTTTCCTGTGGTTTCCAGCCTGAAAGCTATACGTGTAGCATATTTCAAGTTTCTAGCTAATCTGGAAGTGGACAAACATTAATGTCAGTGAGTCAGCCCTTTTTCGGAAGGTCTTTAGGGCTAAATATTAAGAAAGTGTGCTTTTTGGAATTTTCCTGTGGTTTACAGCCTAAAAGTTATACGTGTAGCATATTTCAAGTCTCTAGCTAATCTGGAAGTGGACAAACATTAATATCAGTGAGTGAGCCATTTTTCGGAGGCTTCTTAGGGCTAAAAATATAAGAAATGTACTTTTTGGAATTTTCCTAATTTTCCTAAAAGCTATACGTGTAGCATATTTCAAGTTTGTAGCTAATCTGGAAGAGGACAAACATTAATGTCAGTGAGTCAACCCATTTTCGGTGGCTTTCTCGGGCTAAAGATTTAAAAAATGTACTGTTTGGAATTTCCCTGTGGTTTGCAGCCTAAAAGCTATACGTGTAGCATGTTTCAAGTTTGTAGCTAATCTGGAAGTTGACAAACATTAATGACAGTGAGTCAGCCCCTTTTCGGGGGCTTTTTAGGGCTAAAAATTTATAAAATGTACTTTTTGGAATTTTCCTGTAGTTTACAGCCTCAAAGCTATACGTGTAGCATATTTCAAGTTTGTAGCTAATCTGGAAGTCGACAAACATTAATGTCAGTGAGTCAGCCCTTTTTCGGGGGCTTTTTTGGGCTAAACATTTTAAAAATGTACTTTTTGGAATTATCCTGTGGTTTACAACCTGAAAGCTATACGTGTAGCATATTTCAAGTTTGTAGCTAGTCTGGAAGTGAACAAACATTACTATCAGTGAGTGAGCCCTTTTTCGGGTGGTTTTGAGGGCTAAAAATTTTAAAAATGTACTTTTGGAATTATCCTGTGGTTTACAGCCTAAAAGCTATACGTGTAGCGTATTTGAAGTTTGTAGCTAATCTGGAAGTGGACAAACATTAATGTCAGTGAGTCAGCCCTTTTTCGGGGGCTTTTTAGGGCTAAAAATTTATAAAATGTACTTTTTGGAATTTTCCTGTATTTTACAGCCTAAAAGCTATAGGGCCTACGTGTAGCATATTTCAAGTTTGTAGCTAATTTGGAAGTGGGCAAACATTAGTGTCAGTGAGTGAGCCCATTTTCGGGTGGGTTTTAGGGCTAAAAATTTATAAAATGTACTTCTTGGAATTTTCCTGTGGTTTGCAGGCTTAAAGCTTTACGAGTAGCATATTTCAAGTTTAAAGCTAATCTGGAAGTGAACAAATATTAATGTTAGTGAGTGAGCCCTTTTTCGGTGGCGTTTTAGGGCTTATAATTTAAAAATGTAATTTTGGAATTTTCCAGTAGTTTACAGCCTAAAAGCTATACGTGTAGCATATTTCCAGTTTGTAGCTAATCTGGAAGAGGACAAACATTAATGTCAGTGAGTCAGCCCTTTTTCGGGAGCTTTTTACGGCTACAAATTAAAAAATGAATTTTTTGGAATTTTCCTCTAGCCTACAGCCTGAAAGCTATACGAGTAGCATATTTCAAGTTTCTAGCTAATCTGGAAGTGAACCAACATTAATGTCAGTGAGTGAGCCCTTTTTCGGGGGCCTTTTAGGGCTAAAAATTTAAAAAATGTACTTTTTGGAACTTTCCTGTAGTTCACAGCCTAAAAGCTATACGTGTAGCATATTTTAAGTTTGTAGCTAATCTGGAAGTGGACAAATATTAATGTCAGTGAGTCAGTCCCTTTTCGGGGGCTTTTAAGGGCTAAAAATTTAAAAAATGTACTTTTTGGAATTTTCCTTAGGTCTACAGCCATAAAGCTATACGTGTAGGATATTTCAAGTTTCTAGCTAATCTGGAAGTGGACAAGCATTAATGTCAGTGAGTCAGCCGTTTTTCGGGGGCTTTTTTGGGCTAAAAATTTAAAAAATATACTTTTTGGAATTTTCCTGTGCTTTACAGCCTGAAAGCTATACGTGTAGCATATTTCAACTTTCTAGCTAATCTGGAAGTGAACCAACATTAATGTCAGTGAGTGAGCCCTTTTTCGGGGGCCTTTTAGGGCTAAAAATTTAAAAAATATACTTTTTGGAATTTTCCTGTAGTTCACAGCCTAAAAGCTATACGTGTAGCATATTTCAAGTTTGTAGCTTATCTGGAAGTGGACAAACATTAATGTCAGTGAGTCAGCCCTTTTTCGTGGGGGTTTTATGGCTAAGAATTAGGAAAACGTGCTTTTTGAAATTTTCCTCTGGTTTACAGCCTAATAGCTATACGTGTAGCATATTTCAAGTTTCTAGCTAATCTGGAAGTGGACAAACATTAATATCAGTGAGTCAGCCGTTTTTCTGGGGCTTTTTAGGGCTAAAAATTAAAAAATGTACTTTTTTGGATTCTCCTGTGGTTTACAGCCTAAAAGCTATACGTGTAGCATATTTTAAGTTTGTAACTAACTTGGAAGTGGGCAAACATTAGTGTCAGTGAGTGAGCCCTTTTTAGGGTGGGTTTTAGGGCTAAAAATTTAAAAAATGTACTTCTTGGAATTTTCCTGTGGTTTGCAGCCTAAAAGCTATACGTGTAGCATATTTCAAGTTTATAGCTAATCTGGAAGTGAAAAAACATTAATGTTAGTGAGTGAGCCCTTTTTCGGGGGCATTTTATGGCTTAAAATTTAAAAATGTACTATTTGGAATTTTCCTGTAGTTTACAGCCTAAAAGCTATACTTGTAGCATATTTCAAGTTTGTAGCTACTCTGGAAGAGGACAAACATTAATGTCAGTGAGTCAGCCCTTTTTCGGGAGCTTTTTAGGGCTACAAATTAAAAAATGTATTTTTTGGAATTTTCCTCTAGCCTACAGCCTGGAAGCTATACGTGTAGCATATTTCAAGTTTGTAGGTAATCTGGAAGTGGACAAACATTAATGTCAGTGAGTGAGCCCTTTTTCGGGGGGTTTTAAGACTAAAAATTTAAAAAATGTGCTTCTTGGAATTTTCATGTTGTTTACAGCCTAAAAGCTATACGTGTAGCATATTTCAAGTTTATAGCTAATCTGGAAATGGAGAAACATTAATGCCAGTGAGTCAGCCATTTTTCGGGGGGTCTTTAGGGTTAAATATTAAGAAAGTGTGCTTTTTGGAATTTTCCTGTGGTTTCCAGCCTGAAAGCTATACGTGTAGCATATTTCAAGTTTCTAGCTAATCTGGAAGTGGACAAACATTAATGTCAGTGAGTCAGCCCTTTTTCGGAAGGTCTTTAGGGCTAAATATTAAGAAAGTGTGCTTTTTGGAATTTTCCTGTGGTTTACAGCCTAAAAGTTATACGTGTAGCATATTTCAAGTCTCTAGCTAATCTGGAAGTGGACAAACATTAATATCAGTGAGTGAGCCATTTTTCGGAGGCTTCTTAGGGCTAAAAATATAAGAAATGTACTTTTTGGAATTCTCCTGTAGTTTACAGCCTAAAAGCTATACGTGTAGCATATTTCAAGTTTGTAGCTAATCTGGAAGAGGACAAACATTAATGTCAGTGAGTCAACCCATTTTCGGTGGCTTTCTCGGGCTAAAGATTTAAAAAAATGTACTGTTTGGAATTTCCCTGTGGTTTGCAGCCTAAAAGCTATACGTGTAGCATGTTTCAAGTTTGTAGCTAATCTGGAAGTCGACAAACATTAATGACAGTGAGTGAGCCCCTTTTCGGGGGCTTTTTAGGGCTAAAAATTTATAAAATGTACTTTTTGGAATTTTCCTGTAGTTTACAGCCTCAAAGCTATACGTGTAGCATATTTCAAGTTTGTAGCTAATCTGGAAGTCGACAAACATTAATGTCAGTGAGTCAGCCCTTTTTCGGGGGCTTTTTTGGGCTAAAAATTTTAAAAATGTACTTTTTGGAATTATCCTGTGGTTTACAACCTGAAAGCTATACGTGTAGCATATTTCAGTTTGTAGCTAGTCTGGAAGTGAACAAACATTACTATCAGTGAGTGAGCCCTTTTTCGGGTGGTTTTGAGGGCTAAAAATTTTAAAAATGTACTTTTGGAATTATCCTGTGGTTTACAGCCTAAAAGCTATACGTGTAGCATATTTGAAGTTTGTAGCTAATCTGGAAGTGGACAAACATTAATGTCAGTGAGTCAGCCCTTTTTCGGGGGCTTTTTAGGGCTAAAAATTTATAAAATGTACTTTTTGGAATTTTCCTGTAGTTTACAGCCTAAAAGCTATAGGGCCTACGTGTAGCATATTTCAAGTTTGTAGCTAATTTGGAAGTGGGCAAACATTAGTGTCAGTGAGTGAGCCCATTTTCGGGTGGGTTTTAGGACTAAAAATTTAAAAAATGTACTTCTTGGAATTTTCCTGTGGTTTGCAGGCTTAAAGCTTTACGTGTAGCATATTTCAAGTTTAAAGCTAATCTGGAAGTGAACAAATATTAATGTTAGTGAGTGAGCCCTTTTTCGGTGGCATTTTAGGGCTTATAATTTAAAAATGTACCTTTTGGAATTTTCCAGTAGTTTACAGCCTAAAAGCTATACGTGTAGCATATTTCCAGTTTGTAGCTAATCTGGAAGAGGACAAACATTAATGTCAGTGAGTCAGCCCTTTTTCGGGAGCTTTTTACGGCTACAAATTAAAAAATGAATTTTTTGGAATTTTCCTCTAGCCTACAGCCTGAAAGCTATACGTGTAGCATATTTCAAGTTTGTAGCTAATCTGGAAGTGGACAAACATTAATGTCAGTGAGTGAGCCCTTTTTCGGAGGGTTTTTAGGGCTAAAAATTAAGAAAATGTGCTTTTTGGAATTTTCCTGTTGTTTACAGACTAAAAGCTATACGTGTAGCATATTTCAAGTTTCTAGCTAATCTGGAAGTGGACTAACATTAATGTCAGTGAGTGACCCCTTTTTCGGGCGGTTATTTGGGCTAAAAATTTAAAACACGTACATTTTTCTATTTTCCTGTGTTTTACTGCCTAAAAGCTATACGTGTAGCATATTTCAAATTTGTAGCTAATCTGGAAGTGGACAAACATTAATGCCAGTGAGTCAGCCATTTTTCGGGGGGTCTTTAGGGTTAAATATTAAGAAAGTGTGCTTTTTGGAATTTTCCTGTGGTTTCCAGCCTGAAAGCTATACGTGTAGCATATTTCAAGTTTCTAGCTAATCTGGAAGTGGACAAACATTAATGTCAGTGAGTCAGCCCTTTTTCGGAAGGTCTTTAGGGCTAAATATTAAGAAAGTGTGCTTTTTTGAATTTTTCTGTGGTTTACAGCCTAAAAGCTATACGTGTAGCATATTTAAAGGTTCTAGCTAATCTGGAAGTGAACAATTATAAATGTCAGGGAGTGAGCCCTTTTTCGGGTGGTTTTTATGGCTCAATATGTTTAAAATGTACTTTTTGGAATTTTCCTGTGGTTTAAAGCCTAAAAGCTATAGGTGTATCATATTTCAAGTCTCTAGCTAATCTGGAAGTGGACAAACATTAATATCAGTGAGTGAGCCTTTTTTCGAGGGCTTCTTAGGGCTAAAAATATAAAAAAAATGTACTTTTTGGAATTCTCCTGTAGTTTACAGCCTAAAAGCTATACGTGTAGCATATTTCAAGTTTGTAGCTAATCTGGAAGAGGTCCAACATTAATATCAGTGAGTCAGCCCATTATCGGTGGCTTTCTAGGGCTAAAAATTTAAAAAACGTACTTTTTGGAATTTTCCTGTGGTTTACAGCCTTAAAGCTATACGTGTAGCATATTTCAAGTTTATAGCTAATCTGGAAATGGAGAAACTTTAATGCCAGTGAGTCAGCCATTTTTCGGGGGCTTTTTGGGGCTAAAAATTAAGAAAACGTGCTTTTTCGAATTTTCCTATGGTTTACAGCCTAAAAGCTATACGTGTAGCATATTTCAAGTTTGTAGCTAATCTGGAAGTGGACAAACATTAATGTCAGTGAGTCAGCCCTTTTTCGGGGGCTTTTTAGGGCTAAAAATTTAAAAAACGTACTTTTTGGAATTTTCCTGAGGTTTACAGCCTTAAAGCTATACGTGTAGCATATTTCAAGTTTCTAGCTAATCTGGAAGTGGACAAGCATTAGTGTCAGTGAGTCAGCGCTTTTTGGGAGCTTTTTAGGGCTACAAATTAAAAAATGTATTTTTTGGAATTTTCCTCTAGCCTACAGCCTGAAAGCTATACGTGTAGCATATTTCACGTTTGTAGCTAACCTGGAAGTGGACAAACATTAATGTCAGTGAGTGCGTCCTTTTTCGGGGGGTTTTTAGGGCTTAAAATTAAGAAAATGTGCTTTTTGGAATTTTCCTGTGATTTACAGACTAAAAGCTATACGTGTAGCATATTTCAAGTCTCTAGCTAATCTGGAAGTGGACAAACATTAATATCAGTGAGAGAGCCCTTTTTCGGAGGCTTCTTAGGGCTAAAAATATAAGAAATGTACTTTTTGGAATTTTCCTGTAGTTTACAGCCTAAAAGCTATACGTGTATCATATTTCAAGTTTGTAGCTAATCTGGAAGAGGACAAACATTAATGTCAGTGAGTCAACCCATTTTCCGTGGCTTTCTAGGGCTAAAGATTTTAAAAAATGTACTTTTTGGAATTTCCCTGTGGTTTGCAGCCTAAAAGCTATACGTGTAGCATGTTTCAAGTTTGTAGCTAATCTGGAAGTCGACAAACATTAATGACAGTGAGTGAGCCCCTTTTCGGGGGCTTTTTAGGGCTAAAAATTTATAAAACATACATTTTGGAATTTTCCGAGTAGTTTTCAGCCTGAAAGCTATACGTGTAGCATATTTCAAGTTTGTAGCTAATCTGGAAGTGGACAAACATTAATGTCAGTGAGTCAGCCCTTTTTCGGGGGTACTTTAGAGCTAAATATTAGGAAAGTGTGTTTTTTGGAATTTTACTGTGGTTTTCAGCCTGAAAGCTATACGTGTAGCATATTTCAAGTTTGTAGCTAATCTGGAAGAAGACAAACATTAATGTCAGTGAGTCAGCCCTTTTTCGGGGGCTTTTTTGGGCTAAAAATTTAAAAAAAAGTACTTTTTGGAATTTTCCTCTAGCCTACAGCCTGAAATCTATACGTGTAACATATTTCATGTTTGTAGCTAATCTGGAAGTGGACAAACATTCATGTCAGTAAATGAGCCCTTTTTCGGGGGCTTTTTAAGGCTAAAAATTAAGAAAATGTGCTTTTTGGAATTTTCCTGTGGTTTACAGACTAAAAGCTATACGTGTAGCATATTTCAAGTTTCTAGCTAATCTGGAAGTGGACTAACATTAATGTCAGTGAGTGAGCCCTTTTTCGGGGGGTTTTTAAGGCTAAAAATTAAGAAAATGTGCTTTTTGGAATTTTCCCGTGGTTTACTCCCTAAAAGCTATACGTGTAGCATATTTCAAGTTTGTAGCTAATCTGGAAGATGACAAACATTAATGTAAGTGAGTCAGCCCATTTTCGGTGGCTTTCTAGAGCTAAAGATTTAAAAAACGTACTTTTTGGAATTTCCCTGTAGTTTGAAGCCTAATAGCTATACGTGTAGCATATTTCAAGTTTGTAGCTAATCTGGAAGTAGACAAACATTAATGTCAGTGAGTCAGCCCTTTTTCAGGGGCTTTTTAGGGCTAAAAATTTAAAAAATGTACTTTTTTGAATTTCCCTGTAGTTTGCAGCCTAATAGCTATACGTGTAGCATATTTCAAGTTTGTAGCTAATCTGGAAGTGGACAAACATTAATGTCAGTGAGTCAGCCCTTTTTCGAGAGCTTTTTAGGGCTACAAATTAAAAAATGTATTTTTTGGAATTTTCCTCTAGCCTACAGCCTGAAAGCTATACGTGTAGCATATTTCACGTTTGTAGCTAATCTGGAAGTGGACAAACATTAATGTCAGTGAGTGAGCCCTTTTTCGGGGGGTTTTTAGGGCTAAAAATTAAGAAAATGTGCTTTTTGGAATTTTCCTGTGGTTTAGAGACTAAAAGCTATACGTGTAGCATATTTCAAGTTTCTAGCTAATCTGGAAGTGGACTAACATTAATGTCAGTGAGTGAGCCCTTTTTCGGTGGGTTTTTAGGGCTAAAAATTAAGAAAATGTGCTTTTTGGAATTTTCCTGTGGTTTAGAGACTAAAAGCTATAGGTGTATCATATTTCAAGTCTCTAGCTAATCTGGAAGTGGACAAACATTAATATCAGTGAGTGGGCCCTTTTTCGGGTGGTTTTTAGGGCTAGATATTTTAAAAATGTACATTTTTGAATATTCCTGTGGTTTACAGTCTAAAAGCTATACGTGTAGCATATTTCAAGTTTATAGCTAATCTGGAAATGGAGAAACATTAATGTGAGTGAGTCAGCCATTTTTCGGGGGCTTTTTGGGGCTAAAAATTAAGAAAACGTGCTTTTTGGAATTTTCCTGTGGTTTACAGCCTAAAAGCTATACGTGTAGCATATTTCAAGTTTGTAGCTAATCTGGAAGTGAAAAAACATTAATGTTAGTGAGTGAGCCCTTTTTCGGGGGCATTTTAGGGCTTAAAATTTAAAAATGTACTATTTGGAATTTTCCTGTAGTTTACAGCCTAAAAGCTATACTTGTAGCATATTTCAAGTTTGTAGCTAATCTGGAAGAGGACAAACATTAATGTCAGTGAGTCAGCCCTTTTTCGGGAGCTTTTTAGGGCTACAAATTAAAAAATGTATTTTTTGGAATTTTCCTTAGGTCTACAGCCTTAAAACTATACGTGTAGGATATTTCAAGTTTCTAGCTAATCTGGAAGTGGACAAGCATTAATGTCAGTGAGTCAGCCGTTTTTCGGGGGCTTTTTTGGGCTAAAAATTTAAAAAACATACTTTTTGGAATTTTCCTATGCTTTACAGCCTGAAAGCTATACGAGTAGCATATTTCAAGTTTCTAGCTAATCTGGAAGTGAACCAACATTAATGTTAGTGAGTGAGCCCTTTTTCGGGGGCCTTTTAGGGCTAAAAATTTAAAAAATGTACTTTTTGGAATTTTCCTGTAGTTCACAGCCTAAAAGCTATACGTGTAGCATATTTCAAGTTTGTAGCTTATCTGGAAGTGGACAAACATTAATGTCAGTGAGTCAGCCCTTTTTCGGGGGGGTTTTATGGCTAAGAATTAGGAAAACGTGCTTTTTGGAATTTTCCTCTGGTTTACAGCCTAATAGCTATACGTGTAGCATATTTCAAGTTTCTAGCTAATCTGGAAGTGGACAAACATTAATATCAGTGAGTCAGCCGTTTTTCTGGGGCTTTTTAGGGCTAAAAATTAAAAAATGTACTTTTTTGGATTATCCTGTGGTTTACAGCCTAAAAGCTATACGTGTAGCATATTTTAAGTTTGTAACTAATTTGGAAGTGGGCAAACATTAGTGTCAGTGAGTGAGCCATTTTTAGGGTGGGTTTTAGGGCTAAAAATTTAAAAAATGTACTTCTTGGAATTTTCCTGTGGTTTGCAGCCTAAACGCTATACGTGTAGCATATTTCAAGTTTATAGCTAATCTGGAAGTGAAAAAACATTAATGTTAGTGAGTGAGCCCTTTTTCGGGGGCATTTTAGGGCTTAAAATTTAAAAATGTACTATTTGGAATTTTCCTGTAGTTTACAGCCTAAAAGCTATACTTGTAGCATATTTCAAGTTTGTAGCTAATCTGGAAGAGGACAAACATTAATGTCAGTGAGTCAGTCCTTTTTCGGGAGCTTTTTAGGGCTACAAATTAAAAAATGTATTTTTTGGAATTTTCCTCTAGCCTACAGCCTGGAAGCTATACGTGTAGCATATTTCAAGTTTGTAGGTAATCTGGAAGTGGACAAACATTAATGTCAGTGAGTGAGCCCTTTTTCGGGGGGTTTTAAGACTAAAAATTTAAAAATGTGCTTCTTGGAATTTTCATGTTGTTTACAGCCTAAAAGCTATACGTGTAGCATATTTCAAGTTTATAGCTAATCTGGAAATGGAGAAACATTAATGCCAGTGAGTCAGCCATTTTTCGGGGGGTCTTTAGGGTTAAATATTAAGAAAGTGTGCTTTTTGGAATTTTCCTGTGGTTTCCAGCCTGACAGCTATACGTGTAGCATATTTCAAGTTTCTAGCTAATCTGGAAGTGGACAAACATTAATGTCAGTGAGTCAGCCCTTTTTCGGAAGGTCTTTAGGGCTAAATATTAAGAAAGTGTGCTTTTTGGAATTTTCCTGTGGTTTACAGCCTAAAAGTTATACGTGTAGCATATTTCAAGTCTCTAGCTAATCTGGAAGTGGACAAACATTAATATCAGTGAGTGTGCCATTTTTCGGAGGCTTCTTAGGGCTAAAAATATAAGAAATGTACTTTTTGGAATTCTCCTGTAGTTTACAGCCTAAAAGCTATACGTGTAGCATATTTCAAGTTTGTAGCTAATCTGGAAGAGGACAAACATTAATGTCAGTGAGTCAACCCATTTTCGGTGGCTTTCTCGGGCTAAAGATTTAAAAAAATGTACTGTTTGGAATTTCCCTGTGGTTTGCAGCCTAAAAGCTATACGTGTAGCATGTTTCAAGTTTGTAGCTAATCTGGAAGTCGACAAACATTAATGACAGTGAGTCAGCCCCTTTTCGGGGGCTTTTTAGGGCTAAAAATTTATAAAATGTACTTTTTGGAATTTTCCTGTAGTTTACAGCCTCAAAGCTATACGTGTAGCATATTTCAAGTTTGTAGCTAATCTGGAAGTCGACAAACATTAATGTCAGTGAGTCAGCCCTTTTTCGGGGGCTTTTTTGGGCTAAAAATTTTAAAAATGTACTTTTTGGAATTATCCTGTGGTTTACAACCTGAAAGCTATACGTGTAGCATATTTCAAGTTTCTAGCTAGTCTGGAAGTGAAGAAACATTACTATCAGTGAGTGAGCCCTTTTTCGGGTGGTTTTAAGGGCTAAAAATTTTAAAAATGTACTTTTGGAATTATCCTGTGGTTTACAGCCTAAAAGCTATACGTGTAGCATATTTGAAGTTTGTAGCTAATCTGGAAGTGGACAAACATTAATGTCAGTGAGTCAGCCTTTTTTCGGCGGCTTTTTAGGGCTAAAAATTTATAAAATGTACTTTTTGGAATTTTCCTGTAGTTTACAGCCTAAAAGCTATACGTGTAGCATATTTCAAGTTTGAAGCTAATTTGGAAGTGGGCAAACATTAGTGTCAGTGAGTGAGCCCATTTTCGGGTGGGTTTTAGGGCTAAAAATTTAAAAAATGTACTTCTTGGAATTTTCCTGTGGTTTGCAGGCTTAAAGCCTTACGTGTAGCATATTTCAAGTTTAAAGCTACTCTGGAAGTGAACAAATATTAATGTTAGTGAGTGAGCCCTTTTTCGGTGGCATTTTAGGGCTTATAATTTAAAAATGTACTTTTTGGAATTTTCCAGTAGTTTACAGCCTAAAAGCTATACGTGTAGCATATTTCCAGTTTGTAGCTAATCTGGAAGAGGACAAACATTAATGTCAGTGAGTCAGCCCTTTTTCGGGAGCTTTTTACGGCTACAAATTAAAAAATGAATTTTTTGGAATTTTCCTCTAGCCTACAGCCTGAAAGCTATACGTGTAGCATATTTCAAGTTTGTAGCTAATCTGGAAGTGGACAAACATTAATGTCAGTGAGTGAGCCCTTTTTCGGGGGGTTTTTAGGGCTAAAAATTAAGAAAATGTGCTTTTTGGAATTTTCCTGTTGTTTACAGACTAAAAGCTATACGTGTAGCATATTTCAAGTTTCTAGCTAATCTGGAAGTGGACTAACATTAATGTCAGTGAGTGAGCCCTTTTTCGGGCGGTTTTTTGGGCTAAAAATTTAAAACACGTACATTTTTCTATTTTCCTGTGTTTTACTGCCTAAAAGCTATACGTGTAGCATATTTCAAGTTTGTAGCTAATCTGGAAGAGGACAAACATTAATGTCAGTGAGTCAGCCCATTTTCGGTGGCTTTCTAGAGCTAAAGATTTAAAAAATGTACTTTTTGGAATTTCCCTGTAGTTTACAGCCTAAAAGCTATACGTGTAGCATATTTCAAGTTTGAAGCTAATTTGGAAGTGGGCAAACATTAGTGTCAGTGAGTGAGCCCATTTTCGGGTGGGTTTTAGGGCTAAAAATTTAAAAAATGTACCCCTTGGAATTTTCCTGTGGTTTGCAGGCTAAAAGCTATACGTGTAGCATATTTCAAGTTTATAGCTAATCTGGAAGTGAACAAATATTAATGTTAGTGAGTGAGCCCTTTTTCGGTGGCATTTTAGGGCTTATAATTTAAAAATGTACTTTTTGGAATTTTCCAGTAGTTTACAGCCTAAAAGCTATACGTGTAGCATATTTCCAGTTTGTAGCTAATCTGGAAGAGGACAAACATTAATGTCAGTGAGTCAGCCCTTTTTCGGGAGCTTTTTACGGCTACAAATTAAAAAATGTATTTTTTGGAATTTTCCTCTAGCCTACAGCCTGAAAGCTATACGTGTAGCATATTTCAAGTTTGTAGCTAATCTGGAAGTGGACAAACATTAATGTCAGTGAGTGAGCCCTTTTTCGGGGGGTTTTTAAGGCTAAAAATTAAGAAAATGTGCTTTTTGGTATTTTCCTGTATTTTGCAGACTAAAAGCTATACGTGTAGCATATTTCAAGTTTCTAGCTAATCTGGAAGTGGACTAACATTAATGTCAGTGAGTCAGCCCATTTTCGGTGGCTTTCTAGGGCTAAACATTTAAAAAATGTACTTTTTGGAATTTACCTGTAGTTTACAGCCTAAAAACTATAGGTGTAGCATATTTCAAGTTTGTGGCTAATTTGGAAGTGGACAAACATTAGTGTCAGTGAGTGAGCCCTTTTTCGGGTGGGTTTTAAGGCTAAAAATTTAAAAAATGTGCTTCTTGGAATTTTCATGTTGTTTACAGCCTAAAAGCTATACGTGTAGCATATTTCAAGTTTATAGCTAATCTGGAAATGGAGAAACATTAATGCCAGTGAGTCAGCCATTTTTCGGGGGCTTTTTGGGGCTAAAAGTTAAGAAAACGTGCTTTTTGGAATTTTCCTGTGGTTTACAGCCAAAAAGCTATACGTGTAGCATATTTTAAGTTTGTAGCTAATCTGGAAGTGGACAAATATTAATGTCAGTGAGTCAGTCCCTTTTCGGGGGCTTTTTAGGGCTAAAATTTAAAAAAATGTACTTTTTGGAAATTTCCTTAGGTCTACAGCCTTAAAGCTATACGTGTAGGATATTTCAAGTTTCTAGCTAATCTGGAAGTGGACAACCATTAATGTCAGTGAGTCAGCCCTTTTTCGGGGGCTTTTTTGGGCTAATAATTTAAAAAATATACTTTTTTGGAATTTTCCTGTGCTTTACAGCCTAAAAGCTATACGTGTAGCATATTTCAAGTTTCTAGCTAATCTGGAAGAGAACCAACATTAATGTCAGTGAGTGAGCCCTTTTTCGGGGGCCTTTTAGGGCTAAAAATTTAAAAAATGTACTTTTTGGAACTTTCCTGTAGTTCACAGCCTAAAAGCTATACGTGTAGCATATTTTAAGTTTGTAGCTAATCTGGAAGTGGACAAATATTAATGTCAGTGAGTCAGTCCCTTTTCGGGGGCTTTTTAGGGCTAAAAATTTAAAAAATGTACTTTTTGGAATTTTCCTTAGGTCTACAGCCTTAAAGCTATACGTGTAGGATATTTCAAGTTTCTAGCTAATCTGGAAGTGGACAACCATTAATGTCAGTGAGTCAGCCCTTTTTCGGGGGCTTTTTTGGGCTAAAAATTTAAAAAATATACTTTTTTGGAATTTTCCTGTGCTTTACAGCCTAAAAGCTATACGTGTAGCATATTTCAAGTTTCTAGCTAATCTGGAAGAGAACCAACATTAATGTCAGTGAGTGAGCCCTTTTTCGGGGGCCTTTTAGGGCTAAAAATTTAAAAAATGTACTTTTTGGAACTTTCCTGTAGTTCACAGCCTAAAAGCTATACGTGTAGCATATTTTAAGTTTGTAGCTAATCTGGAAGTGGACAAATATTAATGTCAGTGAGTCAGTCCCTTTTCGGGGGCTTTTTAGGGCTAAAAATTTAAAAAATGTACTTTTTGGAATTTTCCTTAGGTCTACAGCCTTAAAGCTATACGTGTAGGATATTTCAAGTTTCTAGCTAATCTGGAAGTGGACAAGCATTAATGTCAGTGAGTCAGCCGTTTTTCGGGGGCTTTTTTGGGCTAAAAATTTAAAAAATATACTTTTTGGAATTTTCCTGTGCTTTACAGCCTGAAAGCTATACGTGTAGCATATTTCAAGTTTCTAGCTAATCTGGAAGTGAACCAACATTAATGTCAGTGAGTGAGCCCTTTTTCGGGGGCCTTTTAGGGCTAAAAATTTAAAAAAATGTACTTTTTGGAATTTTCCTGTAGTTCACAGCCTAAAAGCTATACGTGTAGCATATTTCAAGTTTGTAGCTTATCTGGAAGTGGAGAAACATTAATGTCAGTGAGTCAGCCCTTTTTCGGGGGGGGGTTTTATGGCTAAGAATTAGGAAAACGTGCTTTTTGGAATTTTCCTCTGGTTTACAGCCTAATAGCTATACGTGTAGCATATTTCAAGTTTCTAGCTAATCTGGAAGTGGAAAAACATTAATATCAGTGAGTCAGCCGTTTTTCTGGGGCTTTTTAGGGCTAATAATTTAAAAAATGTACTTTTTTGGATTCTCCTGTGGTTTACAGCCTAAAAGCTATACGTGTAGCATATTTTAAGTTTGTAACTAATTTGGAAGTGGGCAAACATTAGTGTCAGTGAGTGAGCCCTTTTTAGGGTGGGTTTTAGGGCTAAAAATTTAAAAAATGTACTTCTTGGAATTTTCCTGTGGTTTGCAGCCTAAGAGCTATACGTGTAGCATATTTCAAGTTTATAGCTAATCTGGAAGTGAAAAAACATTAATGTTAGTGAGTGAGCCCTTTTTCGGGGGCATTTTAGGGCTTAAAATTTAAAAATGTACTATTTGGAATTTTCCTGTAGTTTACAGCCTAAAAGCTATACTTGTAGCATATTTCAAGTTTGTAGCTAATCTGGAAGAGGACAAACATTAATGTCAGTGAGTCAGCCCTTTTTCGGGGAGGTTTTATGGCTAAGAATTAGGAAAACGTGCTTTTTGAAATTTTCCTCTGGTTTACAGCCTAATAGCTATACGTGTAGCATATTTCAAGTTTCTAGCTAATCTGGAAGTGGACAAACATTAATATCAGTGAGTCAGCCGTTTTTCTGGGGCTTTTTAGGGCTAAAAATTAAAAAATGTACTTTTTTGGATTCTCCTGTGGTTTACAGCCTAAAAGCTATACGTGTAGCATATTTTAAGTTTGTAACTAATTTGGAAGTGGGCAAACATTAGTGTCAGTGAGTGAGCCTTTTTTAGGGTGGGTTTTAGGGCTAAAAATTTAAAAAATGTACTTCTTGGAATTTTCCTGTGGTTTGCAGCCTAAAAGCTATACGTGTAGCATATTTCAAGTTTGTAGCTAATCCGGAAGAGGACAAACATTAATGTCAGTGAGTCAGCCCTTTTTCGGGAGCTTTTTAGGGCTACAAATTAAAAAATGTATTTTTTGGAATTTTCCTCTAGCCTACAGCCTGGAAGCTATACGTGTAGCATATTTCAAGTTTGTAGGTAATCTGGAAGTGGACAAACATTAATGTCAGTGAGTGAGCCCTTTTTCGGGGGGTTTTAAGACTAAAAATTTAAAAAATGTGCTTCTTGGAATTTTCATGTTGTTTACAGCCTAAAAGCTATACGTGTAGCATATTTCAAGTTTATAGCTAATCTGGAAATGGAGAAACATTAATGCCAGTGAGTCAGCCATTTTTCGGGGGTCTTTAGGGTTAAATATTAAGAAAGTGTGCTTTTTGGAATTTTCCTGTGGTTTCCAGCCTGAAAGCTATACGTGTAGCATATTTCAAGTTTCTAGCTAATCTGGAAGTGGACAAACATTAATGTCAGTGAGTCAGCCCTTTTTCGGAAGGTCTTTAGGGCTAAATATTAAGAAAGTGTGCTTTTTGGAATTTTCCTGTGGTTTACAGCCTAAAAGTTATACGTGTAGCATATTTCAAGTCTCTAGCTAATCTGGAAGTGGACAAACATTAATATCAGTGAGTGAGCCATTTTTCGGAGGCTTCTTAGGGCTAAAAATATAAGAAATGTACTTTTTGGAATTTTCCTAATTTTCCTAAAAGCTATACGTGTAGCATATTTCAAGTTTGTAGCTAATCTGGAAGAAGACAAACATTAATGTCAGTGAGTCAACCCCTTTTCGGGGGCTTTTTAGGGCTAAAAATTTATAAAATGTACTTTTTGGAATTTTCCTGTAGTTTACAGCCTCAAAGCTATACGTGTAGCATATTTCAAGTTTGTAGCTAATCTGGAAGTCGACAAACATTAATGTCAGTGAGTCAGCCCTTTTTCGGGGGCTTTTTTGGGCTAAAAATTTTAAAAATGTACTTTTTGGAATTATCCTGTGGTTTACAACCTGAAAGCTATACGTGTAGCATATTTCAAGTTTGTAGCTAGTCTGGAAGTGAACAAACATTACTATCAGTGAGTGAGCCCTTTTTCGGGTGGTTTTGAGGGCTAAAAATTTTAAAAATGTACTTTTGGAATTATCCTGTGGTTTACAGCCTAAAAGCTATACGTGTAGCATATTTGAAGTTTGTAGCTAATCTGGAAGTGGACAAACATTAATGTCAGTGAGTCAGCCCTTTTTGGGGGGCTTTTTAGGGCTAAAAATTTATAAAATGTACTTTTTGGAATGTTCCTGTAGTTTACAGCCTAAAAGCTATAGGGCCTACGTGTAGCATATTTCAAGTTTGTAGCTAATTTGGAAGTGGGCAAACATTAGTGTCAGTGAGTGAGCCCATTTTCGGGTGGGTTTTAGGGCTAAAAATTTAAAAAATGTACTTCTTGGAATTTTCCTGTGGTTTGCAGGCTTAAAGCTTTACGAGTAGCATATTTCAAGTTTAAAGCTAATCTGGAAGTGAACAAATATTAATGTTAGTGAGTGAGCCCTTTTTCGGTGGCATTTTAGGGCTTATAATTTAAAAATGTACTTTTTGGAATTTTCCAGTAGTTTACAGCCTAAAAGCTATACGTGTAGCATATTTCCAGTTTGTAGCTAATCTGGAAGAGGACAAACATTAATGTCAGTGAGTCAGCCCTTTTTCGGGAGCTTTTTACGGCTACAAATTAAAAAATGAATTTTTTGGAATTTTCCTCTAGCCTACAGCCTGAAAGCTATACGTGTAGCATATTTCAAGTTTGTAGCTAATCTGGAATCGGACAACCATTAATGTCAGTGAGTCAGCCCTTTTTCGGGGGCTTTTTTGGGCTAAAAATTTAAAAAATATACTTTTTTGGAATTTTCCTGTGCTTTACAGCCTAAAAGCTATACGTGTAGCATATTTCAAGTTTCTAGCTAATCTGGAAGTGAACCAACATTAATGTCAGTGAGTGAGCCCTTTTTCGGGGGCCTTTTAGGGCTAAAAATTTAAAAAATGTACCTTTTGGAACTTTCCTGTAGTTCACAGCCTAAAAGCTATACGTGTAGCATATTTTAAGTTTGTAGCTAATCTGGAAGTGGACAAATATTAATGTCAGTGAGTCAGTCCCTTTTCGGGGGCTTTTTAGGGCTAAAAATTTAAAAAATGTACTTTTTGGAATTTTCCTTAGGTCTACAGCCTTAAAGCTATACGTGTAGGATATTTCAAGTTTCTAGCTAATCTGGAAGTGGACAAGCATTAATGTCAGTGAGTCAGCCGTTTTTCGGGGGCTTTTTTGGGCTAAAAATTTAAAAAATATACTTTTTGGAATTTTCCTGTGCTTTACAGCCTGAAAGCTATACGTGTAGCATATTTCAAGTTTCTAGCTAATCTGGAAGTGAACCAACATTAATGTCAGTGAGTGAGCCCTTTTTCGGGGGCCTTTTAGGGCTAAAAATTTAAAAAATATACTTTTTGGAATTTTCGTGTAGTTCACAGCCTAAAAGCTATACGTGTAACATATTTCAAGTTTGTAGCTTATCTGGAAGTGGACAAACATTAATGTCAGTGAGTCAGCCCTTTTTCGGGGAGGTTTTATGGCTAAGAATTAGGAAAACGTGCTTTTTGAAATTTTCCTCTGGTTTACAGCCTAATAGCTATACGTGTAGCATATTTTAAGTTTGTAACTAATTTGGAAGTGGGCAAACATTAGTGTCAGTGAGTGAGCCTTTTTTAGGGTGGGTTTTAGGGCTAAAAATTTAAAAAATGTACTTCTTGGAATTTTCCTGTGGTTTGCAGCCTAGAAGCTATACGTGTAGCATATTTCAAGTTTGTAGCTAATCTGGAAGAGGACAAACATTAATGTCAGTGAGTCAGCCCTTTTTCGGGAGCTTTTTAGGGCTACAAATTAAAAAATGTATTTTTTGGAATTTTCCTCTAGCCTACAGCCTGGAAGCTATACGTGTAGCATATTTCAAGTTTGTAGGTAATCTGGAAGTGGACAAACATTAATGTCAGTGAGTGAGCCCTTTTTCGGGGGGTTTTAAGACTAAAAATTTAAAAAATGTGCTTCTTGGAATTTTCATGTTGTTTACAGCCTAAAAGCTATACGTGTAGCATATTTCAAGTTTATAGCTAATCTGGAAATGGAGAAACATTAATGCCAGTGAGTCAGCCATTTTTCGGGGGGTCTTTAGGGTTAAATATTAAGAAAGTGAGCTTTTTGGAATTTTCCTGTGGTTTCCAGCCTGAAAGCTATACGTGTAGCATATTTCAAGTTTCTAGCTAATCTGGAAGTGGACAAACATTAATGTCAGTGAGTCAGCCCTTTTTCGGAAGGTCTTTAGGGCTAAATATTAAGAAAGTGTGCTTTTTGGAATTTTCCTGTGGTTTACAGCCTAAAAGTTATACGTGTAGCATATTTCAAGTCTCTAGCTAATCTGGAAGTGGACAAACATTAATATCAGTGAGTGAGCCATTTTTCGGAGGCTTCTTAGGGCTAAAAATATAAGAAATGTACTTTTTGGAATTTTCCTGTAGTTTACAGCCTAAAAGCTATACGTGTAGCATATTTCAAGTTTGTAGCTAATCTGGAAGAGGACAAACATTAATGTCAGTGAGTCAACCCATTTTCGGTGGCTTTCTCGGGCTAAAGATTTAAAAAAATGTACTGTTTGGAATTTCCCTGTGGTTTGCAGCCTAAAAGCTATACGTGTAGCATGTTTCAAGTTTGTAGCTAATCTGGAAGTCGACAAACATTAATGACAGTGAGTCAGCCCCTTTTCGGGGGCTTTTTAGGGCTAAAAATTTATAAAATGTACTTTTTGGAATTTTCCTGTAGTTTACAGCCTCAAAGCTATACGTGTAGCATATTTCAAGTTTGTAGCTAATCTGGAAGTCGACAACATTAATGTCAGTGAGTCAGCCCTTTTTCGGGGGCTTTTTTGGGCTAAAAATTTTAAAAATGTACCTTTTGGAATTATCCTGTGGTTTACAACCTGAAAGCTATACGTGTAGCATATTTCAAGTTTGTAGCTAGTCTGGAAGTGAACAAACATTACTATCAGTGAGTGAGCCCTTTTTCGGGTGGTTTTGAGGGCTAAAAATTTTAAAAATGTACTTTTGGAATTATCCTGTGGTTTACAGCCTAAAAGCTATACGTGTAGCATATTTGAAGTTTGTAGCTAAACTGGAAGTGGACAAACATTAATGTCAGTGAGTCAGCCCTTTTTCGGGGGCTTTTTAGGGCTAAAAATTTATAAAATGTACTTTTTGGAATTTTCCTGTAGTTTACAGCCTAAAAGCTATAGGGCCTACGTGTAGCATATTTCAAGTTTGTAGCTAATTTGGAAGTGGGCAAACATTAGTGTCAGTGAGTGAGCCCATTTTCGGGTGGGTTTTAGGGCTAAAAATTTAAAAAATGTACTTCTTGGAATTTTCCTGTGGTTTGCAGGCTTAAAGCTTTACGTGTAGCATATTTCAAGTTTAAAGCTAATCTGGAAGTGAACAAATATTAATGTTAGTGAGTGAGCCCTTTTTCGGTGGCATTTTAGGGCTTATAATTTAAAAATGTACTTTTTGGAATTTCCCAGTAGTTTACAGCCTAAAAGCTATACGTATAGCATATTTCCAGTTTGTAGCTAATCTGGAAGAGGACAAACATTAATGTCAGTGAGTCAGCCCTTTTTCGGGAGCTTTTTACGGCTACAAATTAAAAAATGAATTTTTTGGAATTTTCCTCTAGCCTACAGCCTGAAAGCTATACGTGTAGCATATTTCAAGTTTGTAGCTAATCTGGAAGTGGACAAACATTAATGTCGGTGAGTGAGCCCTTTTTCGGGGGGTTTTTAGGGCTAAAAATTAAGAAAATGTGCTTTTTGGAATTTTCCTGTTGTTTACAGACTAAAAGCTATACGTGTAGCATATTTCAAGTTTCTAGCTAATCTGGAAGTGGACTAACATTAATGTCAGTGAGTGAGCCCTTTTTCGGGCGGTTATTTGGGCTAAAAATTTAAAACACTTACATTTTTCTATTTTCCTGTGTTTTACTGCCTAAAAGCTATACGTGTAGCATATTTCAAGTTTGTAGCTAATCTGGAAGAGGACAAACATTAATGTCAGTGAGTCAGCCCATTTTCGGTGGCTTTCTAGAGCTAAAGATTTAAAAAATGTACTTTTTGGAATTTCCCTGTAGTTTGCTGCCTAATAGCTATACGTGTAGCATATTTCAAGTTTGTAGCTAATCTGGAAGTGGACAAGCATTAACGTCAGTGAGTCATCCCTTTTTCGGAAGGTCTTTAGGGCTAAATATTAAGAAAGTGTGCTTTTTTGAATTTTCCTGTGGTTTACAGCCTAAAAGCTATACGTGTAGCATATTTAAAGGTTCTAGCTAATCTGGAAGTGAACAATTATAAATGTCAGGGAGTGAGCCCTTTTTCGAGTGGTTTTTATGGCTCAATATGTTTAAAATGTACTTTTTGGAATTTTCCTGTGGTTTAAAGCCTAAAAGCTATAGGTGTATCATATTTCAAGTCTCTAGCTAATCTGGAAGTGGACAAACATTAATATCAGTGAGTGAGCCTTTTTTCGAGGGCTTCTTAGGGCTAAAAATATAAAAAAATGTACTTTTTGGAATTCTCCTGTAGTTTACAGCCTAAAAGCTATACGTGTAGCATATTTCAAGTTTGTAGCTAATCTGGAAGAGGTCCAACATTAATATCAGTGAGTCAGCCCATTATCGGTGGCTTTCTAGGCTAAAGATTTAAAAAATGTACTTTTTGGAATTTTCCTGTAGTTTACAGCCTAAAGCTATAGGTGTAGCATATTTCAAGTTTGTAGCTAATTTGGAAGTGGACAAACATTAGTGTCAGTGAGTGAGACCTTTTTCGGGTGGGTTTTAGGGCTAAAAATTTAATAAATGTACTTCTTGGAATTTTCCTATGGTTTACAGCCTTAAAGCTATACATGTAGCATATTTCAAGTTTTTAGCTAATCTGGAAATGGAGAAACATTAATGCCAGTGACTCAGCCATTTTTCGGGGGCTTTTTGGGGCTAAAAATTAAGAAAACGTGCTTTTTCGAATTTTCCTATGGTTTACAGCCTAAAAGCTATACGTGTAGCATATTTCAAGTGTGTAGCTAATCTGGAAGTGGACAAACATTAATGTCAGTGAGTCAGTCCTTTTTCGGGGGCTTTTTAGGGCTAAAAATTTAAAAAACGTACTTTTTGGAATTTTCCTGAGGTTTACAGCCTTAAAGCTATACGTGTAGCATATTTCAAGTTTCTAGCTAATCTGGAAGTGGACAAGCATTAGTGTCAGTGAGTCAGCCGTTTTTCAGGGGCTTTTTAGGGCTAAAAATTTAAAAAATTTACTTTTTGGAATTTTCCTGTGTTTTACAGCCTAAAAGCTATACGTGTAGCATATTTCAAGTTTCTAGCTAATCTGGAAGTGAACCAACATTGATGTCAGTGATTGAGCCCTTTTTCGGGGGCCTTTTAGGGCTAAAAATTTAAAAAACGTACTTTTTGGAATTTTCCTGTAGTTCACAGCCTAAAAGCTATACGTGTAGCATATTTCAAGTTTGTAGCATATCTGGATGTGGACAAACATTAATGTCAGTGAGTCAGCCCTTTTTGGGAGCTTTTTAGGGCTACAAATTAAAAAATGTATTTTTTGGAATTTTCCTCTAGCCTACAGCCTGGAAGCTATACGTGTAGCATATTTCAAGTTTGTAGGTAATCTGGAAGTGGACAAACATTAATGTCAGTGAGTGAGCCCTTTTTCGGGGGGTTTTAAGACTAAAAATTTAAAAAATGTGCTTCTTGGAATTTTCATGTTGTTTACAGCCTAAAAGCTATACGTGTAGCATATTTCAAGTTTATAGCTAATCTGGAAATGGAGAAACATTAATGCCAGTGAGTCAGCCATTTTTCGGGGGGTCTTTAGGGTTAAATATTAAGAAAGTGAGCTTTTTGGAATTTTCCTGTGGTTTCCAGCCTGAAAGCTATACGTGTAGCATATTTCAAGTTTCTAGCTAATCTGGAAGTGGACAAACATTAATGTCAGTGAGTCAGCCCTTTTTCGGAAGGTCTTTAGGGCTAAATATTAAGAAAGTGTGCTTTTTGGAATTTTCCTGTGGTTTACAGCCTAAAAGTTATACGTGTAGCATATTTCAAGTCTCTAGCTAATCTGGAAGTGGACAAACATTAATATCAGTGAGTGAGCCATTTTTCGGAGGCTTCTTAGGGCTAAAAATATAAGAAATGTACTTTTTGGAATTTTCCTGTAGTTTACAGCCTAAAAGCTATACGTGTAGCATATTTCAAGTTTGTAGCTAATCTGGAAGAGGACAAACATTAATGTCAGTGAGTCAACCCATTTTCGGTGGCTTTCTCGGGCTAAAGATTTAAAAAAATGTACTGTTTGGAATTTCCCTGTGGTTTGCAGCCTAAAAGCTATACGTGTAGCATGTTTCAAGTTTGTAGCTAATCTGGAAGTCGACAAACATTAATGACAGTGAGTCAGCCCCTTTTCGGGGGCTTTTTAGGGCTAAAAATTTATAAAATGTACTTTTTGGAATTTTCCTGTAGTTTACAGCCTCAAAGCTATACGTGTAGCATATTTCAAGTTTGTAGCTAATCTGGAAGTCGACAACATTAATGTCAGTGAGTCAGCCCTTTTTCGGGGGCTTTTTTGGGCTAAAAATTTTAAAAATGTACTTTTTGGAATTATCCTGTGGTTTACAACCTGAAAGCTATACGTGTAGCATATTTCAAGTTTGTAGCTAGTCTGGAAGTGAACAAACATTACTATCAGTGAGTGAGCCCTTTTTCGGGTGGTTTTGAGGGCTAAAAATTTTAAAAATGTACTTTTGGAATTATCCTGTGGTTTACAGCCTAAAAGCTATACGTGTAGCATATTTGAAGTTTGTAGCTAAACTGGAAGTGGACAAACATTAATGTCAGTGAGTCAGCCCTTTTTCGGGGGCTTTTTAGGGCTAAAAATTTATAAAATGTACTTTTTGGAATTTTCCTGTAGTTTACAGCCTAAAAGCTATAGGGCCTACGTGTAGCATATTTCAAGTTTGTAGCTAATTTGGAAGTGGGCAAACATTAGTGTCAGTGAGTGAGCCCATTTTCGGGTGGGTTTTAGGGCTAAAAATTTAAAAAATGTACTTCTTGGAATTTTCCTGTGGTTTGCAGGCTTAAAGCTTTACGTGTAGCATATTTCAAGTTTAAAGCTAATCTGGAAGTGAACAAATATTAATGTTAGTGAGTGAGCCCTTTTTCGGTGGCATTTTAGGGCTTATAATTTAAAAATGTACTTTTTGGAATTTTCCAGTAGTTTACAGCCTAAAAGCTATACGTATAGCATATTTCCAGTTTGTAGCTAATCTGGAAGAGGACAAACATTAATGTCAGTGAGTCAGCCCTTTTTCGGGAGCTTTTTACGGCTACAAATTAAAAAATGAATTTTTTGGAATTTTCCTCTAGCCTACAGCCTGAAAGCTATACGTGTAGCATATTTCAAGTTTGTAGCTAATCTGGAAGTGGACAAACATTAATGTCGGTGAGTGAGCCCTTTTTCGGGGGGTTTTTAGGGCTAAAAATTAAGAAAATGTGCTTTTTGGAATTTTCCTGTTGTTTACAGACTAAAAGCTATACGTGTAGCATATTTCAAGTTTCTAGCTAATCTGGAAGTGGACTAACATTAATGTCAGTGAGTGAGCCCTTTTTCGGGCGGTTATTTGGGCTAAAAATTTAAAACACTTACATTTTTCTATTTTCCTGTGTTTTACTGCCTAAAAGCTATACGTGTAGCATATTTCAAGTTTGTAGCTAATCTGGAAGAGGACAAACATTAATGTCAGTGAGTCAGCCCATTTTCGGTGGCTTTCTAGAGCTAAAGATTTAAAAAATGTACTTTTTGGAATTTCCCTGTAGTTTGCTGCCTAATAGCTATACGTGTAGCATATTTCAAGTTTGCAGCTAATCTGGAAGTGGACAAGCATTAACGTCAGTGAGTCATCCCTTTTTCGGAAGGTCTTTAGGGCTAAATATTAAGAAAGTGTGCTTTTTTGAATTTTCCTGTGGTTTACAGCCTAAAAGCTATACGTGTAGCATATTTAAAGGTTCTAGCTAATCTGGAAGTGAACAATTATAAATGTCAGGGAGTGAGCCCTTTTTCGAGTGGTTTTTATGGCTCAATATGTTTAAAATGTACTTTTTGGAATTTTCCTGTGGTTTAAAGCCTAAAAGCTATAGGTGTATCATATTTCAAGTCTCTAGCTAATCTGGAAGTGGACAAACATTAATATCAGTGAGTGAGCCTTTTTTCGAGGGCTTCTTAGGGCTAAAAATATAAAAAAATGTACTTTTTGGAATTCTCCTGTAGTTTACAGCCTAAAAGCTATACGTGTAGCATATTTCAAGTTTGTAGCTAATCTGGAAGAGGTCCAACATTAATATCAGTGAGTCAGCCCATTATCGGTGGCTTTCTAGGCTAAAGATTTAAAAAATGTACTTTTTGGAATTTTCCTGTAGTTTACAGCCTAAAGCTATAGGTGTAGCATATTTCAAGTTTGTAGCTAATTTGGAAGTGGACAAACATTAGTGTCAGTGAGTGAGACCTTTTTCGGGTGGGTTTTAGGGCTAAAAATTTAATAAATGTACTTCTTGGAATTTTCCTATGGTTTACAGCCTTAAAGCTATACATGTAGCATATTTCAAGTTTTTAGCTAATCTGGAAATGGAGAAACATTAATGCCAGTGACTCAGCCATTTTTCGGGGGCTTTTTGGGGCTAAAAATTAAGAAAACGTGCTTTTTCGAATTTTCCTATGGTTTACAGCCTAAAAGCTATACGTGTAGCATATTTCAAGTGTGTAGCTAATCTGGAAGTGGACAAACATTAATGTCAGTGAGTCAGTCCTTTTTCGGGGGCTTTTTAGGGCTAAAAATTTAAAAAACGTACTTTTTGGAATTTTCCTGAGGTTTACAGCCTTAAAGCTATACGTGTAGCATATTTCAAGTTTCTAGCTAATCTGGAAGTGGACAAGCATTAGTGTCAGTGAGTCAGCCGTTTTTCAGGGGCTTTTTAGGGCTAAAAATTTAAAAAATTTACTTTTTGGAATTTTCCTGTGTTTTACAGCCTAAAAGCTATACGTGTAGCATATTTCAAGTTTCTAGCTAATCTGGAAGTGAACCAACATTGATGTCAGTGATTGAGCCCTTTTTCGGGGGCCTTTTAGGGCTAAAAATTTAAAAAACGTACTTTTTGGAATTTTCCTGTAGTTCACAGCCTAAAAGCTATACGTGTAGCATATTTCAAGTTTGTAGCATATCTGGATGTGGACAAACATTAATGTCAGTGAGTCAGCCCTTTTTGGGAGCTTTTTAGGGCTACAAATTAAAAAATGTATTTTTTGGAATTTTCCTCTAGCCTACAGCCTGAAAGCTATACGTGTAGCATATTTCACGTTTGTAGCTAATCTGGAAGTGGACAAACATTAATGTCAGTGAGTGCGCCCTTTTTCGGGGGGTTTTTGGGGCTTAAAATTAAGAAAATGTGCTTTTTGGAATTTTCCTGTGATTTACAGACTAAAAGCTATACGTGTAGCATATTTCAAGTCTCTAGCTAATCTGGAAGTGGACAAACATTAATATCAGTGAGAGAGCCCTTTTTCGGAGGCTTCTTAGGGCTAAAAATATAAGAAATGTACTTTTTGGAATTTTCCTGTAGTTTACAGCCTAAAAGCTATACGTGTATCATATTTCAAGTTTGTAGCTAATCTGGAAGAGGACAAACATTAATGTCAGTGAGTCAACCCATTTTCCGTGGCTTTCTAGGGCTAAAGATTTTAAAAAATGTACTTTTTGGAATTTCCCTGTGGTTTGCAGCCTAAAAGCTATACGTGTAGCATGTTTCAAGTTTGTAGCTAATCTGGAAGTCGACAAACATTAATGACAGTGAGTGAGCCCCTTTTCGGGGGCTTTTTAGGGCTAAAAATTTATAAAACATACATTTTGGAATTTTCCGAGTAGTTTTCAGCCTGAAAGCTATACGTGTAGCATATTTCAAGTTTGTAGCTAATCTGGAAGTGGACAAACATTAATGTCAGTGAGTCAGCCCTTTTTCGGGGGTACTTTAGAGCTAAATATTAGGAAAGTGTGTTTTTTGGAATTTTACTGTGGTTTTCAGCCTGAAAGCTATACGTGTAGCATATTTCAAGTTTGTAGTTAATCTGGAAGAGGACAAACATTAATGTCAGTGAGTCAGCCCTTTTTCGGGGGCTTTTTTGGGCTAAAAATTAAAAAAAAGTACTTTTTGGAATTTTCCTCTAGCCTACAGCCTGAAATCTATACGTGTAGCATATTTCACGTTTGTAGCTAATCTGGAAGTGGACAAACATTCATGTCAGTAAATGAGCCCTTTTTCGGGGGGTTTTTAAGGCTAAAAATTAAGAAAATGTGCTTTTTGGAATTTTCCTGTGGTTTACAGACTAAAAGCTATACGTGTAGCATATTTCAAGTTTCTAGCTAATCTGGAAGTGGACTAACATTAATGTCAGTGAGTGAGCCCTTTTTCGGGGGGTTTTTAAGGCTAAAAATTAAGAAAATGTGCTTTTTGGAATTTTCCTGTGGTTTACTCCCTAAAAGCTATACGTGTAGCATATTTCAAGTTTGTAGCTAATCTGGAAGATGACAAACATTAATGTAAGTGAGTCAGCCCATTTTCGGTGGCTTTCTAGAGCTAAAGATTTAAAAAACGTACTTTTTGGAATTTCCCTGTAGTTTGAAGCCTAATAGCTATACGTGTAGCATATTTCAAGTTTGTAGCTAATCTGGAAGTAGACAAACATTAATGTCAGTGAGTCAGCCCTTTTTTGGGGGGTCTTTAGGGTTAAATATTAAGAAAGTGTGCTTTTTGGAAATTTCCTGTGGTTTCCACCCTGAAAGCTATACGTGTAGCATATTTCAAGTTTCTATCTAATCTGGAAGTGGACAATTATAAATGTCAGGGAGTGAGCCCTTTTTCGAGTGGTTTTTATGGCTCAATATGTTTAAAATGTACTTTTTGGAATTTTCCTGTGGTTTAAAGCCTAAAAGCTATAGGTGTATCATATTTCAAGTCTCTAGCTAATCTGGAAGTGGACAAACATTAATATCAGTGAGTGAGCCTTTTTTCGAGGGCTTCTTAGGGCTAAAAATATAAAAAAATGTACTTTTTGGAATTCTCCTGTAGTTTACAGCCTAAAAGCTATACGTGTAGCATATTTCAAGTTTGTAGCTAATCTGGAAGAGGTCCAACATTAATATCAGTGAGTCAGCCCATTATCGGTGGCTTTCTAGGCTAAAGATTTAAAAAATGTACTTTTTGGAATTTTCCTGTAGTTTACAGCCTAAAGCTATAGGTGTAGCATATTTCAAGTTTGTAGCTAATTTGGAAGTGGACAAACATTAGTGTCAGTGAGTGAGACCTTTTTCGGGTGGGTTTTAGGGCTAAAAATTTAATAAATGTACTTCTTGGAATTTTCCTATGGTTTACAGCCTTAAAGCTATACATGTAGCATATTTCAAGTTTTTAGCTAATCTGGAAATGGAGAAACATTAATGCCAGTGACTCAGCCATTTTTCGGGGGCTTTTTGGGGCTAAAAATTAAGAAAACGTGCTTTTTCGAATTTTCCTATGGTTTACAGCCTAAAAGCTATACGTGTAGCATATTTCAAGTGTGTAGCTAATCTGGAAGTGGACAAACATTAATGTCAGTGAGTCAGTCCTTTTTCGGGGGCTTTTTAGGGCTAAAAATTTAAAAAACGTACTTTTTGGAATTTTCCTGAGGTTTACAGCCTTAAAGCTATACGTGTAGCATATTTCAAGTTTCTAGCTAATCTGGAAGTGGACAAGCATTAGTGTCAGTGAGTCAGCCGTTTTTCAGGGGCTTTTTAGGGCTAAAAATTTAAAAAACTTACTTTTTGGAATTTTCCTGTGTTTTACAGCCTAAAAGCTATACGTGTAGCATATTTCAAGTTTCTAGCTAATCTGGAAGTGAACCAACATTGATGTCAGTGATTGAGCCCTTTTTCGGGGGCCTTTTAGGGCTAAAAATTTAAAAAACGTACTTTTTGGAATTTTCCTGTAGTTCACAGCCTAAAAGCTATACGTGTAGCATATTTCAAGTTTGTAGCATATCTGGATGTGGACAAACATTAATGTCAGTGAGTCAGCCCTTTTTGGGAGCTTTTTAGGGCTACAAATTAAAAAATGTATTTTTTGGAATTTTCCTCTAGCCTACAGCCTGAAAGCTATACGTGTAGCATATTTCACGTTTGTAGCTAATCTGGAAGTGGACAAACATTAATGTCAGTGAGTGCGCCCTTTTTCGGGGGGTTTTTGGGGCTTAAAATTAAGAAAATGTGCTTTTTGGAATTTTCCTGTGATTTACAGACTAAAAGCTATACGTGTAGCATATTTCAAGTCTCTAGCTAATCTGGAAGTGGACAAACATTAATATCAGTGAGAGAGCCCTTTTTCGGAGGCTTCTTAGGGCTAAAAATATAAGAAATGTACTTTTTGGAATTTTCCTGTAGTTTACAGCCTAAAAGCTATACGTGTATCATATTTCAAGTTTGTAGCTAATCTGGAAGAGGACAAACATTAATGTCAGTGAGTCAACCCATTTTCCGTGGCTTTCTAGGGCTAAAGATTTTAAAAAATGTACTTTTTGGAATTTCCCTGTGGTTTGCAGCCTAAAAGCTATACGTGTAGCATGTTTCAAGTTTGTAGCTAATCTGGAAGTCGACAAACATTAATGACAGTGAGTGAGCCCCTTTTCGGGGGCTTTTTAGGGCTAAAAATTTATAAAACATACATTTTGGAATTTTCCGAGTAGTTTTCAGCCTGAAAGCTATACGTGTAGCATATTTCAAGTTTGTAGCTAATCTGGAAGTGGACAAACATTAATGTCAGTGAGTCAGCCCTTTTTCGGGGGTACTTTAGAGCTAAATATTAGGAAAGTGTGTTTTTTGGAATTTTACTGTGGTTTTCAGCCTGAAAGCTATACGTGTAGCATATTTCAAGTTTGTAGTTAATCTGGAAGAGGACAAACATTAATGTCAGTGAGTCAGCCCTTTTTCGGGGGCTTTTTTGGGCTAAAAATTAAAAAAAAGTACTTTTTGGAATTTTCCTCTAGCCTACAGCCTGAAATCTATACGTGTAGCATATTTCACGTTTGTAGCTAATCTGGAAGTGGACAAACATTCATGTCAGTAAATGAGCCCTTTTTCGGGGGGTTTTTAAGGCTAAAAATTAAGAAAATGTGCTTTTTGGAATTTTCCTGTGGTTTACAGACTAAATGCTATACGTGTAGCATATTTCAAGTTTCTAGCTAATCTGGAAGTGGACTAACATTAATGTCAGTGAGTGAGCCCTTTTTCGGGGGGTTTTTAAGGCTAAAAATTAAGAAAATGTGCTTTTTGGAATTTTCCTGTGGTTTACTCCCTAAAAGCTATACGTGTAGCATATTTCAAGTTTGTAGCTAATCTGGAAGATGACAAACATTAATGTAAGTGAGTCAGCCCATTTTCGGTGGCTTTCTAGAGCTAAAGATTTAAAAAACGTACTTTTTGGAATTTCCCTGTAGTTTGAAGCCTAATAGCTATACGTGTAGCATATTTCAAGTTTGTAGCTAATCTGGAAGTAGACAAACATTAATGTCAGTGAGTCAGCCCTTTTTTGGGGGGTCTTTAGGGTTAAATATTAAGAAAGTGTGCTTTTTGGAAATTTCCTGTGGTTTCCACCCTGAAAGCTATACGTGTAGCATATTTCAAGTTTCTATCTAATCTGGAAGTGGACAAGCATTAACGTCAGTGAGTCAGCCCTTTTTCGGAAGGTCTTTAGGGCTAAATATTAAGAAAGTTTGCTTTTTTGAATTTTCCTGTGGTTTACAGCCTAAAAGCTATACGTGTAGCATATTTCAAGTTTGTACCTAATATGGAAGAGGACAAACATTAATGTCAGTGAGTCAGCCCATTTTCGGTGGCTTCCTAGGGCTAAAGATTTAAAAAATGTACTTCTTGTAATTTTCCTTTGGTTTACAGCCTAAAAGCTATACGTGTAGCATATTTCAAGTTTATAGCTAATCTGGAAATGTAGAAACATTAATGCCAGTGAGTCAGCCATTTTTCGGGGGCTTTTTGGGGCTAAAAATTAAGAAAACGTGCTTTTTCGAATTTTCCTGTGGTTTACAGCCAAAAGCTATACGTGTAGCATATTTCAAGTTTCTAGCTAGTCTGGAAGTGAACAAACATTACTATCAGTGAGTGAGCACTTTTTCGGGTGGTTTTAAGGGCTAAAAATTTTAAAAATGTACTTTTGGAATTATCCTGTGGTTTACAGCCTAAAAGCTATACGTGTAGCATATTTGAAGTTTGTATCTAATCTGGAAGTGGACAAACATTAATGTCAGTGAGTCAGCCCTTTTTCGGCGGCTTTTTAGGGCTAAAAATTTATAAAATGTACTTTTTGGAATTTTCCTGTAGTTTACAGCCTAAAAGCTATACGTGTAGCATATTTCAAGTTTGAAGCTAATTTGGAAGTGGGCAAACATTAGTGTCAGTGAGTGAGCCCATTTTCGGGTGGGTTTTAGGGCTAAAAATTTAAAAAATGTACTTCTTGGAATTTTCCTGTGGTTTGCAGGCTTAAAGCCTTACGTGTAGCATATTTCAAGTTTAAAGCTACTCTGGAAGTGAACAAATATTAATGTTAGTGAGTGAGCCCTTTTTCGGTGGCATTTTAGGGCTTATAATTTAAAAATGTACTTTTTGGAATTTTCCAGTAGTTTACAGCCTAAAAGCTATACGTGTAGCATATTTCCAGTTTGTAGCTAATCTGGAAGAGGACAAACATTAATGTCAGTGAGTCAGCCCTTTTTCGGGAGCTTTTTACGGCTACAAATTAAAAAATGAATTTTTTGGAATTTTCCTCTAGCCTACAGCCTGAAAGCTATACGTGTAGCATATTTCAAGTTTGTAGCTAATCTGGAAGTGGACAAACATTAATGTCAGTGAGTGAGCCCTTTTTCGGGGGGTTTTTAGGGCTAAAAATTAAGAAAATGTGCTTTTTGGAATTTTCCTGTTGTTTACAGACTAAAAGCTATACGTGTAGCATATTTCAAGTTTCTAGCTAATCTGGAAGTGGACTAACATTAATGTCAGTGAGTGAGCCCTTTTTCGGGCGGTTTTTTGGGCTAAAAATTTAAAACACGTACATTTTTCTATTTTCCTGTGTTTTACTGCCTAAAAGCTATACGTGTAGCATATTTCAAGTTTGTAGCTAATCTGGAAGAGGACAAACATTAATGTCAGTGAGTCAGCCCATTTTCGGTGGCTTTCTAGAGCTAAAGATTTAAAAAATGTACTTTTTGGAATTTCCCTGTAGTTTACAGCCTAAAAGCTATACGTGTAGCATATTTCAAGTTTGAAGCTAATTTGGAAGTGGGCAAACATTAGTGTCAGTGAGTGAGCCCATTTTCGGGTGGGTTTTAGGGCTAAAAATTTAAAAAATGTACCCCTTGGAATTTTCCTGTGGTTTGCAGGCTAAAAGCTATACGTGTAGCATATTTCAAGTTTATAGCTAATCTGGAAGTGAACAAATATTAATGTTAGTGAGTGAGCCCTTTTTCGGTGGCATTTTAGGGCTTATAATTTAAAAATGTACTTTTTGGAATTTTCCAGTAGTTTACAGCCTAAAAGCTATACGTGTAGCATATTTCCAGTTTGTAGCTAATCTGGAAGAGGACAAACATTAATGTCAGTGAGTCAGCCCTTTTTCGGGAGCTTTTTACGGCTACAAATTAAAAAATGTATTTTTTGGAATTTTCCTCTAGCCTACAGCCTGAAAGCTATACGTGTAGCATATTTCAAGTTTGTAGCTAATCTGGAAGTGGACAAACATTAATGTCAGTGAGTGACCCCTTTTTCGGGGGGTTTTTAAGGCTAAAAATTAAGAAAATGTGCTTTTTGGAATTTTCCTGTATTTTGCAGACTAAAAGCTATACGTGTAGCATATTTCAAGTTTCTAGCTAATCTGGAAGTGGACTAACATTAATGTCAGTGAGTCAGCCCATTTTCGGTGGCTTTCTAGGGCTAAACATTTAAAAAATGTACTTTTTGGAATTTACCTGTAGTTTACAGCCTAAAAATTATAGGTGTAGCATATTTCAAGTTTGTGGCTAATTTGGAAGTGGACAAACATTAGTGTCAGTGAGTGAGCCCTTTTTCGGGTGGGTTTTAAGGCTAAAAATTTAAAAAATGTGCTTCTTGGAATTTTCATGTTGTTTACAGCCTAAAAGCTATACGTGTAGCATATTTCAAGTTTATAGCTAATCTGGAAATGGAGAAACATTAATGCCAGTGAGTCAGCCATTTTTCGGGGGCTTTTTGGGGCTAAAAGTTAAGAAAACGTGCTTTTTGGAATTTTCCTGTGGTTTACAGCCTAAAAGCTATACGTATAGCATATTTCCAGTTTGTAGCTAATCTGGAAGAGGACAAACATTAATGTCAGTGAGTCAGCCCTTTTTCGGGAGCTTTTTACGGCTACAAATTAAAAAATGAATTTTTTGGAATTTTCCTCTAGCCTACAGCCTGAAAGCTATACGTGTAGCATATTTCAAGTTTGTAGCTAATCTGGAAGTGGACAAACATTAATGTCGGTGAGTGAGCCCTTTTTCGGGGGGTTTTTAGGGCTAAAAATTAAGAAAATGTGCTTTTTGGAATTTTCCTGTTGTTTACAGACTAAAAGCTATACGTGTAGCATATTTCAAGTTTCTAGCTAATCTGGAAGTGGACTAACATTAATGTCAGTGAGTGAGCCCTTTTTCGGGCGGTTATTTGGGCTAAAAATTTAAAACACTTACATTTTTCTATTTTCCTGTGTTTTACTGCCTAAAAGCTATACGTGTAGCATATTTCAAGTTTGTAGCTAATCTGGAAGAGGACAAACATTAATGTCAGTGAGTCAGCCCATTTTCGGTGGCTTTCTAGAGCTAAAGATTTAAAAAATGTACTTTTTGGAATTTCCCTGTAGTTTGCTGCCTAATAGCTATACGTGTAGCATATTTCAAGTTTGTAGCTAATCTGGAAGTGGACAAGCATTAACGTCAGTGAGTCATCCCTTTTTCGGAAGGTCTTTAGGGCTAAATATTAAGAAAGTGTGCTTTTTTGAATTTTCCTGTGGTTTACAGCCTAAAAGCTATACGTGTAGCATATTTAAAGGTTCTAGCTAATCTGGAAGTGAACAATTATAAATGTCAGGGAGTGAGCCCTTTTTCGAGTGGTTTTTATGGCTCAATATGTTTAAAATGTACTTTTTGGAATTTTCCTGTGGTTTAAAGCCTAAAAGCTATAGGTGTATCATATTTCAAGTCTCTAGCTAATCTGGAAGTGGACAAACATTAATATCAGTGAGTGAGCCTTTTTTCGAGGGCTTCTTAGGGCTAAAAATATAAAAAAATGTACTTTTTGGAATTCTCCTGTAGTTTACAGCCTAAAAGCTATACGTGTAGCATATTTCAAGTTTGTAGCTAATCTGGAAGAGGTCCAACATTAATATCAGTGAGTCAGCCCATTATCGGTGGCTTTCTAGGCTAAAGATTTAAAAAATGTACTTTTTGGAATTTTCCTGTAGTTTACAGCCTAAAAGCTATAGGTGTAGCATATTTCAAGTTTGTAGCTAATTTGGAAGTGGACAAACATTAGTGTCAGTGAGTGAGACCTTTTTCGGGTGGGTTTTAGGGCTAAAAATTTAATAAATGTACTTCTTGGAATTTTCCTATGGATTACAGCCTTAAAGCTATACGTGTAGCATATTTCAAGTTTTTAGCTAATCTGGAAGTGAACAAACATTACTATCAGTGAGTGAGCCCTTTTTCGGGTGGTTTTAAGGGCTAAAAATTTTAAAAATGTACTTTTGGAATTATCCTGTGGTTTACAGCCTAAAAGCTATACGTGTAGCATATTTGAAGTTTGTAGCTAATCTGGAAGTGGACAAACATTAATGTCAGTGAGTCAGCCCTTTTTCGGCGGCTTTTTAGGGCTAAAAATTTATAAAATGTACTTTTTGGAATTTTCCTGTAGTTTACAGCCTAAAAGCTATACGTGTAGCATATTTCAAGTTTGAAGCTAATTTGGAAGTGGGCAAACATTAGTGTCAGTGAGTGAGCCCATTTTCGGGTGGGTTTTAGGGCTAAAAATTTAAAAAATGTACTTCTTGGAATTTTCCTGTGGTTTGCAGGCTTAAAGCCTTACGTGTAGCATATTTCAAGTTTAAAGCTACTCTGGAAGTGAACAAATATTAATGTTAGTGAGTGAGCCCTTTTTCGGTGGCATTTTAGGGCTTATAATTTAAAAATGTACTTTTTGGAATTTTCCAGTAGTTTACAGCCTAAAAGCTATACGTGTAGCATATTTCCAGTTTGTAGCTAATCTGGAAGAGGACAAACATTAATGTCAGTGAGTCAGCCCTTTTTCGGGAGCTTTTTACGGCTACAAATTAAAAAATGAATTTTTTGGAATTTTCCTCTAGCCTACAGCCTGAAAGCTATACGTGTAGCATATTTCAAGTTTGTAGCTAATCTGGAAGTGGACAAACATTAATGTCAGTGAGTGAGCCCTTTTTCGGGGGGTTTTTAGGGCTAAAAATTAAGAAAATGTGCTTTTTGGAATTTTCCTGTTGTTTACAGACTAAAAGCTATACGTGTAGCATATTTCAAGTTTCTAGCTAATCTGGAAGTGGACTAACATTAATGTCAGTGAGTGAGCCCTTTTTCGGGCGGTTTTTTGGGCTAAAAATTTAAAACACGTACATTTTTCTATTTTCCTGTGTTTTACTGCCTAAAAGCTATACGTGTAGCATATTTCAAGTTTGTAGCTAATCTGGAAGAGGACAAACATTAATGTCAGTGAGTCAGCCCATTTTCGGTGGCTTTCTAGAGCTAAAGATTTAAAAAATGTACTTTTTGGAATTTCCCTGTAGTTTACAGCCTAAAAGCTATACGTGTAGCATATTTCAAGTTTGAAGCTAATTTGGAAGTGGGCAAACATTAGTGTCAGTGAGTGAGCCCATTTTCGGGTGGGTTTTAGGGCTAAAAATTTAAAAAATGTACCCCTTGGAATTTTCCTGTGGTTTGCAGGCTAAAAGCTATACGTGTAGCATATTTCAAGTTTATAGCTAATCTGGAAGTGAACAAATATTAATGTTAGTGAGTGAGCCCTTTTTCGGTGGCATTTTAGGGCTTATAATTTAAAAATGTACTTTTTGGAATTTTCCAGTAGTTTACAGCCTAAAAGCTATACGTGTAGCATATTTCCAGTTTGTAGCTAATCTGGAAGAGGACAAACATTAATGTCAGTGAGTCAGCCCTTTTTCGGGAGCTTTTTACGGCTACAAATTAAAAAATGTATTTTTTGGAATTTTCCTCTAGCCTACAGCCTGAAAGCTATACGTGTAGCATATTTCAAGTTTGTAGCTAATCTGGAAGTGGACAAACATTAATGTCAGTGAGTGACCCCTTTTTCGGGGGGTTTTTAAGGCTAAAAATTAAGAAAATGTGCTTTTTGGAATTTTCCTGTATTTTGCAGACTAAAAGCTATACGTGTAGCATATTTCAAGTTTCTAGCTAATCTGGAAGTGGACTAACATTAATGTCAGTGAGTCAGCCCATTTTCGGTGGCTTTCTAGGGCTAAACATTTAAAAAATGTACTTTTTGGAATTTACCTGTAGTTTACAGCCTAAAAATTATAGGTGTAGCATATTTCAAGTTTGTGGCTAATTTGGAAGTGGACAAACATTAGTGTCAGTGAGTGAGCCCTTTTTCGGGTGGGTTTTAAGGCTAAAAATTTAAAAAATGTGCTTCTTGGAATTTTCATGTTGTTTACAGCCTAAAAGCTATACGTGTAGCATATTTCAAGTTTATAGCTAATCTGGAAATGGAGAAACATTAATGCCAGTGAGTCAGCCATTTTTCGGGGGCTTTTTGGGGCTAAAAGTTAAGAAAACGTGCTTTTTGGAATTTTCCTGTGGTTTACAGCCAAAAAGCTATACGTGTAGCATATTTTAAGTTTGTAGCTAATCTGGAAGTGGACAAATATTAATGTCAGTGAGTCAGTCCCTTTTCGGGGGCTTTTTAGGGCTAAAATTTTAAAAAAATGTACTTTTTGGAAATTTCCTTAGGTCTACAGCCTTAAAGCTATACGTGTAGGATATTTCAAGTTTCTAGCTAATCTGGAAGTGGACAACCATTAATGTCAGTGAGTCAGCCCTTTTTCGGGGGCTTTTTTGGGCTAATAATTTAAAAAATATACTTTTTTGGAATTTTCCTGTGCTTTACAGCCTAAAAGCTATACGTGTAGCATATTTCAAGTTTCTAGCTAATCTGGAAGAGAACCAACATTAATGTCAGTGAGTGAGCCCTTTTTCGGGGGCCTTTTAGGGCTAAAAATTTAAAAAATGTACTTTTTGGAACTTTCCTGTAGTTCACAGCCTAAAAGCTATACGTGTAGCATATTTTAAGTTTGTAGCTAATCTGGAAGTGGACAAATATTAATGTCAGTGAGTCAGTCCCTTTTCGGGGGCTTTTTAGGGCTAAAAATTTAAAAAATGTACTTTTTGGAATTTTCCTTAGGTCTACAGCCTTAAAGCTATACGTGTAGGATATTTCAAGTTTCTAGCTAATCTGGAAGTGGACAACCATTAATGTCAGTGAGTCAGCCCTTTTTCGGGGGCTTTTTTGGGCTAAAAATTTAAAAAATATACTTTTTTGGAATTTTCCTGTGCTTTACAGCCTAAAAGCTATACGTGTAGCATATTTAAAGTTTCTAGCTAATCTGGAAGAGAACCAACATTAATGTCAGTGAGTGAGCCCTTTTTCGGGGGCCTTTTAGGGCTAAAAATTTAAAAAATGTACTTTTTGGAACTTTCCTGTAGTTCACAGCCTAAAAGCTATACGTGTAGCATATTTTAAGTTTGTAGCTAATCTGGAAGTGGACAAATATTAATGTCAGTGAGTCAGTCCCTTTTCGGGGGCTTTTTAGGGCTAAAAATTTAAAAAATGTACTTTTTGGAATTTTCCTTAGGTCTACAGCCTTAAAGCTATACGTGTAGGATATTTCAAGTTTCTAGCTAATCTGGAAGTGGACAAGCATTAATGTCAGTGAGTCAGCCGTTTTTCGGGGGCTTTTTTGGGCTAAAAATTTAAAAAATATACTTTTTGGAATTTTCCTGTGCTTTACAGCCTGAAAGCTATACGTGTAGCATATTTCAAGTTTCTAGCTAATCTGGAAGTGAACCAACATTAATGTCAGTGAGTGAGCCCTTTTTCGGGGGCCTTTTAGGGCTAAAAATTTAAAAAATGTACTTTTTGGAATTTTCCTGTAGTTCACAGCCTAAAAGCTATACGTGTAGCATATTTCAAGTTTGTAGCTTATCTGGAAGTGGAGAAACATTAATGTCAGTGAGTCAGCCCTTTTTCGGGGGGGGGGTTTATGGCTAAGAATTAGGAAAACGTGCTTTTTGGAATTTTCCTCTGGTTTACAGCCTAATAGCTATACGTGTAGCATATTTCAAGTTTCTAGCTAATCTGGAAGTGGAAAAACATTAATATCAGTGAGTCAGCCGTTTTTCTGGGGCTTTTTAGGGCTAATAATTTAAAAAATGTACTTTTTTGGATTCTCCTGTGGTTTTCAGCCTAAAAGCTATACGTGTAGCATATTTTAAGTTTGTAACTAATTTGGAAGTGGGCAAACATTAGTGTCAGTGAGTGAGCCCTTTTTAGGGTGGGTTTTAGGGCTAAAAATTTAAAAAATGTACTTCTTGGAATTTTCCTGTGGTTTGCAGCCTAAGAGCTATACGTGTAGCATATTTCAAGTTTATAGCTAATCTGGAAGTGAAAAAACATTAATGTTAGTGAGTGAGCCCTTTTTCGGGGGCATTTTAGGGCTTAAAATTTAAAAATGTACTATTTGGAATTTTCCTGTAGTTTACAGCCTAAAAGCTATACTTGTAGCATATTTCAAGTTTGTAGCTAATCTGGAAGAGGACAAACATTAATGTCAGTGAGTCAGCCCTTTTTCGGGGAGGTTTTATGGCTACGAATTAGGAAAACGTGCTTTTTGAAATTTTCCTCTGGTTTACAGCCTAATAGCTATACGTGTAGCATATTTCAAGTTTCTAGCTAATCTGGAAGTGGACAAACATTAATATCAGTGAGTCAGCCGTTTTTCTGGGGCTTTTTAGGGCTACAAATTAAAAAATGTATTTTTTGGAATTTTCCTCTAGCCTACAGCCTGGAAGCTATACGTGTAGCATATTTCAAGTTTGTAGGTAATCTGGAAGTGGACAAACATTAATGTCAGTGAGTGAGCCCTTTTTCGGGGGGTTTTAAGACTAAAAATTTAAAAAATGTGCTTCTTGGAATTTTCATGTTGTTTACAGCCTAAAAGCTATACGTGTAGCATATTTCAAGTTTATAGCTAATCTGGAAATGGAGAAACATTAATGCCAGTGAGTCAGCCATTTTTCGGGGGTCTTTAGGGTTAAATATTAAGAAAGTGTGCTTTTTGGAATTTTCCTGTGGTTTCCAGCCTGAAAGCTATACGTGTAGCATATTTCAAGTTTCTAGCAAATCTGGAAGTGGACAAACATTAATGTCAGTGAGTCAGCCCTTTTTCGGAAGGTCTTTAGGGCTAAATATTAAGAAAGTGTGCTTTTTGGAATTTTCCTGTGGTTTACAGCCTAAAAGTTATACGTGTAGCATATTTCAAGTCTCTAGCTAATCTGGAAGTGGACAAACATTAATATCAGTGAGTGAGCCATTTTTCGGAGGCTTCTTAGGGCTAAAAATATAAGAAATGTACTTTTTGGAATTTTCCTAATTTTCCTAAAAGCTATACGTGTAGCATATTTCAAGTTTGTAGCTAATCTGGAAGAGGACAAACATTAATGTCAGTGAGTCAACCCATTTTCGGTGGCTTTCTCGGGCTAAAGATTTAAAAAATGTACTGTTTGGAATTTCCCTGTGGTTTGGAGCCTAAAAGCTATACGTGTAGCATGTTTCAAGTTTGTAGCTAATCTGGAAGTCGACAAACATTAATGACAGTGAGTCAGCCCCTTTTCGGGGGCTTTTTAGGGCTAAAAATTTATAAAATGTACTTTTTGGAATTTTCCTGTAGTTTACAGCCTCAAAGCTATACGTGTAGCATATTTCAAGTTTGTAGCTAATCTGGAAGTCGACAAACATTAATGTCAGTGAGTCAGCCCTTTTTCGGGGGCTTTTTTGGGCTAAAAATTTTAAAAATGTACTTTTTGGAATTATCCTGTGGTTTACAACCTGAAAGCTATACGTGTAGCATATTTCAAGTTTGTAGCTAGTCTGGAAGTGAACAAACATTACTATCAGTGAGTGAGCCCTTTTTCGGGTGGTTTTGAGGGTTAAAATTTTAAAAATGTACTTTTGGAATTATCCTGTGGTTTACAGCCTAAAAGCTATACGTGTAGCATATTTGAAGTTTGTAGCTAATCTGGAAGTGGACAAACATTAATGTCAGTGAGTCAGCCCTTTTTGGGGGGCTTTTTAGGGCTAAAAATTTATAAAATGTACTTTTTGGAATGTTCCTGTAGTTTACAGCCTAAAAGCTATAGGGCCTACGTGTAGCATATTTCAAGTTTGTAGCTAATTTGGAAGTGGGCAAACATTAGTGTCAGTGAGTGAGCCCATTTTCGGGTGGGTTTTAGGGCTAAAAATTTAAAAAATGTACTTCTTGGAATTTTCCTGTGGTTTGCAGGCTTAAAGCTTTACGAGTAGCATATTTCAAGTTTAAAGCTAATCTGGAAGTGAACAAATATTAATGTTAGTGAGTGAGCCCTTTTTCGGTGGCATTTTAGGGCTTATAATTTAAAAATGTACTTTTTGGAATTTTCCAGTAGTTTACAGCCTAAAAGCTATACGTGTAGCATATTTCCAGTTTGTAGCTAATCTGGAAGAGGACAAACATTAATGTCAGTGAGTCAGCCCTTTTTCGGGAGCTTTTTACGGCTACAAATTAAAAAATGAATTTTTTGGAATTTTCCTCTAGCCTACAGCCTGAAAGCTATACGTGTAGCATATTTCAAGTTTGTAGCTAATCTGGAAGTGGACAACCATTAATGTCAGTGAGTCAGCCCTTTTTCGGGGGCTTTTTTGGGCTAAAAATTTAAAAAATATACTTTTTTGGAATTTTCCTGTGCTTTACAGCCTAAAAGCTATACGTGTAGCATATTTCAAGTTTCTAGCTAATCTGGAAGTGAACCATCATTAATGTCAGTGAGTGAGCCCTTTTTCGGGGGCCTTTTAGGGCTAAAAATTTAAAAAATGTACTTTTTGGAACTTTCCTGTAGTTCACAGCCTAAAAGCTATACGTGTAGCATATTTTAAGTTTGTAGCTAATCTGGAAGTGGACAAATATTAATGTCAGTGAGTCAGTCCCTTTTCGGGGGCTTTTTAGGGCTAAAAATTTAAAAAATGTACTTTTTGGAATTTACCTTAGGTCTACAGCCTTAAAGCTATACGTGTAGGATATTTCAAGTTTCTAGCTAATCTGGAAGTGGACAAGCATTAATGTCAGTGAGTCAGCCGTTTTTCGGGGGCTTTTTTGGGCTAAAAATTTAAAAAATATACTTTTTGGAATTTTCCTGTGCTTTACAGCCTGAAAGCTATACGTGTAGCATATTTCAAGTTTCTAGCTAATCTGGAAGTGAACCAACATTAATGTCAGTGAGTGAGCCCTTTTTCGGGGGCCTTTTAGGGCTAAAAATTTAAAAAATATACTTTTTGGAATTTTCGTGTAGTTCACAGCCTAAAAGCTATACGTGTAGCATATTTCAAGTTTGTAGCTTATCTGGAAGTGGACAAACATTAATGTCAGTGAGTCAGCCCTTTTTCGGGAAGGTTTTATGGCTAAGAATTAGGAAAACGTGCTTTTTGAAATTTTCCTCTGGTTTACAGCCTAATAGCTATACGTGTAGCATATTTCAAGTTTCTAGCTAATCTGGAAGTGGACAAACATTAATATCAGTGAGTCAGCCGTTTTTCTGGGGCTTTTTAGAGCTAAAAATTAAAAAATGTACTTTTTTGGATTCTCCTGTGGTTTACAGCCTAAAAGCTATACGTGTAGCATATTTTAAGTTTGTAACTAATTTGGAAGTGGGCAAACATTAGTGTCAGTGAGTGAGCCTTTTTTAGGGTGGGTTTTAGGGCTAAAGATTTAAAAAATGTACTTCTTGGAATTTTCCTGTGGTTTGCAGCCTAAAAGCTATACGTGTAGCATATTTCAAGTTTGTAGCTAATCTGGAAGAGGACAAACATTAATGTCAGTGAGTCAGCCCTTTTTCGGGAGCTTTTTAGGGCTACAAATTAAAAAATGTATTTTTTGGAATTTTCCTCTAGCCTACAGCCTGGAAGCTATACGTGTAGCATATTTCAAGTTTGTAGGTAATCTGGAAGTGGACAAACATTAATGTCAATGAGTGAGCCCTTTTTCGGGGGGTTTTAAGACTAAAAATTTAAAAAATGTGCTTCTTGGAATTTTCATGTTGTTTACAGCCTAAAAGCTATACGTGTAGCATATTTCAAGTTTATAGCTAATCTGGAAATGGAGAAACATTAATGCCAGTGAGTCAGCCATTTTTCGGGGGGTCTTTAGGGTTAAATATTAAGAAAGTGTGCTTTTTGGAATTTTCCTGTGGTTTCCAGCCTGAAAGCTATACGTGTAGCATATTTCAAGTTTCTAGCTAATCTGGAAGTGGACAAACATTAATGTCAGTGAGTCAGCCCTTTTTCGGAAGGTCTTTAGGGCTAAATATTAAGAAAGTGTGCTTTTTGGAATTTTCCTGTGGTTTACAGCCTAAAAGTTATACGTGTAGCATATTTCAAGTCTCTAGCTAATCTGGAAGTGGACAAACATTAATATCAGTGAGTGAGCCATTTTTCGGAGGCTTTTTAGGGCTAAAAATATAAGAAATGTACTTTTTGGAATTTTCCTGTAGTTTACAGCCTAAAAGCTATACGTGTAGCATATTTCAAGTTTGTAGCTAATCTGGAAGAGGACAAACATTAATGTCAGTGAGTCAGCCCTTTTTCGGGAGCTTTTTACGGCTACAAATTAAAAAATGAATTTTTTGGAATTTTCCTCTAGCCTACAGCCTGAAAGCTATACGTGTAGCATATTTCAAGTTTGTAGCTAATCTGGAAGTGGACAAACATTAATGTCGGTGAGTGAGCCCTTTTTCGGGGGGTTTTTAGGGCTAAAAATTAAGAAAATGTGCTTTTTGGAATTTTCCTGTTGTTTACAGACTAAAAGCTATACGTGTAGCATATTTCAAGTTTCTAGCTAATCTGGAAGTGGACTAACATTAATGTCAGTGAGTGAGCCCTTTTTCGGGCGGTTATTTGGGCTAAAAATTTAAAACACTTACATTTTTCTATTTTCCTGTGTTTTACTGCCTAAAAGCTATACGTGTAGCATATTTCAAGTTTGTAGCTAATCTGGAAGAGGACAAACATTAATGTCAGTGAGTCAGCCCATTTTCGGTGGCTTTCTAGAGCTAAAGATTTAAAAAATGTACTTTTTGGAATTTCCCTGTAGTTTGCTGCCTAATAGCTATACGTGTAGCATATTTCAAGTTTGTAGCTAATCTGGAAGTGGACAAGCATTAACGTCAGTGAGTCATCCCTTTTTCGGAAGGTCTTTAGGGCTAAATATTAAGAAAGTGTGCTTTTTTGAATTTTCCTGTGGTTTACAGCCTAAAAGCTATACGTGTAGCATATTTAAAGGTTCTAGCTAATCTGGAAGTGAACAATTATAAATGTCAGGGAGTGAGCCCTTTTTCGAGTGGTTTTTATGGCTCAATATGTTTAAAATGTACTTTTTGGAATTTTCCTGTGGTTTAAAGCCTAAAAGCTATAGGTGTATCATATTTCAAGTCTCTAGCTAATCTGGAAGTGGACAAACATTAATATTAGTGAGTGAGCCTTTTTTCGAGGGCTTCTTAGGGCTAAAAATATAAAAAAATGTACTTTTTGGAATTCTCCTGTAGTTTACAGCCTAAAAGCTATACGTGTAGCATATTTCAAGTTTGTAGCTAATCTGGAAGAGGTCCAACATTAATATCAGTGAGTCAGCCCATTATCGGTGGCTTTCTAGGCTAAAGATTTAAAAAATGTACTTTTTGGAATTTTCCTGTAGTTTACAGCCTAAAAGCTATAGGTGTAGCATATTTCAAGTTTGTAGCTAATTTGGAAGTGGACAAACATTAGTGTCAGTGAGTGAGACCTTTTTCGGGTGGGTTTTAGGGCTAAAAATTTAATAAATGTACTTCTTCGAATTTTCCTATGGTTTACAGCCTTAAAGCTATACGTGTAGCATATTTCAAGTTTTTAGCTAATCTGGAAATGGAGAAACATTAATGCCAGTGAGTCAGCCATTTTTCGGGGGCTTTTTGGGGCTAAAAATTAAGAAAACGTGCTTTTTCGAATTTTCCTATGGTTTACAGCCTAAAAGCTATACGTGTAGCATATTTCAAGTGTGTAGCTAATCTGGAAGTGGACAAACATTAATGTCAGTGAGTCAGTCCTTTTTCGGGGGCTTTTTAGGGCTAAAAATTTAAAAAACGTACTTTTTGGAATTTTCCTGAGGTTTACAGCCTTAAAGCTATACGTGTAGCATATTTCAACTTTCTAGCTAATCTGGAAGTGGACAAGCATTAGTGTCAGTGAGTCAGCCGTTTTTCAGGGGCTTTTTAGGGCTAAAAATTTAAAAAATTTACTTTTTGGAATTTTCCTGTGTTTTACAGCCTAAATGCTATACGTGTAGCATATTTCAAGTTTCTAGCTAATCTGGAAGTGAACCAACATTGATGTCAGTGAGTGAGCCCTTTTTCGGGGGCCTTTTAGGGCTAAAAATTTAAAAAATGTACTTTTTGGAATTTTCCTGTAGTTCACAACCTAAAAGCTATACGTGTAGCATATTTCAAGTTTGTAGCATATCTGGATGTGGACAAACATTAATGTCAGTGAGTCAGCCCTTTTTGGGAGCTTTTTAGGGCTACAAATTAAAAAATGTATTTTTTGGAATTTTCCTCTAGCCTACAGCCTGAAAGCTATACGTGTAGCATATTTCACGTTTGTAGCTAATCTGGAAGTGGACAAACATTAATGTCAGTGAGTGCGCCCTTTTTCGGGGGGTTTTTAGGGCTTAAAATTAAGAAAATGTGCTTTTTGGAATTTTCCTGTGATTTACAGACTAAAAGCTATACGTGTAGCATATTTCAAGTCTCTAGCTAATCTGGAAGTGGACAAACATTAATATCAGTGAGAGAGCCCTTTTTTGGAGGCTTCTTAGGGCTAAAAATATAAGAAATGTACTTTTTGGAATTTTCCTGTAGTTTACAGCCTAAAAGCTATACGTGTATCATATTTCAAGTTTGTAGCTAATCTGGAAGAGGACAAACATTAATGTCAGTGAGTCAACCCATTTTCCGTGGCTTTCTAGGGCTAAAGATTTTAAAAAATGTACTTTTTGGAATTTCCCTGTGGTTTGCAGCCTAAAAGCTATACGTGTAGCATGTTTCAAGTTTGTAGCTAATCTGGAAGTCGACAAACATTAATGACAGTGAGTGAGCCCCTTTTCGGGGGCTTTTTAGGGCTAAAAATTTATAAAACATACATTTTGGAATTTTCCGAGTAGTTTTCAGCCTGAAAGCTATACGTGTAGCATATTTCAAGTTTGTAGCTAATCTGGAAGTGGACAAACATTAATGTCAGTGAGTCAGCCCTTTTTCGGGGGTACTTTAGAGCTAAATATTAGGAAAGTGTGTTTTTTGGAATTTTACTGTGGTTTTCAGCCTGAAAGCTATACGTGTAGCATATTTCAAGTTTGTAGTTAATCTGGAAGAGGACAAACATTAATGTCAGTGAGTCAGCCCTTTTTCGGGGGCTTTTTTGGGCTAAAAATTTAAAAAAAGTACTTTTTGGAATTTTCCTCTAGCCTACAGCCTGAAATCTATACGTGTAGCATATTTCACGTTTGTAGCTAATCTGGAAGTGGACAAACATTCATGTCAGTAAATGAGCCCTTTTTCGGGGGGTTTTTAAGGCTAAAAATTAAGAAAATGTGCTTTTTGGAATTTTCCTGTGGTTTACAGACTAAAAGCTATACGTGTAGCATATTTCAAGTTTCTAGCTAATCTGGAAGTGGACTAACATTAATGTCAGTGAGTGAGCCCTTTTTCGGGGGTTTTTAAGGCTAAAAATTAAGAAAATGTGCTTTTTGGAATTTTCCTGTGGTTTACTCCCTAAAAGCTATACGTGTAGCATATTTCAAGTTTGTAGCTAATCTGGAAGATGACAAACATTAATGTAAGTGAGTCAGCCCATTTTCGGTGGCTTTCTAGAGCTAAAGATTTAAAAAACGTACTTTTTGGAATTTACCTGTAGTTTGAAGCCTAATAGCTATACGTGTAGCATATTTCAAGTTTGTAGCTAATCTGGAAGTGGACAAACATTAATGTCAGTGAGTCAGCCCTTTTTCGGAAGGTCTTTAGGGCTAAATATTAAGAAAGTGTGCTTTTTGGAATTTTCCTGTGGTTTACAGCCTAAAAGTTATACGTGTAGCATATTTCAAGTCTCTAGCTAATCTGGAAGTGGACAAACATTAATATCAGTGAGTGAGCCATTTTTCGGAGGCTTCTTAGGGCTAAAAATATAAGAAATGTACTTTTTGGAATTTTCCTAATTTTCCTAAAAGCTATACGTGTAGCATATTTCAAGTTTGTAGCTAATCTGGAAGAGGACAAACATTAATGTCAGTGAGTCAACCCATTTTCGGTGGCTTTCTCGGGCTAAAGATTTAAAAAATGTACTGTTTGGAATTTCCCTGTGGTTTGCAGCCTAAAAGCTATACGTGTAGCATGTTTCAAGTTTGTAGCTAATCTGGAAGTCGACAAACATTAATGACAGTGAGTCAGCCCCTTTTCGGGGGCTTTTTAGGGCTAAAAATTTATAAAATGTACTTTTTGGAATTTTCCTATAGTTTACAGCCTCAAAGCTATACGTGTAGCATATTTCAAGTTTGTAGCTAATCTGGAAGTCGACAAACATTAATGTCAGTGAGTCAGCCCTTTTTCGGGGGCTTTTTTGGGCTAAAAATTTTAAAAATGTACTTTTTGGAATTATCCTGTGGTTTACAACCTGAAAGCTATACGTGTAGCATATTTCAAGTTTGTAGCTAGTCTGGAAGTGAACAAACATTACTATCAGTGAGTGAGCCCTTTTTCGGGTGGTTTTGAGGGCTAAAAATTTTAAAAATGTACTTTTGGAATTATCCTGTGGTTTACAGCCTAAAAGCTATACGTGTAGCATATTTGAAGTTTGTAGCTAATCTGGAAGTGGACAAACATTAATGTCAGTGAGTCAGCCCTTTTTGGGGGGCTTTTTAGGGCTAAAAATTTATAAAATGTACTTTTTGGAATGTTCCTGTAGTTTACAGCCTAAAAGCTATAGGGCCTACGTGTAGCATATTTCAAGTTTGTAGCTAATTTGGAAGTGGGCAAACATTAGTGTCAGTGAGTGAGCCCATTTTCGGGTGGGTTTTAGGGCTAAAAATTTAAAAAATGTACTTCTTGGAATTTTCCTGTGGTTTGCAGGCTTAAAGCTTTACGAGTAGCATATTTCAAGTTTAAAGCTAATCTGGAAGTGAACAAATATTAATGTTAGTGAGTGAGCCCTTTTTCGGTGGCATTTTAGGGCTTATAATTTAAAAATGTACTTTTTGGAATTTTCCAGTAGTTTACAGCCTAAAAGCTATACGTGTAGCATATTTCCAGTTTGTAGCTAATCTGGAAGAGGACAAACATTAATGTCAGTGAGTCAGCCCTTTTTCGGGAGCTTTTTACGGCTACAAATTAAAAAATGAATTTTTTGGAATTTTCCTCTAGCCTACAGCCAGAAAGCTATACGTGTAGCATATTTCAAGTTTGTAGCTAATCTGGAAGTGGACAACCATTAATGTCAGTGAGTCAGCCCTTTTTCGGGGGCTTTTTTGCGCTAAAAATTTAAAAAATATACTTTTTTGGAATTTTCCTGTGCTTTACAGCCTAAAAGCTATACGTGTAGCATATTTCAAGTTTCTAGCTAATCTGGAAGTGAACCAACATTAATGTCAGTGAGTGAGCCCTTTTTCGGGGGCCTTTTAGGGCTAAAAATTTAAAAAATGTACTTTTTGGAACTTTCCTGTAGTTCACAGCCTAAAAGCTATACGTGTAGCATATTTTAAGTTTGTAGCTAATCTGGAAGTGGACAAATATTAATGTCAGTGAGTCAGTCTCTTTTCGGGGGCTTTTTAGGGCTAAAAATTTAAAAAATGTACTTTTTGGAATTTTCCTTAGGTCTACAGCCTTAAAGCTATACGTGTAGGATATTTCAAGTTTCTAGCTAATCTGGAAGTGGACAAGCATTAATGTCAGTGAGTCAGCCGTTTTTCGGGGGCTTTTTTGGGCTAAAAATTTAAAAAATATACTTTTTGGAATTTTCCTGTGCTTTACAGCCTGAAAGCTATACGTGTAGCATATTTCAAGTTTCTAGCTAATCTGGAAGTGAACCAACATTAATGTCAGTGAGTGAGCCCTTTTTCGGGGGCCTTTTAGGGCTAAAAATTTAAAAAATATACTTTTTGGAATTTTCGTGTAGTTCACAGCCTAAAAGCTATACGTGTAGCATATTTCAAGTTTGTAGCTTATCTGGAAGTGGACAAACATTAATATCAGTGAGTCAGCCGTTTTTCTGGGGCTTTTTAGAGCTAAAAATTAAAAAATGTACTTTTTTGGATTCTCCTGTGGTTTACAGCCTAAAAGCTATACGTGTAGCATATTTTAAGTTTGTAACTAATTTGGAAGTGGGCAAACATTAGTGTCAGTGAGTGAGCCTTTTTTAGGGTGGGTTTTAGGGCTAAAAATTTAAAAAATGTACTTCTTGGAATTTTCCTGTGGTTTGCAGCCTAAAAGCTATACGTGTAGCATATTTCAAGTTTGTAGCTAATCTGGAAGAGGACAAACATTAATGTCAGTGAGTCAGCCCTTTTTCGGGAGCTTTTTAGGGCTACAAATTAAAAAATGTATTTTTTGGAATTTTCCTCTAGCCTACAGCCTGGAAGCTATACGTGTAGCATATTTCAAGTTTGTAGGTAATCTGGAAGTGGACAAACATTAATGTCAATGAGTGAGCCCTTTTTCGGGGGGTTTTAAGACTAAAAATTTAAAAAATGTGCTTCTTGGAATTTTCGTGTTGTTTACAGCCTAAAAGCTATACGTGTAGCATATTTCAAGTTTATAGCTAATCTGGAAATGGAGAAACATTAATGCCAGTGAGTCAGCCATTTTTCGGGGGGTCTTTAGGGTTAAATATTAAGAAAGTGTGCTTTTTGGAATTTTCCTGTGGTTTCCAGCCTGAAAGCTATACGTGTAGCATATTTCAAGTTTCTAGCTAATCTGGAAGTGGACAAACATTAATGTCAGTGAGTCAGCCCTTTTTCGGAAGGTCTTTAGGGCTAAATATTAAGAAAGTGTGCTTTTTGGAATTTTCCTGTGGTTTACAGCCTAAAAGTTATACGTGTAGCATATTTCAAGTCTCTAGCTAATCTGGAAGTGGACAAACATTAATATCAGTGAGTGAGCCATTTTTCGGAGGCTTCTTAGGGCTAAAAATATAAGAAATGTACTTTTTGGAATTTTCCTGTAGTTTACAGCCTAAAAGCTATACGTGTAGCATATTTCAAGTTTGTAGCTAATCTGGAAGAGGACAAACATTAATGTCAGTGAGTCAACCCATTTTCGGTGGCTTTCTCGGGCTAAAGATTTAAAAAAATGTACTGTTTGGAATTTCCCTGTGGTTTGCAGCCTAAAAGCTATACGTGTAGCATGTTTCAAGTTTGTAGCTAATCTGGAAGTCGACAAACATTAATGACAGTGAGTCAGCCCCTTTTCGGGGGCTTTTTAGGGCTAAAAATTTATAAAATGTACTTTTTGGAATTTTCCTGTAGTTTACAGCCTCAAAGCTATACGTGTAGCATACTTCAAGTTTGTAGCTAATCTGGAAGTCGACAAACATTAATGTCAGTGAGTCAGCCCTTTTTCGGGGGCTTTTTTGGGCTAAAAATTTTAAAAATGTACCTTTTGGAATTATCCTGTGGTTTACAACCTGAAAGCTATACGTGTAGCATATTTCAAGTTTGTAGCTAGTCTGGAAGTGAACAAACATTACTATCAGTGAGTGAGCCCTTTTTCGGGTGGTTTTGAGGGCTAAAAATTTTAAAAATGTACTTTTGGAATTATCCTGTGGTTTACAGCCTAAAAGCTATACGTGTAGCATATTTGAAGTTTGTAGCTAAACTGGAAGTGGACAAACATTAATGTCAGTGAGTCAGCCCTTTTTCGGGGGCTTTTTAGGGCTAAAAATTTATAAAATGTACTTTTTGGAATTTTCCTGTAGTTTACAGCCTAAAAGCTATAGGGCCTACGTGTAGCATATTTCAAGTTTGTAGCTAATTTGGAAGTGGGCAAACATTAGTGTCAGTGAGTGAGCCCATTTTCGGGTGGGTTTTAGGGCTAAAAATTTAAAAAATGTACTTCTTGGAATTTTCCTGTGGTTTGCAGGCTTAAAGCTTTACGTGTAGCATATTTCAAGTTTAAAGCTAATCTGGAAGTGAACAAATATTAATGTTAGTGAGTGAGCCCTTTTTCGGTGGCTTTTTAGGGCTTATAATTTAAAAATGTACTTTTTGGAATTTTCCAGTAGTTTACAGCCTAAAAGCTATACGTGTAGCATATTTCCAGTTTGTAGCTAATCTGGAAGAGGACAAACATTAATGTCAGTGAGTCAGCCCTTTTTCGGGAGCTTTTTACGGCTACAAATTAAAAAATGAATTTTTTGGAATTTTCCTCTAGCCTACAGCCTGAAAGCTATACGTGTAGCATATTTCAAGTTTGTAGCTAATCTGGAAGTGGACAAACATTAATGTCGGTGAGTGAGCCCTTTTTCGGGGGGTTTTTAGGGCTAAAAATTAAGAAAATGTGCTTTTTGGAATTTTCCTGTTGTTTACAGACTAAAAGCTATACGTGTAGCATATTTCAAGTTTCTAGCTAATCTGGAAGTGGACTAACATTAATGTCAGTGAGTGAGCCCTTTTTCGGGCGGTTATTTGGGCTAAAAATTTAAAACACTTACATTTTTCTATTTTCCTGTGTTTTACTGCCTAAAAGCTATACGTGTAGCATATTTCAAGTTTGTAGCTAATCTGGAAGAGGACAAACATTAATGTCAGTGAGTCAGCCCATTTTCGGTGGCTTTCTAGAGCTAAAGATTTAAAAAATGTACTTTTTGGAATTTCCCTGTAGTTTGCTGCCTAATAGCTATACGTGTAGCATATTTCAAGTTTGTAGCTAATCTGGAAGTGGACAAGCATTAACGTCAGTGAGTCATCCCTTTTTCGGAAGGTCTTTAGGGCTAAATATTAAGAAAGTGTGCTTTTTTGAATTTTCCTGTGGTTTACAGCCTAAAAGCTATACGTGTAGCATATTTAAAGGTTCTAGCTAATCTGGAAGTGAACAATTATAAATGTCAGGGAGTGAGCCCTTTTTCGAGTGGTTTTTATGGCTCAATATGTTTAAAATGTACTTTTTGGAATTTTCCTGTGGTTTAAAGCCTAAAAGCTATAGGTGTATCATATTTCAAGTCTCTAGCTAATCTGGAAGTGGACAAACATTAATATCAGTGAGTGAGCCTTTTTTCGAGGGCTTCTTAGGGCTAAAAATATAAAAAAATGTACTTTTTGGAATTCTCCTGTAGTTTACAGCCTAAAAGCTATACGTGTAGCATATTTCAAGTTTGTAGCTAATCTGGAAGAGGTCCAACATTAATATCAGTGAGTCAGCCCATTATCGGTGGCTTTCTAGGCTAAAGATTTAAAAAATGTACTTTTTGGAATTTTCCTGTAGTTTACAGCCTAAAAGCTATAGGTGTAGCATATTTCAAGTTTGTAGCTAATTTGGAAGTGGACAAACATTAGTGTCAGTGAGTGAGACATTTTTCGGGTGGGTTTTAGGGCTAAAAATTTAATAAATGTACTTCTTGGAATTTTCCTATGGTTTACAGCCTTAAAGCTATACGTGTAGCATATTTCAAGTTTTTAGCTAATCTGGAAATGGAGAAACATTAATGCCAGTGAGTCAGCCATTTTTCGGGGGCTTTTTGGGGCTAAAAATTTAGAAAACGTGCTTTTTCGAATTTTCCTATGGTTTACAGCCTAAAAGCTATACGTGTAGCATATTTCAAGTGTGTAGCTAATCTGGAAGTGGACAAACATTAATGTCAGTGAGTCAGTCCTTTTTCGGGGGCTTTTTAGGGCTAAAAATTAAAAAAACGTACTTTTTGGAATTTTCCTGAGGTTTACAGCCTTAAAGCTATACGTGTAGCATATTTCAAGTTTCTAGCTAATCTGGAAGTGGACAAGCATTAGTGTCAGTGAGTCAGCCGTTTTTCAGGGGCTTTTTAGGGCTAAAAATTTAAAAAATTTACTTTTTGGAATTTTCCTGTGTTTTACAGCCTAAAAGCTATACGTGTAGCATATTTCAAGTTTCTAGCTAATCTGGAAGTGAACCAACATTGATGTCAGTGAGTGAGCCCTTTTTCGGGGGCTTTTAGGGCTAAAAATTTAAAAAATGTACTTTTTGGAATTTTCCTGTAGTTCACAGCCTAAAAGCTATACGTGTAGCATATTTCAAGTTTGTAGCATATCTGGATGTGGACAAACATTAATGTCAGTGAGTCAGCCCTTTTTGGGAGCTTTTTAGGGCTACAAATTAAAAAATGTATTTTTTGGAATTTTCCTCTAGCCTACAGCCTGAAGGCTATACGTGTAGCATATTTCACGTTTGTAGCTAATCTGGAAGTGGACAAACATTAATGTCAGTGAGTGCGCCCTTTTTCGGGGGGTTTTTAGGGCTTAAAATTAAGAAAATGTGCTTTTTGGAATTTTCCTGTGATTTACAGACTAAAAGCTATACGTGTAGCATATTTCAAGTCTCTTGCTAATCTGGAAGTGGACAAACATTAATATCAGTGAGAGAGCCCTTTTTCGGAGGCTTCTTAGGGCTAAAAATATAAGAAATGTACTTTTTGGAATTTTCCTGTAGTTTACAGCCTAAAAGCTATACGTGTATCATATTTCAAGTTTGTAGCTAATCTGGAAGAGGACAAACATTAATGTCAGTGAGTCAACCCATTTTCCGTGGCTTTCTAGGGCTAAAGATTTTAAAAAATGTACTTTTTGGAATTTCCCTGTGGTTTGCAGCCTAAAAGCTATACGTGTAGCATGTTTCAAGTTTGTAGCTAATCTGGAAGTCGACTAACATTAATGACAGTGAGTGAGCCCCTTTTCGGGGGCTTTTTAGGGCTAAAAATTTATAAAACATACATTTTGGAATTTTCCGAGTAGTTTTCAGCCTGAAAGCTATACGTGTAGCATATTTCAAGTTTGTAGCTAATCTGGAAGTGGACAAACATTAATGTCAGTGAGTCAGCCCTTTTTCGGGGGTACTTTAGAGCTAAATATTAGGAAAGTGTGTTTTTTGGAATTTTACTGTGGTTTTCAGCCTGAAAGCTATACGTGTAGCATATTTCAAGTTTGTAGTTAATCTGGAAGAGGACAAACATTAATGTCAGTGAGTCAGCCCTTTTTCGGGGGCTTTTTTGGGCTAAAAATTTAAAAAAAGTACTTTTTGGAATTTTCCTCTAGCCTACAGCCTGAAATCTATACGTGTAGCATATTTCACGTTTGTAGCTAATCTGGAAGTGGACAAACATTCATGTCAGTAAATGAGCCCTTTTTCGGGGGGTTTTTAAGGCTAAAAATTAAGAAAATGTGCTTTTTGGAATTTTCCTGTGGTTTACAGACTAAAAGCTATACGTGTAGCATATTTCAAGTTTCTAGCTAATCTGGAAGTGGACTAACATTAATGTCAGTGAGTGAGCCCTTTTTCGGGGGGATTTTAAGGCTAAAAATTAAGAAAATGTGCTTTTTGGAATTTTCCTGTGGTTTACTCCCTAAAAGCTATACGTGTAGCATATTTCAAGTTTTTAGCTAATCTGGAAGATGACAAACATTAATGTAAGTGAGTCAGCCCATTTTCGGTGGCTTTCTAGAGCTAAAGATTTAAAAAACGTACTTTTTGGAATTTCCCTGTAGTTTGAAGCCTAATAGCTATACGTGTAGCATATTTCAAGTTTGTAGCTAATCTGGAAGTAGACAAACATTAATGTCAGTGAGTCAGCTCTTTTTTGGGGGGTCTTTAGGGTTAAATATTAAGAAAGTGTGCTTTTTGGAAATTTCCTGTGGTTTCCACCCTGAAAGCTATACGTGTAGCATAATTCAAGTTTCTATCTAATCTGGAAGTGGACAAGCATTAACGTCAGTGAGTCAGCCCTTTTTCGGAAGGTCTTTAGGGCTAAATATTAAGAAAGTTTGCTTTTTTGAATTTTCCTGTGGTTTACAGCCTAAAAGCTATACGTGTAGCATATTTCAAGTTTGTACCTAATATGGAAGAGGACAAACATTAATGTCAGTGAGTCAGCCCATTTTCGGTGGCTTCCTAGGGCTAAAGATTTAAAAAATGTACTTCTTGTAATTTTCCTTTGGTTTACAGCCTAAAAGCTATACGTGTAGCATATTTCAAGTTTATAGCTAATCTGGAAATGGAGAAACATTAATGCCAGTGAGTCAGCCATTTTTCGGGGGCTTTTTGGGGCTAAAAATTAAGAAAACGTGCTTTTTCGAATTTTCCTGTGGTTTACAGCCAAAAGCTATACGTGTAGCATATTTCAAGTTTGTAGCTAATCTGGAAGTGGACAAATATTAATGTCAGTGAGTCAGCCCTTTTTCAGGGGCTTTTTAGGGCTAAAAATTTAAAAAATGTACTTTTTGGAATTTCACTGTAGTTTGCAGCCTAATAGCTATACGTGTAGCATATTTCAAGTTTGTAGCTAATCTGGAAGTGGACAAACATTAATGTCAGTGAGTCAGCCCTTTTTCGAGAGCTTTTTAGGGCTACAAATTAAAAAATGTATTTTTTGGAATTTTCCTCTAGCCTACAGCCTGAAAGCTATACGTGTAGCATATTTCACGTTTGTAGCTAATCTGGAAGTGGACAAACATTAATGTCAGTGAGTGAGCCCTTTTTCGGGGGGTTTTTAGGGCTAAAAATTAAGAAAATGTGCTTTTTGGAATTTTCCTGTGGTTTAGAGACTAAAAGCTATACGTGTAGCATATTTCAAGTTTCTAGCTAATCTGGAAGTGGACTAACATTAATGTCAGTGAGTGAACCCTTTTTCGGTGGGTTTTTAGGGCTAAAAATTAAGAAAATGTGCTTTTTGGAATTTTCCTGTGGTTTAGAGACTAAAAGCTATAGGTGTATCATATTTCAAGTCTCTAGCTAATCTGGAAGTGGACAAACATTAATATCAGTGAGTGGGCCCTTTTTCGGGTGGTTTTTAGGGCTAGATATTTTAAAAATGTACATTTTTGAATATTCCTGTGGTTTACAGTCTAAAAGCTATACGTGTAGCATATTTCATGTATGTAGCTAATCTGGAAGTTGACAAACATTAATGACAGTGAGTCAGCCCTTTTTCGGGGGCTTTTTAGGGCTAGAAATTTAAAAAATGTACTTTTTGGAATTCTCCTTTAGTTACAGCCTAAAAGCTATACGTGTAGCATATTTCAAGTTTGTAGCTAATTTGGAAGTGGACAAACATTAGTGTCAGTGAGTGAACCCTTTTTCGGGTAGGTTTTAGGGCTAAAAATTAAAAAAATGTACTTCTTGGAATTTTCCTGTGGTTTTCAGCCTAAAAGCAATACGTGTAGCATATTTCAAGTTTTTAGCTAATCTGGAAGTAGACAAACATTAATGTCAGTGAGTCAGCCCTTTTTCGGGGGTACTTTAGGGCTAAATATTAAGAAAGTGTGTTTTTTGGAATTTTCCTGTGGTTTTCGGCCTGAAAGCTATACGTGTAGCATTTTTTCAAGTTTGTAGCTAATCTGGAAGAGGACAAACATTAATGTCAGTGAGTCAGCCTTTTTCGGGGGCTTTTTTGGGCTACAAATTTAAAAAATGTACTTTTTGGAACTTTCCTCTAGCCTACAGCCTGAAATCTATACGTGTAGCATATTTCACGTTTGTAGCTAATCTGGAAGTGGACAAACATTAATGTCAGTGAGTCAGCCCTTTTTCGGGGGGTTTTTAAGGCTAAAAATTAAGAAAATGTGCTTTTTGGAATTTTCCAGTGGTTTACAGACCAAAAGCTATACGTGTAGCATATTTCAAGTTTCTAGCTAATCTGGAAGTGGACTAACATTAATGTCAGTGAGTGAGCCCTTTTTCGGGGGGTTTTATGGGCTAAAAATTTAAAACACGTACATTTTGCTATTTTCCTGTGGTTTACTCCCTAAAAGCTATACGTGTAGCATATTTCAAGTTTGTAGCTAATCTGGAAGATGACAAACATTAATGTCAGTGAGTCAGCCCATTTTCGGTGGCTTTCTAGAGCTAAAGATTTAAAAAACGTACTTTTTGGAATTTCCCTGTAGTTTGCAGCCTAATAGCTATACGTGTAGCATATTTCAAGTTTCTATCTAATCTGGAAGTGGACAAGCATTAACGTCAGTGAGTCAGCCCTTTTTCGGAAGGTCTTTAGGGCTAAATATTAAGAAAGTGTGCTTTTTTGAATTTTCCTGTGGTTTACAGCCTAAACGCTATACGTGTAGCATATTTAAAGGTTCTAGCTAATCTGGAAGTGAACAAACATAAATGTCAGGGAGTGAGCCCTTTTTCGGGTGGTTTTTAGGGCTAAATATTTTTAAAATGTACTTTTTGGAATTTTCCTGTGGTTTAAAGCCTAAAAGCTATAGGTGTATCATATTTCAAGTCTCTAGCTAATCTGGAAGTGGACAAACATTAATATCAGTGAGTCAGCCGTTTTTCGGGGGCTTCTTAGGGCTAAAAATATAAAAAATGTACTTTTTGGAATTTTCCTGTAGTTTACAGACTAAAAGCTATACGTGTAGCATATTTCAAGTTTGTAGCTAATCTGGAAGAGGACAAGCATTAATGTCAGTGAGTGAGCCCTTTTTCGGGGGGTTTTATGGGCTAAAAATTTAAAACACGTACATTTTGCTATTTTCCTGTGGTTTACTCCCTAAAAGCTATACGTGTAGCATATTTCAAGTTTGTAGCTAATCTGGAAGATGACAAACATTAATGTCAGTGAGTCAGCCCATTTTCGGTGGCTTTCTAGAGCTAAAGATTTAAAAAACGTACTTTTTGGAATTTCCCTGTAGTTTGCAGCCTAATAGCTATACGTGTAGCATATTTCAAGTTTCTATCTAATCTGGAAGTGGACAAGCATTAACGTCAGTGAGTCAGCCCTTTTTCGGAAGGTCTTTAGGGCTAAATATTAAGAAAGTGTGCTTTTTTGAATTTTCCTGTGGTTTACAGCCTAAACGCTATACGTGTAGCATATTTAAAGGTTCTAGCTAATCTGGAAGTGAACAAACATAAATGTCAGGGAGTGAGCCCTTTTTCGGGTGGTTTTTAGGGCTAAATATTTTTAAAATGTACTTTTTGGAATTTTCCTGTGGTTTAAAGCCTAAAAGCTATAGGTGTATCATATTTCAAGTCTCTAGCTAATCTGGAAGTGGACAAACATTAATATCAGTGAGTCAGCCGTTTTTCGGGGGCTTCTTAGGGCTAAAAATATAAAAAATGTACTTTTTGGAATTTTCCTGTAGTTTACAGACTAAAAGCTATACGTGTAGCATATTTCAAGTTTGTAGCTAATCTGGAAGAGGACAAGCATTAATGTCAGTGAGTCAGCCCTTTTTCGGTGGCTTTCTAGGGCTAAAGATTTAAAAAATGTACTTTTTGGAATTTTCCTGTAGTTTACAGCCTAAACGCTAAAGGTGTAGCATATTTCAAGTTTGTAGCTAATTTGGAAGTGGACAAACATTAGTGTCAGTGAGTGAGACCTTTTTCGGGTGGGTTTTAGGGCTAAAAATTTAATAAATGTACTTCTTGTAATTTTCCTTTGGTTTACAGCCTAAAAGCTATACGTGTAGCATATTTCAAGTTTATAGCTAATCTGGAAATGGAGAAACATTAATGCCAGTGAGTCAACCATTTTTCGGGGGCTTTTTGGGGCTAAAAATTAAGAAAACGTGCTTTTTCGAATTTTCCTGTGGTTTACAGCCTAAACGCTATACGTGTAGCATATTTCAAGTTTCTAGCTAATCTGGAAGTGAACCTACATTAATGTCAGTGAGTGAGCTTTTTTTCGGGGGCCTTTTAGGGCTAAAAATTTAAAAAATGTACTTTTTGGAATTTTCCTGTAGTTCACAGCCTAAAAGCTATACGTGTAGCATATTTCAAGTTTGTAGCATATCTGGAAGTGGACAAACATTAATGTCAGTGAGTCAGCCCTTTTTCGAGAGCTTTCTAGGGATACAAATTAAGAAAATGTGCTTTTTGGAATTTTCCTGTGGTTTAGAGACTAAAAGCTATACGTGTAGCATATTTCAAGTTTCTAGCTAATCTGGAAGTGGACTAACATTAATGTCAGTGAGTGAGCCCTTTTTCGCGGGGGTTTTTTGGGCTAAAAATTTAAAACACGTACATTTTGCTATTTTCCTGTGGTTTACTCCCTAAAAGCTATACTTGTAGCATATTTCAAGTTTGTAGCTAATCTGGAAGATGACAAACATTAATGTCAGTGAGTCAGCCCATTTTCGGTGGCTTTCTAGAGCTAAAGATTTTAAAAAATGTACTTTTTGGAATTTCCCTGTGGTTTGCAGCCTAAAAGCTATACGTGTAGCATGTTTCAAGTTTGTAGCTAATCTGGAAGTCGGCAAACATTAATGACAGTGAGTCAGCCCCTTTTCGGGGGCTTTTTAGGGCTAAAAATATATAAAATGTACATTTTGGAATTTTCCGAGTAGTTTTCAGCCTGAAAGCTATACGTGTAGCATATTTCAAGTTTGTAGCTAATCCGGAAGTGGACAAACATTAATGTCAGTGAGTCAGCCTTTTTTCGGGGGTACTTTAGGGCTAAATATTAAGAAAGTGTGTTTTTTGGAATTTTCCTGTGGTTTTCGGCCTGAAAGCTATACGTGTAGCATTTTTTCAAGTTTGTAGCTAATCTGGAAGAGGACAAACATTAATGTCAGTGAGTCAGCCTTTTTCGGGGGCTTTTTTGGGCTACAAATTTAAAAAATATACTTTTTGGAACATTCCTCTAGCCTACAGCCTGAAATCTATACGTGTAGCATATTTCACGTTTGTAGCTAATCTGGAAGTGGACAAACATTAATGTCAGTGAGTGAGCCCTTTTTCGGGGGGTTTTTAAGGCTAAAAATTAAGAAAATGTGCTTTTTGGAATTTTCCTGTGGTTTACAGACTAAAAGCTATACGTGTAGCATATTTCAAGTTTCTAGCTAATCTGGAAGTGGACTAACATTAATGTCAGTGAGTGAGCCCTTTTTCGGGGGGTTTTTAAGGCTAAAAATTAAGAAAATGTGCTTTTTGGAATTTTCCTGTGGTTTACTTCCTAAAAGCTATACGTGTAACATATTTCAAGTTTGTAGCTAATCTGGAAGATGACAAACATTAATGTAAGTGAGTCAGCCCATTTTCGGTGGCTTTCTAGAGCTAAAGATTTAAAAAACGTACTTTTTGGAATTTCCCTGTAGTTTGAAGCCTAATAGCTATACGTGTAGCATATTTCAAGTTTGTAGCTAATCTGGAAGTAGACAAACATTAATGTCAGTGAGTCAGCCCTTTTTTGGGGGGTCTTTAGGGTTAAATATTAAGAAAGTGTGCTTTTTGGAAATTTCCTGTGGTTTCCACCCTGAAAGCTATACGTGTAGCATATTTCAAGTTTGTATCTAATCTTGAAGTGGACAAGCATTAACGTCAGTGAGTCAGCCCTTTTTCGGAAGGTCTTTAGGGCTAAATATTAAGAAAGTGTGCTTTTTTGAATTTTCCTGTGGTTTACAGCCTAAAAGCTATACGTGTAGCATATTTAAAGGTTCTAGCTAATCTGGATGTGAACAAACATAAATGTCAGGGAGTGAGCCCTTTTTCGTGTGGTTTTTAGGGCTAAATATTTTTAAAATGTACATTTTGGAATTTTCCTGTGGTTTAAAGCCTAAAAGCTATAGGTGTATCATATTTCAAGTCTCTAGCTAATCTGGAAGTGGACAAACATTAATATCAGTGAGTCAGCCGTTTTTCGGGGGCTTCTTAGGGCTAAAAATATAAAAAATGTACTTTTTGGAATTTGCCTGTAGTTTACAGCCTAAAAGCTATACGTGTAGCATATTTCAAGTTTGTACCTAATATGGAAGAGGACAAACATTAATGTCAGTGAGTCAGCCCATTTTCGGTTTCTTTCTAGGGCTAAAGATTTAAAAAATGTACTTTTTGGAATTTTCCTGTAGTTTACAGCCTAAAAGCTATAGTTGTAGCATATTTCAAGTTTGTAGCTAATTTGGAAGTGGACAAACATTAATGTCAGTGAGTGAGACCTTTCTCGGGTGGGTTTTAGGGCTAAAAATTTAATAAATGTACTTCTTGTAATTTTCCTTTGGTTTACAGCCTTAAAGCTATACGTGTAGCATATTTCAAGTTTATAGCTAATCTGGAAATGGAGAAACATTAATGCCAGTGAGTCAGCCATTTTTCGGGGGCTTTTTGGGGCTAAAAATTAAGAAAACGTGCTTTTTCGAATTTTCCTGTGGTTTACAGCCAAAAGCTATACGTGTAGCATATTTCAAGTTTGTAGCTAATCTGGAAGTGGACAAATATTAATGTCAGTGAGTCAGCCCTTTTTCAGGGGCTTTTTAGGGCTAAAAATTTAAAAAATGTACTTTTTGGAATTTCCCTGTAGTTTGCAGCCTAATAGCTATACGTGTAGCATATTTCAAGTTTGTAGCTAATCTGGAAGTGGACAAACATTAATGTCAGTGAGTCAGCCCTTTTTCGAGAGCTTTTTAGGGCTACAAATTAAAAAATGTATTTTTTGGAATTTTCCTCTAGCCTACAGCCTGGAAGCTCTACGTGTAGCATATTTCAAGTTTGTAGGTAATCTGGAAGTGGACAAACATTAATGTCAGTGAGTGAGCCCTTTTTCGGGTGGTTTTTGGGGCTAAAAATTAAGAAAATGTGCTTTTTGGAATTTTCCTGTGGTTTACAGATTAAAAGCTATACGTGTAGGGTATTTCAAGTTTCTAGCTAATCTGGAAGTGGACTAACATTAATGTCAGTGAGTGAGCCATTTTTCGGAAGGTTTTTTGGGCTAAAAATTTAAACACGTACATTTTGCTATTTTCCTGTGGTTTACTGCCTAAAAGTTATACGTGTAGCATATTTCAAGTTTGTAGCTAATCTGGAAGAGGACAAACATTAATGTCAGTGAGTCAGCCCATTTTCGGTGGCTTTCTAGAGCTAAAGATTTAAAAAATGTACTTTTTGGAATTTCCCTGTGGTGTGCAGCCTAAAAGCTATACGTGTAGCATATTTCAAGTTTGTAGCTAATCTGGAAGTAGACAAACATTAATGTCAGTGAGTCAGCCATTTTTCGGGGGGTCTTTAGGGTTAAATATTAAGAAAGTGTGCTTTTTGGAATTTTCCTGTGGTTTACAGCCTAAAAGTTATACGTGTAGCATATTTCAAGTCTCTAGCTAATCTGGAAGTGGACAAACATTAATATCAGTGAGTGAGCCCTTTTTCGGAGGCTTCTTAGGGCTAAAAATATAATAAATGTACTTTTTGGAATTTTCCTGTAGTTTACAGCCTAAAAGCTATACGTGTAGCATATTTCAAGTTTGTAGCTAATCTGGAAGAGGACAAACATTAATGTCAGTGACTCAACCCATTTTCGGTGGCTTTCTAGGGCTAAAGATTTTAAAAAATGTACTTTTTGGAATTTCCCTGTGGTTTGCAGCCTAAAAGCTATACGTGTAGCATGTTTCAAGTTTGTAGCTAATCTGGAAGTCGGCAAACATTAATGACAGTGAGTCAGCCCCTTTTCGGGGGCTTTTTAGGGCTAAAAATATATAAAATGTACATTTTGGAATTTTCCGAGTAGTTTTCAGCCTGAAAGCTATACGTGTAGCATATTTCAAGTTTGTAGCTAATCCGGAAGTGGACAAACATTAATGTCAGTGAGTCAGCCTTTTTTCGGGGGTACTTTAGGGCTAAATATTAAGAAAGTGTGTTTTTTGGAATTTTCCTGTGGTTTTCGGCCTGAAAGCTATACGTGTAGCATTTTTTCAAGTTTGTAGCTAATCTGGAAGAGGACAAACATTAATGTCAGTGAGTCAGCCCTTTTTCGGGGGTACTTTAGAGCTAAATATTAGGAAAGTGTGTTTTTTGGAATTTTACTGTGGTTTTCAGCCTGAAAGCTATACGTGTAGCATATTTCAAGTTTGTAGTTAATCTGGAAGAGGACAAACATTAATGTCAGTGAGTCAGCCCTTTTTCGGGGGCTTTTTTGGGCTAAAAATTTAAAAAAAGTACTTTTTGGAATTTTCCTCTAGCCTACAGCCTGAAATCTATACGTGTAGCATATTTCACGTTTGTAGCTAATCTGGAAGTGGACAAACATTCATGTCAGTAAATGAGCCCTTTTTCGGGGGGTTTTTAAGGCTAAAAATTAAGAAAATGTGCTTTTTGGAATTTTCCTGTGGTTTACAGACTAAAAGCTATACGTGTAGCATATTTCAAGTTTCTAGCTAATCTGGAAGTGGACTAACATTAATGTCAGTGAGTGAGCCCTTTTTCGGAGGGATTTTAAGGCTAAAAATTAAGAAAATGTGCTTTTTGGAATTTTCCTGTGGTTTACTCCCTAAAAGCTATACGTGTAGCATATTTCAAGTTTTTAGCTAATCTGGAAGATGACAAACATTAATGTAAGTGAGTCAGCCCATTTTCGGTGGCTTTCTAGAGCTAAAGATTTAAAAAACGTACTTTTTGGAATTTCCCTGTAGTTTGAAGCCTAATAGCTATACGTGTAGCATATTTCAAGTTTGTAGCTAATCTGGAAGTAGACAAACATTAACGTCAGTGAGTCAGCCCTTTTTCGGAAGGTCTTTAGGGCTAAATATTAAGAAAGTTTGCTTTTTTGAATTTTCCTGTGGTTTACAGCCTAAAAGCTATACGTGTAGCATATTTCAAGTTTGTACCTAATATGGAAGAGGACAAACATTAATGTCAGTGAGTCAGCCCATTTTCGGTGGCTTCCTAGGGCTAAAGATTTAAAAAATGTACTTCTTGTAATTTTCCTTTGGTTTACAGCCTAAAAGCTATACGTGTAGCATATTTCAAGTTTATAGCTAATCTGGAAATGGAGAAACATTAATGCCAGTGAGTCAGCCATTTTTCGGGGGCTTTTTGGGGCTAAAAATTAAGAAAACGTGCTTTTTCGAATTTTCCTGTGGTTTACAGCCAAAAGCTATACGTGTAGCATATTTCAAGTTTGTAGCTAATCTGGAAGTGGACAAATATTAATGTCAGTGAGTCAGCCCTTTTTCAGGGGCTTTTTAGGGCTAAAAATTTAAAAAATGTACTTTTTGGAATTTCACTGTAGTTTGCAGCCTAATAGCTATACGTGTAGCATATTTCAAGTTTGTAGCTAATCTGGAAGTGGACAAACATTAATGTCAGTGAGTCAGCCCTTTTTCGAGAGCTTTTTAGGGCTACAAATTAAAAAATGTATTTTTTGGAATTTTCCTCTAGCCTACAGCCTGAAAGCTATACGTGTAGCATATTTCACGTTTGTAGCTAATCTGGAAGTGGACAAACATTAATGTCAGTGAGTGAGCCCTTTTTCGGGGGGTTTTTAGGGCTAAAAATTAAGAAAATGTGCTTTTTGGAATTTTCCTGTGGTTTAGAGACTAAAAGCTATACGTGTAGCATATTTCAAGTTTCTAGCTAATCTGGAAGTGGACTAACATTAATGTCAGTGAGTGAGCCCTTTTTCGGTGGGTTTTTAGGGCTAAAAATTAAGAAAATGTGCTTTTTGGAATTTTCCTGTGGTTTAGAGACTAAAAGCTATAGGTGTATCATATTTCAAGTCTCTAGCTAATCTGGAAGTGGACAAACATTAATATCAGTGAGTGGGCCCTTTTTCGGGTGGTTTTTAGGGCTAGATATTTTAAAAATGTACATTTTTGAATATTCCTGTGGTTTACAGTCTAAAAGCTATACGTGTAGCATATTTCATGTATGTAGCTAATCTGGAAGTTGACAAACATTAATGACAGTGAGTCAGCCCTTTTTCGGGGGCTTTTTAGGGCTAGAAATTTAAAAAATGTACTTTTTGGAATTCTCCTTTAGTTACAGCCTAAAAGCTATACGTGTAGCATATTTCAAGTTTGTAGCTAATTTGGAAGTGGACAAACATTAGTGTCAGTGAGTGAACCCTTTTTCGGGTAGGTTTTAGGGCTAAAAATTAAAAAAATGTACTTCTTGGAATTTTCCTGTGGTTTTCAGCCTAAAAGCTATACGTGTAGCATATTTCAAGTTTTTAGCTAATCTGGAAGTAGACAAACATTAATGTCAGTGAGTCAGCCATTTTTCGGGGGTACTTTAGGGCTAAATATTAAGAAAGTGTGTTTTTTGGAATTTTCCTGTGGTTTTCGGCCTGAAAGCTATACGTGTAGCATTTTTTCAAGTTTGTAGCTAATCTGGAAGAGGACAAACATTAATGTCAGTGAGTCAGCCTTTTTCGGGGGCTTTTTTGGGCTACAAATTTAAAAAATGTACTTTTTGGAACTTTCCTCTAGCCTACAGCCTGAAATCTATACGTGTAGCATATTTCACGCTTGTAGCTAATCTGGAAGTGGACAAACATTAATGTCAGTGAGTCAGCCCTTTTTCGGGGGGTTTTTAAGGCTAAAAATTAAGAAAATGTGCTTTTTGGAATTTTCCAGTGGTTTACAGACCAAAAGCTATACGTGTAGCATATTTCAAGTTTCTAGCTAATCTGGAAGTGGACTAACATTAATGTCAGTGAGTGAGCCCTTTTTCGGGGGGTTTTATGGGCTAAAAATTTAAAACACGTACATTTTGCTATTTTCCTGTGGTTTACTCCCTAAAAGCTATACGTGTAGCATATTTCAAGTTTGTAGCTAATCTGGAAGATGACAAACATTAATGTCAGTGAGTCAGCCCATTTTCGGTGGCTTTCTAGAGCTAAAGATTTAAAAAACGTACTTTTTGGAATTTCCCTGTAGTTTGCAGCCTAATAGCTATACGTGTAGCATATTTCAAGTTTCTATCTAATCTGGAAGTGGACAAGCATTAACGTCAGTGAGTCAGCCCTTTTTCGGAAGGTCTTTAGGGCTAAATATTAAGAAAGTGTGCTTTTTTGAATTTTCCTGTGGTTTACAGCCTAAACGCTATACGTGTAGCATATTTAAAGGTTCTAGCTAATCTGGAAGTGAACAAACATAAATGTCAGGGAGTGAGCCCTTTTTCGGGTGGTTTTTAGGGCTAAATATTTTTAAAATGTACTTTTTGGAATTTTCCTGTGGTTTAAAGCCTAAAAGCTATAGGTGTATCATATTTCAAGTCTCTAGCTAATCTGGAAGTGGACAAACATTAATATCAGTGAGTCAGCCGTTTTTCGGGGGCTTCTTAGGGCTAAAAATATAAAAAATGTACTTTTTGGAATTTTCCTGTAGTTTACAGACTAAAAGCTATACGTGTAGCATATTTCAAGTTTGTAGCTAATCTGGAAGAGGACAAGCATTAATGTCAGTGAGTGAGCCCTTTTTCGGGGGGTTTTATGGGCTAAAAATTTAAAACACGTACATTTTGCTATTTTCCTGTGGTTTACTCCCTAAAAGCTATACGTGTAGCATATTTCAAGTTTGTAGCTAATCTGGAAGATGACAAACATTAATGTCAGTGAGTCAGCCCATTTTCGGTGGCTTTCTAGAGCTAAAGATTTAAAAAACGTACTTTTTGGAATTTCCCTGTAGTTTGCAGCCTAATAGCTATACGTGTAGCATATTTCAAGTTTCTATCTAATCTGGAAGTGGACAAGCATTAACGTCAGTGAGTCAGCCCTTTTTCGGAAGGTCTTTAGGGCTAAATATTAAGAAAGTGTGCTTTTTTGAATTTTCCTGTGGTTTACAGCCTAAACGCTATACGTGTAGCATATTTAAAGGTTCTAGCAAATCTGGAAGTGAACAAACATAAATGTCAGGGAGTGAGCCCTTTTTCGGGTGGTTTTTAGGGCTAAATATTTTTAAAATGTACTTTTTGGAATTTTCCTGTGGTTTAAAGCCTAAAAGCTATAGGTGTATCATATTTCAAGTCTCTAGCTAATCTGGAAGTGGACAAACATTAATATCAGTGAGTCAGCCGTTTTTCGGGGGCTTCTTAGGGCTAAAAATATAAAAAATGTACTTTTTGGAATTTTCCTGTAGTTTACAGACTAAAAGCTATACGTGTAGCATATTTCAAGTTTGTAGCTAATCTGGAAGAGGACAAGCATTAATGTCAGTGAGTCAGCCCTTTTTCGGTGGCTTTCTAGGGCTAAAGATTTAAAAAATGTACTTTTTGGAATTTTCCTGTAGTTTACAGCCTAAACGCTAAAGGTGTAGCATATTTCAAGTTTGTAGCTAATTTGGAAGTGGACAAACATTAGTGTCAGTGAGTGAGACCTTTTTCGGGTGGGTTTTAGGGCTAAAAATTTAATAAATGTACTTCTTGTAATTTTCCTTTGGTTTACAGCCTAAAAGCTATACGTGTAGCATATTTCAAGTTTATAGCTAATCTGGAAATGGAGAAACATTAATGCCAGTGAGTCAACCATTTTTCGGGGGCTTTTTGGGGCTAAAAATTAAGAAAACGTGCTTTTTCGAATTTTCCTGTGGTTTACAGCCTAAACGCTATACGTGTAGCATATTTCAAGTTTCTAGCTAATCTGGAAGTGAACCTACATTAATGTCAGTGAGTGAGCTTTTTTTCGGGGGCCTTTTAGGGCTAAAAATTTAAAAAATGTACTTTTTGGAATTTTCCTGTAGTTCACAGCCTAAAAGCTATACGTGTAGCATATTTCAAGTTTGTAGCATATCTGGAAGTGGACAAACATTAATGTCAGTGAGTCAGCCCTTTTTCGAGAGCTTTCTAGGGATACAAATTAAGAAAATGTGCTTTTTGGAATTTTCCTGTGGTTTAGAGACTAAAAGCTATACGTGTAGCATATTTCAAGTTTCTAGCTAATCTGGAAGTGGACTAACATTAATGTCAGTGAGTGAGCCCTTTTTCGCGGGGGTTTTTTGGGCTAAAAATTTAAAACACGTACATTTTGCTATTTTCCTGTGGTTTACTCCCTAAAAGCTATACTTGTAGCATATTTCAAGTTTGTAGCTAATCTGGAAGATGACAAACATTAATGTCAGTGAGTCAGCCCATTTTCGGTGGCTTTCTAGAGCTAAAGATTTTAAAAAATGTACTTTTTGGAATTTCCCTGTGGTTTGCAGCCTAAAAGCTATACGTGTAGCATGTTTCAAGTTTGTAGCTAATCTGGAAGTCGGCAAACATTAATGACAGTGAGTCAGCCCCTTTTCGGGGGCTTTTTAGGGCTAAAAATATATAAAATGTACATTTTGGAATTTTCCGAGTAGTTTTCAGCCTGAAAGCTATACGTGTAGCATATTTCAAGTTTGTAGCTAATCCGGAAGTGGACAAACATTAATGTCAGTGAGTCAGCCTTTTTTCGGGGGTACTTTAGGGCTAAATATTAAGAAAGTGTGTTTTTTGGAATTTTCCTGTGGTTTTCGGCCTGAAAGCTATACGTGTAGCATTTTTTCAAGTTTGTAGCTAATCTGGAAGAGGACAAACATTAATGTCAGTGAGTCAGCCTTTTTCGGGGGCTTTTTTGGGCTACAAATTTAAAAAATATACTTTTTGGAACTTTCCTCTAGCCTACAGCCTGAAATCTATACGTGTAGCATATTTCACGTTTGTAGCTAATCTGGAAGTGGACAAACATTAATGTCAGTGAGTGAGCCCTTTTTCGGGGGGTTTTTAAGGCTAAAAATTAAGAAAATGTGCTTTTTGGAATTTTCCTGTGGTTTACAGACTAAAAGCTATACGTGTAGCATATTTCAAGTTTCTAGCTAATCTGGAAGTGGACTAACATTAATGTCAGTGAGTGAGCCCTTTTTCGGGGGGTTTTTAAGGCTAAAAATTAAGAAAATGTGCTTTTTGGAATTTTCCTGTGGTTTACTCCCTAAAAGCTATACGTGTAACATATTTCAAGTTTGTAGCTAATCTGGAAGATGACAAACATTAATGTAAGTGAGTCAGCCCATTTTCGGTGGCTTTCTAGAGCTAAAGATTTAAAAAACGTACTTTTTGGAATTTCCCTGTAGTTTGAAGCCTAATAGCTATACGTGTAGCATATTTCAAGTTTGTAGCTAATCTGGAAGTAGACAAACATTAATGTCAGTGAGTCAGCCCTTTTTTGGGGGGTCTTTAGGGTTAAATATTAAGAAAGTGTGCTTTTTGGAAATTTCCTGTGGTTTCCACCCTGAAAGCTATACGTGTAGCATATTTCAAGTTTCTATCTAATCTTGAAGTGGACAAGCATTAACGTCAGTGAGTCAGCCCTTTTTCGGAAGGTCTTTAGGGCTAAATATTAAGAAAGTGTGCTTTTTTGAATTTTCCTGTGGTTTACAGCCTAAAAGCTATACGTGTAGCATATTTAAAGGTTCTAGCTAATCTGGATGTGAACAAACATAAATGTCAGGGAGTGAGCCCTTTTTCGTGTGGTTTTTAGGGCTAAATATTTTTAAAATGTACATTTTGGAATTTTCCTGTGGTTTAAAGCCTAAAAGCTATAGGTGTATCATATTTCAAGTCTCTAGCTAATCTGGAAGTGGACAAACATTAATATCAGTGAGTCAGCCGTTTTTCGGGGGCTTCTTAGGGCTAAAAATATAAAAAATGTACTTTTTGGAATTTGCCTGTAGTTTACAGCCTAAAAGCTATACGTGTAGCATATTTCAAGTTTGTACCTAATATGGAAGAGGACAAACATTAATGTCAGTGAGTCAGCCCATTTTCGGTTTCTTTCTAGGGCTAAAGATTTAAAAAATGTACTTTTTGGAATTTTCCTGTAGTTTACAGCCTAAAAGCTATAGTTGTAGCATATTTCAAGTTTGTAGCTAATTTGGAAGTGGACAAACATTAATGTCAGTGAGTGAGACCTTTCTCGGGTGGGTTTTAGGGCTAAAAATTTAATAAATGTACTTCTTGTAATTTTCCTTTGGTTTGCAGCCTTAAAGCTATACGTGTAGCATATTTTAAGTTTATAGCTAATCTGGAAATGGAGAAACATTAATGCCAGTGAGTCAGCCATTTTTCGGGGGCTTTTTGGGGCTAAAAATTAAGAAAACGTGCTTTTTCGAATTTTCCTGTGGTTTACAGCCAAAAGCTATACGTGTAGCATATTTCAAGTTTGTAGCTAATCTGGAAGTGGACAAATATTAATGTCAGTGAGTCAGCCCTTTTTCAGGGGCTTTTTAGGGCTAAAAATTTAAAAAATGTACTTTTTGGAATTTCCCTGTAGTTTGCAGCCTAATAGCTATACGTGTAGCATATTTCAAGTTTGTAGCTAATCTGGAAGTGGACAAACATTAATGTCAGTGAGTCAGCCCTTTTTCGAGAGCTTTTTAGGGCTACAAATTAAAAAATGTATTTTTTGGAATTTTCCTCTAGCCTACAGCCTGGAAGCTCTACGTGTAGCATATTTCAAGTTTGTAGGTAATCTGGAAGTGGACAAACATTAATGTCAGTGAGTGAGCCCTTTTTCGGGTGGTTTTTGGGGCTAAAAATTAAGAAAATGTGCTTTTTGGAATTTTCCTGTGGTTTACAGATTAAAAGCTATACGTGTAGGGTATTTCAAGTTTCTAGCTAATCTGGAAGTGGACTAACATTAATGTCAGTGAGTGAGCCATTTTTCGGAAGGTTTTTTGGGCTAAAAATTTAAACACGTACATTTTGCTATTTTCCTGTGGTTTACTGCCTAAAAGTTATACGTGTAGCATATTTCAAGTTTGTAGCTAATCTGGAAGAGGACAAACATTAATGTCAGTGAGTCAGCCCATTTTCGGTGGCTTTCTAGAGCTAAAGATTTAAAAAATGTACTTTTTGGAATTTCCCTGTGGTGTGCAGCCTAAAAGCTATACGTGTAGCATATTTCAAGTTTGTAGCTAATCTGGAAGTAGACAAACATTAATGTCAGTGAGTCAGCCATTTTTCGGGGGGTCTTTAGGGTTAAATATTAAGAAAGTGTGCTTTTTGGAATTTTCCTGTGGTTTACAGCCTAAAAGTTATACGTGTAGCATATTTCAAGTCTCTAGCTAATCTGGAAGTGGACAAACATTAATATCAGTGAGTGAGCCCTTTTTCGGAGGCTTCTTAGGGCTAAAAATATAATAAATGTACTTTTTGGAATTTTCCTGTAGTTTACAGCCTAAAAGCTATACGTGTAGCATATTTCAAGTTTGTAGCTAATCTGGAAGAGGACAAACATTAATGTCAGTGACTCAACCCATTTTCGGTGGCTTTCTAGGGCTAAAGATTTTAAAAAATGTACTTTTTGGAATTTCCCTGTGGTTTGCAGCCTAAAAGCTATACGTGTAGCATGTTTCAAGTTTGTAGCTAATCTGGAAGTCGGCAAACATTAATGACAGTGAGTCAGCCCCTTTTCGGGGGCTTTTTAGGGCTAAAAATATATAAAATGTACATTTTGGAATTTTCCGAGTAGTTTTCAGCCTGAAAGCTATACGTGTAGCATATTTCAAGTTTGTAGCTAATCCGGAAGTGGACAAACATTAATGTCAGTGAGTCAGCCTTTTTTCGGGGGTACTTTAGGGCTAAATATTAAGAAAGTGTGTTTTTTGGAATTTTCCTGTGGTTTTCGGCCTGAAAGCTATACGTGTAGCATTTTTTCAAGTTTGTAGCTAATCTGGAAGAGGACAAACATTAATGTCAGTGAGTCAGCCTTTTTCGGGGGCTTTTTTGGGCTACAAATTTAAAAAATGTACTTTTTGGAACTTTCCTCTAGCCTACAGCCTGAAATCTATACGTGTAGCATATTTCACGTTTGTAGCTAATCTGGAAGTGGACAAGCATTAGTGTCAGTGAGTCAGCCGTTTTTCAGGAACTTTTTAGGGCTAAAAATTTTAAAAATGTACTTTTTGGAATTTTCCTGTGCTTTACAGCCTAAACGCTATACGTGTAGCATATTTCAAGTTTCTAGCTAATCTGGAAGTGAACCTACATTAATGTCAGTGAGTGAGCTTTTTTTCGGGGGCCTTTTAGGGCTAAAAATTTAAAAAATGTACTTTTTGGAATTTTCCTGTAGTTCACAGCCTAAAAGCTATACGTGTAGCATATTTCAAGTTTGTAGCATATCTGGAAGTGGACAAACATTAATGTCAGTGAGTCAGCCCTTTTTCGAGAGCTTTCTAGGGATACAAATTAAGAAAATGTGCTTTTTGGAATTTTCCTGTGGTTTAGAGACTAAAAGCTATACGTGTAGCATATTTCAAGTTTCTAGCTAATCTGGAAGTGGACTAACATTAATGTCAGTGAGTGAGCCCTTTTTCGCGGGGGTTTTTTGGGCTAAAAATTTAAAACACGTACATTTTGCTATTTTCCTGTGGTTTACTCCCTAAAAGCTATACTTGTAGCATATTTCAAGTTTGTAGCTAATCTGGAAGATGACAAACATTAATGTCAGTGAGTCAGCCCATTTTCGGTGGCTTTCTAGAGCTAAAGATTTAAAAAACGTACTTTTTGGAATTTCCCTGTGGTTTGCAGCCTAAAAGCTATACGTGTAGCATATTTCAAGTTTGTAGCTAATCTGGAAGTGGACAAACATTAATGTCAAGGAGTGAGCCCTTTTTCGGGTGGTTTTTAGGGCTAAATATTTTTAAAATGTACTTTTTGGAATTTTCCTGTAGTTTAAAGCCTAAAAGCTATACGTGTAGCATATTTCATGTTTGTAGCTAATCTGGAAGTTGACAAACATTAATGACAGGGAGTCAGCCCTTTTTCGGGGGCTTTTTAGGGCTAGAAATTTAAAAAATGTACTTTTTGAAATTTTCCTGTAGTTTACAGCCTAAAAGCTATACGTGTAGCATATTTCAAGTTTGTATCTAATTTGGAAGTGGACAATCATTAGTGTCAGTGAGTGAACCCTTTTCGGGTAGGTTTTAGTTCTAAAAATTAAAAAAATGTACTTCTTGGAATTTTCCTGTGCTTTACGGCCTAAAAGCTATACGTGTAGCATATTTCAAGTTTATAGCTAATCTGGAAATGGAGAAACATTAATGTGAGTGAGTCAGCCCTTTTTCGGGGGCTTTTTAGAGCTAAAAATTTAAAAAATGTACTTTTTGGAATTTTCCTGAGGTTTATAGCCTTAAAGCTATACATGTAGCATATTTCAAGTTTGTAGCTAATCTGGAAGTAGACAAACATTAATGTCAGTGAGTCAGCCCTTTTTCGGGGGGTCTTTAGGGTTAAATATTAAGAAAGTGTGCTTTTTGGAATTTTCCTCTGATTTCCAGCCTGAAAGCTATACGTGTAGCATATTTCAAGTTTCTAGCTAATCTTCAAGTGGACAAGCATTAATGTCAGGGAGTGAGCCCTTTTTCGGGTGGTTTTTAGGGCTAAATATTTTTGAAATGTACTTTTTGCAATTTTCCTGAGGTTTAAAGCCTAAAAGCTATAGGTGTATCATATTTCAAGTCTCTAGCTAATCTGGAAGTGGACAAACATTAATATCAGAGAGTGAGCCCCTTTTCGGGGGCTTCTTAGGGCTAAAAATATAAAAATTGTACATTTTGGAAATTTCCTGTAGTTTACAGCCTAAAAGCTATACGTGTAGCATATTTCAAGTTTGTAGCTAATCTGGAAGTGGACAAACATTAATGTCAGTGAGTCAGCCCTTTTTCGGGGGGGTTTTATGGCTAAGCATTAGGAAAACGTGCTTTTTGGAATTTTCCTCTGGTTTACAGCCTAATAGCTATACGTGTAGCATATTTCAAGTTTCTAGCTAATCTGGAAGTGGACAAACATTAATATTAGTGAGTCAGCCGTTTTTCGGGGGCTTTTTAGGGCTGAAAATTAAAAAATGTACTTTTTTGGAATTTTCCTGTAGTTTACAGCCTAAAAGCTATACGTGTAGTATATTTCAAGTTTGTAGCTAATCTGGAAGAGGACAAACATTAATGTCAGTGAGTCAGCTCATTTTCGGTGGCTTTCTAGGGCTAAACATTTAAAAAATGTACGTTTTGGAATTTTCCTGTAGTTTACAGCCTAAAAACTATAGGTGTAGCATATTTCACGTTTGTGGCTAATTTGGAAGTGGACAAACATTAGTGTCAGTGAGTGAGCCCTTTTTCGGGTGGGGTTTAAGGCTAAAAATTTAAAAAATGTGCTTCTTGGAATTTTCATGTTGTTTACAGCCTAAAAGCTATACGTGTAGCATATTTAAAGGTTCTAGCTAATCTGGAAGTGAACAAACATAAATGTCAGGGAGTGAGCCCTTTTTCGGGTGGTTTTTAGGGATAAATATTTTTAAAATGTACTTTTTGCAATTTTCCTGTGGTTTAAAGCCTAAAAGCTATAGGTGTATCATATTTCAAGTCTCTAGCTAATCTGGAAGTGGACAAACATTAATATCAGTGAGTGAGCCCTTTTTCGGGGGCTTCTTAGGGCTAAAAATATAAAAAACGTACTTTTTGGAATTTTCATGTGCTTTACAGCCTAAAAGCTATACGTGTAGCATATTTCAAGTTTCTAGCTTATCTGTAAGTGAACCAACATTAATGTCAGTGAGTGAGCCCTTTTTCGGGGGCCTTTTAGGGCTAAAAATTTAAAAAATGTACTTTTTGGAATTTTCCTGTAGTTCACAGCCTAAAAGCTATACGTGTAGCATATTTCAAGTTTGTAGCTTATCTGGAAGTGGACAAACATTAAAGTCAGTGAGTCAGCCCTTTTTCGGGGGGTTTTATGGCTAAGCATTGGGAAAACGTGCTTTTTGGAATTTTCCTCTGGTTTACAGCCTAATAGCTATACGTGTAGCATATTTCAAGTTTCTAGCTAATCTGGAAGTGGACAAACATTAATAAAAGTGAGTCAGCCGTTTTTCGGGGGCTTTTTAGGGCTGAAAATTAAAAAATGTACTTTTTTGGATTCTCCTGTGGTTTACAGCCTAGAAGCTATATGTGTAGTATATTTTAAGTTTGTAACTAATTTGGAAGTGGGCAAACATTAGTGTCAGTGAGTGAGCCCATTTTTCGGGTGGGTTTTAGGGCTACAAATTAAAAAATGTATTTTTTGGAATTTTCCTCTAGCCTACAGCCTGGAAGCTATACGAGTAGCATATTTCAAGTTTTTAGGTAATCTGGAAGTGGACAAACATTATTGTCAGTGAGTGAGCCCTTTTTCGGGGGGTTTTTGGGGCTAAAAATTAAGAAAATGTGCTTTTTGGAATTTTCCTGTGGTTTACAGACTAAAAGCTATACGTGTAGGGTATTTCAAGTTTCTAGCTAATCTGGAAGTGGACTAACATTAATGTCAGTGAGTGAACCATTTTTCGTGGGGTGTTTTGGGCTAAAAATTTAAAACACGTACATTTTGCTATTTTCCTGTGGTTTACTGCCTAAAAGCTATACGTGTAGCATATTTCAAGTTTGTAGCTAATCTGGAAGAGGACAAACATTAATGTCAGTGATTCAGCCCATTTTCGGTGGCTTTCTAGAGCTAAAGATTTAAAAAATGTACTTTTTGGAATTTCCCTGTGGTTTGCAGCCTAAAAGCTATACGTGTAGCATATTTCAAGTTTGTAGCTAATCTGGAAGTGGACAAACATTAATGACAGTGAGTCAGCCCCTTTTCGGGGGCTTTTTAGGGCTAAAAATTTATAAAATGTACATTTTGGAATTTTCCGAGTAGTTTTCAGCCTGAAAGCTATACGTGTAGCATATTTCAAGTTTGTAGCTCATCTGGAAGTGGACAAACATTAATGTCAGTGAGTCAGCCATTTTTCGGGGGTACTTTAGGGCTAAATATTAAGATAGTGTGTTTTTTGGAATTTTCCTGTGGTTTTCAGCCTGATAGGTATACGTGTAGCATATTTCAAGTTTGTAGCTAATCTGGAAGAGGACAAGCATTAATGTCTGTGAGTCAGCCCTTTTTCGGGGGCTTTTTTGGGCTAAAAATTTAAAAAATTTACTTTTTGGAATTTTCCTCTAGCCTACAGCCTGAAAGCTATACGTGTAGCATATTTCACGTTTGTAGCTAATCTGGAAATGGACAAACATTAATGTCAGTGAGTCAGCCCTTTTTCGGGGGGTTTTTGGCTAAAAATTAAGAAAATGTGCTTTTTGGAATTTTCCTGTGGTTTACAGACTAAAAGCTATACGTGTAGCATATTTCAAGTTTCTAGCTAATCTGGAAGTGGCCTAACATTAATGTCAGTGAGTGAGCCCTTTTTCGGGGGGTTTTATGGGCTAAAAATTTAAAACACGTACATTTTGCTATTTTCCTGTGGTTTACTCCCTAAAAGCTATACGTGTAGCATATTTCAAGTTTGTAGCTAATCTGGAAGATGACAAACATTAATGTCAGTGAGTCAGCCCATTTTCGGTGGCTTTCTAGAGCTAAAGATTTAAAAAACGTACTTTTTGGAATTTCCCTGTAGTTTGCAGCCTAATAGCTATACGTGTAGCATATTTCAAGTTTCTATCTAATCTGGAAGTGGACAAGCATTAACGTCAGTGAGTCAGCCCTTTTTCGGAAGGTCTTTAGGGCTAAATATTAAGAAAGTGTGCTTTTTTGAATTTTCCTGTGGTTTACAGCCTAAAAGCTATACGTGTAGCATATTTAAAGGTTCTAGCTAATCTGGAAGTGAACAAACATAAATGTCAGGGAGTGAGCCCTTTTTCGGGTGTTTTTTAGGGCTAAATATTTTTAAAATGTACTTTTTGGAATTTTCCTGTGGTTTAAAGCCTAAAAGCTATAGGTGTATCATATTTCAAGTCTCTAGCTAATCTGGAAGTGGACAAACATTAATATCAGTGAGTCAGCCGTTTTTCGGGGGCTTCTTAGGGCTAAAAATATAAAAAATGTACTTTTTGGAATTTTCCTGTAGTTTACAGACTAAAAGCTATACGTGTAGCATATTTCAAGTTTGTAGCTAATCTGGAAGAGGACAAGCATTAATGTCAGTGAGTCAGCCCTTTTTCGGTGGCTTTCTAGGGCTAAAGATTTAAAAAATGTACTTTTTGGAATTTTCCTGTAGTTTACAGCCTAAAAGCTAAAGGTGTAGCATATTTCAAGTTTGTAGCTAATTTGGAAGTGGACAAACATTAGTGTCAGTGAGTGAGACCTTTTTCGGGTGGGTTTTAGGGCTAAAAATTTAATAAATGTACTTCTTGTAATTTTCCTTTGGTTTACAGCCTAAAAGCTATACGTGTAGCATATTTCAAGTTTATAGCTAATCTGGAAATGGAGAAACATTAATGCCAGTGAGTCAACCATTTTTCGGGGGCTTTTTGGGGCTAAAAATTAAGAAAACGTGCTTTTTCGAATTTTCCTGTGGTTTACAGCCAAAAGCTATACGTGTAGCATATTTCAAGTTTGTAGCTAATCTGGAAGTGGACAAACATTAATGTCAGTGAGTCAGCCCTTTTTCAGGGGCTTTTTAGGGCTAAAAATTTAAAAAATGTACTTTTTGGAATTTTCCTGAGGTTTACAGCCTTAAAGCTATACGTGTAGCATATTTCAAGTTTCTAGCTAATCTGGAAGTGGACAAGCATTAGTGTCAGTGAGTCAGCCGTTTTTCAGGAACTTTTTAGGGCTAAAAATTTTAAAAATGTACTTTTTGGAATTTTCCTGTGCTTTACAGCCTAAACGCTATACGTGTAGCATATTTCAAGTTTCTAGCTAATCTGGAAGTGAACCTACATTAATGTCAGTGAGTGAGCTTTTTTTCGGGGGCCTTTTAGGGCTAAAAATTTAAAAAATGTACTTTTTGGAATTTTCCTGTAGTTCACAGCCTAAAAGCTATACGTGTAGCATATTTCAAGTTTGTAGCATATCTGGAAGTGGACAAACATTAATGTCAGTGAGTCAGCCCTTTTTCGAGAGCTTTCTAGGGATACAAATTAAGAAAATGTGCTTTTTGGAATTTTCCTGTGGTTTAGAGACTAAAAGCTATACGTGTAGCATATTTCAAGTTTCTAGCTAATCTGGAAGTGGACTAACATTAATGTCAGTGAGTGAGCCCTTTTTCGCGGGGTTTTTTTGGGCTAAAAATTTAAAACACGTACATTTTGCTATTTTCCTGTGGTTTACTCCCTAAAAGCTATACTTGTAGCATATTTCAAGTTTGTAGCTAATCTGGAAGATGACAAACATTAATGTCAGTGAGTCAGCCCATTTTCGGTGGCTTTCTAGAGCTAAAGATTTTAAAAAATGTACTTTTTGGAATTTCCCTGTGGTTTGCAGCCTAAAAGCTATACGTGTAGCATGTTTCAAGTTTGTAGCTAATCTGGAAGTCGGCAAACATTAATGACAGTGAGTCAGCCCCTTTTCGGGGGCTTTTTAGGGCTAAAAATATATAAAATGTACATTTTGGAATTTTCCGAGTAGTTTTCAGCCTGAAAGCTATACGTGTAGCATATTTCAAGTTTGTAGCTAATCCGGAAGTGGACAAACATTAATGTCAGTGAGTCAGCCTTTTTTCGGGGGTACTTTAGGGCTAAATATTAAGAAAGTGTGTTTTTTGGAATTTTCCTGTGGTTTTCGGCCTGAAAGCTATACGTGTAGCATTTTTTCAAGTTTGTAGCTAATCTGGAAGAGGACAAACATTAATGTCAGTGAGTCAGCCTTTTTCGGGGGCTTTTTTGGGCTACAAATTTAAAAAATGTACTTTTTGGAACTTTCCTCTAGCCTACAGCCTGAAATCTATACGTGTAGCATATTTCACGTTTGTAGCTAATCTGGAAGTGGACAAACAGTGTCAGTGAGTGAGCCCTTTTTCGGGGGGTTTTTAAGGCTAAAAATTAAGAAAATGTGCTTTTTGGAATTTTCCTGTGGTTTACAGACTAAAAGCTATACGTGTAGCATATTTCAAGTTTCTAGCTAATCTGGAAGTGGACTAACATTAATGTCAGTGAGTGAGATCTTTTTCGGGGGGTTTTATGGGCTAAAAATTTAAAACACGTACATTTTGCTATTTTCCTGTGGTTTACTCCCTAAAAGCTATACGTGTAGCATATTTCAAGTTTGTAGCTAATCTGGAAGATGACAAACATTAATGTCAGTGAGTCAGCCCATTTTCGGTGGCTTTCTAGAGCTAAAGATTTAAAAAACGTACTTTTTGGAATTTCCCTGTAGTTTGCAGCCTAATAGCTATACGTGTAGCATATTTCAAGTTTCTATCTAATCTGGAAGTGGACAAGCATTAACGTCAGTGAGTCAGCCCTTTTTCGGAAGGTCTTTAGGGCTAAATATTAAGAAAGTGTGCTTTTTTGAATTTTCCTGTGGTTTACAGCCTAAACGCTATACGTGTAGCATATTTAAAGTTTCTAGCTACTCTGGAAGTGAACAAACATAAATGTCAGGGAGTGAGCCCTTTTTCGGGTGGTTTTTAGGGCTAAATATTTTTAAAATGTACTTTTTGGAATTTTCCTGTGGTTTAAAGCCTAAAAGCTATAGGTGTATCATATTTCAAGTCTCTAGCTAATCTGGAAGTGGCCAAACATTAATATCAGTGAGTCAGCCGTTTTTCGGGGGCTTCTTAGGGCTAAAAATATAAAAAATGTACTTTTTGGAATTTTCCTGTAGTTTACAGACTAAAAGCTATACGTGTAGCATATTTCAAGTTTGTAGCTAATCTGGAAGAGGACAAGCATTAAGGTATACATATACGTTTAGACAAAAAATCCACAGTTTTCAACCAAATTTTCTGAAATTTTTTTTGTTACTCAGTTACCATTATACTAGGCAAATTATGTTAGTGGAATCCAAAACTGAAGTTTATGATAGTTTTAAAAAAATATTGTTTAAACAAATTTTTGCAAAATTTTGAGAAACCCTAGCAACCACAAAAATTAACCATTCTGGACAATTTTTTTACTAAAATGATCAGGTTTGTGTGTATAAGGTTCTGAAGCAAAATTGTTTGTTTAAATTAATTTTTCTAGGAGATAATTTTTTTTTTCTGTAATCTGGAAAAATAATTGAAACTTTTTGTTATTTTATTCTTTTCAATTGTCTCTAACTTAGCAACTTTCAACTTAATGTTAACCATTTTGCTTCAAAACATTCCTTATTTTATGCTCTTTAATTTGACATATGATTGAAGCTCCTAGCACAACTTTTGCTATAAATTTTTACGGATTAAATGGATAAAAGTGTAGTAATTTTTTAGTTTTGAGAAAACTGGCAATGAAAGTTGACGGTCATGTTTCTAATGTACTACTCATACCTGTTGATGTTAAAACTCCCCTGCTCCATATGTTGGACCCTCTTTTTCAAGGTTTTTGTCTTGGTGTAACTTCTTCCTCCCTCTCAAGAATCTTCTGCGTTGTTTTTGTTCAGGAGTGCTCTGGATCAAACCCTGGCGTAGGCGTGCCGCATCTGCTTCCAACGCTCCAGCTGCAGTAAACTTTCCAGGAACTATGTTCATTCTTCTCAGAAGTTCTATTTCAACATTGTTACCACAGTTGAAGTGCAGAACAGCATCCATAACACCTAGCTTCAAAGTAGCTAGTCCCACATATGTCTCTTTTCGACATCGTCTCCATATCATTCCATTGAATGATTCATTGCAGTTCTGTGTCAGGCCATGGAGACACTTAGATAGCATATTGGGGTCACACAGTCTTTCATATACAGGCTTTGCTGCTTGAAGAACATCAAATGGAATCCCTGGTTTAAACTTGTAGGATTCTAATTGATCATTAGCTTTAGCTCGCTGATAGGAGCACCAACTTTCTTTACCGATAGGGCATCTGTGGTGTGTTGGTCTGTTTTTGTTGGCTGTCAAATGGTAAAAGGTAGCCCATATGGCATTTCTCATTTCACTTACACTACTGAGGTTAGATCGTAGTGCTATACCAAAATAATTTTGACATTTATCGATCAACGCTCCAGTAAGTTTTCCCCTTCCACCCAATTTCTTTTGCTGGGCCAATTTACGGAGAGCTGTTCCTAAACGTTTTTGGTAGTGTCCTACACATTCTAGTTTATTTACAATTTTTCCATTATATGGATCAGATTCCACAACAGCTTTGTAGGCTTTGGAGTCTCCATCTCCATAAAAATCTACATAATCAAGCCCTCGACTTTCCCTGGAGCGAGCAAAAATCTTCTTTGCTCCATGTGGCTCCATGTTTGGTGCTGACCCTGTATAATTTTTTGAGCAAACTATAGCATGATCAGCCTCCCAAGCTGTATATGATGCAGATTTTTTGTCATCATTTGAGTGTTTTTTGCACTCTATACAACTTTTAGACATAATTTCTATGTCGAGCACCTTACCTGTATCAACAGATATGGCAGCCACAACACCTGACAAAGATGAGTGTCCACGTTTCTGCCAAGTCCCATCCACAGAAACACCACACTCATTTCCTTTTTTATCTCTTACCTCTGAAGCAGCAGATTTCATGCATTCTTCTGCATAATTTGTAGCAGCAAGAGATATGTTTTTCACATGACCAATGTATGCTGGCGGCAAGGGAGGAGGTGCTAGATTCAAAATAGATGAAAATTTTTTGGCCTCACCATATCCACAACCAATTGATCTAAACCCATACACAAGTCTTCTGTTTATTTCAGGAGACTGCTGTTGTTTCTTAGAAGTACAAAATTTATCAGTTTCATATGCACATATGTTACACAACAAACCCAGTGTCATAAACCAACCAAACCTTTGACTTTCGTAATTAATAATTTTCATAGATCCACCTGAAGAACAACTAGGGCATGATAATGTATAAATTAAATTTTGAAGGCAGTCTACATCGAAAATAATATTAAAATGTTCAGAAGATTTCTCATCACAGGAGACATTACCACTTGTTGAAAGTTTCGAATGAGAGGCACTTTGAAATGAGTCAGTGTTTACAGTTTTAATAGCATCTTTCACATATTGATTACCACAAAAAGTACGTTTTCTCTTCTTACCATTTCTACTTTTAGCACCCATAATTAACTCCGAAATACACAAACTTCACAACAACCAAATCTAACGCACATAAACAAACACACACGTTTCACATGGAGGCAGCCATTATTGTTGTGGTTCTAAAGAAAAAGAAATAGATAGAAGAATAGCATATAAGAGCCATCTATGGGCAGCAGTTAATACTACGTACTCCAACTTCTTCCTGAGCAAAATGGAGCCAAATTTGAATGAAAGAATTGCTCACAAATCAAAGAGATGTCTACATTGCTTTTGCAGTACCACGCCCACTCTCGCTGCATGCGCCTTCGTCCCTTTAAATCCACTTTTAGGGCATAACTAATCATTGTACGGATATAAACCATACATTTTTAAAAACTAGAGACATAGGGCTTTCTTATGGCGCTAAAAAACAAAAAATGAAAATTTGGTAGAAAATTGTCATTTCAAACGTATATGTATACCTTAATGTCAGTGAGTCAGCCCTTTTTCGGTGGCTTTCTAGGGCTAAAGATTTAAAAAATGTACTTTTTGGAATTTTCCTGTAGTTTACAGCCTAAAAGCTAAAGGTGTAGCATATTTCAAGTTTGTAGCTAATTTGGAAGTGGACAAACATTAGTGTCAGTGAGTGAGACCTTTTTCGGGTGGGTTTTAGGGCTAAAAATTTAATAAATGTACTTCTTGTAATTTTCCTTTGGTTTACAGCCTAAAAGCTATACGTGTAGCATATTTCAAGTTTATAGCTAATCTGGAAATGGAGAAACATTAATGCCAGTGAGTCAACCATTTTTCGGGGGCTTTTTGGGGCTAAAAATTAAGAAAACGTGCTTTTTCGAATTTTCCTGCGGTTTACAGCCAAAAGCTATACGTGTAGCATATTTCAAGTTTGTAGCTAATCTGGAAGTGGACAAACATTAATGTCAGTGAGTCAGCCCTTTTTCAGGGGCTTTTTAGGGCTAAAAATTTAAAAAATGTACTTTTTGGAATTTTCCTGAGGTTTACAGCCTTAAAGCTATACGTGTAGCATATTTCAAGTTTCTAGCTAATCTGGAAGTGGACAAGCATTAGTGTCAGTGAGTCAGCCGTTTTTCAGGAACTTTTTAGGGCTAAAAATTTTAAAAATGTACTTTTTGGAATTTTCCTGTGCTTTACAGCCTAAACGCTATACGTGTAGCATATTTCAAGTTTCTAGCTAATCTGGAAGTGAACCTACATTAATGTCAGTGAGTGAGCTTTTTTTCGGGGGCCTTTCAGGGCTAAAAATTTAAAAAATGTACTTTTTGGAATTTTCCTGTAGTTCACAGCCTAAAAGCTATACGTGTAGCATATTTCAAGTTTGTAGCATATCTGGAAGTGGACAAACATTAATGTCAGTGAGTCAGCCCTTTTTCGAGAGCTTTCTAGGGATACAAATTAAGAAAATGTGCTTTTTGGAATTTTCCTGTGGTTTAGAGACTAAAAGCTATACGTGTAGCATATTTCAAGTTTCTAGCTAATCTGGAAGTGGACTAACATTAATGTCAGTGAGTGAGCCCTTTTTCGCGGGGGTTTTTTGGGCTAAAAATTTAAAACACGTACATTTTGCTATTTTCCTGTGGTTTACTCCCTAAAAGCTATACTTGTAGCATATTTCAAGTTTGTAGCTAATCTGGAAGATGACAAACATTAATGTCAGTGAGTCAGCCCATTTTCGGTGGCTTTCTAGAGCTAAAGATTTAAAAAACGTACTTTTTGGAATTTCCCTGTGGTTTGCAGCCTAAAAGCTATACGTGTAGCATATTTCAAGTTTGTAGCTAATCTGGAAGTGGACAAACATTAATGTCAAGGAGTGAGCCCTTTTTCGGGTGGTTTTTAGGGCTAAATATTTTTAAAATGTACTTTTTGGAATTTTCCTGTAGTTTAAAGCCTAAAAGCTATACGTGTAGCATATTTCATGTTTGTAGCTAATCTGGAAGTTGACAAACATTAATGACAGTGAGTCAGCCCTTTTTCGGGGGCTTTTTAGGGCTAGAAATTTAAAAAATGTACTTTTTGGAATTTTCCTGTAGTTTACAGCCTAAAAGCTATACGTGTAGCATATTTCAAGTTTGTATCTAATTTGGAAGTGGACAATCATTAGTGTCAGTGAGTGAACCCTTTTTCGGGTAGGTTTTAGTTCTAAAAATTAAAAAAATGTACTTCTTGGAATTTTCCTGTGCTTTACGGCCTAAAAGCTATACTTGTAGCAAATTTCAAGTTTATAGCTAATCTGGAAATGGAGAAACATTAATGTGAGTGAGTCAGCCATTTTTCGGGGGCTTTTTGGGGCTAAAAATTAAGAGAACGTGCTTTTTGGAATTTTCCTGTGGTTTACAGCCTAAAAGCTATACGTGTAGCATATTTCAAGTTTGTAGCTAATCTGGAAGTGGACAAACATTAATGTCAGTGAGTCAGCCCTTTTTCGGGGGCTTTTTAGAGCTAAAAATTTAAAAAATGTACTTTTTGGAATTTTCCTGAGGTTTATAGCCTTAAAGCTATACATGTAGCACATTTCATGTTTCTAGCTAATCTGGAAGTGGACAAGCATTAATGTCATTGAGTCAGCCGTTTTTCGGGGGCTTTTTAGGGCTAAAGATTTAAAAAATGTACTTTTTTAAATTTCCCTGTGGTTTTCAGCCTAAAAGCTATACGTGTAGCATATTTCAAGTTTGTAGCTAATCTGGAAGTAGACAAACATTAATGTCAGTGAGTCAGCCCTTTTTCGGGGGGTCTTTAGGGTTAAATATTAAGAAAGTGTGCTTTTTGGAATTTTCCTCTGATTTCCAGCCTGAAAGCTATACGTGTAGCATATTTCAAGTTTCTAGCTAATCTTCAAGTGGACAAGCATTAATGTCAGGGAGTGAGCCCTTTTTCGGGTGGTTTTTAGGGCTAAATATTTTTGAAATGTACTTTTTGCAATTTTCCTGAGGTTTAAAGCCTAAAAGCTATAGGTGTATCATATTTCAAGTCTCTAGCTAATATGGAAGTGGACAAACATTAATATCAGAGAGTGAGCCCCTTTTCGGGGGCTTCTTAGGGCTAAAAATATAAAAAATGTACTTTTTGGAAATTTCCTGTAGTTTACAGCCTAAAAGCTATACGTGTAGCATATTTCAAGTTTGTAGCTAATCTGGAAGTGGACAAACATTAATGTCAGTGAGTCAGCCCTTTTTCGGGGGGGTTTTATGGCTAAGCATTAGGAAAACGTGCTTTTTGGAATTTTTCTCTGGTTTACAGCCTAATAGCTATACGTGTAGCATATTTCAAGTTTCTAGCTAATCTGGAAGTGGACAAACATTAATATTAGTGAGTCAGCCGTTTTTCGGGGGCTTTTTAGGGCTGAAAATTAAAAAATGTACTTTTTTGGAATTTTCCTGTAGTTTACAGCCTAAAAGCTATACGTGTAGTATATTTCAAGTTTGTAGCTAATCTGGAAGAGGACAAACATTAATGTCAGTGAGTCAGCTCATTTTCGGTGGCTTTCTAGGGCTAAACATTTAAAAAATGTACGTTTTGGAATTTTCCTGTAGTTTACAGCCTAAAAACTATAGGTGTAGCATATTTCACGTTTGTGGCTAATTTGGAAGTGGACAAACATTAGTGTCAGTGAGTGAGCCCTTTTTCGGGTGGGTTTTAAGGCTAAAAATTTAAAAAATGTGCTTCTTGGAATTTTCATGTTGTTTACAGCCTAAAAGCTATACGTGTAGCATATTTAAAGGTTCTAGCTAATCTGGAAGTGAACAAACATAAATGTCAGGGAGTGAGCCCTTTTTCGGGTGGTTTTTAGGGATAAATATTTTTAAAATGTACTTTTTGCAATTTTCCTGTGGTTTAAAGCCTAAAAGCTATAGGTGTATCATATTTCAAGTCTCTAGCTAATCTGGAAGTGGACAAACATTAATATCAGTGAGTGAGCCCTTTTTCGGGGGCTTCTTAGGGCTAAAAATATAAAAAATGTACTTTTTGGAATTTTCATGTGCTTTACAGCCTAAAAGCTATACGTGTAGCATATTTCAAGTTTCTAGCTAATCTGGAAGTGAACCAACATTAATGTCAGTGAGTGAGCCCTTTTTCGGGGGCCTTTTAGGGCTAAAAATTTAAAAAATGTACTTTTTGGAATTTTCCTGTAGTTCACAGCCTAAAAGCTATACGTGTAGCATATTTCAAGTTTGTAGCTTATCTGGAAGTGGACAAACATTAAAGTCAGTGAGTCAGCCCTTTTTCGGGGGGTTTTATGGCTAAGCATTAGGAAAACGTGCTTTTTGGAATTTTCCTCTGGTTTACAGCCTAATAGCTATACGTGTAGCATATTTCAAGTTTCTAGCTAATCTGGAAGTGGACAAACATTAATATCAGTGAGTCAGCCGTTTTTCGGGGGCTTTTTAGGGCTGAAAATTAAAAAATGTACTTTTTTGGATTCTCCTGTGGTTTACAGCCTAAAAGCTATATGTGTAGCATATTTTAAGTTTGTAACTAATTTGGAAGTGGGCAAACATTAGTGTCAGTGAGTGAGCCCATTTTTCGGGTGGGTTTTAGGGCTACAAATTAAAAAATGTATTTTTTGGAATTTTCCTCTAGCCTACAGCCTGGAAGCTATACGAGTAGCATATTTCAAGTTTTTAGGTAATCTGGAAGTGGACAAACATTATTGTCAGTGAGTGAGCCCTTTTTCGGGGGGTTTTTGGGGCTAAAAATTAAGAAAATGTGCTTTTTGGAATTTTCCTGTGGTTTACAGACTAAAAGCTATACGTGTAGGGTATTTCAAGTTTCTAGCTAATCTGGAAGTGGACTAACATTAATGTCAGTGAGTGAACCATTTTTCGTGGGGTGTTTTGGGCTAAAAATTTAAAACACGTACATTTTGCTATTTTCCTGTGGTTTACTGCCTAAAAGCTATACGTGTAGCATATTTCAAGTTTGTAGCTAATCTGGAAGAGGACAAACATTAATGTCAGTGATTCAGCCCATTTTCGGTGGCTTTCTAGAGCTAAAGATTTAAAAAATGTACTTTTTGGAATTTCCCTGTGGTTTGCAGCCTAAAAGCTATACGTGTAGCATATTTCAAGTTTGTAGCTAATCTGGAAGTGGACAAACATTAATGACAGTGAGTCAGCCCCTTTTCGGGGGCTTTTTAGGGCTAAAAATTTATAAAATGTACATTTTGGAATTTTCCGAGTAGTTTTCAGCCTGAAAGCTATACGTGTAGCATATTTCAAGTTTGTAGCTCATCTGGAAGTGGACAAACATTAATGTCAGTGAGTCAGCCATTTTTCGGGGGTACTTTAGGGCTAAATATTAAGATAGTGTGTTTTTTGGAATTTTCCTGTTGTTTTCAGCCTGAAAGCTATACGTGTAGCATATTTCAAGTTTGTAGCTAATCTGGAAGAGGACAAACATTAATGTCAGTGAGTCAGCCCTTTTTCGGGGGCTTTTTTGGGCTAAAAATTTAAAAAATTTACTTTTTGGAATTTTCCTCTAGCCTACAGCCTGAAAGCTATACGTGTAGGATATTTCACGTTTGTAGCTAATCTGGAAATGGACAAACATTAATGTCAGTGAGTGAGCCCTTTTTCGGGGGGTTTTTGGCTAAAAATTAAGAAAATGTGCTTTTTGGAATTTTCCTGTGGTTTACAGACTAAAAGCTATACGTGTAGCATATTTCAAGTTTCTAGCTAATCTGGAAGTGGCCTAACATTAATGTCAGTGAGTGAGCCCTTTTTCGGGGGGTTTTATGGGCTAAAAATTTAAAACACGTACATTTTGCTATTTTCCTGTGGTTTACTCCCTGTGGTTTACTCCCTTTGAAAATTTCGAAAATTCGCCCAGAATTCCGAGAAGGCTAACCCCTTTGAAAATTTCGAAAAATGCGCCAAGAATTCCGAGAAGGCTAACCCCTTTGAAAATTTCGAAAAATGCACCCAGAATTCCGAGAAGGCTAACCCTTTTGAAAATTTCGAAAAATGCGCCCAGAATTCCGAGAAGGCTAACCCCTTTGAGAATTTCGAAAAATGCGCCCAGAATTCCGAGAAGGCTAGCCCCTTTGAAAATTTCGAAAAATGCGCCCAGGATTCCGAGAAGGCTAACCCCTTTGAAAATTTAGAAAAATGCGCCCAGAATTCCGAGAAGGCTAACCCCTTTGAAAATTTCGAAAAATGCGCCCAGGATTCCGAGAAGGATAACCCCTTTGAAAATTTCGAAAAATGCGCCCAGATTTCCGAGAAGGCAACCCCTTTGAAAATTTCGAAAAATGCGCCCAGAATTCCGAGACGGCTAACCCCTTTGAAAATTTCGAAAAATGCGCCCAGAATTCCGAGATGGCTAACCCCTTTGAAAATTTCGAAAAATGCGCCCAGAATTCCAAGAAGGCTAACCCCTTTGAAAATTTCGAAAAATGCGCCCACAATTCCGAAAAGGCTAACCCCTTTGAAAATTTCGAAAAATGCGCCCAGAATTCCGAAAGGCTAATCCCTTTGAAAATTTCGAAAAATGCGCCCAGAATTCCGAGAAGGCTAACCCCTTTGAAAATTTCGAAAAATGCGCCTTGAATTCCGAGAAGGCTAACCCCTTTGAAAATTTCGAAAAATGCGCCCAGAATTCCGAGAAGGCTAATCCCTTTGAAAATTTCGAAAAATGCGCCCAGAATTCCGAGAAGGCTAACCCCTTTGAAAATTTCGAAAAATGCGCCCAGAATTCCGAGAAGGCTAACCCCTTTGAAAATTTCCAAAAATGCGCCCAGAATTCCGAGAATGCTAACCGCTTTGAAAATTTACAAAAATGCGCCCAGAATTCTGAGGCTAACCCCTTCGAAAATTTCGAAAAATGCGCCCAGAATCCCGAGAAGGCTAACCCTTTTGAAAATTTCGAAAAATGCGCCCAGAATTCCGAGAAGGCTAACCCCTTTGAAAATTTCGAAAAAAGCGCCCAGAATTCCGAGAAGGCTAACTTCTTTGAAAATTTCTAAAAATGCGTCCAGTATTCCGAGAAGGCTAACCCCGTTGAAAATTTCGAAAAATGCGCCCAGAATTCCGAGAAGGCTAACCCCTTTGAAAATTTCGTAGAATGCGCCCAGAATTCCGAGAAGGCTAACCTCTTTGAAAATTTCGAAAAATGCGCCCAGAATTCCGAGAAGGCTAACCCCTTTCAAAATTTCGAAAAATGCGCCCAGAATTCCGAGAAGGATAACCCCTTTGAAAATTTCGAAAAATGCGCCCACAATTCCGAGAAGGCTAACCCCTTTGAAAATTTCGAAAAATGCGCCAAGAATACCGAGAAAGCTAACCCTTTTGAAAATTTCGAAAATGCACCCAGAATTCCGAGAAGGCTAACCCCTTTGAATATTTCGAAAAATGCGCCCAGAATTCCGAGATGGCTAAACCCTTTGAAAATTTCGAAAAATGCGCCCAGAATTCCTTTGAAAATTTCGAAAAAAGCGCCCAGAATTCCGAGAAGGCTAACCCCCTTTGAAAGTTTCGAAAAATGCGCCCAGAATTCCGAGAAGGCTAACCCCTTTGAAAATTTCGAAAAATGCGCCCAGAATTCCGAGAAGGCTAACCCCTTTGAAAATTTCGAAAAATGCGAACAGAATTCCAAGAAGGCTAACCCCTTTAAAAATTTCGAAAAATGCGCCCACAATTCCGAGAAGGCTAACCCCTTTGAAAATTTCGAAAAATGCGCCCAGATTTCCGAGAAGACTAACCCCTTTGAAAATTTCGAAAAATGCGCCCAGAATTCCGAGAAGGCTAACCCCTTTGAAAATTTCGGAAAATGCGCCCAGAATTCTGAGAAGGCTAACCCCTTTGAAAATTTCCAAAAATGCGCCCAGAATTCCGAGAAGGCTAACCCCTTTGAAAATTTACAAAAATGCGCCCAGAATTCTGAGGCTAACCCCTTCGAAAATTTCGAAAAATGCGCCCAGAATCCCGAGAAGGCTAACCCTTTTGAAAATTTCGAAAAATGCGCCCAGAATTCCAAGAAGGCTAACCCCTTTGAAAATTTCGAAAAATGCGCCCAGAATTCCGAGAAGGCTAACACCTTTGAAAATTTCGAAAAATGCGCCCAGAATTCCGAGAAGGCTAACTTCTTTGAAAATTTCTTAAAATGCGTCCAGAATTCCGAGAAGGCTAACCCCGTTGAAAATTTCGAAAAATGGGCCCATGAATACCGAGAAAGCTAACCCTTTTGAAAATTTCGAAAAATGCACCCAGAATCCCGAGAAGGCTAACCCGTTTGAAAATTTCGAAATATGCGCCCAGAATTCCGAGAAGGCTAAACCCTTTGAAAATTTCGAAAAATGCGCCCAGAATTCCGAGAAGGCTAACCCCTTTGAAAATTTCGAAAAATGCGCCCAGAATTCCGAGAAGGCTAACCCCTTTGAAAATTTCGAAAAATGCGCCCAGACTTCCGAGAAGGCTAACCCCTTTGAAAATTTCGAAAAATACGCTCACAATTCCGAGAAGGCTAACCCCTTTGAAAATTTCGAAAATTCGCCCAGAATTCCGAGAAGGCTAACCCCTTTGAGAATTTCGAAAAATGCGCCCAGAATTCCGAGAAGGCTAGCCCCTTTGAAAATTTCGAAAAATGCGACCAGGATTCCGAGAAGGCTAACCCCTTTGAAAATTTAGAAAAATGAGCCCAGAATTCCGAGAAGGCTAACCCCTTTGAAAATTTCGAAAAATGCGCCCAGGATTCCGAGAAGGCTAACCCCTTTGGAAATTTCGAAAAATGCGCCCAGAATTCCGAGAAGGCTAACCCCTTTGAAAATTTCGAAAAATGCACCCAGAATTCCGAGAAGGCTAACCCCTTTGAAAATTTCGGAAAATGCGCCCAGAATTCTGAGAAGGCTAACCCCTTTGAAAATTTCCAAAAATGCGCCCAGAATTCCGAGAAGGCTAACCCCTTTGAAAATTTACAAAAATGCGCCCAGAATTCTGAGGCTAACCCCTTCGAAAATTTCGAAAAATGCGCCCAGAATCCCGAGAAGGCTAACCCTTTTGAAAATTTCGAAAAATGCGCCCAGAATTCCAAGAAGGCTAACCCCTTTGAAAATTTCGAAAAATGCGCCCAGAATTCCGAGAAGGCTAACCCCTTTGAAAATTTCGAAAAATGCGCCCAAAATTCCGAGAAGGCTAACTTCTTTGAAAATTTCTTAAAATGCGTCCAGAATTCCGAGAAGGCTAACCCCGTTGAAAATTTCGAAAAATGGGCCCATGAATTCCGAGAAGGCTAACCCCTTTGAAAATTTCGTACAATGCGCCCAGAATTCCGAGAAGGCTCACCTCTTTGAAAATTTCGAAAAATACGCCCAGAATTCCGAGAAGGCTAACCCCTTTGAAAATTTCGAAAAATGCGCCCAGAATTCCGAGAAGGCTAACCCCTTTGAAAATTTCGAAAAATGCGCCCAGAATTCCGAGAAGGCTAACCCCTTTGAAAATTTCGAAAAATGCGCCCAGACTCCGAGAAGGCTAACCCCTTTGAAAATTTCGAAAAATACGCTCACAATTCCGAGAAGGCTAACCCCTTTGAAAATTTCGAAAATTCGCCCAGAATTCCGAGAAGGCTAACCCCTTTGAGAATTTCGAAAAATGCGCCCAGAATTCCGAGAAGGCTAGCCCCTTTGAAAATTTCGAAAAATGCGCCCAGGATTCCGAGAAGGCTAACCCCTTTGAAAATTTAGAAAAATGAGCCCAGAATTCCGAGAAGGCTAACCCCTTTGAAAATTTCGAAAAATGCGCCCAGGATTCCGAGAAGGCTAACCCCTTTGGAAATTTCGAAAAATGCGCCCAGAATTCCGAGAAGGCTAACCCCTTTGAAAATTTCGAAAAATGCGCCCAGAATTCCGAGAAGGCTAACCCCTTTAAAAATTTCGAAAAATGCGCCCAGAATTCGGAGACGGCTAACCTCTTTGAAAATTTCGAAAAATGCGCCCAGAATTCCGAGAAGGCTAACCCCTTTAAAAATTTCGAAAAATGCACCCACAATTCCGAGAAGGCTAACCCCTTTGAAAATTTCGAAAAATGCGCCCAGAATTCCGAGAAGGCTAACCCCTTTGAAAATTTCGAAAAATGCGCCCAGAATTCCGGGAAGGCTAACCCTTTTGAAAATTTCGAAAAATGCGCCCAGGATTCCGAGAAGGCTAACCCCTTTGAAAATTTCGAAAAATGCGCCCAGAATTCCAAGAAGGCTAACCCCTTTGAAAATTTCGAAAAATGCGCCCAGAATTCCGAGAAGGCTAACCCCTTTGAAAATTTCGAAAAATGTGTCCAGGATTCCGAGACGGCTAACCCCTTTGAAAATTTCTAAAAATGCGCCCAGAATTCCGAGAAGGCTAACCCCTTTGAAAATTTCGGAAAATGCGCCCAGAATTCTGAGAAGGCTAACCCCTTTGAAAATTTCCAAAAATGCGCCCAGAATTCCGAGAAGGCTAACCCCTTTGAAAATTTACAAAAATGCGCCCAGAATTCTGAGGCTAACCCCTTCGAAAATTTCGAAAAATGCGCCCAGAATCCCGAGAAGGCTAACCCTTTTGAAAATTTCGAAAAATGCGCCCAGAATTCCAAGAAGGCTAACCCCTTTGAAAATTTCGAAAAATGCGCCCAGAATTCCGAGAAGGCTAACACCTTTGAAAATTTCGAAAAATGCGCCCAGAATTCCGAGAAGGCTAACTTCTTTGAAAATTTCTTAAAATGCGTCCAGAATTCCGAGAAGGCTAACCCCGTTGAAAATTTCGAAAAATGGGCCCATGAATACCGAGAAAGCTAACCCTTTTGAAAATTTCGAAAAATGCACCCAGAATCCCGAGAAGGCTAACCCCTTTGAAAATTTCGAAATATGCGCCCAGAATTCCGAGGAGGCTAAACCCTTTGAAAATTTCGAAAAATGCGCCCAGAATTCCGAGAAGGCTAACCCCTTTGAAAATTTCGAAAAATGCGCCCAGAATTCCGAGAAGGCTAACCCCTTTGAAAATTTCGAAAAATGCGCCCAGACTTCCGAGAAGGCTAACCCCTTTGAAAATTTCGAAAAATACGCTCACAATTCCGAGAAGGCTAACCCCTTTGAAAATTTCGAAAATTCGCCCAGAATTCCGAGAAGGCTAACCCCTTTGAGAATTTCGAAAAATGCGCCCAGAATTCCGAGAAGGCTAGCCCCTTTAAAAAAATTTCGAAAAATGCGACCAGGATTCCGAGAAGGCTAACCCCTTTGAAAATTTAGAAAAATGAGCCCAGAATTCCGAGAAGGCTAACCCCTTTGAAAATTTCGAAAAATGCGCCCAGGATTCCGAGAAGGCTAACCCCTTTGGAAATTTCGAAAAATGCGCCCAGAATTCCGAGAAGGCTAACCCCTTTGAAAATTTCGAAAAATGCGCCCAGAATTCCGAGAAGGCTAACCCCTTTGAAAATTTCGGAAAATGCGCCCAGAATTCTGAGAAGGCTAACCCCTTTGAAAATTTCCAAAAATGCGCCCAGAATTCCGAGAAGGCTAACCCTTTTGAAAATTTACAAAAATGCGCCCAGAATTCTGAGGCTAACCCCTTCGAAAATTTCGAAAAATGCGCCCAGAATCCCGAGAAGGCTAACCCTTTTGAAAATTTCGAAAAATGCGCCCAGAATTCCAAGAAGGCTAACCCCTTTGAAAATTTCGAAAAATGCGCCCAGAATTCCGAGAAGGCTAACCCCTTTGAAAATTTCGAAAAATGCGCCCAGAATTCCGAGAAGGCTAACTTCTTTGAAAATTTCTTAAAATGCGTCCAGAATTCCGAGAAGGCTAACCCCGTTGAAAATTTCGAAAAATGGGCCCATGAATTCCGAGAAGGCTAACCCCTTTGAAAATTTCGTACAATGCGCCCAGAATTCCGAGAAGGCTAACCTCTTTGAAAATTTCGAAAAATACGCCCAGAATTCCGAGAAGGCTAACCCCTTTCAAAATTTTGAAAAATGCGCCCAGAATTCCGAGAAGGATAACCCCTTTGAAAATTTCGAAAAATGCGCCCACAATTCCGAGAAGGCTAACCCCTTTGAAAAATTCGAAAAATGCGCCAAGAATACCGAGAAAGCTAACCCTTTTGAAAATTTCGAAAAATGCACCCAGAATCCCGAGAAGGCTAACCCCTTTGAAAATTTCGAAATATGCGCCCAGAATTCCGAGAAGGCTAAACCCTTTGAAAATTTCGAAAAATGCGCCCAGAATTCCGAGAAGGCTAACCCCTTTGAAAATTTCGAAAAATGCGCCCAGAATTCCGAGAAGGCTAACCCCTTTGAAAATTTCGAAAAATGCGCCCAGACTCCGAGAAGGCTAACCCCTTTGAAAATTTCGAAAAATACGCTCACAATTCCGAGAAGGCTAACCCCTTTGAAAATTTCGAAAATTCGCCCAGAATTCCGAGAAGGCTAACCCCTTTGAGAATTTCGAAAAATGCGCCCAGAATTCCGAGAAGGCTAGCCCCTTTGAAAATTTCGAAAAATGCGCCCAGGATTCCGAGAAGGCTAACCCCTTTGAAAATTTAGAAAAATGAGCCCAGAATTCCGAGAAGGCTAACCCCTTTGAAAATTTCGAAAAATGCGCCCAGGATTCCGAGAAGGCTAACCCCTTTGGAAATTTCGAAAAATGCGCCCAGAATTCCGAGAAGGCTAACCCCTTTGAAAATTTCGAAAAATGCGCCCAGAATTCCGAGAAGGCTAACCCCTTTAAAAATTTCGAAAAATGCGCCCAGAATTCGGAGACGGCTAACCTCTTTGAAAATTTCGAAAAATGCGCCCAGAATTCCGAGAAGGCTAACCCCTTTAAAAATTTCGAAAAATGCACCCACAATTCCGAGAAGGCTAACCCCTTTGAAAATTTCGAAAAATGCGCCCAGAATTCCGAGAAGGCTAACCCCTTTGAAAATTTCGAAAAATGCGCCCAGAATTCCGGGAAGGCTAACCCTTTTGAAAATTTCGAAAAATGCGCCCAGGATTCCGAGAAGGCTAACCCCTTTGAAAATTTCGAAAAATGCGCCCAGAATTCCAAGAAGGCTAACCCCTTTGAAAATTTCGAAAAATGCGCCCAGAATTCCGAGAAGGCTAACCCCTTTGAAAATTTCGAAAAATGTGTCCAGGATTCCGAGACGGCTAACCCCTTTGAAAATTTCTAAAAATGCGCCCAGAATTCCGAGAAGGTTAACCCTTTTGAAAATTTCGAAAAATACGCCCAGAATTCCGAGAAGGCTAACCCCTTTGAGAATTTCGAAAAATGCGCCCAGAATTCCGAGAAGGCTAACCCCTTTGATAATCTAGAAGAATGCGCCCAGAATTCCTTGAAGGCTAACCCCTTTGAAAATTTCGAAAAATGAGCCCAGAATTCCGAGAAGGCTAACCCCTTTGAAAATTTCGAAAAATGCGCCCAGAATTCCGAGAAGGAATTTTCAAACGGGTTTGAAAATGTCGAAAAATGCGCCTAGAATTCCGAAAAGGCTAACCCCTTTGATAATCTAGAAAAATGCGCCCAGAATTCCGGGAAGGCTAACCCCTTTGAAAATTTCGAAAGATGCGCCCAGAATTCCGAGAAGGCTATTCCCTTTGAAAATTTCGAAAAATGCGCCCAGGATTCCGAGAAGGCTAACCCCTATGAAAATTTCGAAAAATGCGCCCAGAATTCCAAGAAGGCTAACCCCCTTTGAAAATTTCGAAAAATGCGCCCAGAATTCCGAGAAGGCTAACCCCTTTGAAAATTTCGAAAAATGTGCCCAGGATTCCGAGAAGAACAGAATTCCAAGAAGGCTAACCCCTTTAAAAATTTCGAAAAATGCACCCACAATTCCGAGAAGGCTAACCCCTTTGAAAATTTCGAAAAATGCGCCCAGAATTCCGAGAAGGCTAACCCCTTTGAGAATTTCGAAAAATGCGCCCAGAATTCCGAGAAGGCTAGCCCCTTTGAAAATTTCGAAAAATGCGCCCAGGATTCCGAGACGGCTAACCCCTTTGAAAATTTCGAAAAATGCGCCCAGGATTCCGAGAAGGCTAACCCCTTTGAAAATTTCGAAAAATGCGCCCAGAATTCCGAGAAGGCTAACCCCTTTGAAAATTTCGAAAAATGCGCCCAGAATTCCGAGAAGGCTAACCCCTTTAAAAATTTCGAAAAATGCGCCCAGAATTCGGAGACGGCTAACCTCTTTGAAAATTTCGAAAAATGCGCCCAGGATTCCGAGAAGGCTAACCCCTTTGAAAATTTCGAAAAATGCGCCCAGAATTCCGAGAAGGCTAACCCCTTTGAAAATTTCGAAAAATGCGCCCAGAATTCCAAGAAGGCTAACCCCTTTGAAAATTTCGAAAAATGCGCCCAGAATTCCGAGAAGGCTAACCCCTTTGAAAATTTCGAAAAATTTGCCCAGGATTCCGAGACGGCTAACCCCTTTGAAAATTTCGAAAAATGCGCTCAGAATTCCGAGAAGGTTAACCCTTTTGAAAATTTCGAAAAATGCGCCCAGACTCCGAGAAGGCTAACCCCTTTGAAAATTTCGAAAAATGCGCCCAGAATTCCGAGAAGGCTAACCCCTTTGAAAATTTCGAAAAATGCGCCCAGAATTCCGAGAAGGCTAACCCCTTTGAAAATTTCGAAAAATGCGCCCAGACTCCGAGAAGGCTAACCCCTTTGAAAATTTCGAAAAATACGCTCACAATTCCGAGAAGGCTAACCCCTTTGAAAATTTCGAAAATTCGCCCAGAATTCCGAGAAGGCTAACCCCTTTGAGAATTTCGAAAAATGCGCCCAGAATTCCGAGAAGGCTAGCCCCTTTGAAAATTTCGAAAAATGCGCCCAGGATTCCGAGAAGGCTAACCCCTTTGAAAATTTAGAAAAATGAGCCCAGAATTCCGAGAAGGCTAACCCCTTTGAAAATTTCGAAAAATGCGCCCAGGATTCCGAGAAGGCTAACCCCTTTGGAAATTTCGAAAAATGCGCCCAGAATTCCGAGAAGGCTAACCCCTTTGAAAATTTCGAAAAATGCGCCCAGAATTCCGAGAAGGCTAACCCCTTTAAAAATTTCGAAAAATGCGCCCAGAATTCGGAGACGGCTAACCTCTTTGAAAATTTCGAAAAATGCGCCCAGAATTCCGAGAAGGCTAACCCCTTTGAAAATTTCGAAAAATGCGCCCAGAATTCCAAGAAGGCTAACCCCTTTAAAAATTTCGAAAAATGCACCCACAATTCCGAGAAGGCTAACCCCTTTGAAAATTTCGAAAAATGCGCCCAGAATTCCGAGAAGGCTAACCCCTTTGAAAATTTCGAAAAATGCGCCCAGAATTCCAAGAAGGCTAACCCCTTTGAAAATTTCGAAAAATGCGCCCAGAATTCCGAGAAGGCTAACCCCTTTGAAAATTTCGAAAAATGTGTCCAGGATTCCGAGACGGCTAACCCCTTTGAAAATTTCTAAAAATGCGCCCAGAATTCCGAGAAGGTTAACCCTTTTGAAAATTTCGAAAAATACGCCCAGAATTCCGAGAAGGCTAACCCCTTTGAGAATTTCGAAAAATGCGCCCAGAATTCCGAGAAGGCTAACCCCTTTGATAATCTAGAAGAATGCGCCCAGAATTCCTTGAAGGCTAACCCTTTGAAAATTTCGAAAAATGAGCCCAGAATTCCGAGAAGGCTAACCCCTTTGAAAATTTCGAAAAATGCGCCCAGAATTCCGAGAAGGAATTTTCAAACGGGTTTGAAAATGTCGAAAAATGCGCCTAGAATTCCGAGAAGGCTAACCCCTTTGATAATCTAGAAAAATGCGCCCAGAATTCCGGGAAGGCTAACCCCTTTGAAAATTTCGAAAGATGCGCCCAGAATTCCGAGAAGGCTATTCCCTTTGAAAATTTCGAAAAATGCGCCCAGGATTCCGAGAAGGCTAACCCCTATGAAAATTTCGAAAAATGCGCCCAGAATTCCAAGAAGGCTAACCCCCTTTGAAAATTTCGAAAAATGCGCCCAGAATTCCGAGAAGGCTAACCCCTTTGAAAATTTCGAAAAATGTGCCCAGGATTCCGAGAAGAACAGAATTCCAAGAAGGCTAACCCCTTTAAAAATTTCGAAAAATGCACCCACAATTCCGAGAAGGCTAACCCCTTTGAAAATTTCGAAAAATGCGCCCAGAATTCCGAGAAGGCTAACCCCTTTGAGAATTTCGAAAAATGCGCCCAGAATTCCGAGAAGGCTAGCCCCTTTGAAAATTTCGAAAAATGCGCCCAGGATTCCGAGAAGGCTAACCCCTTTGAAAATTTAGAAAAATGCGCCCAGAATTCCGAGAAGGCTAACCCCTTTGAAAATTTCGAAAAATGCGCCCAGGATTCCGAGAAGGCTAACCCCTTTGGAAATTTCGAAAAATGCGCCCAGAATTCAAGAAGGCTAACCCCTTTGAACATTTCGAAAAATGCGCCCAGAATTCCGAGAAGGCTAACCCCTTTGAAAATTTAGAAAAATGCGCCCAGAATTCGGAGACGGCTAACCCCTTTGAAAATTTCGAAAAATGCGCCCAGGATTCCGAGAAGGCTAACCCCTTTGAAAATTTCGAAAAATGCGCCCAGAATTCCGAGAAGGCTAACCCCTTTGAAAATTTCGAAAAATGCGCCCAGAATTCCGAGAAGGCTAACCCCTTTAAAAATTTCGAAAAATGCGCCCAGAATTCGGAGACGGCTAACCTCTTTGAAAATTTCGAAAAATGCGCCCAGAATTCCGAGAAGGCTATTCCCTTTGAAAATTTCGAAAAATGCGAACAGAATTCCAAGAAGGCTAACCCCTTTAAAAATTTCGAAAAATTCACCCACAATTCCGAGAAGGCTAACCCCTTTGAAATTTTCGAAAAATGCGCCCAGAATTCCAAGAAGGCTAACCCCTTTGAAAATTTCGAAAAATGCGCCCAGAATTCCGAGAAGGCTAACCCCTTTGAAAATTTCGAAAAATGTGCCCAGGATTCCGAGACGGCTAACCCCTTTGAAAATTTCGAAAAATCCGCCCAGGATTCCGAGAAGGCTAACCCCTTTGAAAATTTCGAAAAATGCGCCCAGAATTCCGAGAAGGCTAACCCCTTTGAAAATTTCGAAAAATGCGCCCAGAATTCGGAGACGGCTAACCCCTTTGAAAATTTCGAAAAATGCGCCCAGAATTCCAAGAAGGCTAACCCCTTTGAAAATTTCGAAAAATGCGCCCAGAATTCCAAGAAGGCTAACCCCTTTGAAAATTTCGAAAAATGCGCCCAGAATTCGGAGACGGCTAACCCCTTTGAAAATTTCGAAAAATGCGCCCAGGATTCCGAGAAGGCTAACCCCTTTGAAAATTTCGAAAAATGCGCCCAGAATTCCGAGAAGGCTAACCCCTTTGAAAATTTCGAAAAATGCGCCCAGAATTCCGAGAAGGCTAACCCCTTTAAAAATTTCGAAAAATGCGCCCAGAATTCGGAGACGGCTAACCTCTTTGAAAATTTCGAAAAATGCGCCCAGGATTCCGAGAAGGCTAACCCCTTTGAAAATTTCGAAAAATGCGCCCAGAATTCCGAGAAGGCTAACCCCTTTGAAAATTTCGAAAAATGCGCCCAGAATTCCAAGAAGGCTAACCCCTTTGAAAATTTCGAAAAATGCGCCCAGAATTCCGAGAAGGCTAACCCCTTTGAAAATTTCGAAAAATTTGCCCAGGATTCCGAGACGGCTAACCCCTTTGAAAATTTCGAAAAATGCGCTCAGAATTCCGAGAAGGTTAACCCTTTTGAAAATTTCGAAAAATGCGCCCAGAATTCCGAGAAGGCTAACCCCTTTGAGAATTTCGAAAAATGCGCCCATAATTCCGAGAAGGCTAACCCCTTTGATAATCTAGAAGAATGCGCCCAGAATTCCTTGAAGGCTAGCCCCTTTTTAAAATTTCGAAAAATGAGCCCAGAATTCCGAGCAGGCTATTCCATTTGAAAATTTCGAAAAATGCGCCCAGGATTCCGAGAAGGCTAACCCCTATGAAAATTTCGAAAAATGCGCCCAGAATTCCAAGAAGGCTAACCCCCTTTGAAAATTTCGAAAAATGCGCCCAGAATTCCGAGAAGGCTAACCCCTTTGAAAATTTCGAAAAATGTGCCCAGGATTCCGAGAAGGCTAACCCCTTTGAAAATTTCGAAAAATGCGCCCAGAATTCGGAGAAGGCTAACCCTTTTGAAAATTTCGAAAAATGCGCCCAGTATTCCGAGAAGGCTAACCCCTTTGAGAATTTCGAAAAATGCGCCCAGAATTCCGAGAAGGCTAGCCCCTTTGAAAATTTCGAAAAATGCGCCCAGGATTCCGAGAAGGCTAACCCCTTTGAAAATTTAGAAAAATGCGCCCAGAATTCCGAGAAGGCTAACCCCTTTGAAAATTTCGAAAAATGCGCCCAGAATTCCGAGAAGGCTAACCCCTTTGAAAATTTCGAAAAATGCGCCCAGAATTCCGAGAAGGCTAACCCCATTGAAAATTTCGAAATATGCGCCCAGAATTCCGAGAAGGCTAACCCCTTTGAAAATTTCGAAAAATGCGCCCAGAATTCCGAGAAGGCTAACCCCTTTGAAAATTTCGAAAAATGCGCTCAGAATTCCGAGAAGGCTAACCCCTTTGAAAATTTACAAAAATGCGCCCAGAATTCTGAGGCTAACCCCTTCGAAAATTTCGAAAAATGCGCCCAGAATCCCGAGAAGGCTAACCCTTTTCAAAATTTCGAAAAATGCGCCCAGAATTCCGAGAAGGCTAACCCCTTTGAAAAATTCGAAAAATGCGCCCAGAATTCCGAGAAGGCTAACCCCTTTGAAAATTCCGAAAAATGCGCCCAGAATTCCGAGAAGGCTAACTTCTTTGAAAATTTCGAAAAATGCGTCCAGAATTCCGAGAAAGCTAACGCCGTTGAAAATTTCGAAAAATGCGCCCAGAATTCCGAGAAGGCTAACCCCTTTGAAAATTTCGTACATTGCGCCCAGAATTCCGAGAAGGCTAACCCCTTTCAAAATTTCGAAAAATGCGCCCATAATTCCGAGAAGGATAACCCCTTTGAAAATTTCGAAAAATGCGCCCACAATTCCGAGAAGGCTAACCCCTTTGAAAAATTCGAAAAATGCGCTAAGAATACCGAGAAAGCTAACCCTTTTGAAAATTTCGAAAAATGCACCCAGAATTCCGAGAAGGCTAACCCCTTTGAAAATTTCGAAAAATGCGCCCAGAATTCCGAGAAGGCTAAACCCTTTGAAAATTTCGAAAAATGCGCCCAGAATTCCGTGAAGGCTAACCCCTTTGAAAATTTCGAAAAAAGCGCCCAGAATTCCGAGAAGGCTAACCCCTTTGAAAATTTCGAAAAATGCGCCCAGACTTCCGAGAAGGCTAACCCCTTTGAAAATTTCGAAAAATACGCTCACAATTCCGAGAAGGCTAACCCCTTTGAAAATTTCGAAAATTCGCCCAGAATTCCGAGAAGGCTAACCCCTTTGGAAATTTCGAAAAATGCGCCCAGAATTCCGAGAAGGCTAACCCCTTTGAGAATTTCGAAAAATGCGCCCAGAATTCCGAGAAGGCTAGCCCCTTTGAAAATTTCGAAAAATGCGCCCAGGATTCCGAGAAGGCTAACCCCTTTGAAAATTTAGAAAAATGCGCCCAGAATTCCGAGAAGGCTAACCCCTTTGAAAATTTCGAAAAATGCGCCCAGGATTCCGAGAAGGCTAACCCCTTTGAAAATTTCGAAAAATGCGCCCAGAATTCCGAGAAGGCTAACCCCTTTGAAAATTTCGAAAAATGCGCCCAGAATTCCGAGAAGGCTAACCCCTTTGAAAATTTCGAAAAATGCGCCCAGAATTCCGAGAAGGCTAACCCCTTTGAAAATTTCGAAAAATGCGCCCAGAATTCGGAGACGGCTAACCCCTTTGAAAATTTCGAAAAATGCGCCCAGAATTCCAAGAAGGCTAACCCCTTTGAAAATTTCGAAAAATGCGCCCAGAATTCCAAGAAGGCTAACCCCTTTGAAAATTTCGAAAAATGCGCCCAGAATTCCGAGAAGGCTAACCCCTTTGAAAATTTCGAAAAATGTGTCCAGGATTCCGAGAAGGCTAACCCCTTTGAAAATTTCGAAAAAATGCGCCCAGAATTCCGAGAAGGTTAACCCTTTTGAAAATTTCGAAAAATGCGCCCAGAATTCCGAGAAGGCTAACCCCTTTGAGAATTTCGAAAAATGCGCCCAGAATTCCGAGAAGGCTAGCCCCTTTGAAAATTTCGAAAAATGCGCCCAGGATTCCGAGAAGGCTAACCCCATTGAAAATTTCGAAAAATACGCCCAGAATTCCGAGAAGGCTAACCCCTTTGAAAATTTCGAAAAATGCGCCCAGAATTCGGAGACGGCTAACCCCTTTGAAAATTTCGAAAAATGCGCCCAGAATTCCAAGAAGGCTAACCCCTTTGAAAATTTCGAAAAATGCGCCCAGAATTCCAAGAAGGCTAACCCCTTTGAAAATTTCGAAAAATGCGCCCAGAATTCCGAGAAGGCTAACCCCTTTGAAAATTTCGAAAAATGTGTCCAGGATTCCGAGAAGGCTAACCCCTTTGAAAATTTCGAAAAATGCGCCCAGAATTCCGAGAAGGTTAACCCTTTTGAAAATTTCGAAAAATGCGCCCAGAATTCCGAGAAGGCTAACCCCTTTGAGAATTTCGAAAAATGCGCCCAGAATTCCGAGAAGGCTAGCCCCTTTGAAAATTTCGAAAAATGCGCCCAGGATTCCGAGAAGGCTAACCCCATTGAAAATTTCGAAAAATACGCCCAGAATTCCGAGAAGGCTAACCCCTTTAAAAATTTCGAAAAATGCGCCCAGAATTCCGAGAAGGCTAACCCCTTTAAAAATTTCGAAAAATGCGCCCAGAATTCCGAGACGGCTAACCCCTTTGAAAATTTCGAAAAATGCGCCCAGAATTCCGAGAAGGCTAACCCCATTGAAAATTTCGAAAAATGCGCCCAGAATTCCAACAAGGCTAACCCCTTTAAAAATGTCGAAAAATGCACCCACAATTCCGAGAAGGCTAACCCCTTTGAAAATTTCGAAAAATGCGCCCAGAATTCCGAGAAGGCTAACCCCTTTGAAAATTTCGAAATATGCGCCCAGAATTCCGAGAAGGCTAACCCCTTTGAAAATTTCGAAAAATGCGCCCAGAATTCCGAGAAGGCTAACCCCTTTGAAAATCTCGAAATATGCGCCCAGAATTCCGAGAAGGCTAACCCCTTTGAAAATTTCGAAAAATACGCCCAGAATTCCGAGAAGGCTAACCCCTTTGAAAATTTCGAAAAATGCGCTCAGAATTCCGAGAAGGCTAACCCCTTTGAAAATTTACAAAAATGCGCCCAGAATTCTGAGGCTAACCCCTTCGAAAATTTCGAAAAAATGCGCCCAGAATTCCGAGAAGGCTAACCCCTTTGAAAATTTCGAAAAATGCGCCCAGAATTCCGGGAAGGCTAACCCCTTTGAAAATTTCGAAAAATGCGCCCAGGATTCCGAGAAGGCTAACCCCTTTGAAAATTTCGAAAAATGCGCCCAGAATTCCAAGAAGGCTAACCCCTTTGAAAATTTCGAAAAATGCGCCCAGAATTCCGAGAAGGCTAACCCCTTTGAAAATTTCGAAAAATGTGTCCAGGATTCCGAGAAGGCTAACCCCTTTGAAAATTTCGAAAAATGCGCCCAGAATTCCGAGAAGGTTAACCCTTTTGAAAATTTCGAAAAATGCGCCCAGAATTCCGAGAAGGCTAACCCCTTTGAGAATTTCGAAAAATGCGCCCAGAATTCCGAGAAGGCTAGCCCCTTTGAAAATTTCGAAAAATGCGCCCAGGATTCCGAGAAGGCTAACCCCATTGAAAATTTCGAAAAATACGCCCAGAATTCCGAGAAGGCTAACCCCTTTGAAAATTTCGAAAAATGCCCCCAGAATTCCGAGAAGGCTAACCCCTTTAAAAATTTAGAAAAATGCGCCCAGAATTCCGAGACGGCTAACCCCTTTGAAAATTTCGAAAAATGCGCCCAGAATTCCGAGAAGGCTAACCCCATTGAAAATTTCGAAAAATGCGCCCAGAATTCAAACAAGGCTAACCCCTTTAAAAATGTCGGAAAATGCACCCACAATTCCGAGAAGGCTAACCCCTTTGAAAATTTCGAAAAATGCGCCCAGAATTCCGAGAAGGCTAACCCCTTTGAAAATTTCGAAATATGCGCCCAGAATTCCGAGAAGGCTAACCCCTTTGAAAATTTCGAAAAATGCGCCCAGAATTCCGAGAAGGCTAACCCCTTTGAAAATCTCGAAATATGCGCCCAGAATTCCGAGAAGGCTAACCCCTTTGAAAATTTCGAAAAATACGCCCAGAATTCCGAGAAGGCTAACCCCTTTGAAAATTTCGAAAAATGCGCTCAGAATTCCGAGAAGGCTAACCCCTTTGAAAATTTACAAAAATGCGCCCAGAATTCTGAGGTTAACCCCTTCGAAAATTTCGAAAAATGCGCCCAGAATCCCGAGAAGGCTAACCCTTTTGAGAATTTCGAAAAATGCGCCCAGAATTCCGAGAAGGCTAGCCCCTTTGTAAATTTCGAAAAATGCGCCCAGGATTCCGAGAAGGCTAACCCCATTGAAAATTTCGAAAAATGCGCCCAGAATTCCGAGAAGGCTAACCCCTTTGAAAATTTCGAAAAATGCGCCCAGAATTCCGAGAAGGCTAACCCCTTTAAAAATTTCGATAAATCGCCCAGAATTCCGAGACGGCTAACCCCTTTGAAAATTTCGAAAAATGCGCCCAGAATTCCGAGAAGGCTAACCCCTTTGAAAATTTCGAAAAATGCGCCCAGAATTCCAAGAAGGCTAACCCCTTTAAAAATTTCGAAAAATGCACCCACAATTCCGAGAAGGCTAACCCCTTTGAAAATTTCGAAAAATGCGCCCAGAATTCCGAGAAGGCTAATCCCTTTGAAAATTTCGAAAAATGCGCCCAGAATTCCGAGAAGGCTAACCCCTTTGAAAATTTCGAAAAATGCGCCCAGAATTCCGAGAAGGCTAACCCCTTTGAAAATTTCGAAAAATGCGCCCAGAATTCCGAGAAGGCTAACCCCATTGAAAATTTCGAAATATGCGCCCAGAATTCCGAGAAGGCTAACCCCTTTGAAAATTTCGAAAAATGCGCCCAGAATTCCAAGAAGGCTAACCCCTTTGAAAATTTAGAAAAATGCGCTCAGAATTCCGAGAAGGCTAACCCCTTTGAAAATTTACAAAAATGCGCCCAGCATTCTGAGGCTAACCCCTTCGAAAATTTCGAAAAATGCGCCCAGAATCCCGAGAAGGCTAACCCTTTTGAAAATTTCGAAAAATGCGCCCAGAATTCCGAGAAGGCTAACCCCTTTGAAAAATTCGAAAAATGCGCCCAGAATTCCGAGAAGGCTAACCCCTTTGAAAAATTCGAAAAATGCGCCCAGAATTCCAAGAAGGCTAACCCTTTTGAAAATCTCGAAATATGCGCCCAGAATTCCGAGAAGGCTAACCCCTTTGAAAATTTCGAAAAATGCGCCCAGAATTCCGAGAAGGCTAAATTCTTTGAAAATTTCGAAAAATGCGTCCAGAATTCCGAGAAGGCTAACCCCGTTGAAAATTTCGAAAAATACGCTCAGAATTCCGAGAAGGCTAACCCCTTTGAAAATTTCGTACAATGCGCCCAGAATTCCGAGAAGGCTAACCCCTTTCAAAATTTCGAAAAATGCGCCAAGAATTCCGAGAAGGATAACCCCTTTGAAAATTTCGAAAAATGCGCCCACAATTCCGAGAAGGCTAACCCCTTTGAAAAATTCGAAAAATGCGCCAAGAATACCGAGAAGGCTAACCCCTTTGAAAATTTCGAAATATGCGCCCAGAATTCCGAGAAGGCAAACCCCTTTGAAAATTTCGAAAAATGCGCCCAGAATTCCAAGAAGGCTAACCCTTTTGAAAATCTCGAAATATGCGCCCAGAATTCCGAGAAGGCTAACCCCTTTGAAAATTTCGAAAAATACGCCCAGAATTCCGAGAAGGCTAACCCCTTTGAAAATTTCGAAAAATGCGCTCAGAATTCCGAGAAGGCTAACCCCTTTGAAAATTTACAAAAATGCGCCCAGAATTCTGAGGCTAACCCCTTCGAAAATTTCGAAAAATTCGCCCAGAATTCCGAGAAGGCTAGCCCCTTTGAAAATTTCGAAAAATGCGCCCAGGATTCCGAGAAGGCTAACCCCATTGAAAATTTCGAAAAATGCGCCCAGAATTCCGAGAAGGCTAACCCCTTTGAAAATTTCGAAAAATGCGCCCAGAATTCCGAGAAGGCTAACCCCTTTAAAAATTTCGAAAAATCTTCCAGAATTCCGAGACGGCTAACCCCTTTGAAAATTTCGAAAAATGCGCCCAGAATTCCGAGAAGGCTAACCCCTTTGAAAATTTCGAAAAATGCGCCCAGAATTCCGAGAAGGCTAACCCCTTTCAAAATTTCGAAAAATGCGCCCATAATTCCGAGAAGGATAACCCCTTTGAAAATTTCGAAAAATGCGCCCACAATTCCGAGAAGGCTAACCCCTTTGAAAAATTCGAAAAATGCGCCAAGAATACCGAGAAAGCTAACCCTTTTGAAAATTTCGAAAAATGCACCCAGAATTCCGAGAAGGCTAACCCCTTTGAAAATTTCGAAAAATACGCCCAGAATTCCGAGAAGGCTAAACCCTTTGAAAATTTCGAAAAATGCGCCCAGAATTCCGTGAAGGCTAACCCCTTTGAAAATTTCGAAAAAAGCGCCCAGAATTCCGAGAAGGCTAACCCCTTTGAAAATTTCGAAAAATGCGCCCAGACTTCCGAGAAGGCTAACCCCTTTGAAAATTTCGAAAAATACGCTCACAATTCCGAGAAGGCTAACCCCTTTGAAAATTTCGAAAATTCGCCCAGAATTCCGAGAAGGCTAACCCCTTTGAAAATTTCGAAAAATGCGCCCAGAATTCCGAGAAGGCTAACCCCTTTGAAAATTTCGAAAAGTGCGCCCAGAATTCGGAGACGGCTAACCCCTTTGAAAATTTCGAAAAATGCGCCCAGAATTCCAAGAAGGCTAACCCCTTTAAAAATTTCGAAAATTGCACCCACAATTCCGAGAAGGCTAACCCCTTTGAAAATTTCGAAAAATGCGCCCAGAATTCCGAGAAGGCTAACCCCTTTGAAAATTTCGAAAAATGCGCCCAGAATTCCGGGAAGGCTAACCCCTTTGAAAATTTCGAAAAATGCGCCCAGGATTCCGAGAAGGCTAACCCCTTTGAAAATTTCGAAAAATGCGCCCAGAATTCCAAGAAGGCTAACCCCTTTGAAAATTTCGAAAAATGCGCCCAGAATTCCGAGAAGGCTAACCCCTTTGAAAATTTCGAAAAATGTGTCCAGGATTCCGAGAAGGCTAACCCCTTTGAAAATTTCGAAAAATGCGCCCAGAATTCCGAGAAGGTTAACCCTTTTGAAAATTTCGAAAAATGCGCCCAGAATTCCGAGAAGGCTAACCCCTTTGAGAATTTCGAAAAATGCGCCCAGAATTCCGAGAAGGCTAGCCCCTTTGAAAATTTCGAAAAATGCGCCCAGGATTCCGAGAAGGCTAACCCCATTGAATATTTCGAAAAATACGCCCAGAATTCCGAGAAGGCTAACCCCTTTGGAAATTTCGAAAAATGCGCCCAGAATTCCGAGAAGGCTAACCCCTTTAAAAATTTCGAAAAATGCGCCCAGAATTCCGAGACGGCTAACCCCTTTGAAAATTTCGAAAAATGCGCCCAGATTTCCGAGAAGGCTAACCCCATTGAAAATTTCGAAAAATGCGCCCAGAATTCCAACAAGGCTAACCCCTTTAAAAATGTCGAAAAATGCACCCACAATTCCGAGAAGGCTAACCCCTTTGAAAATTTAGAAAAATGCGCCCAGAATTCCGAGAAGGCTAACCCCTTTGAAAATTTCGAAATATGCGCCCAGAATTCCGAGAAGGCTAACCCCTTTGAAAATCTCGAAATATGCGCCCAGAATTCCGAGAAGGCTAACCCCTTTGAAAATTTCGAAAAATACGCCCAGAATTCCGAGAAGGCTAACCCCTTTGAAAATTTCGAAAAATGCGCTCAGAATTCCGAGAAGGTTAACCCCTTTGAAAATTTACAAAAATGCGCCCAGAATTCTGAGGCTAACCCCTTCGAAAATTTCGAAAAATGCGCCCAGAATCCCGAGAAGGCTAACCCTTTTGAGAATTTCGGAAAATGCGCCCAGAATTCCGAGAAGGCTAGCCCCTTTGTAAATTTCGAAAAATGCGCCCAGGATTCCGAGAAGGCTAACCCCATTGAAAATTTCGAAAAATGCGCCCAGAATTCCGAGAAGGCTAACCCCTTTGAAAATTTCGAAAAATGCGCCCAGAATTCCGAGAAGGCTAATCCCTTTAAAAATTTCGATAAATCGCCCAGAATTCCGAGACGGCTAACCCCTTTGAAAATTTCGAAAAATGCGCCCAGAATTCCGAGAAGGCTAACCCCTTTGAAAATTTCGAAAAATGCGCCCAGAATTCCAAGAAGGCTAACCCCTTTAAAAATTTCGAAAAATGCACCCACAATTCCGAGAAGGCTAACCCCTTTGAAAATTTCGAAAAATGCGCCCAGAATTCCGAGAAGGCTAATCCCTTTGAAAATTTCGAAAAATGCGCCCAGAATTCCGAGAAGGCTAACCCCTTTGAAAATTTCGAAAAATGCGCCCAGAATTCCGAGAAGGCTAACCCCTTTGAAAATTTCGAAAAATGCGCCCAGAATTCCGAGAAGGCTAACCCCTTTGAAAATTTCGAAAATTCGCCCAGAATTCCGAGAAGGCTAACCCCTTTGAAAATTTCGTAAAATGCGCCGAGAGTTCCGAGAAGGCTAACCCCTTTGAAAATTTCGAAAAATGCGCCCAGGATTCCGAGAAGGCTAATCCCTATGAAAATTTCGAAAAATGCGCCCAGAATTCCAAGAAGGCTAACCCCCTTTGAAAATTTCGAAAAATGCGCCCAGAATTCCGAGAAGGCTAACCCTTTTGAAAATTTCGAAAAATGCGACCAGAATTCCGAGAAGGCTAACCCCTTTGAGAATTTCGAAAAATGCGCCCAGAATTCCGAGAAGGCTAGACCCTTTGAAAATTTCGAAAAATGCGCCCAGGATTCCGAGAAGGCTAACCCCTTTGAAAATTTAGAAAAATGCGCCCAGAATTCCGAGAAGGCTAACCCCTTTGAAAATTTCGAAAAATGCGCCCAGGATTCCGAGAAGGCTAACCCCTTTGAAAATTTCGAAAAATGCGCCCAGAATTCGGAGACGGCTAACCTCTTTTAAATTTCGAAAAATGCGCCCAGAATTCCGAGAAGGCTAACCCCTTTGAAAATTTCGAAAAATGCGCCCAGAATTCCAAGAAGGCTAACCCCTTTAAAAATTTCGAAAAATGCACCCACAATTCCGAGAAGGCTAACCCCTTTGAAAATTACGAAAAATGCGCCCAGAATTCCGAGAAGGCTAACCCCTTTGAAAATTTCGAAAAATGCGCCCAGAATTCCGGGAAGGCTAACCCCTTTGAAAATTTCGAAAAATGCGCCCAGGATTCCGAGAAGGCTAACCCCTTTGAAAATTTCGAAAAATGCGCCCAGAATTACGAGAAGGCTAACCCCTTTGAAAATTTCGAAAAATGCGCCCAGAATTCCGAGAAGGCTAACCCCTTTGAAAATTTCGAAAAATGCGCCCAGACTTCCGAGAAGGCTAACCCCTTTGAAAATTTCGAAAAATACGCTCACAATTCCGAGAAGGCTAACCCCTTTGAAAATTTCGTAAAATGCGCCGAGAGTTGCGAGAAGGCTAACCCCTTTGAAAAATTCGAAAAATGCGCCAAGAATACCGAGAAAGCTAACCCTTTTGAAAATTTCGAAAAATGCACCCAGAATTCCGAGAAGGCTAACCCCTTTGAAAATTTCGAAAAATGCGCCCAGAATTCCGAGAAGGCTAAACCCTTTGAAAATTTCGAAAAATGCGCCCAGAATTCCGTGAAGGCTAACCCCTTTGAAAATTTCGAAAAAAGCGAGCAGAATTCCGAGAAGGCTAACCCCTTTGAAAATTTCGAAAAATGCGCCCAGACTTCCGAGAAGGCTAACCCCTTTGAAAATTTCGAAAAATACGCTCACAATTCCGAGAAGGCTAACCCCTTTGAAAATTTCGAAAATTCGCCCAGAATTCCGAGAAGGCTAACCCCTTTGAAAATTTCGAAAAATGCGCCCAGAATTCCGAGAAGGCTAACCCCTTTGAAAATTTCGAAAAGTGCGCCCAGAATTCGGAGACGGCTAACCCCTTTGAAAATTTCGAAAAATGCGCCCAGAATTCCAAGAAGGCTAACCCCTTTAAAAATTTCGAAAATTGCACCCACAATTCCGAGAAGGCTAACCCCTTTGAAAATTTCGAAAAATGCGCCCAGAATTCCGAGAAGGCTAACCCCTTTGAAAATTTCGAAAAATGCGCCCAGAATTCCGGGAAGGCTAACCCCTTTGAAAATTTCGAAAAATGCGCCCAGGATTCCGAGAAGGCTAACCCCTTTGAAAATTTCGAAAAATGCGCCCAGAATTCCAAGAAGGCTAACCCCTTTGAAAATTTCGAAAAATGCGCCCAGAATTCCGAGAAGGCTAACCCCTTTGAAAATTTCGAAAAATGTGTCCAGGATTCCGAGAAGGCTAACCCCTTTGAAAATTTCGAAAAATGCGCCCAGAATTCCGAGAAGGTTAACCCTTTTGAAAATTTCGAAAAATGCGCCCAGAATTCCGAGAAGGCTAACCCCTTTGAGAATTTCGAAAAATGCGCCCAGAATTCCGAGAAGGCTAGCCCCTTTGAAAATTTCGAAAAATGCGCCCAGGATTCCGAGAAGGCTAACCCCATTGAATATTTCGAAAAATACGCCCAGAATTCCGAGAAGGCTAACCCCTTTGGAAATTTCGAAAAATGCGCCCAGAATTCCGAGAAGGCTAACCCCTTTAAAAATTTCGAAAAATGCGCCCAGAATTCCGAGACGGCTAACCCCTTTGAAAATTTCGAAAAATGCGCCCAGATTTCCGAGAAGGCTAACCCCATTGAAAATTTCGAAAAATGCGCCCAGAATTCCAACAAGGCTAACCCCTTTAAAAATGTCGAAAAATGCACCCACAATTCCGAGAAGGCTAACCCCTTTGAAAATTTAGAAAAATGCGCCCAGAATTCCGAGAAGGCTAACCCCTTTGAAAATTTCGAAATATGCGCCCAGAATTCCGAGAAGGCTAACCCCTTTGAAAATCTCGAAATATGCGCCCAGAATTCCGAGAAGGCTAACCCCTTTGAAAATTTCGAAAAATACGCCCAGAATTCCGAGAAGGCTAACCCCTTTGAAAATTTCGAAAAATGCGCTCAGAATTCCGAGAAGGTTAACCCCTTTGAAAATTTACAAAAATGCGCCCAGAATTCTGAGGCTAACCCCTTCGAAAATTTCGAAAAATGCGCCCAGAATCCCGAGAAGGCTAACCCTTTTGAGAATTTCGGAAAATGCGCCCAGAATTCCGAGAAGGCTAGCCCCTTTGTAAATTTCGAAAAATGCGCCCAGGATTCCGAGAAGGCTAACCCCATTGAAAATTTCGAAAAATGCGCCCAGAATTCCGAGAAGGCTAACCCCTTTGAAAATTTCGAAAAATGCGCCCAGAATTCCGAGAAGGCTAACCCCTTTAAAAATTTCGATAAATCGCCCAGAATTCCGAGACGGCTAACCCCTTTGAAAATTTCGAAAAATGCGCCCAGAATTCCGAGAAGGCTAACCCCTTTGAAAATTTCGAAAAATGCGCCCAGAATTCCAAGAAGGCTAACCCCTTTAAAAATTTCGAAAAATGCACCCACAATTCCGAGAAGGCTAACCCCTTTGAAAATTTCGAAAAATGCGCCCAGAATTCCGAGAAGGCTAATCCCTTTGAAAATTTCGAAAAATGCGCCCAGAATTCCGAGAAGGCTAACCCCTTTGAAAATTTCGAAAAATGCGCCCAGAATTCCGAGAAGGCTAACCCCTTTGAAAATTTCGAAAAATGCGCCCAGAATTCCGAGAAGGCTAACCCCTTTGAAAATTTCGAAAATTCGCCCAGAATTCCGAGAAGGCTAACCCCTTTGAAAATTTCGTAAAATGCGCCGAGAGTTCCGAGAAGGCTAACCCCTTTGAAAATTTCGAAAAATGCGCCCAGGATTCCGAGAAGGCTAATCCCTATGAAAATTTCGAAAAATGCGCCCAGAATTCCAAGAAGGCTAACCCCCTTTGAAAATTTCGAAAAATGCGCCCAGAATTCCGAGAAGGCTAACCCTTTTGAAAATTTCGAAAAATGCGCCCAGAATTCCGAGAAGGCTAACCCCTTTGAGAATTTCGAAAAATGCGCCCAGAATTCCGAGAAGGCTAGACCCTTTGAAAATTTCGAAAAATGCGCCCAGGATTCCGAGAAGGCTAACCCCTTTGAAAATTTAGAAAAATGCGCCCAGAATTCCGAGAAGGCTAACCCCTTTGAAAATTTCGAAAAATGCGCCCAGGATTCCGAGAAGGCTAACCCCTTTGAAAATTTCGAAAAATGCGCCCAGAATTCGGAGACGGCTAACCTCTTTTAAATTTCGAAAAATGCGCCCAGAATTCCGAGAAGGCTAACCCCTTTGAAAATTTCGAAAAATGCGCCCAGAATTCCAAGAAGGCTAACCCCTTTAAAAATTTCGAAAAATGCACCCACAATTCCGAGAAGGCTAACCCCTTTGAAAATTTCGAAAAATGCGCCCAGAATTCCGAGAAGGCTAACCCCTTTGAAAATTTCGAAAAATGCGCCCAGAATTCCGGGAAGGCTAACCCCTTTGAAAATTTCGAAAAATGCGCCCAGGATTCCGAGAAGGCTAACCCCTTTGAAAATTTCGAAAAATGCGCCCAGAATTCCGAGAAGGCTAGCCCCTTTGAAAATTTCGAAAAATGCGCCCAGGATTCCGAGAAGGCTAACCCCTTTGAAAATTTCGAAAAATGCGCCCAGAATTCCGAGAAGGCTAACCCCTTTGAAAATTTCGAAAAATGCGCCCAGGATTCCGAGAAGGCTAACCCCTCTTAAAATTTCGAAAAATGCGCCCAGAATTCCGAGAAGGCTAACCCCTTTGAAAATTTCGAAAAATGCGCCCAGAATTCCGAGAAGGCTAACCCCTTTGAAAATTTCGAAAAATGCGCCCAGAATTCCGAAAAGGCTAACCCCTTTGAAAATTTCGAAAAATGCGCCCAGAATTCCGAGAAGGCTAACCCCTTTAAAAATTTCGAAAAATGCGCCCAGAATTCGGAGACGGCTAACCTCTTTGATAATTTCGAAAAATGCGCCCAGAATTCCGAGAAGGCTAACCCCTTTGAAAATTTCGAAAAATGCGCCCAGAATTCCATGAAGGCTAACCCCTTTAAAAATTTCGAAAAATGCACCCACAATTCCGAGAAGGCTAACCCCTTTGAAAATTTCGAAAAATGCGCCCAGGATTCCGAGAAGGCTAACCCCTTTGAAAATTTCGAAAAATGCGCCCAGAATTCCGAGAAGGCTAACCCCTTTGAAAATTTCGAAAAATGCGCCCAGAATTCCATGAAGGCTAACCCCTTTAAAAATTTCGAAAAATGCACCCACAATTCCGAGAAGGCTAACCCCTTTGAAAATTTCGAAAAATGCGCCCAGGATTCCGAGAAGGCTAACCCCTTTGAAAATTTCGAAAAATGCGCCCAGAATTCCAAGAAGGCTAACCCCTTTGAAAATTTCGAAAAATGCGCCCAGAATTCCGAGAAGGCTAACCCCTTTGAAAATTTCGAAAAATGTGCCCAGGATTCCGAGAAGGCTAACCCCTTTGAAAATTTCGAAAAATGTGCCCAGGATTCCGAGAAGGCTAACCTCTTTGAAAATTTCGAAAAATGTGCCCAGGATTCCGAGAAGGCTAACCTCTTTGAAAATTTCGAAAAATGCGCCCAGAATTCCGAGAAGGCTAACCCCTTTGAAAATTTACAAAAATGCGCCCAGAATTCTGAGGCTAACCCCTTCGAAAATTTCGAAAAATTCGCCCAGAATTCCGAGAAGGCTAGCCCCTTTGAAAATTTCGAAAAATGCGCCCAGGATTCCGAGAAGGCTAACCCCATTGAAAATTTCGAAAAATGCGCCCAGGATTCCGAGAAGGCTAACCCCATTGAAAATTTCGAAAAATGCGCCCAGAATTCCGAGAAGGCTAACCCCTTTGAAAATTTCGAAAAATGCGCCCAGAAATCCGAGAAGGCTAACCCCTTTAAAAATTTCGAAAAATCGCCCAGAATTCCGAGACGGCTAACCCCTTTAAAAATTTCGAAAAATGCACCCACAATTCCGAGAAGGCTAACCCCTTTGAAAATTTCGAAAAATGCGCCCAGAATTCCGAGAAGGCTAACCCCTTTGAAAATTTCGAAAAATGCGCCCAGAATTCCGAGAAGGCTAACCCCTTTCAAAATTTAGAAAAATGCGCCCAGAATTCCGAGAAGGCTAACCCCATTGAAAATTTCGAAATATGCGCCCAGAATTCCGAGAAGGCTAACCCCTTTGAAAATTTCGAAAAATGCGCCCAGAATTCCGAGAAGGCTAACCCCTTTGAAAATTTCGAAAAATGCGCTCAGAATTCCGAGAAGGCTAACCCCTTTGAAAATTTACAAAAATGCGCCCAGAATTCTGAGGCTAACCCCTTCGAAAATTTCGAAAAATGCGCCCAGAATCCCGAGAAGGCTAACCCTTTTCAAAATTTCGAAAAATGCGCCCAGAATTCCGAGAAGGCTAACCCCTTTGAAAAATTCGAAAAATGCGCCCAGAATTCCGAGAAGGCTAACCCCTTTGAAAATTTCGAAAAATGCGCCCAGAATTCCGAGAAGGCTAACTTCTTTGAAAATTTCGAAAAATGCGTCTAGAATACCGAGAAAGCTAACCCTTTCCAAAATTTCGAAAAATGCACCCAGAATTCCGAGAAGGCTAACCCCTTTGAAAATTTCGAAAAATGCGCCCAGAATTCCGAGAAGGCTAAACCCTTTGAAAATTTCGAAAAATACGCCCAGAATTCCGTGAAGGCTAACCCCTTTGAAAATTTCGAAAAAAGCGCCCAGAATTCCGAGAAGGCTAACCCCTTTGAAAATTTCGAAAAATGCGCCCAGACTTCCGAGAAGGCTAACCCCTTTGAAAATTTCGAAAAATACGCTCACAATTCCGAGAAGGCTAACCCCTTTAAAAATTTCGAAAATTGCACCCACAATTCCGAGAAGGCTAACCCCTTTGAAAATTTCGAAAAATGCGCCCAGAATTCCGAGAAGGCTAACCCCTTTGAAAATTTCGAAAAATGCGCCCAGAATTCCGGGAAGGCTAACCCCTTTGAAAATTTCGAAAAATGCGCCCAGGATTCCGAGAAGGCTAACCCCTTTGAAAATTTCGAAAAATGCGCCCAGAATTCCAAGAAGGCTAACCCCTTTGAAAATTTCGAAAAATGCGCCCAGAATTCCGAGAAGGCTAACCCCTTTGAAAATTTCGAAAAATGTGTCCAGGATTCCGAGAAGGCTAACCCCTTTGAAAATTTCGAAAAATGCGCCCAGAATTCCGAGAAGGTTAACCCTTTTGAAAATTTCGAAAAATGCGCCCAGAATTCCGAGAAGGCTAACCCCTTTGAGAATTTCGAAAAATGCGCCCAGAATTCCGAGAAGGCTAGCCCCTTTGAAAATTTCGAAAAATGCGCCCAGGATTCCGAGAAGGCTAACCCCATTGAAAATTTCGAAAAATACGCCCAGAATTCCGAGAAGGCTAACCCCTTTGAAAATTTAGAAAAATGCGCCCAGAATTCCGAGAAGGCTAACCCCTTTGAAAATTTCGAAATATGCGCCCAGAATTCCGAGAAGGCTAACCCCTTTGAAAATCTCGAAATATGCGCCCAGAATTCCGAGAAGGCTAACCCCTTTGAAAATTTCGAAAAATACGCCCAGAATTCCGAGAAGGCTAACCCCTTTGAAAATTTCGAAAAATGCGCTCAGAATTCCGAGAAGGTTAACCCCTTTGAAAATTTACAAAAATGCGCCCAGAATTCTGAGGCTAACCCCTTCGAAAATTTCGAAAAATGCGCCCAGAATCCCGAGAAGGCTAACCCTTTTGAGAATTTCGGAAAATGCGCCCAGAATTCCGAGAAGGCTAGCCCCTTTGTAAATTTCGAAAAATGCGCCCAGGATTCCGAGAAGGCTAACCCCATTGAAAATTTCGAAAAATGCGCCCAGAATTCCGAGAAGGCTAACCCCTTTGAAAATTTCGAAAAATGCGCCCAGAATTCCGAGAAGGCTAACCCCTTTGAAAATTTCGAAAAATGCGCCCAGAATTCCATGAAGGCTAACCCCTTTGAAATTTTCGAAAAATGCGCCCAGAATTCCGAGAAGGCTAATCCCTTTGAAAATTTCGAAAAATGCGCCCAGAATTCCGAGAAGGCTAACCCCTTTGAAAATTTCGAAAAATGCGCCCAGAATTCCGAGAAGGCTAACCCCTTTGAAAATTTCGAAAAATGCGCCCAGAATTCCGAGAAGGCTAACCCCTTTGAAAATTTCGAAAATTCGCCCAGAATTCCGAGAAGGCTAACCCCTTTGAAAATTTCGTAAAATGCGCCGAGAGTTCCGAGAAGGCTAACCCCTTTGAAAATTTCGAAAAATGCGCCCAGGATTCCGAGAAGGCTAATCCCTATGAAAATTTCGAAAAATGCGCCCAGAATTCCAAGAAGGCTAACCCCCTTTGAAAATTTCGAAAAATGCGCCCAGAATTCCGAGAAGGCTAACCCTTTTGAAAATTTCGAAAAATGCGCCCAGAATTCCGAGAAGGCTAACCCCTTTGAGAATTTCGAAAAATGCGCCCAGAATTCCGAGAAGGCTAGCCCCTTTGAAAATTTCGAAAAATGCGCCCAGGATTCCGAGAAGGCTAACCCCTTTGAAAATTTAGAAAAATGCGCCCAGAATTCCGAGAAGGCTAACCCCTTTGAAAATTTCGAAAAATGCGCCCAGGATTCCGAGAAGGCTAACCCCTTTGAAAATTTCGAAAAATGCGCCCAGAATTCCGAGAAGGCTAACCCCTTTGAAAATTTCGAAAAATGCGCCCAGAATTCCGAGAAGGCTAACCCCTTTGAAAATTTCGAAAAATGCGCCCAGAATTCGGAGACGGCTAACCTCTTTTAAATTTCGAAAAATGCGCCCAGAATTCCGAGAAGGCTAACCCCTTTGAAAATTTCGAAAAATGCGCCCAGAATTCCAAGAAGGCTAACCCCTTTAAAAATTTCGAAAAATGCACCCACAATTCCGAGAAGAGTAACCCCTTTGAAAATTTCGAAAAATGCGCCCAGAATTCCGAGAAGGCTAACCCCTTTGAAAATTTCGAAAAATGCGCCCAGAATTCCGGGAAGGCTAACCCCTTTGAAAATTTCGAAAAATGCGCCCAGGATTCCGAGAAGGCTAACCCCTTTGAAAATTTCGAAAAATGCGCCCAGAATTCCGAGAAGGCTAACCCCTTTGAAAATTTCGAAAAATGTGCCCAGGATTCCGAGAAGGCTAACCCCTTTGAAAATTTCGAAAAATGTGCCCAGGATTCCGAGAAGGCTAACCTCTTTGAAAATTTCGAAAAATGCGCCCAGAATTCCGAGAAGGCTAACCCCTTTGAAAATTTCGAAAAATGCGCCCAGAATTCCGAGAAGGCTAACCCCTTTGAAAATTTCGAAAAATGCGCCCAGAAATCCGAGAAGGCTAACCCCTTTAAAAATTTCGAAAAATCGCCCAGAATTCCGAGACGGCTAACCCCTTTAAAAATTTCGAAAAATGCACCCACAATTCCGAGAAGGCTAACCCCTTTGAAAATTTCGAAAAATGCGCCCAGAATTCCGAGAAGGCTAACCCCTTTGAAAATTTCGAAAAATGCGCCCAGAATTCCGAGAAGGCTAACCCCTTTCAAAATTTCGAAAAATGCGCCCAGAATTCCGAGAAGGCTAACCCCATTGAAAATTTCGAAATATGCGCCCAGAATTCCGAGAAGGCTAACCCCTTTGAAAATTTCGAAAAATGCGCCCAGAATTCCGAGAAGGCTAACCCCTTTGAAAATTTCGAAAAATGCGCTCAGAATTCCGAGAAGGCTAACCCCTTTGAAAATTTACAAAAATGCGCCCAGAATTCTGAGGCTAACCCCTTCGAAAATTTCGAAAAATGCGCCCAGAATCCCGAGAAGGCTAACCCTTTTCAAAATTTCGAAAAATGCGCCCAGAATTCCGAGAAGGCTAACCCCTTTGAAAAATTCGAAAAATGCGCCCAGAATTCCGAGAAGGCTAACCCCTTTGAAAATTTCGAAAAATGCGCCCAGAATTCCGAGAAGGCTAACTTCTTTGAAAATTTCGAAAAATGCGTCTAGAATACCGAGAAAGCTAACCCTTTCCAAAATTTCGAAAAATGCACCCAGAATTCCGAGAAGGCTAACCCCTTTGAAAATTTCGAAAAATGCGCCCAGAATTCCGAGAAGGCTAAACCCTTTGAAAATTTCGAAAAATGCGCCCAGAATTCCGTGAAGGCTAACCCCTTTGAAAATTTCGAAAAAAGCGCCCAGAATTCCGAGAAGGCAAACCCCTTTGAAAATTTCGAAAAATGCGCCCAGACTTCCGAGAAGGCTAACCCCTTTGAAAATTTCGAAAAATACGCTCACAATTCCGAGAAGGCTAACCGCTTTGAAAATTTCGAAAATTCGCCCAGAATTCCGAGAAGGCTAACCCCTTTGGAAATTTCGAAAAATGCGCCCAGAATTCCGAGAAGGCTAACCCCTTTGAGAATTTCGAAAAATGCGCCCAGAATTCCGAGAAGGCTAGCCCCTTTGAAAATTTCGAAAAATGCGCCCAGGATTCCGAGAAGGCTAACCCCTTTGAAAATTTAGAAAAATGCGCCCAGAATTCCAACAAGGCTAACCCCTTTAAAAATGTCGAAAAATGCACCCACAATTCCGAGAAGGCTAACCCCTTTGAAAATTTCGAAAAATGCGCCCAGAATTCCGAGAAGGCTAACCCCTTTGAAAATTTCGAAATATGCGCCCAGAATTCCGAGAAGGCTAACCCTTTTGAGAATTTCGAAAAATGCGCCCAGAATTCCGAGAAGGCTAACCCCTTTAAAAATTTCGATAAATCGCCCAGAATTCCGAGACGGCTAACCCCTTTGAAAATTTCGAAAAATGCGCCCAGAATTCCGAGAAGGCTAACCCCTTTGAAAATTTAGAAAAATGCGCCCAGAATTCCGAGAAGGCTAACCCCTTTGAAAATTTCGAAAAATGCGCCCAGGATTCCGAGAAGGCTAACCCCTTTGAAAATTTCGAAAAATGCGCCCAGAATTCCGAGAAGGCTAACCCCTTTGAAAATTTCGAAAAATGCGCCCAGAATTCCGAGAAGGCTAACCCCTTTTAAATTTCGAAAAATGCGCCCAGAATTCCGAGAAGGCTAACCCCTTTGAAAATTTCGAAAAATGCGCCCAGAATTCCAAGAAGGCTAACCCCTTTGAAAATTTCGAAAAATGCGCCCAGAATTCCGAGAAGGCTAACCCCTTTGAAAATTTCGAAAAATGTGCCCAGGATTCCGAGAAGGCTAACCCCATTGAAAATTTCGAAAAATGCGCCCAGAATTCCGAGAAGGCTAACCCCATTGAAAATTTCGAAAAATGCGCCCAGAATTCCGAGAAGGCTAACCCCTTTAAAAATTTCGAAAAATCGCCCAGAATTCCGAGACGGCTAACCCCTTTGAAAATTTCGAAAAATGCGCCCAGAATTCCGAGAAGGCTAATCCCTTTGAAAATTTCGAAAAATGCGCCCAGAATTCCGAGAAGGCTAACCCCTTTGAAAATTTCGAAAAATGCGCCCAGAATTCCGAGAAGGCTAACCCCTTTGAAAATTTCGAAAAATGCGCCCAGAATTCCGAGAAGGCTAACCCCATTGAAAATTTCGAAATATGCGCCCAGAATTCCGAGAAAGCTAACCCCTTTGAAAATTTCGAAAAATGCGCCCAGAATTCCAAGAAGGCTAACCCCTTTGAAAATTTCGAAGAATGCGCTCAGAATTCCGAGAAGGCTAACCCCTTTGAAAATTTACAAAAATGCGCCCAGAATTCTGAGGCTAACCCCTTCGAAAATTTCGAAAAATGCGCCCAGAATACCGAGAAGGCTAACCCTTTTGAAAATTTCGAAAAATGCGCCCAGAATTCCGACAAGGCTAACCCCTTTGAAAAATTTGAAAAATGCGCCCAGAATTCCGAGAAGGCTAACCCCTTTGAAAATTTCGAAAAATGCGCCCAGAATTCCGAGAAGGCTAACTTCTTTGAAAATTTCGAAAAATGCGTCCAGAATTCCGAGAAGGCTAACCCCTTTCAAAATTTCGAAAAATGCGCCCAGAATTCCGAGAAGGATAACCCCTTTGAAAATTTCGAAAAATGCGCCCACAATTCCGAGAAGGCTAACCCCTTTGAAAAATTCGAAAAATGCGCCAAGAATACCGAGAAAGCTAAACCCTTTTGAAAATTTCGAAAAATGCACCCAGAATTCCGAGAAGGCTAACCCCTTTGAAAATTTCGAAAAATGCGCCCAGAATTCCGAGAAGGCTAACCCCTTTGAAAATTTCGAAAAATGCGCCCAGACTTAAGAGAAGGCTAACCCCTTTGAAAATTTCGAAAAATACGCTCACAATTCCGAGAAGGCTAACCCCTTTGAAAATTTCGAAAATTTGCCCAGAATTCCGAAAAGGCTAACCCCTTTGAAAATTTCGTAAAATGCGCCGAGAGTTCCGAGAAGGCTAACCCCCTTTGAAAATTTCGAAAAATGCGCCCAGAATTCCGAGAAGACTAACCCCTTTGAAAATTACGAAAAATGCGCCCAGAATTCCGAGAAGGCTAACCCCTTTGAAAATTTCGAAAAATGCGCCCAGACTTCCGAGAAGGCTAACCCCTTTGAAAATTTCGAAAAATACGCTCACAATTCCGAGAAGGCTAACCCCTTTGAAAATTTCGAAAATTCGCCCTGAATTCCGAGAAGGCTAACCCCTTTGAAAATTTCGTAAAATGCGCCGAGAGTTCCGAGAAGGCTAACCCCTTTGAAAATTTCGAAAAATGCGCCCAGGATTCCGAGAAGGCTAATCCCTATGAAAATTTCGAAAAATGCGCCCAGAATTCCAAGAAGGCTAACCCCCTTTGAAAATTTCGAAAAATGCGCCCAGAATTCCGAGAAGGCTAACCCTTTTGAAAATTTCGAAAAATGCACCCAGAATTCCGAGAAGGCTAGCCCCTTTGAAAATTTCGAAAAATGCGCCCAGGATTCCGAGAAGGCTAACCCCTTTGAAAATTTAGAAAAATGCGCCCAGAATTCCGAGAAGGCTAACCCCTTTGAAAATTTCGAAAAATGCGCCCAGGATTCCGAGAAGGCTAACCCCTTTGAAAATTTCGAAAAATGCGCCCAGAATTCCGAGAAGGCTAACCCCTTTGAAAATTTCGAAAAATGCGCCCAGAATTCCGAGAAGGCTAACCCCTTTGAAAATTTCGAAAAATGCGCCCAGAATTCCGAGAAGGCTAACCCCTTAAAAAATTTCGAAAAACGCTCCCAGAATTCGGAGACGGCTAACCTCTTTGAAAATTTCGAAAAATGCGCCCAGAATTCCGAGAAGGCTAACCCCTTTGAAAATTTCGAAAAATGCGCCCAGAATTCCAAGAAAGCTAACCCCTTTGAAAATTTCGAAAAATGCGCCCAGAATTCCGAGAAGGCTAACCCCTTTGAAAATTTCGAAAAATGTGCCCAGGATTCCGAGAAGGCTAACCCCTATGAAAATTTCGAAAAATGTGCCCAGGATTCCGAGAAGGCTAACCCCTTTGAAAATTTCGAAAAATGCGCCCAGAATTCCGAGAAGGCTAACCCTTTTGAAAATTTCGAAAAATGCGCCCAGAATTCCGAGAAGGCTAACCCCTTTGAGAATTTCGAAAAATGCGCCCAGAATTCCGAGAAGGCTAGCCCCTTTGAAAATTTCGAAAAATGCGCCCAGGATTCCGAGAAGGCTAACCCCATTGAAAATTTCGAAAAATACGCCCAGAATTCCGAGAAGGCTAACCCCTTTGAAAATTTCGAAAAATGCGCCCAGAATTCCGAGACGGCTAACTCCTTTGAAAATTTCGAAAAATGCGCCCAGAATTCCGAGAAGGCTAACCCCTTTGAAAATTTCGAAAAATGCGCCCAGAATTCCGAGAAGGCTAACCCCTTTGAAAATTTCGAAAAATGCGCCCAGAATTCCAAGAAGGCTAACCCCTTTAAAAATGTCGAAAAATGCACCCACAATTCCGAGAAGGCTAACCCCATTGAAAATTTCGAAAAATGCGCTCAGAATTCCGAGAAGGCTAATCCCTTTGAAAATTTCGAAAAATGCGCCCAGAATTCCGAGAAGGCTAACCCCTTTGAAAATTTCGAAAAATGCGCCCAGAATTCCGAGAAGGCTAACCCCTTTGAAAATTTCGAAAAATGCGCCCAGAATTCCGAGAAGGCTAACCCCTTTGAAAATTTCGAAATATGCGCCCAGAATTCCGAGAAGGCTAACCCCTTTGAAAATTTCGAAAAATACGCCCAGAATTCCGAGAAGCCTAACCCCTTTGAAAATTTCGAAAAATGCGCTCAGAATTCCGAGAAGGCTAACCCCTTTGAAAATTTACAAAAATGCGCCCAGAATTCTGAGGCTAATCCCTTCGAAAATTTCGAAAAATGCGCCCAGAATCCCGAGAAGGCTAACCCTTTTGAAAATTTCGAAAAATGCGCCCAGGATTCCGAGAAGGCTAACCCCATTGAAAATTTCGAAAAATGCTCCCAGAATTCCGAGAAGGCTAACCCCTTTGAAAATTTCGAAAAATGCGCCCAGAATTCCGAGAAGGCTAACCCCTTTAAAAATTTCGAAAAATCGCCCAGAATTCCGAGACGGCTAACCTCTTTGAAAATTTCGAAAAATGCGCCCAGAAATCCGACAAGGCTAACCCCTTTGAAAATTTCGAAATATGCGCCCAGAATTCCGAGAAGGCTAACCCCTTTAAAAATTTCGAAAAATGCACCCACAATTCCGAGAAGGCTAACCCCTTTTAAAATTTCGAAAAATGCGCCCAGAATTCCGAGAAGGCTAATCCCTTTGAAAATTTCGAAAAATGCGCCCAGATTTCCGAGAAGGCTAGCCCATTTGAAAATTTCGAAAAATGCGCCCAGAATTCCGAGAAGGCTAACCCCTTTGAAAATTTCGAAAAATGTGCCCAGGATTCCGAGAAAGCTAACCATTTTCAAAATTTCGAAAAATGCGCCTAGAATTCCGAGAAGGATAACCCCTTTGAAAATTTCGAAAAATGCGCCCACAATTCCGAGAAGGCTAACCCCTTTGAAAAATTCGAAAAATGCGCCAAGAATACCGAGAAAGCTAAACCCTTTTGAAAATTTCGAAAAATGCACCCAGAATTCCGAGAAGGCTAACCCCTTTGAAAATTTCGAAAAATGCGCCCAGAATTCCGAGAAGGCTAACCCCTTTGAAAATTTCGAAAAATGCGCCCAGACTTAAGAGAAGGCTAACCCCTTTGAAAATTTCGAAAAATACGCTCACAATTCCGAGAAGGCTAACCCCTTTAAAAATTTCGAAAATTTGCCCAGAATTCCGAAAAGGCTAACCCCTTTGAAAATTTCGTAAAATGCGCCGAGAGTTCCGAGAAGGCTAACCCCCTTTGAAAATTTCGAAAAATGCGCCCAGAATTCCGAGAAGACTAACCCCTTTGAAAATTTCGAAAAATGCGCCCAGAATTCCGAGAAGGCTAACCCCTTTGAAAATTTCGAAAAATGCGCCCAGACTTCCGAGAAGGCTAACCCCTTTGAAAATTTCGAAAAATACGCTCACAATTCCGAGAAGGCTAACCCCTTTGAAAATTTCGAAAATTCGCCCAGAATTCCGAGAAGGCTAACCCCTTTGAAAATTTCGTAAAATGCGCCGAGAGTTCCGAGAAGGCTAACCCCTTTGAAAATTTCGAAAAATGCGCCCAGGATTCCGAGAAGGCTAATCCCTATGAAAATTTCGAAAAATGCGCCCAGAATTCCAAGAAGGCTAACCCCTTTGAAAATTTCGAAAAATGCGCTCAGAATTCCGAGAAGGCTAACCCCTTTGAAAATTTCGAAAAATGCGCTCAGAATTCCGAGAAGGCTAACCCCTTTGAAAATTTACAAAAATGCGCCCAGAATTCTGAGGCTAACCCCTTCGAAAATTTCGAAAAATGCGCCCAGAATCCCGAGAAGGCTAACCCTTTTCAAAATTTCGAAAAATGCGCCCAGAATTCCGAGAAGGCTAACCCCTTTGAAAAATTCGAAAAATGCGCCCAGAATTCCGAGAAGGCTAACCCCTTTGAAAATTTCGAAAAATGCGCCCAGAATTCCGAGAAGGCTAACTTCTTTGAAAATTTCGAAAAATGCGTCTAGAATACCGAGAAAGCTAACCCTTTCCAAAATTTCGAAAAATGCACCCAGAATTCCGAGAAGGCTAACCCCTTTGAAAATTTCGAAAAATGCGCCCAGAATTCCGAGAAGGCTAAACCCTTTGAAAATTTCGAAAAATGCGCCCAGAATTCCGTGAAGGCTAACCCCTTTGAAAATTTCGAAAAAAGCGCCCAGAATTCCGAGAAGGCAAACCCCTTTGAAAATTTCGAAAAATGCGCCCAGACTTCCGAGAAGGCTAACCCCTTTGAAAATTTCGAAAAATACGCTCACAATTCCGAGAAGGCTAACCGCTTTGAAAATTTCGAAAATTCGCCCAGAATTCCGAGAAGGCTAACCCCTTTGGAAATTTCGAAAAATGCGCCCAGAATTCCGAGAAGGCTAACCCCTTTGAGAATTTCGAAAAATGCGCCCAGAATTCCGAGAAGGCTAGCCCCTTTGAAAATTTCGAAAAATGCGCCCAGGATTCCGAGAAGGCTAACCCCTTTGAAAATTTAGAAAAATGCGCCCAGAATTCCAACAAGGCTAACCCCTTTAAAAATGTCGAAAAATGCACCCACAATTCCGAGAAGGCTAACCCCTTTGAAAATTTCGAAAAATGCGCCCAGAATTCCGAGAAGGCTAACCCCTTTGAAAATTTCGAAATATGCGCCCAGAATTCCGAGAAGGCTAACCCTTTTGAGAATTCCGAAAAATGCGCCCAGAATTCCGAGAAGGCTAACCCCTTTAAAAATTTCGATAAATCGCCCAGAATTCCGAGACGGCTAACCCCTTTGAAAATTTCGAAAAATGCGCCCAGAATTCCGAGAAGGCTAACCCCTTTGAAAATTTAGAAAAATGCGCCCAGAATTCCGAGAAGGCTAACCCCTTTGAAAATTTCGAAAAATGCGCCCAGGATTCCGAGAAGGCTAACCCCTTTGAAAATTTCGAAAAATGCGCCCAGAATTCCGAGAAGGCTAACCCCTTTGAAAATTTCGAAAAATGCGCCCAGAATTCCGAGAAGGCTAACCCCTTTGAAAATTTCGAAAAATGCGCCCAGAATTCCGAGAAGGCTAACCCCTTTGAAAATTTCGAAAAATGCGCCCAGAATTCCAAGAAGGCTAACCCCTTTGAAAATTTCGAAAAATGCGCCCAGAATTCCGAGAAGGCTAACCCCTTTGAAAATTTCGAAAAATGTGCCCAGGATTCCGAGAAGGCTAACCCCATTGAAAATTTCGAAAAATGCGCCCAGAATTCCGAGAAGGCTAACCCCTTTGAAAATTTCGAAAAATGCGCCCAGAATTCCGAGAAGGCTAACCCCTTTAAAAATTTCGAAAAATCGCCCAGAATTCCGAGACGGCTAACCCCTTTGAAAATTTCGAAAAATGCGCCCAGAATTCCGAGAAGGCTAATCCCTTTGAAAATTTCGAAAAATGCGCCCAGAATTCCGAGAAGGCTAACCCCTTTGAAAATTTCGAAAAATGCGCCCAGAATTCCGAGAAGGCTAACCCCTTTGAAAATTTCGAAAAATGCGCCCAGAATTCCGAGAAGGCTAACCCCATTGAAAATTTCGAAATATGCGCCCAGAATTCCGAGAAAGCTAACCCCTTTGAAAATTTCGAAAAATGCGCCCAGAATTCCAAGAAGGCTAACCCCTTTGAAAATTTCGAAGAATGCGCTCAGAATTCCGAGAAGGCTAACCCCTTTGAAAATTTACAAAAATGCGCCCAGAATTCTGAGGCTAACCCCTTCGAAAATTTCGAAAAATGCGCCCAGAATACCGAGAAGGCTAACCCTTTTGAAAATTTCGAAAAATGCGCCCAGAATTCCGACAAGGCTAACCCCTTTGAAAAATTTGAAAAATGCGCCCAGAATTCCGAGAAGGCTAACCCCTTTGAAAATTTCGAAAAATGCGCCCAGAATTCCGAGAAGGCTAACTTCTTTGAAAATTTCGAAAAATGCGTCCAGAATTCCGAGAAGGCTAACCCCTTTCAAAATTTCGAAAAATGCGCCCAGAATTCCGAGAAGGATAACCCCTTTGAAAATTTCGAAAAATGCGCCCACAATTCCGAGAAGGCTAACCCCTTTGAAAAATTCGAAAAATGCGCCAAGAATACCGAGAAAGCTAAACCCTTTTGAAAATTTCGAAAAATGCACCCAGAATTCCGAGAAGGCTAACCCCTTTGAAAATTTCGAAAAATGCGCCCAGAATTCCGAGAAGGCTAACCCCTTTGAAAATTTCGAAAAATGCGCCCAGACTTAAGAGAAGGCTAACCCCTTTGAAAATTTCGAAAAATACGCTCACAATTCCGAGAAGGCTAACCCCTTTGAAAATTTCGAAAATTTGCCCAGAATTCCGAAAAGGCTAACCCCTTTGAAAATTTCGTAAAATGCGCCGAGAGTTCCGAGAAGGCTAACCCCCTTTGAAAATTTCGAAAAATGCGCCCAGAATTCCGAGAAGACTAACCCCTTTGAAAATTACGAAAAATGCGCCCAGAATTCCGAGAAGGCTAACCCCTTTGAAAATTTCGAAAAATGCGCCCAGACTTCCGAGAAGGCTAACCCCTTTGAAAATTTCGAAAAATACGCTCACAATTCCGAGAAGGCTAACCCCTTTGAAAATTTCGAAAATTCGCCCTGAATTCCGAGAAGGCTAACCCCTTTGAAAATTTCGTAAAATGCGCCGAGAGTTCCGAGAAGGCTAACCCCTTTGAAAATTTCGAAAAATGCGCCCAGGATTCCGAGAAGGCTAATCCCTATGAAAATTTCGAAAAATGCGCCCAGAATTCCAAGAAGGCTAACCCCCTTTGAAAATTTCGAAAAATGCGCCCAGAATTCCGAGAAGGCTAACCCTTTTGAAAATTTCGAAAAATGCACCCAGAATTCCGAGAAGGCTAGCCCCTTTGAAAATTTCGAAAAATGCGCCCAGGATTCCGAGAAGGCTAACCCCTTTGAAAATTTAGAAAAATGCGCCCAGAATTCCGAGAAGGCTAACCCCTTTGAAAATTTCGAAAAATGCGCCCAGGATTCCGAGAAGGCTAACCCCTTTGAAAATTTCGAAAAATGCGCCCAGAATTCCGAGAAGGCTAACCCCTTTGAAAATTTCGAAAAATGCGCCCAGAATTCCGAGAAGGCTAACCCCTTTGAAAATTTCGAAAAATGCGCCCAGAATTCCGAGAAGGCTAACCCCTTAAAAAATTTCGAAAAACGCTCCCAGAATTCGGAGACGGCTAACCTCTTTGAAAATTTCGAAAAATGCGCCCAGAATTCCGAGAAGGCTAACCCCTTTGAAAATTTCGAAAAATGCGCCCAGAATTCCAAGAAAGCTAACCCCTTTGAAAATTTCGAAAAATGCGCCCAGAATTCCGAGAAGGCTAACCCCTTTGAAAATTTCGAAAAATGTGCCCAGGATTCCGAGAAGGCTAACCCCTATGAAAATTTCGAAAAATGTGCCCAGGATTCCGAGAAGGCTAACCCCTTTGAAAATTTCGAAAAATGCGCCCAGAATTCCGAGAAGGCTAACCCTTTTGAAAATTTCGAAAAATGCGCCCAGAATTCCGAGAAGGCTAACCCCTTTGAGAATTTCGAAAAATGCGCCCAGAATTCCGAGAAGGCTAGCCCCTTTGAAAATTTCGAAAAATGCGCCCAGGATTCCGAGAAGGCTAACCCCATTGAAAATTTCGAAAAATACGCCCAGAATTCCGAGAAGGCTAACCCCTTTGAAAATTTCGAAAAATGCGCCCAGAATTCCGAGACGGCTAACTCCTTTGAAAATTTCGAAAAATGCGCCCAGAATTCCGAGAAGGCTAACCCCTTTGAAAATTTCGAAAAATGCGCCCAGAATTCCGAGAAGGCTAACCCCTTTGAAAATTTCGAAAAATGCGCCCAGAATTCCAAGAAGGCTAACCCCTTTAAAAATGTCGAAAAATGCACCCACAATTCCGAGAAGGCTAACCCCATTGAAAATTTCGAAAAATGCGCTCAGAATTCCGAGAAGGCTAATCCCTTTGAAAATTTCGAAAAATGCGCCCAGAATTCCGAGAAGGCTAACCCCTTTGAAAATTTCGAAAAATGCGCCCAGAATTCCGAGAAGGCTAACCCCTTTGAAAATTTCGAAAAATGCGCCCAGAATTCCGAGAAGGCTAACCCCTTTGAAAATTTCGAAATATGCGCCCAGAATTCCGAGAAGGCTAACCCCTTTGAAAATTTCGAAAAATACGCCCAGAATTCCGAGAAGCCTAACCCCTTTGAAAATTTCGAAAAATGCGCTCAGAATTCCGAGAAGGCTAACCCCTTTGAAAATTTACAAAAATGCGCCCAGAATTCTGAGGCTAATCCCTTCGAAAATTTCGAAAAATGCGCCCAGAATCCCGAGAAGGCTAACCCTTTTGAAAATTTCGAAAAATGCGCCCAGGATTCCGAGAAGGCTAACCCCATTGAAAATTTCGAAAAATGCTCCCAGAATTCCGAGAAGGCTAACCCCTTTGAAAATTTCGAAAAATGCGCCCAGAATTCCGAGAAGGCTAACCCCTTTAAAAATTTCGAAAAATCGCCCAGAATTCCGAGACGGCTAACCTCTTTGAAAATTTCGAAAAATGCGCCCAGAAATCCGACAAGGCTAACCCCTTTGAAAATTTCGAAATATGCGCCCAGAATTCCGAGAAGGCTAACCCCTTTAAAAATTTCGAAAAATGCACCCACAATTCCGAGAAGGCTAACCCCTTTTAAAATTTCGAAAAATGCGCCCAGAATTCCGAGAAGGCTAATCCCTTTGAAAATTTCGAAAAATGCGCCCAGATTTCCGAGAAGGCTAGCCCATTTGAAAATTTCGAAAAATGCGCCCAGAATTCCGAGAAGGCTAACCCCTTTGAAAATTTCGAAAAATGTGCCCAGGATTCCGAGAAGGCTAACCCCTTTCAAAATTTCGAAAAATGCGCCTAGAATTCCGAGAAGGATAACCCCTTTGAAAATTTCGAAAAATGCGCCCACAATTCCGAGAAGGCTAACCCCTTTGAAAAATTCGAAAAATGCGCCAAGAATACCGAGAAAGCTAAACCCTTTTGAAAATTTCGAAAAATGCACCCAGAATTCCGAGAAGGCTAACCCCTTTGAAAATTTCGAAAAATGCGCCCAGAATTCCGAGAAGGCTAACCCCTTTGAAAATTTCGAAAAATGCGCCCAGACTTAAGAGAAGGCTAACCCCTTTGAAAATTTCGAAAAATACGCTCACAATTCCGAGAAGGCTAACCCCTTTAAAAATTTCGAAAATTTGCCCAGAATTCCGAAAAGGCTAACCCCTTTGAAAATTTCGTAAAATGCGCCGAGAGTTCCGAGAAGGCTAACCCCCTTTGAAAATTTCGAAAAATGCGCCCAGAATTCCGAGAAGACTAACCCCTTTGAAAATTTCGAAAAATGCGCCCAGAATTCCGAGAAGGCTAACCCCTTTGAAAATTTCGAAAAATGCGCCCAGACTTCCGAGAAGGCTAACCCCTTTGAAAATTTCGAAAAATACGCTCACAATTCCGAGAAGGCTAACCCCTTTGAAAATTTCGAAAATTCGCCCAGAATTCCGAGAAGGCTAACCCCTTTGAAAATTTCGTAAAATGCGCCGAGAGTTCCGAGAAGGCTAACCCCTTTGAAAATTTCGAAAAATGCGCCCAGGATTCCGAGAAGGCTAATCCCTATGAAAATTTCGAAAAATGCGCCCAGAATTCCAAGAAGGCTAACCCCTTTGAAAATTTCGAAAAATGCGCTCAGAATTCCGAGAAGGCTAACCCCTTTGAAAATTTACAAAAATGCGCCCAGAATTCTGAGGCTAACCCCTTCGAAAATTTCGAAAAATGCGCCCAGAATCCCGAGAAGGCTAACCCTTTTCAAAATTTCGAAAAATGCGCCCAGAATTCCGAGAAGGCTAACCCCTTTGAAAAATTCGAAAAATGCGCCCAGAATTCCGAGAAGGCTAACCCCTTTGAAAATTTCGAAAAATGCGCCCAGAATTCCGAGAAGGCTAACTTCTTTGAAAATTTCGAAAAATGCGTCTAGAATACCGAGAAAGCTAACCCTTTCCAAAATTTCGAAAAATGCACCCAGAATTCCGAGAAGGCTAACCCCTTTGAAAATTTCGAAAAATGCGCCCAGAATTCCGAGAAGGCTAAACCCTTTGAAAATTTCGAAAAATGCGCCCAGAATTCCGTGAAGGCTAACCCCTTTGAAAATTTCGAAAAAAGCGCCCAGAATTCCGAGAAGGCAAACCCCTTTGAAAATTTCGAAAAATGCGCCCAGACTTCCGAGAAGGCTAACCCCTTTGAAAATTTCGAAAAATACGCTCACAATTCCGAGAAGGCTAACCGCTTTGAAAATTTCGAAAATTCGCCCAGAATTCCGAGAAGGCTAACCCCTTTGGAAATTTCGAAAAATGCGCCCAGAATTCCGAGAAGGCTAACCCCTTTGAGAATTTCGAAAAATGCGCCCAGAATTCCGAGAAGGCTAGCCCCTTTGAAAATTTCGAAAAATGCGCCCAGGATTCCGAGAAGGCTAACCCCTTTGAAAATTTAGAAAAATGCGCCCAGAATTCCAACAAGGCTAACCCCTTTAAAAATGTCGAAAAATGCACCCACAATTCCGAGAAGGCTAACCCCTTTGAAAATTTCGAAAAATGCGCCCAGAATTCCGAGAAGGCTAACCCCTTTGAAAATTTCGAAATATGCGCCCAGAATTCCGAGAAGGCTAACCCTTTTGAGAATTTCGAAAAATGCGCCCAGAATTCCGAGAAGGCTAACCCCTTTAAATATTTCGATAAATCGCCCAGAATTCCGAGACGGCTAACCCCTTTGAAAATTTCGAAAAATGCGCCCAGAATTCCGAGAAGGCTAACCCCTTTGAAAATTTAGAAAAATGCGCCCAGAATTCCGAGAAGGCTAACCCCTTTGAAAATTTCGAAAAATGCGCCCAGGATTCCGAGAAGGCTAACCCCTTTGAAAATTTCGAAAAATGCGCCCAGAATTCCGAGAAGGCTAACCCCTTTGAAAATTTCGAAAAATGCGCCCAGAATTCCGAGAAGGCTAACCCCTTTGAAAATTTCGAAAAATGCGCCCAGAATTCCGAGAAGGCTAACCCCTTTGAAAATTTCGAAAAATGCGCCCAGAATTCCAAGAAGGCTAACCCCTTTGAAAATTTCGAAAAATGCGCCCAGAATTCCGAGAAGGCTAACCCCTTTGAAAATTTCGAAAAATGTGCCCAGGATTCCGAGAAGGCTAACCCCATTGAAAATTTCGAAAAATGCGCCCAGAATTCCGAGAAGGCTAACCCCTTTGAAAATTTCGAAAAATGCGCCCAGAATTCCGAGAAGGCTAACCCCTTTAAAAATTTCGAAAAATCGCCCAGAATTCCGAGACGGCTAACCCCTTTGAAAATTTCGAAAAATGCGCCCAGAATTCCGAGAAGGCTAATCCCTTTGAAAATTTCGAAAAATGCGCCCAGAATTCCGAGAAGGCTAACCCCTTTGAAAATTTCGGAAAATGCGCCCAGAATTCCGAGAAGGCTAACCCCTTTGAAAATTTCGAAAAATGCGCCCAGAATTCCGAGAAGGCTAACCCCATTGAAAATTTCGAAATATGCGCCCAGAATTCCGAGAAAGCTAACCCCTTTGAAAATTTCGAAAAATGCGCCCAGAATTCCAAGAAGGCTAACCCCTTTGAAAATTTCGAAGAATGCGCTCAGAATTCCGAGAAGGCTAACCCCTTTGAAAATTTACAAAAATGCGCCCAGAATTCTGAGGCTAACCCCTTCGAAAATTTCGAAAAATGCGCCCAGAATACCGAGAAGGCTAACCCTTTTGAAAATTTCGAAAAATGCGCCCAGAATTCCGACAAGGCTAACCCCTTTGAAAAATTTGAAAAATGCGCCCAGAATTCCGAGAAGGCTAACCCCTTTGAAAATTTCGAAAAATGCGCCCAGAATTCCGAGAAGGCTAACTTCTTTGAAAATTTCGAAAAATGCGTCCAGAATTCCGAGAAGGCTAACCCCTTTCAAAATTTCGAAAAATGCGCCCAGAATTCCGAGAAGGATAACCCCTTTGAAAATTTCGAAAAATGCGCCCACAATTCCGAGAAGGCTAACCCCTTTGAAAAATTCGAAAAATGCGCCAAGAATACCGAGAAAGCTAAACCCTTTTGAAAATTTCGAAAAATGCACCCAGAATTCCGAGAAGGCTAACCCCTTTGAAAATTTCGAAAAATGCGCCCAGAATTCCGAGAAGGCTAACCCCTTTGAAAATTTCGAAAAATGCGCCCAGACTTAAGAGAAGGCTAACCCCTTTGAAAATTTCGAAAAATACGCTCACAATTCCGAGAAGGCTAACCCCTTTGAAAATTTCGAAAATTTGCCCAGAATTCCGAAAAGGCTAACCCCTTTGAAAATTTCGTAAAATGCGCCGAGAGTTCCGAGAAGGCTAACCCCCTTTGAAAATTTCGAAAAATGCGCCCAGAATTCCGAGAAGACTAACCCCTTTGAAAATTACGAAAAATGCGCCCAGAATTCCGAGAAGGCTAACCCCTTTGAAAATTTCGAAAAATGCGCCCAGACTTCCGAGAAGGCTAACCCCTTTGAAAATTTCGAAAAATGCGCCCAGAATTCCGAGAAGGCTAACCCCTTTGAAAAATTCGAAAAATGCGCCCAGAATTCCGAGAAGGCTAACCCCTTTGAAAATTTCGAAAAATGCGCCCAGAATTCCGAGAAGGCTAACTTCTTTGAAAATTTCGAAAAATGCGTCTAGAATACCGAGAAAGCTAACCCTTTCCAAAATTTCGAAAAATGCACCCAGAATTCCGAGAAGGCTAACCCCTTTGAAAATTTCGAAAAATGCGCCCAGAATTCCGAGAAGGCTAAACCCTTTGAAAATTTCGAAAAATGCGCCCAGAATTCCGTGAAGGCTAACCCCTTTGAAAATTTCGAAAAATGCGCCCAGAATTCCGAGAAGGCTAACCCCTTTGAAAATTTCGAAAAATGCGCCCAGAATTCCAAGAAAGCTAACCCCTTTGAAAATTTCGAAAAATGCGCCCAGAATTCCGAGAAGGCTAACCCCTTTGAAAATTTCGAAAAATGTGCCCAGGATTCCGAGAAGGCTAACCCCTATGAAAATTTCGAAAAATGTGCCCAGGATTCCGAGAAGGCTAACCCCTTTGAAAATTTCGAAAAATGCGCCCAGAATTCCGAGAAGGCTAACCCTTTTGAAAATTTCGAAAAATGCGCCCAGAATTCCGAGAAGGCTAACCCCTTTGAGAATTTCGAAAAATGCGCCCAGAATTCCGAGAAGGCTAGCCCCTTTGAAAATTTCGAAAAATGCGCCCAGGATTCCGAGAAGGCTAACCCCATTGAAAATTTCGAAAAATACGCCCAGAATTCCGAGAAGGCTAACCCCTTTGAAAATTTCGAAAAATGCGCCCAGAATTCCGAGACGGCTAACTCCTTTGAAAATTTCGAAAAATGCGCCCAGAATTCCGAGAAGGCTAACCCCTTTGAAAATTTCGAAAAATGCGCCCAGAATTCCGAGAAGGCTAACCCCTTTGAAAATTTCGAAAAATGCGCCCAGAATTCCAAGAAGGCTAACCCCTTTAAAAATGTCGAAAAATGCACCCACAATTCCGAGAAGGCTAACCCCATTGAAAATTTCGAAAAATGCGCTCAGAATTCCGAGAAGGCTAATCCCTTTGAAAATTTCGAAAAATGCGCCCAGAATTCCGAGAAGGCTAACCCCTTTGAAAATTTCGAAAAATGCGCCCAGAATTCCGAGAAGGCTAACCCCTTTGAAAATTTCGAAAAATGCGCCCAGAATTCCGAGAAGGCTAACCCCTTTGAAAATTTCGAAATATGCGCCCAGAATTCCGAGAAGGCTAACCCCTTTGAAAATTTCGAAAAATACGCCCAGAATTCCGAGAAGCCTAACCCCTTTGAAAATTTCGAAAAATGCGCTCAGAATTCCGAGAAGGCTAACCCCTTTGAAAATTTACAAAAATGCGCCCAGAATTCTGAGGCTAATCCCTTCGAAAATTTCGAAAAATGCGCCCAGAATCCCGAGAAGGCTAACCCTTTTGAAAATTTCGAAAAATGCGCCCAGGATTCCGAGAAGGCTAACCCCATTGAAAATTTCGAAAAATGCTCCCAGAATTCCGAGAAGGCTAACCCCTTTGAAAATTTCGAAAAATGCGCCCAGAATTCCGAGAAGGCTAACCCCTTTAAAAATTTCGAAAAATCGCCCAGAATTCCGAGACGGCTAACCTCTTTGAAAATTTCGAAAAATGCGCCCAGAAATCCGACAAGGCTAACCCCTTTGAAAATTTCGAAATATGCGCCCAGAATTCCGAGAAGGCTAACCCCTTTAAAAATTTCGAAAAATGCACCCACAATTCCGAGAAGGCTAACCCCTTTTAAAATTTCGAAAAATGCGCCCAGAATTCCGAGAAGGCTAATCCCTTTGAAAATTTCGAAAAATGCGCCCAGATTTCCGAGAAGGCTAGCCCATTTGAAAATTTCGAAAAATGCGCCCAGAATTCCGAGAAGGCTAACCCCTTTGAAAATTTCGAAAAATGTGCCCAGGATTCCGAGAAAGCTAACCCCTTTCAAAATTTCGAAAAATGCGCCTAGAATTCCGAGAAGGATAACCCCTTTGAAAATTTCGAAAAATGCGCCCACAATTCCGAGAAGGCTAACCCCTTTGAAAAATTCGAAAAATGCGCCAAGAATACCGAGAAAGCTAAACCCTTTTGAAAATTTCGAAAAATGCACCCAGAATTCCGAGAAGGCTAACCCCTTTGAAAATTTCGAAAAATGCGCCCAGAATTCCGAGAAGGCTAACCCCTTTGAAAATTTCGAAAAATGCGCCCAGACTTAAGAGAAGGCTAACCCCTTTGAAAATTTCGAAAAATACGCTCACAATTCCGAGAAGGCTAACCCCTTTAAAAATTTCGAAAATTTGCCCAGAATTCCGAAAAGGCTAACCCCTTTGAAAATTTCGTAAAATGCGCCGAGAGTTCCGAGAAGGCTAACCCCCTTTGAAAATTTCGAAAAATGCGCCCAGAATTCCGAGAAGACTAACCCCTTTGAAAATTTCGAAAAATGCGCCCAGAATTCCGAGAAGGCTAACCCCTTTGAAAATTTCGAAAAATGCGCCCAGACTTCCGAGAAGGCTAACCCCTTTGAAAATTTCGAAAAATACGCTCACAATTCCGAGAAGGCTAACCCCTTTGAAAATTTCGAAAATTCGCCCAGAATTCCGAGAAGGCTAACCCCTTTGAAAATTTCGTAAAATGCGCCGAGAGTTCCGAGAAGGCTAACCCCTTTGAAAATTTCGAAAAATGCGCCCAGGATTCCGAGAAGGCTAATCCCTATGAAAATTTCGAAAAATGCGCCCAGAATTCCAAGAAGGCTAACCCCTTTGAAAATTTCGAAAAATGCGCTCAGAATTCCGAGAAGGCTAACCCCTTTGAAAATTTCGAAAAATGCGCTCAGAATTCCGAGAAGGCTAACCCCTTTGAAAATTTACAAAAATGCGCCCAGAATTCTGAGGCTAACCCCTTCGAAAATTTCGAAAAATGCGCCCAGAATCCCGAGAAGGCTAACCCTTTTCAAAATTTCGAAAAATGCGCCCAGAATTCCGAGAAGGCTAACCCCTTTGAAAAATTCGAAAAATGCGCCCAGAATTCCGAGAAGGCTAACCCCTTTGAAAATTTCGAAAAATGCGCCCAGAATTCCGAGAAGGCTAACTTCTTTGAAAATTTCGAAAAATGCGTCTAGAATACCGAGAAAGCTAACCCTTTCCAAAATTTCGAAAAATGCACCCAGAATTCCGAGAAGGCTAACCCCTTTGAAAATTTCGAAAAATGCGCCCAGAATTCCGAGAAGGCTAAACCCTTTGAAAATTTCGAAAAATGCGCCCAGAATTCCGTGAAGGCTAACCCCTTTGAAAATTTCGAAAAAAGCGCCCAGAATTCCGAGAAGGCAAACCCCTTTGAAAATTTCGAAAAATGCGCCCAGACTTCCGAGAAGGCTAACCCCTTTGAAAATTTCGAAAAATACGCTCACAATTCCGAGAAGGCTAACCGCTTTGAAAATTTCGAAAATTCGCCCAGAATTCCGAGAAGGCTAACCCCTTTGGAAATTTCGAAAAATGCGCCCAGAATTCCGAGAAGGCTAACCCCTTTGAGAATTTCGAAAAATGCGCCCAGAATTCCGAGAAGGCTAGCCCCTTTGAAAATTTCGAAAAATGCGCCCAGGATTCCGAGAAGGCTAACCCCTTTGAAAATTTAGAAAAATGCGCCCAGAATTCCAACAAGGCTAACCCCTTTAAAAATGTCGAAAAATGCACCCACAATTCCGAGAAGGCTAACCCCTTTGAAAATTTCGAAAAATGCGCCCAGAATTCCGAGAAGGCTAACCCCTTTGAAAATTTCGAAATATGCGCCCAGAATTCCGAGAAGGCTAACCCTTTTGAGAATTCCGAAAAATGCGCCCAGAATTCCGAGAAGGCTAACCCCTTTAAAAATTTCGATAAATCGCCCAGAATTCCGAGACGGCTAACCCCTTTGAAAATTTCGAAAAATGCGCCCAGAATTCCGAGAAGGCTAACCCCTTTGAAAATTTAGAAAAATGCGCCCAGAATTCCGAGAAGGCTAACCCCTTTGAAAATTTCGAAAAATGCGCCCAGGATTCCGAGAAGGCTAACCCCTTTGAAAATTTCGAAAAATGCGCCCAGAATTCCGAGAAGGCTAACCCCTTTGAAAATTTCGAAAAATGCGCCCAGAATTCCGAGAAGGCTAACCCCTTTGAAAATTTCGAAAAATGCGCCCAGAATTCCGAGAAGGCTAACCCCTTTGAAAATTTCGAAAAATGCGCCCAGAATTCCAAGAAGGCTAACCCCTTTGAAAATTTCGAAAAATGCGCCCAGAATTCCGAGAAGGCTAACCCCTTTGAAAATTTCGAAAAATGTGCCCAGGATTCCGAGAAGGCTAACCCCATTGAAAATTTCGAAAAATGCGCCCAGAATTCCGAGAAGGCTAACCCCTTTGAAAATTTCGAAAAATGCGCCCAGAATTCCGAGAAGGCTAACCCCTTTAAAAATTTCGAAAAATCGCCCAGAATTCCGAGACGGCTAACCCCTTTGAAAATTTCGAAAAATGCGCCCAGAATTCCGAGAAGGCTAATCCCTTTGAAAATTTCGAAAAATGCGCCCAGAATTCCGAGAAGGCTAACCCCTTTGAAAATTTCGAAAAATGCGCCCAGAATTCCGAGAAGGCTAACCCCTTTGAAAATTTCGAAAAATGCGCCCAGAATTCCGAGAAGGCTAACCCCATTGAAAATTTCGAAATATGCGCCCAGAATTCCGAGAAAGCTAACCCCTTTGAAAATTTCGAAAAATGCGCCCAGAATTCCAAGAAGGCTAACCCCTTTGAAAATTTCGAAGAATGCGCTCAGAATTCCGAGAAGGCTAACCCCTTTGAAAATTTACAAAAATGCGCCCAGAATTCTGAGGCTAACCCCTTCGAAAATTTCGAAAAATGCGCCCAGAATACCGAGAAGGCTAACCCTTTTGAAAATTTCGAAAAATGCGCCCAGAATTCCGACAAGGCTAACCCCTTTGAAAAATTTGAAAAATGCGCCCAGAATTCCGAGAAGGCTAACCCCTTTGAAAATTTCGAAAAATGCGCCCAGAATTCCGAGAAGGCTAACTTCTTTGAAAATTTCGAAAAATGCGTCCAGAATTCCGAGAAGGCTAACCCCTTTCAAAATTTCGAAAAATGCGCCCAGAATTCCGAGAAGGATAACCCCTTTGAAAATTTCGAAAAATGCGCCCACAATTCCGAGAAGGCTAACCCCTTTGAAAAATTCGAAAAATGCGCCAAGAATACCGAGAAAGCTAAACCCTTTTGAAAATTTCGAAAAATGCACCCAGAATTCCGAGAAGGCTAACCCCTTTGAAAATTTCGAAAAATGCGCCCAGAATTCCGAGAAGGCTAACCCCTTTGAAAATTTCGAAAAATGCGCCCAGACTTAAGAGAAGGCTAACCCCTTTGAAAATTTCGAAAAATACGCTCACAATTCCGAGAAGGCTAACCCCTTTGAAAATTTCGAAAATTTGCCCAGAATTCCGAAAAGGCTAACCCCTTTGAAAATTTCGTAAAATGCGCCGAGAGTTCCGAGAAGGCTAACCCCCTTTGAAAATTTCGAAAAATGCGCCCAGAATTCCGAGAAGACTAACCCCTTTGAAAATTACGAAAAATGCGCCCAGAATTCCGAGAAGGCTAACCCCTTTGAAAATTTCGAAAAATGCGCCCAGACTTCCGAGAAGGCTAACCCCTTTGAAAATTTCGAAAAATACGCTCACAATTCCGAGAAGGCTAACCCCTTTGAAAATTTCGAAAATTCGCCCTGAATTCCGAGAAGGCTAACCCCTTTGAAAATTTCGTAAAATGCGCCGAGAGTTCCGAGAAGGCTAACCCCTTTGAAAATTTCGAAAAATGCGCCCAGGATTCCGAGAAGGCTAATCCCTATGAAAATTTCGAAAAATGCGCCCAGAATTCCAAGAAGGCTAACCCCCTTTGAAAATTTCGAAAAATGCGCCCAGAATTCCGAGAAGGCTAACCCTTTTGAAAATTTCGAAAAATGCACCCAGAATTCCGAGAAGGCTAGCCCCTTTGAAAATTTCGAAAAATGCGCCCAGGATTCCGAGAAGGCTAACCCCTTTGAAAATTTAGAAAAATGCGCCCAGAATTCCGAGAAGGCTAACCCCTTTGAAAATTTCGAAAAATGCGCCCAGGATTCCGAGAAGGCTAACCCCTTTGAAAATTTCGAAAAATGCGCCCAGAATTCCGAGAAGGCTAACCCCTTTGAAAATTTCGAAAAATGCGCCCAGAATTCCGAGAAGGCTAACCCCTTTGAAAATTTCGAAAAATGCGCCCAGAATTCCGAGAAGGCTAACCCCTTAAAAAATTTCGAAAAACGCTCCCAGAATTCGGAGACGGCTAACCTCTTTGAAAATTTCGAAAAATGCGCCCAGAATTCCGAGAAGGCTAACCCCTTTGAAAATTTCGAAAAATGCGCCCAGAATTCCAAGAAAGCTAACCCCTTTGAAAATTTCGAAAAATGCGCCCAGAATTCCGAGAAGGCTAACCCCTTTGAAAATTTCGAAAAATGTGCCCAGGATTCCGAGAAGGCTAACCCCTATGAAAATTTCGAAAAATGTGCCCAGGATTCCGAGAAGGCTAACCCCTTTGAAAATTTCGAAAAATGCGCCCAGAATTCCGAGAAGGCTAACCCTTTTGAAAATTTCGAAAAATGCGCCCAGAATTCCGAGAAGGCTAACCCCTTTGAGAATTTCGAAAAATGCGCCCAGAATTCCGAGAAGGCTAGCCCCTTTGAAAATTTCGAAAAATGCGCCCAGGATTCCGAGAAGGCTAACCCCATTGAAAATTTCGAAAAATACGCCCAGAATTCCGAGAAGGCTAACCCCTTTGAAAATTTCGAAAAATGCGCCCAGAATTCCGAGACGGCTAACTCCTTTGAAAATTTCGAAAAATGCGCCCAGAATTCCGAGAAGGCTAACCCCTTTGAAAATTTCGAAAAATGCGCCCAGAATTCCGAGAAGGCTAACCCCTTTGAAAATTTCGAAAAATGCGCCCAGAATTCCAAGAAGGCTAACCCCTTTAAAAATGTCGAAAAATGCACCCACAATTCCGAGAAGGCTAACCCCATTGAAAATTTCGAAAAATGCGCTCAGAATTCCGAGAAGGCTAATCCCTTTGAAAATTTCGAAAAATGCGCCCAGAATTCCGAGAAGGCTAACCCCTTTGAAAATTTCGAAAAATGCGCCCAGAATTCCGAGAAGGCTAACCCCTTTGAAAATTTCGAAAAATGCGCCCAGAATTCCGAGAAGGCTAACCCCTTTGAAAATTTCGAAATATGCGCCCAGAATTCCGAGAAGGCTAACCCCTTTGAAAATTTCGAAAAATACGCCCAGAATTCCGAGAAGCCTAACCCCTTTGAAAATTTCGAAAAATGCGCTCAGAATTCCGAGAAGGCTAACCCCTTTGAAAATTTACAAAAATGCGCCCAGAATTCTGAGGCTAATCCCTTCGAAAATTTCGAAAAATGCGCCCAGAATCCCGAGAAGGCTAACCCTTTTGAAAATTTCGAAAAATGCGCCCAGGATTCCGAGAAGGCTAACCCCATTGAAAATTTCGAAAAATGCTCCCAGAATTCCGAGAAGGCTAACCCCTTTGAAAATTTCGAAAAATGCGCCCAGAATTCCGAGAAGGCTAACCCCTTTAAAAATTTCGAAAAATCGCCCAGAATTCCGAGACGGCTAACCTCTTTGAAAATTTCGAAAAATGCGCCCAGAAATCCGACAAGGCTAACCCCTTTGAAAATTTCGAAATATGCGCCCAGAATTCCGAGAAGGCTAACCCCTTTAAAAATTTCGAAAAATGCACCCACAATTCCGAGAAGGCTAACCCCTTTTAAAATTTCGAAAAATGCGCCCAGAATTCCGAGAAGGCTAATCCCTTTGAAAATTTCGAAAAATGCGCCCAGATTTCCGAGAAGGCTAGCCCATTTGAAAATTTCGAAAAATGCGCCCAGAATTCCGAGAAGGCTAACCCCTTTGAAAATTTCGAAAAATGTGCCCAGGATTCCGAGAAGGCTAACCCCTTTCAAAATTTCGAAAAATGCGCCTAGAATTCCGAGAAGGATAACCCCTTTGAAAATTTCGAAAAATGCGCCCACAATTCCGAGAAGGCTAACCCCTTTGAAAAATTCGAAAAATGCGCCAAGAATACCGAGAAAGCTAAACCCTTTTGAAAATTTCGAAAAATGCACCCAGAATTCCGAGAAGGCTAACCCCTTTGAAAATTTCGAAAAATGCGCCCAGAATTCCGAGAAGGCTAACCCCTTTGAAAATTTCGAAAAATGCGCCCAGACTTAAGAGAAGGCTAACCCCTTTGAAAATTTCGAAAAATACGCTCACAATTCCGAGAAGGCTAACCCCTTTAAAAATTTCGAAAATTTGCCCAGAATTCCGAAAAGGCTAACCCCTTTGAAAATTTCGTAAAATGCGCCGAGAGTTCCGAGAAGGCTAACCCCCTTTGAAAATTTCGAAAAATGCGCCCAGAATTCCGAGAAGACTAACCCCTTTGAAAATTTCGAAAAATGCGCCCAGAATTCCGAGAAGGCTAACCCCTTTGAAAATTTCGAAAAATGCGCCCAGACTTCCGAGAAGGCTAACCCCTTTGAAAATTTCGAAAAATACGCTCACAATTCCGAGAAGGCTAACCCCTTTGAAAATTTCGAAAATTCGCCCAGAATTCCGAGAAGGCTAACCCCTTTGAAAATTTCGTAAAATGCGCCGAGAGTTCCGAGAAGGCTAACCCCTTTGAAAATTTCGAAAAATGCGCCCAGGATTCCGAGAAGGCTAATCCCTATGAAAATTTCGAAAAATGCGCCCAGAATTCCAAGAAGGCTAACCCCTTTGAAAATTTCGAAAAATGCGCTCAGAATTCCGAGAAGGCTAACCCCTTTGAAAATTTACAAAAATGCGCCCAGAATTCTGAGGCTAACCCCTTCGAAAATTTCGAAAAATGCGCCCAGAATCCCGAGAAGGCTAACCCTTTTCAAAATTTCGAAAAATGCGCCCAGAATTCCGAGAAGGCTAACCCCTTTGAAAAATTCGAAAAATGCGCCCAGAATTCCGAGAAGGCTAACCCCTTTGAAAATTTCGAAAAATGCGCCCAGAATTCCGAGAAGGCTAACTTCTTTGAAAATTTCGAAAAATGCGTCTAGAATACCGAGAAAGCTAACCCTTTCCAAAATTTCGAAAAATGCACCCAGAATTCCGAGAAGGCTAACCCCTTTGAAAATTTCGAAAAATGCGCCCAGAATTCCGAGAAGGCTAAACCCTTTGAAAATTTCGAAAAATGCGCCCAGAATTCCGTGAAGGCTAACCCCTTTGAAAATTTCGAAAAAAGCGCCCAGAATTCCGAGAAGGCAAACCCCTTTGAAAATTTCGAAAAATGCGCCCAGACTTCCGAGAAGGCTAACCCCTTTGAAAATTTCGAAAAATACGCTCACAATTCCGAGAAGGCTAACCGCTTTGAAAATTTCGAAAATTCGCCCAGAATTCCGAGAAGGCTAACCCCTTTGGAAATTTCGAAAAATGCGCCCAGAATTCCGAGAAGGCTAACCCCTTTGAGAATTTCGAAAAATGCGCCCAGAATTCCGAGAAGGCTAGCCCCTTTGAAAATTTCGAAAAATGCGCCCAGGATTCCGAGAAGGCTAACCCCTTTGAAAATTTAGAAAAATGCGCCCAGAATTCCAACAAGGCTAACCCCTTTAAAAATGTCGAAAAATGCACCCACAATTCCGAGAAGGCTAACCCCTTTGAAAATTTCGAAAAATGCGCCCAGAATTCCGAGAAGGCTAACCCCTTTGAAAATTTCGAAATATGCGCCCAGAATTCCGAGAAGGCTAACCCTTTTGAGAATTTCGAAAAATGCGCCCAGAATTCCGAGAAGGCTAACCCCTTTAAAAATTTCGATAAATCGCCCAGAATTCCGAGACGGCTAACCCCTTTGAAAATTTCGAAAAATGCGCCCAGAATTCCGAGAAGGCTAACCCCTTTGAAAATTTAGAAAAATGCGCCCAGAATTCCGAGAAGGCTAACCCCTTTGAAAATTTCGAAAAATGCGCCCAGGATTCCGAGAAGGCTAACCCCTTTGAAAATTTCGAAAAATGCGCCCAGAATTCCGAGAAGGCTAACCCCTTTGAAAATTTCGAAAAATGCGCCCAGAATTCCGAGAAGGCTAACCCCTTTGAAAATTTCGAAAAATGCGCCCAGAATTCCGAGAAGGCTAACCCCTTTGAAAATTTCGAAAAATGCGCCCAGAATTCCAAGAAGGCTAACCCCTTTGAAAATTTCGAAAAATGCGCCCAGAATTCCGAGAAGGCTAACCCCTTTGAAAATTTCGAAAAATGTGCCCAGGATTCCGAGAAGGCTAACCCCATTGAAAATTTCGAAAAATGCGCCCAGAATTCCGAGAAGGCTAACCCCTTTGAAAATTTCGAAAAATGCGCCCAGAATTCCGAGAAGGCTAACCCCTTTAAAAATTTCGAAAAATCGCCCAGAATTCCGAGACGGCTAACCCCTTTGAAAATTTCGAAAAATGCGCCCAGAATTCCGAGAAGGCTAATCCCTTTGAAAATTTCGAAAAATGCGCCCAGAATTCCGAGAAGGCTAACCCCTTTGAAAATTTCGGAAAATGCGCCCAGAATTCCGAGAAGGCTAACCCCTTTGAAAATTTCGAAAAATGCGCCCAGAATTCCGAGAAGGCTAACCCCATTGAAAATTTCGAAATATGCGCCCAGAATTCCGAGAAAGCTAACCCCTTTGAAAATTTCGAAAAATGCGCCCAGAATTCCAAGAAGGCTAACCCCTTTGAAAATTTCGAAGAATGCGCTCAGAATTCCGAGAAGGCTAACCCCTTTGAAAATTTACAAAAATGCGCCCAGAATTCTGAGGCTAACCCCTTCGAAAATTTCGAAAAATGCGCCCAGAATACCGAGAAGGCTAACCCTTTTGAAAATTTCGAAAAATGCGCCCAGAATTCCGACAAGGCTAACCCCTTTGAAAAATTTGAAAAATGCGCCCAGAATTCCGAGAAGGCTAACCCCTTTGAAAATTTCGAAAAATGCGCCCAGAATTCCGAGAAGGCTAACTTCTTTGAAAATTTCGAAAAATGCGTCCAGAATTCCGAGAAGGCTAACCCCTTTCAAAATTTCGAAAAATGCGCCCAGAATTCCGAGAAGGATAACCCCTTTGAAAATTTCGAAAAATGCGCCCACAATTCCGAGAAGGCTAACCCCTTTGAAAAATTCGAAAAATGCGCCAAGAATACCGAGAAAGCTAAACCCTTTTGAAAATTTCGAAAAATGCACCCAGAATTCCGAGAAGGCTAACCCCTTTGAAAATTTCGAAAAATGCGCCCAGAATTCCGAGAAGGCTAACCCCTTTGAAAATTTCGAAAAATGCGCCCAGACTTAAGAGAAGGCTAACCCCTTTGAAAATTTCGAAAAATACGCTCACAATTCCGAGAAGGCTAACCCCTTTGAAAATTTCGAAAATTTGCCCAGAATTCCGAAAAGGCTAACCCCTTTGAAAATTTCGTAAAATGCGCCGAGAGTTCCGAGAAGGCTAACCCCCTTTGAAAATTTCGAAAAATGCGCCCAGAATTCCGAGAAGACTAACCCCTTTGAAAATTACGAAAAATGCGCCCAGAATTCCGAGAAGGCTAACCCCTTTGAAAATTTCGAAAAATGCGCCCAGACTTCCGAGAAGGCTAACCCCTTTGAAAATTTCGAAAAATGCGCCCAGAATTCCGAGAAGGCTAACCCCTTTGAAAAATTCGAAAAATGCGCCCAGAATTCCGAGAAGGCTAACCCCTTTGAAAATTTCGAAAAATGCGCCCAGAATTCCGAGAAGGCTAACTTCTTTGAAAATTTCGAAAAATGCGTCTAGAATACCGAGAAAGCTAACCCTTTCCAAAATTTCGAAAAATGCACCCAGAATTCCGAGAAGGCTAACCCCTTTGAAAATTTCGAAAAATGCGCCCAGAATTCCGAGAAGGCTAAACCCTTTGAAAATTTCGAAAAATGCGCCCAGAATTCCGTGAAGGCTAACCCCTTTGAAAATTTCGAAAAAAGCGCCCAGAATTCCGAGAAGGCAAACCCCTTTGAAAATTTCGAAAAATGCGCCCAGACTTCCGAGAAGGCTAACCCCTTTGAAAATTTCGAAAAATACGCTCACAATTCCGAGAAGGCTAACCGCTTTGAAAATTTCGAAAATTCGCCCAGAATTCCGAGAAGGCTATCCCCTTTGGAAATTTCGAAAAATGCGCCCAGAATTCCGAGAAGGCTAACCCCTTTGAGAATTTCGAAAAATGCGCCCAGAATTCCGAGAAGGCTAGCCCCTTTGAAAATTTCGAAAAATGCGCCCAGGATTCCGAGAAGGCTAACCCCTTTGAAAATTTAGAAAAATGCGCCCAGAATTCCAACAAGGCTAACCCCTTTAAAAATGTCGAAAAATGCACCCACAATTCCGAGAAGGCTAACCCCTTTGAAAATTTCGAAAAATGCGCCCAGAATTCCGTGAAGGCTAACCCCTTTGAAAATTTCGAAAAAAGCGCCCAGAATTCCGAGAAGGCAAACCCCTTTGAAAATTTCGAAAAATGCGCCCAGACTTCCGAGAAGGCTAACCCCTTTGAAAATTTCGAAAAATACGCTCACAATTCCGAGAAGGCTAACCGCTTTGAAAATTTCGAAAATTCGCCCAGAATTCCGAGAAGGCTATCCCCTTTGGAAATTTCGAAAAATGCGCCCAGAATTCCGAGAAGGCTAACCCCTTTGAGAATTTCGAAAAATGCGCCCAGAATTCCGAGAAGGCTAGCCCCTTTGAAAATTTCGAAAAATGCGCCCAGGATTCCGAGAAGGCTAACCCCTTTGAAAATTTAGAAAAATGCGCCCAGAATTCCAACAAGGCTAACCCCTTTAAAAATGTCGAAAAATGCACCCACAATTCCGAGAAGGCTAACCCCTTTGAAAATTTCGAAAAATGCGCCCAGAATTCCGAGAAGGCTAACCCCTTTGAAAATTTCGAAATATGCGCCCAGAATTCCGAGAAGGCTAACCCTTTTGAGAATTTCGAAAAATGCGCCCAGAATTCCGAGAAGGCTAACCCCTTTAAAAATTTCGATAAATCGCCCAGAATTCCGAGACGGCTAACCCCTTTGAAAATTTCGAAAAATGCGCCCAGAATTCCGAGAAGGCTAACCCCTTTGAAAATTTAGAAAAATGCGCCCAGAATTCCGAGAAGGCTAACCCCTTTGAAAATTTCGAAAAATGCGCCCAGGATTCCGAGAAGGCTAACCCCTTTGAAAATTTCGAAAAATGCGCCCAGAATTCCGAGAAGGCTAACCCCTTTGAAAATTTCGAAAAATGCGCCCAGAATTCCGAGAAGGCTAACCCCTTTGAAAATTTCGAAAAATGCGCCCAGAATTCCGAGAAGGCTAACCCCTTTGAAAATTTCGAAAAATGCGCCCAGAATTCCAAGAAGGCTAACCCCTTTGAAAATTTCGAAAAATGCGCCCAGAATTCCGAGAAGGCTAACCCCTTTGAAAATTTCGAAAAATGTGCCCAGGATTCCGAGAAGGCTAACCCCATTGAAAATTTCGAAAAATGCGCCCAGAATTCCGAGAAGGCTAACCCCTTTGAAAATTTCGAAAAATGCACCCAGAATTCCGAGAAGGCTAACCCCTTTAAAAATTTCGAAAAATCGCCCAGAATTCCGAGACGGCTAACCCCTTTGAAAATTTCGAAAAATGCGCCCACAATTCCGAGAAGGCTAACCCCTTTGAAAAATTCGAAAAATGCGCCAAGAATACCGAGAAAGCTAAACCCTTTTGAAAATTTCGAAAAATGCACCCAGAATTCCGAGAAGGCTAACCCCTTTGAAAATTTCGAAAAATGCGCCCAGAATTCCGAGAAGGCTAACCCCTTTGAAAATTTCGAAAAATGCGCCCAGACTTAAGAGAAGGCTAACCCCTTTGAAAATTTCGAAAAATACGCTCACAATTCCGAGAAGGCTAACCCCTTTGAAAATTTCGAAAATTTGCCCAGAATTCCGAAAAGGCTAACCCCTTTGAAAATTTACAAAAATGCGCCCAGAATTCTGAGGCTAACCCCTTCGAAAATTTCGAAAAATGCGCCCAGAATACCGAGAAGGCTAACCCTTTTGAAAATTTCGAAAAATGCGCCCAGAATTCCGACAAGGCTAACCCCTTTGAAAAATTTGAAAAATGCGCCCAGAATTCCGAGAAGGCTAACCCCTTTGAAAATTTCGAAAAATGCGCCCAGAATTCCGAGAAGGCTAACTTCTTTGAAAATTTCGAAAAATGCGTCCAGAATTCCGAGAAGGCTAACCCCTTTCAAAATTTCGAAAAATGCGCCCAGAATTCCGAGAAGGATAACCCCTTTGAAAATTTCGAAAAATGCGCCCACAATTCCGAGAAGGCTAACCCCTTTGAAAAATTCGAAAAATGCGCCAAGAATACCGAGAAAGCTAAACCCTTTTGAAAATTTCGAAAAATGCACCCAGAATTCCGAGAAGGCTAACCCCTTTGAAAATTTCGAAAAATGCGCCCAGAATTCCGAGAAGGCTAACCCCTTTGAAAATTTCGAAAAATGCGCCCAGACTTAAGAGAAGGCTAACCCCTTTGAAAATTTCGAAAAATACGCTCACAATTCCGAGAAGGCTAACCCCTTTGAAAATTTCGAAAATTTGCCCAGAATTCCGAAAAGGCTAACCCCTTTGAAAATTTCGTAAAATGCGCCGAGAGTTCCGAGAAGGCTAACCCCCTTTGAAAATTTCGAAAAATGCGCCCAGAATTCCGAGAAGACTAACCCCTTTGAAAATTACGAAAAATGCGCCCAGAATTCCGAGAAGGCTAACCCCTTTGAAAATTTCGAAAAATGCGCCCAGACTTCCGAGAAGGCTAACCCCTTTGAAAATTTCGAAAAATACGCTCACAATTCCGAGAAGGCTAACCCCTTTGAAAATTTCGAAAATTCGCCCTGAATTCCGAGAAGGCTAACCCCTTTGAAAATTTCGTAAAATGCGCCGAGAGTTCCGAGAAGGCTAACCCCTTTGAAAATTTCGAAAAATGCGCCCAGGATTCCGAGAAGGCTAATCCCTATGAAAATTTCGAAAAATGCGCCCAGAATTCCAAGAAGGCTAACCCCCTTTGAAAATTTCGAAAAATGCGCCCAGAATTCCGAGAAGGCTAACCCTTTTGAAAATTTCGAAAAATGCACCCAGAATTCCGAGAAGGCTAGCCCCTTTGAAAATTTCGAAAAATGCGCCCAGGATTCCGAGAAGGCTAACCCCTTTGAAAATTTAGAAAAATGCGCCCAGAATTCCGAGAAGGCTAACCCCTTTGAAAATTTCGAAAAATGCGCCCAGGATTCCGAGAAGGCTAACCCCTTTGAAAATTTCGAAAAATGCGCCCAGAATTCCGAGAAGGCTAACCCCTTTGAAAATTTCGAAAAATGCGCCCAGAATTCCGAGAAGGCTAACCCCTTTGAAAATTTCGAAAAATGCGCCCAGAATTCCGAGAAGGCTAACCCCTTAAAAAATTTCGAAAAACGCTCCCAGAATTCGGAGACGGCTAACCTCTTTGAAAATTTCGAAAAATGCGCCCAGAATTCCGAGAAGGCTAACCCCTTTGAAAATTTCGAAAAATGCGCCCAGAATTCCAAGAAAGCTAACCCCTTTGAAAATTTCGAAAAATGCGCCCAGAATTCCGAGAAGGCTAACCCCTTTGAAAATTTCGAAAAATGTGCCCAGGATTCCGAGAAGGCTAACCCCTATGAAAATTTCGAAAAATGTGCCCAGGATTCCGAGAAGGCTAACCCCTTTGAAAATTTCGAAAAATGCGCCCAGAATTCCGAGAAGGCTAACCCTTTTGAAAATTTCGAAAAATGCGCCCAGAATTCCGAGAAGGCTAACCCCTTTGAGAATTTCGAAAAATGCGCCCAGAATTCCGAGAAGGCTAGCCCCTTTGAAAATTTCGAAAAATGCGCCCAGGATTCCGAGAAGGCTAACCCCATTGAAAATTTCGAAAAATACGCCCAGAATTCCGAGAAGGCTAACCCCTTTGAAAATTTCGAAAATTGCGCCCAGAATTCCGAGACGGCTAACTCCTTTGAAAATTTCGAAAAATGCGCCCAGAATTCCGAGAAGGCTAACCCCTTTGAAAATTTCGAAAAATGCGCCCAGAATTCCGAGAAGGCTAACCCCTTTGAAAATTTCGAAAAATGCGCCCAGAATTCCAAGAAGGCTAACCCCTTTAAAAATGTCGAAAAATGCACCCACAATTCCGAGAAGGCTAACCCCATTGAAAATTTCGAAAAATGCGCTCAGAATTCCGAGAAGGCTAATCCCTTTGAAAATTTCGAAAAATGCGCCCAGAATTCCGAGAAGGCTAACCCCTTTGAAAATTTCGAAAAATGCGCCCAGAATTCCGAGAAGGCTAACCCCTTTGAAAATTTCGAAAAATGCGCCCAGAATTCCGAGAAGGCTAACCCCTTTGAAAATTTCGAAATATGCGCCCAGAATTCCGAGAAGGCTAACCCCTTTGAAAATTTCGAAAAATACGCCCAGAATTCCGAGAAGCCTAACCCCTTTGAAAATTTCGAAAAATGCGCTCAGAATTCCGAGAAGGCTAACCCCTTTGAAAATTTACAAAAATGCGCCCAGAATTCTGAGGCTAATCCCTTCGAAAATTTCGAAAAATGCGCCCAGAATCCCGAGAAGGCTAACCCTTTTGAAAATTTCGAAAAATGCGCCCAGGATTCCGAGAAGGCTAACCCCATTGAAAATTTCGAAAAATGCTCCCAGAATTCCGAGAAGGCTAACCCCTTTGAAAATTTCGAAAAATGCGCCCAGAATTCCGAGAAGGCTAACCCCTTTAAAAATTTCGAAAAATCGCCCAGAATTCCGAGACGGCTAACCTCTTTGAGAATTTCGAAAAATGCGCCCAGAAATCCGACAAGGCTAACCCCTTTGAAAATTTCGAAATATGCGCCCAGAATTCCGAGAAGGCTAACCCCTTTAAAAATTTCGAAAAATGCACCCACAATTCCGAGAAGGCTAACCCCTTTTAAAATTTCGAAAAATGCGCCCAGAATTCCGAGAAGGCTAATCCCTTTGAAAATTTCGAAAAATGCGCCCAGATTTCCGAGAAGGCTAGCCCATTTGAAAATTTCGAAAAATGCGCCCAGAATTCCGAGAAGGCTAACCCCTTTGAAAATTTCGAAAAATGTGCCCAGGATTCCGAGAAGGCTAACCCCTTTCAAAATTTCGAAAAATGCGCCTAGAATTCCGAGAAGGATAACCCCTTTGAAAATTTCGAAAAATGCGCCCACAATTCCGAGAAGGCTAACCCCTTTGAAAAATTCGAAAAATGCGCCAAGAATACCGAGAAAGCTAAACCCTTTTGAAAATTTCGAAAAATGCACCCAGAATTCCGAGAAGGCTAACCCCTTTGAAAATTTCGAAAAATGCGCCCAGAATTCCGAGAAGGCTAACCCCTTTGAAAATTTCGAAAAATGCGCCCAGACTTAAGAGAAGGCTAACCCCTTTGAAAATTTCGAAAAATACGCTCACAATTCCGAGAAGGCTAACCCCTTTAAAAATTTCGAAAATTTGCCCAGAATTCCGAAAAGGCTAACCCCTTTGAAAATTTCGTAAAATGCGCCGAGAGTTCCGAGAAGGCTAACCCCCTTTGAAAATTTCGAAAAATGCGCCCAGAATTCCGAGAAGACTAACCCCTTTGAAAATTTCGAAAAATGCGCCCAGAATTCCGAGAAGGCTAACCCCTTTGAAAATTTCGAAAAATGCGCCCAGACTTCCGAGAAGGCTAACCCCTTTGAAAATTTCGAAAAATACGCTCACAATTCCGAGAAGGCTAACCCCTTTGAAAATTTCGAAAATTCGCCCAGAATTCCGAGAAGGCTAACCCCTTTGAAAATTTCGTAAAATGCGCCGAGAGTTCCGAGAAGGCTAACCCCTTTGAAAATTTCGAAAAATGCGCCCAGGATTCCGAGAAGGCTAATCCCTATGAAAATTTCGAAAAATGCGCCCAGAATTCCAAGAAGGCTAACCCCCTTTGAAAATTTCGAAAAATGCGCCCAGAATTCCGAGAAGGCTAACCCTTTTGAAAATTTCGAAAAATGCACCCAGAATTCCGAGAAGGCTAACCCCTTTGAGAATTTCGAAAAATGCGCCCAGAATTCCGAGAAGGCTAGCCCCTTTGAAAATTTCGAAAAATGCGGCTAGGATTCCGAGAAGGCTAACCCCTTTGAAAATTTAGAAAAATGCGCCCAGAATTCCGAGAAGGCTAACCCCTTTGAAAATATCGAAAAATGCGCCCAGGATTCCGAGAAGGCTAACCCCTTTGAAAATTTCGAAAAATGCGCCCAGAATTCCGAGAAGGCTAACCCCTTTGAAAATTTCGAAAAATGCGCCCAGAATTCCGAGAAGGCTAACCCCTTTGAAAATTTCGAAAAATGCGCCCAGAATTCCGAGAAGGCTAACCCCTTAAAAAATTTCGAAAAACGCTCCCAGAATTCGGAGACGGCTAACCTCTTTGAAAATTTCGAAAAATGCGCCCAGAATTCCGAGAAGGCTAACCCCTTTGAAAATTTCGAAAAATGCGCCCAGAATTCCAAGAAGGCTAACCCCTTTGAAAATTTCGAAAAATGCGCCCAGAATTCCGAGAAGGCTAACCCCTTTGAAAATTTCGAAAACATGTGCCCAGGATTCCGAGAAGGCTAACCCCTATGAAAATTTCGAAAAATGTGCCCAGGATTCCGAGAAGGCTAACCCCTTTGAAAATTTCGAAAAATGCGCCCAGAATTCCGAGAAGGCTAACCCTTTTGAAAATTTCGAAAAATGCGCCCAGAATTCCGAGAAGGCTAACCCCTTTGAGAATTTCGAAAAATGCGCCCAGAATTCCGAGAAGGCTAGCCCCTTTGAAAATTTCGAAAAATGCGCCCAGGATTCCGAGAAGGCTAACCCCATTGAAAATTTCGAAAAATACGCCCAGAATTCCGAGAAGGCTAACCCCTTTGAAAATTTCGAAAAATGCGCCCAGAATTCCGAGACGGCTAACACCTTTGAAAATTTCGAAAAATGCGCCTAGAATTCCGAGAAGGCTAACCCCTTTGAAAATTTCGAAAAATGCGCCCAGAATTCCGAGAAGGCTAACCCCTTTGAAAATTTCGAAAAATGCGCCCAGAATTCCAAGAAGGCTAACCCCTTTAAAAATGTCGAAAAATGCACCCACAATTCCGAGAAGGCTAACCCCATTGAAAATTTCGAAAAATGCGCTCAGAATTCCGAGAAGGCTAATCCCTTTGAAAATTTCGAAAAATGCGCCCAGAATTCCGAGAAGGCTAACCCCTTTGAAAATTTCGAAAAATGCGCCCAGAATTCCGAGAAGGCATGCTCCCAGAATTCCGAGAAGGCTAACCCCTTTGAAAATTTCGAAAAATGCGCCCAGAATTCCGAGAAGGCTAACCCCTTTAAAAATTTCGAAAAATCGCCCAGAATTCCGAGACGGCTAACCCCTTTGAAAATTTCGAAAAATGCGCCCAGAAATCCGACAAGGCTAACCCCTTTGAAAATTTCGAAATATGCGCCCAGAATTCCGAGAAGGCTAACCCCTTTAAAAATTTCGAAAAATGCACCCACAATTCCGAGAAGGCTAACCCCTTTGAAAATTTCGAAAAATGCGCCCAGAATTCCGAGAAGGCTAATCCCTTTGAAAATTTCGAAAAATGCGCCCAGATTTCCGAGAAGGCTAGCCCCTTTGAAAATTTCGAAAAATGCGCCCAGAATTCCGAAAAGGCTAACCCCTTTGAAAATTTCGAAAAATGCGCCCAGAATTCCGAGAAGGCTAACCCCTTTGAAAAATTCGAAAAATGCGCCCAGAATTCCGAGAAGGCTAACCCCTTTGAAAATTTACAAAAATGCGCCCAGAATTCTGAGGCTAACCCCTTCGAAAATTTCGAAAAATGCGCCCAGAATCCCGAGAAGGCTAACCCTTTTGAAAATTTCGAAAAATGCGCCCAGAATTCTGAGAAGGCTAACCCCTTTGAAAATTTCAAAAAATGCGCCCAGAATTCCGAGAAGGCTAAACCCTTTGAAAATTTCGAAAAATGCGCCCAGAATTCCGAGAAGGCTAACCCCTTTGAAAATTTCGAAAAATGCGCCCAGAATTCCGAGAAGGCTAACCCCTTTGAAAATTTCGAAAAATGCGCCCAGACTTCCGAGAAGGCTAACCCCTTTGAAAATTTCGAAAAATACGCTCACAATTCCGAGAAGGCTAACCCCTTTGAAAATTTCGAAAATTCGCCCAGAATTCCGAGAAGGCTAACCCCTTTGAAAATTTCGTAAAATGCGCCGAGAGTTCCGAGAAGGCTAACCCCTTTGAAAATTTCGAAAAATGCGCCCAGGATTCCGAGAAGGCTAACCCCTATGAAAATTTCGAAAAATGCGCCCAGAATTCCAAGAAGGCTAACCCCCTTTGAAAATTTCGAAAAATGCGCCCAGAATTCCGAGAAGGCTAACCCCTTTGAAAATTTCGAAAAATGTGCCCAGGATTCCGAGAAGGCTAACCCCTTTGTAAATTTCGAAAAATGCGCCCAGAATTCCGAGAAGGCTAACCCTTTTGAAAATTTCGAAAAATGCGCCCAGAATTCCGAAAAGGCTAACCCCATTGAGAATTTCGAAAAATGCGCCCAGAATTCCGAGAAGGCTAGCCCCTTTGAAAATTTCGAAAAATGCGCCCAGGATTCCGAGAAGGCTAACCCCTTTGAAAATTTAGAAAAATGCGCCCAGAATTCCGAGAAGGCTAACCCCTTTGAAAATTTCGAAAAATGCGCCCAGGATTCCGAGAAGGCTAACCCCTTTGAAAATTTCGAAAAATACGCCCAGAATTCAAGAAGGCTAACCCCTTTGAAAATTTCGAAAAATGCGCCCAGAATTCCGAGAAGGCTAACCCCTTTAAAAATTTCGAAAAATGCGCCCAGAATTCGGAGACGGCTAACCTCTTTGAAAATTTCGAAAAATGCGCCCAGAATTCCGAGAAGGCTAACCCCTTTGAAAATTTCGAAAAATGCGCCCAGAATTCCAAGAAGGCTAAGCCCTTTAAAAATTTCGAAAAATGCACCCACAATTCCGAGAAGGCTAACCCCTTTGAAAATTTCGAAAAATGCGCCCAGAATTCCGAGAAGGCTAACCCCTTTGAAAATTTCGAAAAATGCGCCCAGAATTCCGGGAAGGCTAACCCCTTTGAAAAATTCGAAAAATGCGCCCAGAATTCCGAGAAGGCTAACCCCTTTGAAAATTTCGAAAAATGCGCCCAGAATTCCGAGAAGGCTAACTTCTTTGAAAATTTCGAAAAATGCGTCCAGAATTCCGAGAAGGCTAACCCCGTTGAAAATTTCGAAAAATGCGCCCAGAATTCCGAGAAGGCTAACCCCTTTGAAAATTTACAAAAATGCGCCCAGAATTCTGAGGCTAACCCCTTTGAAAATTTCGAAAAATGCGCCCAGAATTCCGAGAAGGCTAAACCCTTTGAAAATTTCGAAAAATGCGCCCAGAATTCCGAGAAGGCTAACCCCTTTGAAAATTTCGAAAAATGCGCCCAGAATTCCGAGAAGGCTAACCCCTTTGAAAATTTCGAAAAATGCGCCCAGACTTCCGAGAAGGCTAACCCCTTTGAAAATTTCGAAAAATACGCTCACAATTCCGAGAAGGCTAACCCCTTTGAAAATTTCGAAAATTCGCCCAGAATTCCGAGAAGGCTAACCCCTTTGAAAATTTCGTAAAATGCGCCGAGAGTTCCGAGAAGGCTAACCCCTTTGAAAATTTCGAAAAATGCGCCCAGGATTCCGAGAAGGCTAACCCCTATGAAAATTTCGAAAAATGCGCCCAGAATTCCGAGAAGGCTAACCCCTTTGAAAATTTACAAAAATGCGCCCAGAATTCTGAGGCTAACCCCTTCGAAAATTTCGAAAAATGCGCCCAGGATTCCGAGAAGGCTAACCCCTTTGAAAATTTCGAAAAATGCGCCCAGAATTCCGAGAAGGCTAACCCTTTTGAAAATTTCGAAAAATGCGCCTAGAATTCCGAGAAGGCTAACCCCTTTGAGAATTTCGAAAAATGCGCCCAGAATTCCGAGAAGGCTAGCCCCTTTGAAAATTTCGAAAAATGCGCCCAGGATTCCGAGAAGGCTAACCCCTTTGAAAATTTAGAAAAATGCGCCCAGAATTCCGAGAAGGCTAACCCCTTTGAAAATTTCGAAAAATGCGCCCAGGATTCCGAGAAGGCTAACCCCTTTGAAAATTTCGAAAAATGCGCCCAGAATTCAAGAAGGCTAACCCCTTTGAAAATTTCGAAAAATGCGCCCAGAATTCCGAGAAGGCTAACCCCTTTAAAAATTTCGAAAAATGCGCCCAGAATTCGGAGACGGCTAACCTCTTTGAAAATTTCGAAAAATGCGCCCAGAATTCCGAGAATGTTAACCCCTTTCAAAATTTCGAAAATTGCGCCCAGAATTCCAAGAAGGCTAACCCCTTTAAAAATTTCGAAAAATGCACCCACAATTCCGAGAAGGCTAACCCCTTTGAAAATTTCGAAAAATGCGCCCAGAATTCCGAGAAGGCTAACCCCTTTAAAAATTTCGAAAAATGCGCCCAGAATTCCGAGACGGCTAACCCCTTTGAAAATTTCGAAAAATGCGCCCAGAATTCCGAGAAGGCTAACCCCTTTGAAAATTTCGAAAAATGCGCCCAGAATTCCAAGAAGGCTAACCCCTTTAAAAATGTCGAAATATGCACCCACAATTCCGAGAAGGCTAACCCCTTTGAAAATTTCGATAAATGCGCCCAGAATTCCGAGAAGGCTAATCCCTTTGAAAATTTCGAAAAATGCGCCCAGAATTCCGAGAAGGCTAACCCCTTTGAAAATTTCGAAAAATACGCCCAGAATTCCGAGAAGGCTAACCCCTTTGAAAATTTCGAAAAATGCGCTCAGAATTCCGAGAAGGCTAACCCCTTTGAAAATTTACAAAAATGCGCCCAGAATTCTGAGGCTAACCCCTTCGAAAATTTCGAAAAATGCGCCCAGAATTCCGAGAAGGCTAGCCCCTTTGAAAATTTCGAAAAATGCGCCCAGGATTCCGAGAAGGCTAACCCCATTGAAAATTTCGAAAAATGCGCCCAGAATTCCGAGAAGGCTAACCCCTTTGAAAATTTCGAAAAATGGGCCCAGAATTCCGAGAAGGCTAACCCCTTTAAAAATTTCGAAAAATCGCCCAGAATTCCGAGACGGCTAACCCCTTTGAAAATTTCGAAAAATGCGCCCAGAATTCCAAGAAGGCTAACCCCTTTAAAAATTTCGAAAAATGCGCCCAGAATTCCGAGAAGGCTAACCCCTTTGAAAATTTCGAAAAAAGCGCCAAGGAATTCCGAGAAGGCTAACCCCCTTTGAAAATTTCGAAAAATGCGCCCAGAATTCCGAGAAGGATAACCCCTTTGAAAATTTCGAAAAATGCGCCCAGAATTCCGAGAAGGCTAACCCCCTTTGAAAATTTCGAAAAATGCGCCCAGACTTCCGAGAAGGCTAACCCCTTTGAAAATTTCGAAAAATACGCTCACAATTCCGAGAAGGCTAACCCCTTTGAAAATTTCGAAAAATGCGCCCAGAATTCCGAGAAGGCTAACCCTTTTGAAAATTTCGAAAAATGCGCCCAGAATTCCGAGAAGGCTAACCCCTTTGAAAATTTCGAAAAATGCGCCCAGGATTCCGAGAAGGCTAACCCCTTTGAAAATTTAGAAAAATGCGCCCAGAATTCCGAGAAGGCTAACCCCTTTGAAAATTTCGAAAAATGCGCCCAGGATTCCGAGAAGGCTAACCCCTTTGAAAATTTCGAAACATGCGCCCAGAATTCCGAGAAGGCTAATCCCTTTGAAAATTTCGAAAAATGCGCCCAGAATTCCGAGAAGGCTAACCCCTTTAAAAATTTCGAAAAATGCGCCCAGAATTCGGAGACGGCTAACCTCTTTGAAAATTTCGAAAAATGCGCCCAGAATTCCGAGAAGGCTAACCCCTTTGAAAATTTCGAAAAATGCGCCCAGAATTCCAAGAAGGCTAACCCCTTTAAAAATTTCGAAAAATGCAACCACAATTCCGAGAAGGCTAACCCCTTTGAAAATTTCGAAAAATGCGCCCAGAATTCCGAGAAGGCTAACCCCTTTGAAAATTTCGAAAAATGCGCCCAGAATTCCGGGAAGGCTAACCCCTTTGAAAATTTAGAAAAATGCGCCCAGGATTCCGAGAAGGCTAACCCCTTTGAAAATTTCGAAAAATGCGCCCAGAATTCCGAGAAGGCTAACAACTTTGAAAATTTCGAAAAATGCGCCCACCATTCCGAGAAGGCTAACCCCTTTGAAAATTTCGAAAAATGCGCCCAGAATTCCGAGAAGGCTAACCCCTTTAAAAATTTCAAAAATGCGCCCAGAATTCAGAGAAGGCTAACACCTTTGAAAATGTCGAAAAATGCGCCCAGAATTCCGAGAAGGCTAACCCCTTTGAAAATTTCGAAAAATGCGCCCAGAATTCCGAGAAGGCTAACCCCTTTAAAAATTTCGAAAAATGCGCCCAGAATTCTGAGAAGGCTAACCCCTTTGAAAATTTCGAAAAATGCGCCCAGAATTCCGAGAAGGCTAACCCCTTTGAAATTTTCGAAAAATGCGCCCATAATTCCGAGAAGGCTAACCCCTTTGAAAATTTCGAAAAATGCGCCCAGAATTCCAAGAAGGCTAACCCCTTTGAAAATTTCGAAAAATGCGCCCAGAATTGCGAGATGGCTAAGCCCTTTGAAAATTTCGAAAAATGCGCCCAGAATTCCGAGAAGGCTAACCCCTTTGAAAATTTCGAAAAATGCGCCCAGAATTTTGAGAACGCTAACCCCTTTGAAAATTTCAAAAATGCGCCCAGAATTCCGAGAAGGCTAACCCCTTTGAAAATTTCGAAATATGCGCCCAGAATTCCGAGAAGGCTAACCCCTTTGAAAATTTCGAAAAATGCGCCCAGTATTCCGAGAAGGCTAACCCCTTTGAAAATTTCGAAAAATGCGCCCAGAATTCCGAGAAGGCTAACCCCTTTGATAATTTCGAAAAATGCGCCCAGAATTCCGAGCAGGCTAACCCCTTTGAAAATTTCGAAAAATGCGCCCAGAATTCCGAAAAGGCTAACCCCTTTTAAAATTTCAAAATTCCGCGCCCAGAATTCCGAAAACGCTAACCCCTTTGAAAATTTCGAAAAATGCGCCCAGAATTCCGAGAAGGCTAACCCCTTTGAAAATTTCGAAAAATGCGCCCAGAATTCCGAGAAGGCTAACCCCTTTGAAAATTTCGAAAAATGCGCCCAGAATTCCAAGAAGGCTAACCCCTTTAAAAATGTCGAAAAATGCACCCACAATTCCGAGAAGGCTAACCCCTTTGAAAATTTCGAAAAATGCGCCCAGAATTCCGAGAAGGCTAATCCCTTTGAAAATTTCGAAAAATGCGCCCAGAATTCCGACAAGGCTAACCCCTTTGAAAATTTCGAAATATGCGCCCAGAATTCCGAGAAGGCTAACCCCTTTAAAAATTTCGAAAAATACGCCCAGAATTCCGAGAAGGCTAACCCCTTTGAAAATTTCGAAAAATGCGCTCAGAATTCCGAGAAGGCTAACCCCTTTGAAAATTTACAAAAATGCGCCCAGAATTCTGAGGCTAATCCCTTCGAAAATTTCGAAAAATGCGCCCAGAATCCCGAGAAGGCTAACCCTTTTGAAAATTTCGAAAAATGCGCCCAGGATTCCGAGAAGGCTAACCCCATTGAAAATTTCGAAAAATGCGCCCAGAATTCCGAGAAGGCTAACCCCTTTGAAAATTTCGAAAAATGCGCCCAGAATTCCGAGACGGCTAACCCCTTTGAAAATTTCGAAAAATGCGCCCAGAATTCCGACAAGGCTAACCCCTTTGAAAATTTCGAAAAATGCGCCCAGAATTCCAAGAAGGCTAACCCCTTTAAAAATTTCGAAAAATGCACCCACAATTCCGAGAAGGCTAACCCCTTTGAAAATTTCGAAAAATGCGCCCAGAATTCCGAGAAGGCTAATCCCTTTGAAAATTTCGAAAAATGCGCCCAGAATTCCGAGAAGGCTAGCCCCTTTGAAAATTTCGAAAAATGCGCCCAGAATTCCGAAAAGGCTAACCCCTTTGAAAATTTCGAAAAATGCGCCCAGAATTCCGAGAAGGCTAACCCCTTTGAAAATTTCGAAATATGCGCCCAGAATTCCGAGAAGGCTAACCCCTTTGAAAATTTCGTAAAATGCGCCCAGAATTCCGAGAAGGCTAACCCCTTTGAAAATTTCGAAAAATGCGCTCAGAATTCCGAGAAGGCTAACCCCTTTAAAAATTTCGAAAAATGCGCCCAGAATTCCAAGAAGGCTAACCCCTTTAAAAATTTCGAAAAATGCGCCCAGAATTCCGAGAAGGCTAACCCCTTTGAAAAATTCGAAAAATGCGCCCAGAATTCCGAGAAGGCTAACCCCTTTGAAAATTTCGAAAAATGCGCCCAGAATTCCGAGAAGGCTAACTTCTTTGAAAATTTCGAAAAATGCGTCCAGAATTCCGAGAAGGCTAACCCCGTTGAAAATTTCGAAAAATGCGCCCAGAATTCCGAGAAGGCTAACCCCTTTGAAAATTTACAAAAATGCGCCCAGAATTCTGAGGCTAACCCCTTTGAAAATTTCGAAAAATGCGCCCAGAATTCCGAGAAGGCTAAACCCTTTGAAAATTTCGAAAAATGTGCCCAGGATTCCGAGAAGGCTAACCCCTTTGAAAATTTCGAAAAATGCGCCCAGAATTCCGAGAAGGCTAACCCTTTTGAAAATTTCGAAAAATGCGCCCAGAATTCCGAGAAGGCTAACCCCATTGAGAATTTCGAAAAATGCGCCCAGAATTCCGAGAAGGCTAGCCGCTTTGAAAATTTCGAAAAATGCGCCCAGGATTCCGAGAAGGCTAACCCCTTTGAAAATTTAGAAAAATGCGCCCAGAATTCCGAGAAGGCTAACCCCTTTGAAAATTTCGAAAAATGCGCCCAGGATTCCGAGAAGGCTAACCCCTTTGAAAATTTCCAAAAATACGCCCAGAATTCAAGAAGGCTAACCCCTTTGAAAATTTCGAAAAATGCGCCCAGAATTCCGAGAAGGCTAACCCCTTTAAAAATTTCGAAAAATGCGCCCAGAATTCGGAGACGGCTAACCTCTTTGAAAATTTCGAAAAATGCGCCCAGAATTCAGAGAAGGCTAACCCCTTTGAAAATTTCGAAAAATGCGCCCAGAATTCCAAGAAGGCTAACCCCTTTAAAAATTTCGAAAAATGCACCCACAATTCCGAGAAGGCTAACCCCTTTGAAAATTTCGAAAAATGCGCCCAGAATTCCGAGAAGGCTAACCCCTTTGAAAATTTCGAAAAATGCGCCCAGAATTCCGAGAAGGCTAACTTCTTTGAAAATTTCGAAAAATGCGTCCAGAATTCCGAGAAGGCTAACCCCGTTGAAAATTTCGAAAAATGCGCCCAGAATTCCGAGAAGGCTAACCCCTTTGAAAATTTACAAAAATGCGCCCAGAATTCTGAGGCTAACCCCTTTGAAAATTTCGAAAAATGCGCCCAGAATTCCGAGAAGGCTAAACCCTTTGAAAATTTCGAAAAATGCGCCCAAAATTCCGAGAAGGCTAACCCCTTTGAAAATTTCGAAAAATGCGCCCAGAATTCCGAGAAGGCTAACCCCTTTGAAAATTTCGAAAAATGCGCCCAGACTTCCGAGAAGGCTAACCCCTTTGAAAATTTCGAAAAATACGCTCACAATTCCGAGAAGGCTAACCCCTTTGAAAATTTCGAAAATTCGCCCAGAATTCCGAGAAGGCTAACCCCTTTGAAAATTTCGTAAAATGCGCCGAGAGTTCCGAGAAGGCTAACCCCTTTGAAAATTTCGAAAAATGCGCCCAGGATTCCGAGAAGGCTAACCCCTATGAAAATTTAGAAAAATGCGCCCAGAATTCCAAGAAGGCTAACCCCCATTGAAAATTTCGAAAAATGCGCCCAGAATTCCGAGAAGGCTAACCCCTTTGAAAATTTCGAAAAATGCGCCCAGAATTCCGAGAAGGCTAATCCCTTTGAAAATTTCGAAAAATGCGCCCAGAATTCCGACAAGGCTAACCCCTTTGAAAATTTCGAAATATGCTCCCAGAATTCCGAGAAGGCTAACCCCTTTAAAAATTTCGAAAAATACGCCCAGAATTCCGAGAAGGCTAACCCCTTTGAAAATTTCGAAAAATGCGCTCAGAATTCCGAGAAGGCTAACCCCTTTGAAAATTTACAAAAATGCGCCCAGAATTCTGAGGCTAATCCCTTCGAAAATTTCGAAAAATGCGCCCAGAATCCCGAGAAGGCTAACCCTTTTGAAAATTTCGAAAAATGCGCCCAGGATTCCGAGAAGGCTAACCCCATTGAAAATTTCGAAAAATGCGCCCAGAATTCCGAGAAGGCTAACCCCTTTGAAAATTTCGAAAAATGCGCCCAGAATTCCGAGACGGCTAACCCCTTTGAAAATTTCGAAAAATGCGCCCAGAATTCCGACAAGGCTAACCCCTTTGAAAATTTCGAAAAATGCGCCCAGAATTCCAAGAAGGCTAACCCCTTTAAAAATTTCGAAAAATGCACCCACAATTCCGAGAAGGCTAACCCCTTTGAAAATTTCGAAAAATGCGCCCAGAATTCCGAGAAGGCTAATCCCTTTGAAAATTTCGAAAAATGCGCCCAGAATTCCGAGAAGGCTAGCCCCTTTGAAAATTTCGAAAAATGCGCCCAGAATTCCGAAAAGGCTAACCCCTTTGAAAATTTCGAAAAATGCGCCCAGAATTCCGAGAAGGCTAACCCCTTTGAAAATTTCGAAATATGCGCCCAGAATTCCGAGAAGGCTAACCCCTTTGAAAATTTCGTAAAATGCGCCCAGAATTCCGAGAAGGCTAACCCCTTTGAAAATTTCGAAAAATGCGCTCAGAATTCCGAGAAGGCTAACCCCTTTAAAAATTTCGAAAAATGCGCCCAGAATTCCAAGAAGGCTAACCCCTTTAAAAATTTCGAAAAATGCGCCCAGAATTCCGAGAAGGCTAACCCCTTTGAAAAATTCGAAAAATGCGCCCAGAATTCCGAGAAGGCTAACCCCTTTGAAAATTTCGAAAAATGCGCCCAGAATTCCGAGAAGGCTAACTTCTTTGAAAATTTCGAAAAATGCGTCCAGAATTCCGAGAAGGCTAACCCCGTTGAAAATTTCGAAAAATGCGCCCAGAATTCCGAGAAGGCTAACCCCTTTGAAAATTTACAAAAATGCGCCCAGAATTCTGAGGCTAACCCCTTTGAAAATTTCGAAAAATGCGCCCAGAATTCCGAGAAGGCTAAACCCTTTGAAAATTTCGAAAAATGTGCCCAGGATTCCGAGAAGGCTAACCCCTTTGAAAATTTCGAAAAATGCGCCCAGAATTCCGAGAAGGCTAACCCTTTTGAAAATTTCGAAAAATGCGCCCAGAATTCCGAGAAGGCTAACCCCATTGAGAATTTCGAAAAATGCGCCCAGAATTCCGAGAAGGCTAGCCGCTTTGAAAATTTCGAAAAATGCGCCCAGGATTCCGAGAAGGCTAACCCCTTTGAAAATTTAGAAAAATGCGCCCAGAATTCCGAGAAGGCTAACCCCTTTGAAAATTTCGAAAAATGCGCCCAGGATTCCGAGAAGGCTAACCCCTTTGAAAATTTCCAAAAATACGCCCAGAATTCAAGAAGGCTAACCCCTTTGAAAATTTCGAAAAATGCGCCCAGAATTCCGAGAAGGCTAACCCCTTTAAAAATTTCGAAAAATGCGCCCAGAATTCGGAGACGGCTAACCTCTTTGAAAATTTCGAAAAATGCGCCCAGAATTCCGAGAAGGCTAACCCCTTTGAAAATTTCGAAAAATGCGCCCAGAATTCCAAGAAGGCTAACCCCTTTAAAAATTTCGAAAAATGCACCCACAATTCCGAGAAGGCTAACCCCTTTGAAAATTTCGAAAAATGCGCCCAGAATTCCGAGAAGGCTAACCCCTTTGAAAATTTCGAAAAATGCGCCCAGAATTCCGGGAAGGCTAACCCCTTTGAAAAATTCGAAAAATGCGCCCAGAATTCCGAGAAGGCTAACCCCTTTGAAAATTTCGAAAAATGCGCCCAGAATTCCGAGAAGGCTAACCCCTTTGAAAATTTACAAAAATGCGCCCAGAATTCTGAGGCTAACCCCTTTGAAAATTTCGAAAAATGCGCCCAGAATTCCGAGAAGGCTAAACCCTTTGAAAATTTCGAAAAATGCGCCCAAAATTCCGAGAAGGCTAACCCCTTTGAAAATTTCGAAAAATGCGCCCAGAATTCCGAGAAGGCTAACCCCTTTGAAAATTTCGAAAAATGCGCCCAGACTTCCGAGAAGGCTAACCCCTTTGAAAATTTCGAAAAATACGCTCACAATTCCGAGAAGGCTAACCCCTTTGAAAATTTCGAAAATTCGCCCAGAATTCCGAGAAGGCTAACCCCTTTGAAAATTTCGTAAAATGCGCCGAGAGTTCCGAGAAGGCTAACCCCTTTGAAAATTTCGAAAAATGCGCCCAGGATTCCGAGAAGGCTAACCCCTATGAAAATTTCGAAAAATGCGCCCAGAATTCCAAGAAGGCTAACCCCCATTGAAAATTTCGAAAAATGCGCCCAGAATTCCGAGCAGGCTAACCCCTTTGAAAATTTACAAAAATGTGCCCAGGATTCCGAGAAGGATAACCCCTTTGAAAATTTAGAAAAATACGCCCAGAATTCCGAGAAGGCTAACCCTTTTGAAAATTTCGAAAATGCGCCCAGAATTCCGAGAAGGCTAACCCCTTTGAGAATTTCGAAAAATGCGCCCAGAATTCCGAGAAGGCTAGCCCCTTTGAAAATTTCGAAAAATGCGCCCAGGATTCCGAGAAGGCTAACCCCTTTGAAAATGTCGAAATATGCACCCACAATTCCGAGAAGGCTAACCCCTTTGAAAATTTCGAAAAATGCGCCCAGAATTCAAGAAGGCTAACCCCTTTGAAAATTTCGAAAAATGCGCCCAGAATTCCGAGAAGGCTAACCCCTTTAAAAATTTCGAAAAATGCGCCCAGAATTCGGAGACGGCTAACCTCTTTGAAAATTTCGAAAAATGCGCCCAGAATTCCGAGAATGCTAACCCCTTTGAAAATTTCGAAAAATGCGCCCAGAATTCCAAGAAGGCTAACCCCTTTAAAAATTTCGAAAAATGCACCCACAATTCCGAGAAGGCTAACCCCTTTGAAAATTTCGAAAAATGCGCCCAGAATTCCGAGAAGGCTAACCCCTTTAAAAATTTCGAAAAATGCGCCCAGAATTCCGAGACGGCTAACCCCTTTGAAAATTTCGAAAAATGCGCCCAGAATTCCGAGAAGGCTAACCCCTTTGAAAATTTCGAAAAATGCGCCCAGAATTCCAAGAAGGCTAACCCCTTTAAAAATGTCGAAATATGCACCCACAATTCCGAGAAGGCTAACACCTTTGAAAATTTCGAAAAATGCGCCCAGAATTCCGAGAAGGCTAATCCCTTTGAAAATTTCGAAAAATGCGCCCAGAATTCCGAGAAGGCTAACCCCTTTGAAAATTTCGAAATATGCGCCCAGAATTCCGAGAAGGCTAACCCCTTTGAAAATTTCGAAAAATGCGCCCAGAATTCCGAGAAGGCTAACCCCTTTGAAAATCTCGAAATATGCGCCCAGAATTCCGAGAAGGCTAACCCCTTTGAAAATTTCGAAAAATACGCCCAGAATTCCGAGAAGGCTAACCCTTTTGAAAATTTCGTAAAATGCGCCGAGAGTTCCGAGAAGGCTAACCCCTTTGAAAATTTCGAAAAATGCGCCCAGGATTCCGAGAAGGCTAACCCCTATGAAAATTTCGAAAAATGCGCCCAGAATTCCAAGAAGGCTAACCCCCTTTGAAAATTTCGAAAAATGCGTCCAGAATTCCGAGAAGGCTAACCCCTTTGAAAATTTCGAAAAATGTGCCCAGGATTCCGAGAAGGCTAACCCCTTTGAAAATTTCGAAAAATGCGCCCAGAATTCCGAGAAGGCTAACCCTTTTGAAAATTTCGAAAAATGCGCCCAGAATTCCGAGAAGGCTAACCCCATTGAGAATTTCGAAAAATGCGCCCAGAATTCCGAGAAGGCTAGCCCCTTTGAAAATTTCGAAAAATGCGCCCAGGATTCCGAGAAGGCTAACCCCTTTGAAAATTTAGAAAAATGCGCCCAGAATTCCGAGAAGGCTAACCCCTTTGAAAATTTCGAAAAATGCGCCCAGGATTCCGAGAAGGCTAACCCCTTTGAAAATTTCGAAAAATACGCCCAGAATTCAAGAAGGCTAACCCCTTTGAAAATTTCGAAAAATGCGCCCAGAATTCCGAGAAGGCTAACCCCTTTAAAAATTTCGAAAAATGCGCCCAGAATTCGGAGACGGCTAACCTCTTTGAAAATTTCGAAAAATGCGCCCAGAATTCCGAGAAGGCTAACCCCTTTGAAAATTTCGTAAAATGCGCCCAGAATTCCAAGAAGGCTAACCCCTTTAAAAATTTCGAAAAATGCACCCACAATTCCGAGAAGGCTAACCCCTTTGAAAATTTTGAAAAATGCGCCCAGAATTCCGAGAAGGCTAACCCCTTTGAAAAATTCGAAAAATGCGACCAGAATTCCGAGAAGGCTAACCCCTTTGAAAATTTCGAAAAATGCGCCCAGAATTCCGAGAAGGCTAACTTCTTTGAAAATTTCGAAAAATGCGTCCAGAATTCCGAGAAGGCTAACCCCGTTGAAAATTTCGAAAAATGCGCCCAGAATTCCGAGAAGGCTAACCCCTTTGAAAATTTACAAAAATGCGCCCAGAATTCTGAGGCTAACCCCTTTGAAAATTTCGAAAAATGCGCCCAGAATTCCGAGAAGGCTAAACCCTTTGAAAATTTCGAAAAATGCGCCCAAAATTCCGAGAAGGCTAACCCCTTTGAAAATTTCGAAAAATGCGCCCAGAATTCCGAGAAGGCTAACCCCTTTGAAAATTTCGAAAAATGCGCCCAGACTTCCGAGAAGGCTAACCCCTTTGAAAATTTCGAAAAATACGCTCACAATTCCGAAAAGGCTAACCCCTTTGAAAATTTCGAAAATTCGCCCAGAATTCCTAGAAGGCTAACCCCTTTGAAAATTTCGTAAAATGCGCCGAGAGTTCCGAGAAGGCTAACCCCTTTGAAAATTTCGAAAAATGCGCCCAGGATTCCGAGAAGGCTAACCCCTATGAAAATTTCGAAAAATGCGCCCAGAATTCCAAGAAGGCTAACCCCCATTGAAAATTTCGAAAAATGCGCCCAGAATTCCGAGCAGGCTAACCCCTTTGAAAATTTACAAAAATGTGCCCAGGATTCCGAGAAGGCTAACCCCTTTGAAAATTTTGAAAAATGCGCCCAGAATTCCGAGAAGGCTAACCCTTTTGAAAATTTCGAAAAATGCGCCCAGAATTCCGAGAAGGCTAACCCCTTTGAGAATTTCGAAAAATGCGCCCAGAATTCCGAGAAGGCTAGCCCCTTTGAAAATTTCGAAAAATGCGCCCAGACTTCCGAGAAGGCTAACCCCTTTGAAAATTTCGAAAAATACGCTCACAATTCCGAGAAGGCTAACCCCTTTGAAAATTTCGAAAATTCGCCCAGAATTCCGAGAAGGCTAACCCCTTTGAAAATTTCGTAAAATGCGCCGAGAGTTCCGAGAAGGCTAACCCCTTTGAAAATTTCGAAAAATGCACCCAGGATTCCGAGAAGGCTAACCCCTATGAAAATTTCGAAAAATGCGCCCAGAATTCCAAGAAGGCTAACCCCCTTTGAAAATTTCGAAAAATGCGCCCAGAATTCCGAGAAGGCTAACCCCTTTGAAAATTTCGAAAAATGTGCCCAGGATTCCGAGAAGGCTAACCCCTTTGAAAATTTCGAAAAATGCGCCCAGAATTCCGAGAAGGCTAACCCTTTTGAAAATTTCGAAAAATGCGCCCAGAATTCCGAGAAGGCTAACCCCTTTGAGAATTTCGAAAAATGCGCCCAGAATTCCGAGAAGGCTAACCCCTTTGAAAATTTCGAAAAATGCGCCCAGGATTCCGAGAAGGCTAACCCCTTTGAAAATTTAGAAAAATGCGCCCAGAATTCCGAGAAGGCTAACCCCTTTGAAAATTTCGAAAAATGCGCCCAGGATTCCGAGAAGGCTAACCCCTTTGAAAATTTCGAAACATGCGCCCAGAATTCCGAGAAGGCTAATCCCTTTGAAAATTTCGAAAAATGCGCCCAGGATTCCGAGAAGGCTAACCCCTTTAAAAATTTCGAAAAATGCGCCCAGAATTCGGAGACGGCTAACCTCTTTGAAAATTTCGAAAAATGCGCCCAGAATTCCGAGAAGGCTAACCCCTTTGAAAATTTCGAAAAATGCGCCCAAGAATTCCAAGAAGGCTAACCCCTTTAAAAATTTCGAAAAATGCACCCACAATTCCGAGAAGGCTAACCCCTTTGAAAATTTCGAAAAATGCGCCCAGAATTCCGAGAAGGCTAACCCCTTTGAAAATTTCGAAAAATGCGCCCAGAATTCCGGGAAGGCTAACCCCTTTGAAAATTTCGAAAAATGCGCCCAGAATTCCGAGAAGGCTAATCCCTTTGAAAATTTCGAAAAATGCGCCCAGAATTCCGAGAAGGCTAGCCCCTTTGAAAATTTCGAAAAATGCGCCCAGAATTCCGAAAAGGCTAACCCCTTTGAAAATTTCGAAAAATGCGCCCAGAATTCCGAGAAGGCTAACCCCTTTGAAAATTTCGAAATATGCGCCCAGAATTCCGAGAAGGCTAACCCCTTTGAAAATTTCGTAAAATGCGCCCAGAATTCCGAGAAGGCTAACCCCTTTGAAAATTTCGAAAAATGCGCTCAGAATTCCGAGAAGGCTAACCCCTTTAAAAATTTCGAAAAATGCGCCCAGAATTCCAAGAAGGCTAACCCCTTTAAAAATTTCGAAAAATGCGCCCAGAATTCCGAGAAGGCTAACCCCTTTGAAAAATTCGAAAAATGCGCCCAGAATTCCGAGAAGGCTAACCCCTTTGAAAATTTCGAAAAATGCGCCCAGAATTCCGAGAAGGCTAACTTCTTTGAAAATTTCGAAAAATGCGTCCAGAATTCCGAGAAGGCTAACCCCGTTGAAAATTTCGAAAAATGCGCCCAGAATTCCGAGAAGGCTAACCCCTTTGAAAATTTACAAAAATGCGCCCAGAATTCTGAGGCTAACCCCTTTGAAAATTTCGAAAAATGCGCCCAGAATTCCGAGAAGGCTAAACCCTTTGAAAATTTCGAAAAATGTGCCCAGGATTCCGAGAAGGCTAACCCCTTTGAAAATTTCGAAAAATGCGCCCAGAATTCCGAGAAGGCTAACCCTTTTGAAAATTTCGAAAAATGCGCCCAGAATTCCGAGAAGGCTAACCCCATTGAGAATTTCGAAAAATGCGCCCAGAATTCCGAGAAGGCTAGCCGCTTTGAAAATTTCGAAAAATGCGCCCAGGATTCCGAGAAGGCTAACCCCTTTGAAAATTTAGAAAAATGCGCCCAGAATTCCGAGAAGGCTAACCCCTTTGAAAATTTCGAAAAATGCGCCCAGGATTCCGAGAAGGCTAACCCCTTTGAAAATTTCCAAAAATACGCCCAGAATTCAAGAAGGCTAACCCCTTTGAAAATTTCGAAAAATGCGCCCAGAATTCCGAGAAGGCTAACCCCTTTAAAAATTTCGAAAAATGCGCCCAGAATTCGGAGACGGCTAACCTCTTTGAAAATTTCGAAAAATGCGCCCAGAATTCCGAGAAGGCTAACCCCTTTGAAAATTTCGAAAAATGCGCCCAGAATTCCAAGAAGGCTAACCCCTTTAAAAATTTCGAAAAATGCACCCACAATTCCGAGAAGGCTAACCCCTTTGAAAATTTCGAAAAATGCGCCCAGAATTCCGAGAAGGCTAACCCCTTTGAAAATTTCGAAAAATGCGCCCAGAATTCCGGGAAGGCTAACCCCTTTGAAAAATTCGAAAAATGCGCCCAGAATTCCGAGAAGGCTAACCCCTTTGAAAATTTCGAAAAATGCGCCCAGAATTCCGAGAAGGCTAACCCCTTTGAAAATTTACAAAAATGCGCCCAGAATTCTGAGGCTAACCCCTTTGAAAATTTCGAAAAATGCGCCCAGAATTCCGAGAAGGCTAAACCCTTTGAAAATTTCGAAAAATGCGCCCAAAATTCCGAGAAGGCTAACCCCTTTGAAAATTTCGAAAAATGCGCCCAGAATTCCGAGAAGGCTAACCCCTTTGAAAATTTCGAAAAATGCGCCCAGACTTCCGAGAAGGCTAACCCCTTTGAAAATTTCGAAAAATACGCTCACAATTCCGAGAAGGCTAACCCCTTTGAAAATTTCGAAAATTCGCCCAGAATTCCGAGAAGGCTAACCCCTTTGAAAATTTCGTAAAATGCGCCGAGAGTTCCGAGAAGGCTAACCCCTTTGAAAATTTCGAAAAATGCGCCCAGGATTCCGAGAAGGCTAACCCCTATGAAAATTTCGAAAAATGCGCCCAGAATTCCAAGAAGGCTAACCCCCATTGAAAATTTCGAAAAATGCGCCCAGAATTCCGAGCAGGCTAACCCCTTTGAAAATTTACAAAAATGTGCCCAGGATTCCGAGAAGGATAACCCCTTTGAAAATTTAGAAAAATACGCCCAGAATTCCGAGAAGGCTAACCCTTTTGAAAATTTCGAAAATGCGCCCAGAATTCCGAGAAGGCTAACCCCTTTGAGAATTTCGAAAAATGCGCCCAGAATTCCGAGAAGGCTAGCCCCTTTGAAAATTTCGAAAAATGCGCCCAGGATTCCGAGAAGGCTAACCCCTTTGAAAATGTCGAAATATGCACCCACAATTCCGAGAAGGCTAACCCCTTTGAAAATTTCGAAAAATGCGCCCAGAATTCAAGAAGGCTAACCCCTTTGAAAATTTCGAAAAATGCGCCCAGAATTCCGAGAAGGCTAACCCCTTTAAAAATTTCGAAAAATGCGCCCAGAATTCGGAGACGGCTAACCTCTTTGAAAATTTCGAAAAATGCGCCCAGAATTCCGAGAATGCTAACCCCTTTGAAAATTTCGAAAAATGCGCCCAGAATTCCAAGAAGGCTAACCCCTTTAAAAATTTCGAAAAATGCACCCACAATTCCGAGAAGGCTAACCCCTTTGAAAATTTCGAAAAATGCGCCCAGAATTCCGAGAAGGCTAACCCCTTTAAAAATTTCGAAAAATGCGCCCAGAATTCCGAGACGGCTAACCCCTTTGAAAATTTCGAAAAATGCGCCCAGAATTCCGAGAAGGCTAACCCCTTTGAAAATTTCGAAAAATGCGCCCAGAATTCCAAGAAGGCTAACCCCTTTAAAAATGTCGAAATATGCACCCACAATTCCGAGAAGGCTAACACCTTTGAAAATTTCGAAAAATGCGCCCAGAATTCCGAGAAGGCTAATCCCTTTGAAAATTTCGAAAAATGCGCCCAGAATTCCGAGAAGGCTAACCCCTTTGAAAATTTCGAAATATGCGCCCAGAATTCCGAGAAGGCTAACCCCTTTGAAAATTTCGAAAAATGCGCCCAGAATTCCGAGAAGGCTAACCCCTTTGAAAATCTCGAAATATGCGCCCAGAATTCCGAGAAGGCTAACCCCTTTGAAAATTTCGAAAAATACGCCCAGAATTCCGAGAAGGCTAACCCTTTTGAAAATTTCGTAAAATGCGCCGAGAGTTCCGAGAAGGCTAACCCCTTTGAAAATTTCGAAAAATGCGCCCAGGATTCCGAGAAGGCTAACCCCTATGAAAATTTCGAAAAATGCGCCCAGAATTCCAAGAAGGCTAACCCCCTTTGAAAATTTCGAAAAATGCGTCCAGAATTCCGAGAAGGCTAACCCCTTTGAAAATTTCGAAAAATGTGCCCAGGATTCCGAGAAGGCTAACCCCTTTGAAAATTTCGAAAAATGCGCCCAGAATTCCGAGAAGGCTAACCCTTTTGAAAATTTCGAAAAATGCGCCCAGAATTCCGAGAAGGCTAACCCCATTGAGAATTTCGAAAAATGCGCCCAGAATTCCGAGAAGGCTAGCCCCTTTGAAAATTTCGAAAAATGCGCCCAGGATTCCGAGAAGGCTAACCCCTTTGAAAATTTAGAAAAATGCGCCCAGAATTCCGAGAAGGCTAACCCCTTTGAAAATTTCGAAAAATGCGCCCAGGATTCCGAGAAGGCTAACCCCTTTGAAAATTTCGAAAAATACGCCCAGAATTCAAGAAGGCTAACCCCTTTGAAAATTTCGAAAAATGCGCCCAGAATTCCGAGAAGGCTAACCCCTTTAAAAATTTCGAAAAATGCGCCCAGAATTCGGAGACGGCTAACCTCTTTGAAAATTTCGAAAAATGCGCCCAGAATTCCGAGAAGGCTAACCCCTTTGAAAATTTCGTAAAATGCGCCCAGAATTCCAAGAAGGCTAACCCCTTTAAAAATTTCGAAAAATGCACCCACAATTCCGAGAAGGCTAACCCCTTTGAAAATTTTGAAAAATGCGCCCAGAATTCCGAGAAGGCTAACCCCTTTGAAAAATTCGAAAAATGCGACCAGAATTCCGAGAAGGCTAACCCCTTTGAAAATTTCGAAAAATGCGCCCAGAATTCCGAGAAGGCTAACTTCTTTGAAAATTTCGAAAAATGCGTCCAGAATTCCGAGAAGGCTAACCCCGTTGAAAATTTCGAAAAATGCGCCCAGAATTCCGAGAAGGCTAACCCCTTTGAAAATTTACAAAAATGCGCCCAGAATTCTGAGGCTAACCCCTTTGAAAATTTCGAAAAATGCGCCCAGAATTCCGAGAAGGCTAAACCCTTTGAAAATTTCGAAAAATGCGCCCAAAATTCCGAGAAGGCTAACCCCTTTGAAAATTTCGAAAAATGCGCCCAGAATTCCGAGAAGGCTAACCCCTTTGAAAATTTCGAAAAATGCGCCCAGACTTCCGAGAAGGCTAACCCCTTTGAAAATTTCGAAAAATACGCTCACAATTCCGAAAAGGCTAACCCCTTTGAAAATTTCGAAAATTCGCCCAGAATTCCTAGAAGGCTAACCCCTTTGAAAATTTCGTAAAATGCGCCGAGAGTTCCGAGAAGGCTAACCCCTTTGAAAATTTCGAAAAATGCGCCCAGGATTCCGAGAAGGCTAACCCCTATGAAAATTTCGAAAAATGCGCCCAGAATTCCAAGAAGGCTAACCCCCATTGAAAATTTCGAAAAATGCGCCCAGAATTCCGAGCAGGCTAACCCCTTTGAAAATTTACAAAAATGTGCCCAGGATTCCGAGAAGGCTAACCCCTTTGAAAATTTTGAAAAATGCGCCCAGAATTCCGAGAAGGCTAACCCTTTTGAAAATTTCGAAAAATGCGCCCAGAATTCCGAGAAGGCTAACCCCTTTGAGAATTTCGAAAAATGCGCCCAGAATTCCGAGAAGGCTAGCCCCTTTGAAAATTTCGAAAAATGCGCCCAGACTTCCGAGAAGGCTAACCCCTTTGAAAATTTCGAAAAATACGCTCACAATTCCGAGAAGGCTAACCCCTTTGAAAATTTCGAAAATTCGCCCAGAATTCCGAGAAGGCTAACCCCTTTGAAAATTTCGTAAAATGCGCCGAGAGTTCCGAGAAGGCTAACCCCTTTGAAAATTTCGAAAAATGCACCCAGGATTCCGAGAAGGCTAACCCCTATGAAAATTTCGAAAAATGCGCCCAGAATTCCAAGAAGGCTAACCCCCTTTGAAAATTTCGAAAAATGCGCCCAGAATTCCGAGAAGGCTAACCCCTTTGAAAATTTCGAAAAATGTGCCCAGGATTCCGAGAAGGCTAACCCCTTTGAAAATTTCGAAAAATGCGCCCAGAATTCCGAGAAGGCTAACCCTTTTGAAAATTTCGAAAAATGCGCCCAGAATTCCGAGAAGGCTAACCCCTTTGAGAATTTCGAAAAATGCGCCCAGAATTCCGAGAAGGCTAACCCCTTTGAAAATTTCGAAAAATGCGCCCAGGATTCCGAGAAGGCTAACCCCTTTGAAAATTTAGAAAAATGCGCCCAGAATTCCGAGAAGGCTAACCCCTTTGAAAATTTCGAAAAATGCGCCCAGGATTCCGAGAAGGCTAACCCCTTTGAAAATTTCGAAACATGCGCCCAGAATTCCGAGAAGGCTAATCCCTTTGAAAATTTCGAAAAATGCGCCCAGGATTCCGAGAAGGCTAACCCCTTTAAAAATTTCGAAAAATGCGCCCAGAATTCGGAGACGGCTAACCTCTTTGAAAATTTCGAAAAATGCGCCCAGAATTCCGAGAAGGCTAACCCCTTTGAAAATTTCGAAAAATGCGCCCAAGAATTCCAAGAAGGCTAACCCCTTTAAAAATTTCGAAAAATGCACCCACAATTCCGAGAAGGCTAACCCCTTTGAAAATTTCGAAAAATGCGCCCAGAATTCCGAGAAGGCTAACCCCTTTGAAAATTTCGAAAAATGCGCCCAGAATTCCGGGAAGGCTAACCCCTTTGAAAATTTCGAAAAATGCGCCCAGGATTCCGAGAAGGCTAACCCCTTTGAAAATTTCGAAAAATGCGCCCAGAATTCCGAGAAGGCTAACCCCTTTGAGAATTTCGAAAAATGCGCCCAGACATAAGAGAAGGCTAACCCCTTTGAAAATTTCGAAAAATACGCTCACAATTCCGAGAAGGCTAACCCCTTTGAAAATTTCGAAAATTCGCCCAGAATTCCGAAAAGGTTAACCCCTTTGAAAATTTCGTAAAATGCGCCGAGAGTTCCGAGAAGGCTAACCCCCTTTGAAAATTTCGAAAATTCGCCCAGAATTCCGAAAAGGTTAACCCCTTTGAAAATTTCGTAAAATGCGCCGAGAGTTCCGAGAAGGCTAACCCCCTTTGAAAATTTCGAAAAATGCGCCCAGAATTCCGAGAAGACTAACCCCTTTGAAAATTTCGAAAAATGCGCCCAGAATTCCGAGAAGGCTAACCCCTTTGAAAATTTCGAAAAATGCGCCCAGACTTCCGAGAAGGCTAACCCCTTTGAAAATTTCGAAAAATACGCTCACAATTCCAAGAAGGCTAACCCCTTTGAAAATTTCGAAAATTCGCCCAGAATTCCGAGAAGGCTAACCCCTTTGAAAATTTCGTAAAATGCGCCGAGAGTTCCGAGAAGGCTAACCCCTTTGAAAATTTCGAAAAATGCGCCCAGGATTCCGAGAAGGCTAATCCCTATGAAAATTTCGAAAAATGCGCCCAGAATTCCAAGAAGGCTAACCCCCTTTGAAAATTTCGAAAAATGCGCCCAGAATTCCGAGAAGGCTAACCCTTTTGAAAATTTCGAAAAATGCGCCCAGAATTCCGAGAAGGCTAACCCCTTTGAGAATTTCGAAAAATGCGCCCAGAATTCCGAGAAGGCTAGCCCCTTTGAAAATTTCGAAAAATGCGCCCAGGATTCCGAGAAGGCTAACCCCTTTGAAAATTTAGAAAAATGCGCCCAGAATTCCGAGAAGGCTAACCCCTTTGAAAATTTCGAAAAATGCGCCCAGGATTCCGAGAAGGCTAACCCCTTTGAAAATTTCGAAAAATGCGCCCAGAATTCCGAGAAGGCTAACCCCTTTGAAAATTTCGAAAAATGCGCCCAGAATTCCGAGAAGGCTAACCCCTTTGAAAATTTCGAAAAATGCGCCCAGAATTCCGAGAAGGCTAACCCCTTTAAAAATTTCGAAAAATGCGCTCAGAATTCGGAGACGGCTAACCTCTTTGAAAATTTCGAAAAATGCGCCCAGAATTCCGAGAAGGCTAACCCCTTTGAAAATTTCGAAAAATGCGCCCAGAATTCCAAGAAGGCTAACCCCTTTGAAAATTTCGAAAAATGCGCCCAGAATTCCGAGAAGGCTAACCCCTTTGAAAATTTCGAAAAATGTGCCCAGGATTCCGAGAAGGCTAACCCCTTTGAAAATTTCGAAAAATGTGCCCAGGATTCCGAGAAGGCTAACCCCTTTGAAAATTTCGAAAAATGCGCCCAGAATTCCGAGAAGGCTAACCCTTTTGAAAATTTCGAAAAATGCGCCCAGAATTCCGAGAAGGCTAACCCCTTTGAGAATTTCGAAAAATGCGCCCAGAATTCCGAGAAGGCTAGCCCCTTTGAAAATTTCGAAAAATGCGCCCAGGATTCCGAGAAGGCTAACCCCATTGAAAATTTCGAAAAATACGCCCAGAATTCCGAGAAGGCTAACCCCTTTGAAAATTTCGAAAAATGCGCCCAGAATTCCGAGACGGCTAACTCCTTTGAAAATTTCGAAAAATGCGCCCAGAATTCCGAGAAGGCTAACCCCTTTGAAAATTTCCAAAAAAGGGCGCCCAGAATTCCGAGAAGGCTAACCCCTTTGAAAATTTCGAAAAATGCGCCCAGAATTCCAAGAAGGCTAACCCCTTTAAAAATGTCGAAAAATGCAACCACAATTCCGAGAAGGCTAACCCCTTTGAAAATTTCGAAAAATGCGCCCAGAATTCCGAGAAGGCTAATCCCTTTGAAAATTTCGAAAAATGCGCCCAGAATTCCGACAAGGCTAACCCCTTTGAAAATTTCGAAATATGCGCCCAGAATTCCGAGAAGGCTAACCCCTTTGAAAATTTCGAAAAATGCGCCCAGAATTCCGAGAAGGCTAACCCCTTTGAAAATCTCGAAATATGCGCCCAGAATTCCGAGAAGGCTAACCCCTTTGAAAATTTCGAAAAATACGCCCAGAATTCCGAGAAGGCTAACCCTTTTGAAAATTTCGTAAAATGCGCCGAGAGTTCCGAGAAGGCTAACCCCTTTGAAAATTTCGAAAAATGCGCCCAGGATTCCGAGAAGGCTAACCCCTATGAAAATTTCGAAAAATGCGCCCAGAATTCCAAGAAGGCTAACCCCCTTTGAAAATTTCGAAAAATGCGTCCAGAATTCCGAGAAGGCTAACCCCTTTGAAAATTTCGAAAAATGTGCCCAGGATTCCGAGAAGGCTAACCCCTTTGAAAATTTCGAAAAATGCGCCCAGAATTCCGAGAAGGCTAACCCCTTTGAAAATTTCGAAAAATGCGCCCAGGATTCCGAGAAGGCTAACCCCTTTGAAAATTTCGAAAAATACGCCCAGAATTCAAGAAGGCTAACCCCTTTGCAAATTTCGAAAAATGCGCCCAGAATTCCGAGAAGGCTAACCCCTTTAAAAATTTCGAAAAATGCGCCCAGAATTCGGAGAAGGCTAACCTCTTTGAAAATTTCGAAAAATGCGCCCAGAATTCCGAGAAGGCTAACCCCTTTGAAAATTTCGTAAAATGCGCCCAGAATTCCAAGAAGGCTAACCCCTTTAAAAATTTCGAAAAATGCACCCACAATTCCGAGAAGGCTAACCCCTTTGAAAATTTTGAAAAATGCGCCCAGAATTCCGAGAAGGCTAACCCCTTTGAAAAATTCGAAAAATGCGACCAGAATTCCGAGAAGGCTAACCCCTTTGAAAATTTCGAAAAATGCGCCCAGAATTCCGAGAAGGCTAACTTCTTTGAAAATTTCGAAAAATGCGTCCAGAATTCCGAGAAGGCTAACCCCGTTGAAAATTTCGAAAAATGCGCCCAGAATTCCGAGAAGGCTAACCCCTTTGAAAATTTACAAAAATGCGCCCAGAATTCTGAGGCTAACCCCTTTGAAAATTTCGAAAAATGCGCCCAGAATTCCGAGAAGGCTAAACCCTTTGAAAATTTCGAAAAATGCGCCCAAAATTCCGAGAAGGCTAACCCCTTTGAAAATTTCGAAAAATGCGCCCAGAATTCCGAGAAGGCTAACCCCTTTGAAAATTTCGAAAAATGCGCCCAGACTTCCGAGAAGGCTAACCCCTTTGAAAATTTCGAAAAATACGCTCACAATTCCGAGAAGGCTAACCCCTTTGAAAATTTCGAAAATTCGCCCAGAATTCCTAGAAGGCTAACCCCTTTGAAAATTTCGTAAAATGCGCCGAGAGTTCCGAGAAGGCTAACCCCTTTGAAAATTTCGAAAAATGCGCCCAGGATTCCGAGAAGGCTAACCCCTATGAAAATTTCGAAAAATGCGCCCAGAATTCCAAGAAGGCTAACCCCCATTGAAAATTTCGAAAAATGCGCCCAGAATTCCGAGCAGGCTAACCCCTTTGAAAATTTACAAAAATGTGCCCAGGATTCCGAGAAGGCTAACCCCTTTGAAAATTTCGAAAAATGCGCCCAGAATTCCGAGAAGGCTAACCCTTTTGAAAATTTCGAAAAATGCGCCCAGAATTCCGAGAAGGCTAACCCCTTTGAGAATTTCGAAAAATGCGCCCAGAATTCCGAGAAGGCTAGCCCCTTTGAAAATTTCGAAAAATGCGCCCAGACTTCCGAGAAGGCTAACCCCTTTGAAAATTTCGAAAAATACGCTCACAATTCCGAGAAGGCTAACCCCTTTGAAAATTTCGAAAATTCGCCCAGAATTCCGAGAAGGCTAACCCCTTTGAAAATTTCGTAAAATGCGCCGAGAGTTCCGAGAAGGCTAACCCCTTTGAAAATTTCGAAAAATGCACCCAGGATTCCGAGAAGGCTAACCCCTATGAAAATTTCGAAAAATGCGCCCAGAATTCCAAGAAGGCTAACCCCTTTTGAAAATTTCGAAAAATGCGCCCAGAATTCCGAGAAGGCTAACCCCTTTGAAAATTTCGAAAAATGTGCCCAGGATTCCGAGAAGGCTAACCCCTTTGAAAATTTCGAAAAATGCGCCCAGAATTCCGAGAAGGCTAACCCTTTTGAAAATTTCGAAAAATGCGCCCAGAATTCCGAGAAGGCTAACCCCTTTGAGAATTTCGAAAAATGCGCCCAGAATTCCGAGAAGGCTAACCCCTTTGAAAATTTCGAAAAATGCGCCCAGGATTCCGAGAAGGCTAACCCCTTTGAAAATTTAGAAAAATGCGCCCAGAATTCCGAGAAGGCTAACCCCTTTGAAAATTTCGAAAAATGCGCCCAGGATTCCGAGAAGGCTAACCCCTTTGAAAATTTCGAAACATGCGCCCAGAATTCCGAGAAGGCTAATCCCTTTGAAAATTTCGAAAAATGCGCCCAGGATTCCGAGAAGGCTAACCCCTTTAAAAATTTCGAAAAATGCGCCCAGAATTCGGAGACGGCTAACCTCTTTGAAAATTTCGAAAAATGCGCCCAGAATTCCGAGAAGGCTAACCCCTTTGAAAATTTCGAAAAATGCGCCCAGAATTCCAAGAAGGCTAACCCCTTTAAAAATTTCGAAAAATGCACCCACAATTCCGAGAAGGCTAACCCCTTTGAAAATTTCGAAAAATGCGCCCAGAATTCCGAGAAGGCTAACCCCTTTGAAAATTTCGAAAAATGCGCCCAGAATTCCGGGAAGGCTAACCCCTTTGAAAATTTCGAAAAATGCGCCCAGGATTCCGAGAAGGCTAACCCCTTTGAAAATTTCGAAAAATGCGCCCAGAATTCCGAGAAGGCTAACCCCTTTGAGAATTTCGAAAAATGCGCCCAGACATAAGAGAAGGCTAACCCCTTTGAAAATTTCGAAAAATACGCTCACAATTCCGAGAAGGCTAACCCCTTTGAAAATTTCGAAAATTCGCCCAGAATTCCGAAAAGGTTAACCCCTTTAAAAATTTCGTAAAATGCGCCGAGAGTTCCGAGAAGGCTAACCCCCTTTGAAAATTTCGAAAATTCGCCCAGAATTCCGAAAAGGTTAACCCCTTTGAAAATTTCGTAAAATGCGCCGAGAGTTCCGAGAAGGCTAACCCCCTTTGAAAATTTCGAAAAATGCGCCCAGAATTCCGAGAAGACTAACCCCTTTGAAAATTTCGAAAAATGCGCCCAGAATTCCGAGAAGGCTAACCCCTTTGAAAATTTCGAAAAATGCGCCCAGACTTCCGAGAAGGCTAACCCCTTTGAAAATTTCGAAAAATACGCTCACAATTCCGAGAAGGCTAACCCCTTTGAAAATTTCGAAAATTCGCCCAGAATTCCGAGAAGGCTAACCCCTTTGAAAATTTCGTAAAATGCGCCGAGAGTTCCGAGAAGGCTAACCCCTTTGAAAATTTCGAAAAATGCGCCCAGGATTCCGAGAAGGCTAATCCCTATGAAAATTTCGAAAAATGCGCCCAGAATTCCAAGAAGGCTAACCCCCTTTGAAAATTTCGAAAAATGCGCCCAGAATTCCGAGAAGGCTAACCCTTTTGAAAATTTCGAAAAATGCGCCCAGAATTCCGAGAAGGCTAACCCCTTTGAGAATTTCGAAAAATGCGCCCAGAATTCCGAGAAGGCTAGCCCCTTTGAAAATTTCGAAAAATGCGCCCAGGATTCCGAGAAGGCTAACCCCTTTGAAAATTTAGAATAATGCGCCCAGAATTCCGAGAAGGCTAACCCCTTTGAAAATTTCGAAAAATGCGCCCAGGATTCCGAGAAGGCTAACCCCTTTGAAAATTTCGAAAAATGCGCCCAGAATTCCGAGAAGGCTAACCCCTTTGAAAATTTCGAAAAATGCGCCCAGAATTCCGAGAAGGCTAACCCCTTTGAAAATTTCGAAAAATGCGCCCAGAATTCCGAGAAGGCTAACCCCTTTAAAAATTTCGAAAAATGCGCTCAGAATTCGGAGACGGCTAACCTCTTTGAAAATTTCGAAAAATGCGCCCAGAATTCCGAGAAGGCTAACCCCTTTGAAAATTTCGAAAAATGCGCCCAGAATTCCAAGAAGGCTAACCCCTTTGAAAATTTCGAAAAATGCGCCCAGAATTCCGAGAAGGCTAACCCCTTTGAAAATTTCGAAAAATGTGCCCAGGATTCCGAGAAGGCTAACCCCTTTGAAAATTTCGAAAAATGTGCCCAGGATTCCGAGAAGGCTAACCCCTTTGAAAATTTCGAAAAATGCGCCCAGAATTCCGAGAAGGCTAACCCTTTTGAAAATTTCGAAAAATGCGCCCAGAATTCCGAGAAGGCTAACCCCTTTGAGAATTTCGAAAAATGCGCCCAGAATTCCGAGAAGGCTAGCCCCTTTGAAAATTTCGAAAAATGCGCCCAGGATTCCGAGAAGGCTAACCCCATTGAAAATTTCGAAAAATACGCCCAGAATTCCGAGAAGGCTAACCCCTTTGAAAATTTCGAAAAATGCGCCCAGAATTCCGAGACGGCTAACTCCTTTGAAAATTTCGAAAAATGCGCCCAGAATTCCGAGAAGGCTAACCCCTTTGAAAATTTCGAAAAATGCGCCCAGAATTCCGAGAAGGCTAACCCCTTTGAAAATTTCGAAAAATGCGCCCAGAATTCCAAGAAGGCTAACCCCTTTAAAAATGTCGAAAAATGCAACCACAATTCCGAGAAGGCTAACCCCTTTGAAAATTTCGAAAAATGCGCCCAGAATTCCGAGAAGGCTAATCCCTTTGAAAATTTCGAAAAATGCGCCCAGAATTCCGACAAGGCTAACCCCTTTGAAAATTTCGAAAAATGCGCCCAGAATTCCGAGAAGGCTAACCCCTTTGAAAATTTCGAAAAATGCGCCCAGAATTCCGAGAAGGCTAACCCCTTTGAAAATTTCGAAATATGCGCCCAGAATTCCGAGAAGGCTAACCCCTTTGAAAATTTCGAAAATTACGCCCAGAATTCCGAGAAGGCTAACCCCTTTGAAAATTTCGAAAAATGCGCTCAGAATTCCGAGAAGGCTAACCCCTTTGAAAATTTACAAAAATGCGCCCAGAATTCTGAGGCTAATCCCTTCGAAAATTTCGAAAAATGCGCCCAGAATCCCGAGAAGGTTAACCCTTTTGAAAATTTCGAAAAATGCGCCCAGGATTCCGAGAAGGCTAACCCCTTTGAGAATTTCGAAAAATGCGCCCAGAATTCCGAGAAGGCTAGCCCCTTTGAAAATTTCGAAAAATGCGCCCAGGATTCCGAGAAGGCTATCCCCTTTGAAAATTTAGAAAAATGCGCCCAGAATTCCGAGAAGGCTAACCCCTTTGAAAATTTCGAAAAATGCGCCCAGGATTCCGAGAAGGCTAACCCCTTTGAAAATTTCGAAAAATGCGCCCAGAATTCAAGAAGGCTAACCCCTTTGAAAATTTCGAAAAATGCGCCCAGAATTCCAAGAAGGCTAACCCCTTTAAAAATGTCGAAAAATGCAACCACAATTCCGAGAAGGCTAACCCCTTTGAAAATTTCGAAAAATGCGCCCAGAATTCCGAGAAGGCTAATCCCTTTGAAAATTTCGAAAAATGCGCCCGAAATTCCGACAAGGCTAACCCCTTTGAAAATTTCGAAAAATGCGCCCAGAATTCCGAGAAGGCTAACCCCTTTGAAAATTTCGAAAAATGCGCCCAGAATTCCGAGATGGCTAACCCCTTTGAAAATTTCGAAATATGCGCCCAGAATTCCGAGAAGGCTAACCCCTTTGAAAATTTCGAAAATTACGCCCAGAATTCCGAGAAGGCTAACCCCTTTGAAAATTTCGAAAAATGCGCTCAGAATTCCGAGAAGGCTAACCCCTTTGAAAATTTACAAAAATGCGCCCAGAATTCTGAGGCTAATCCCTTCGAAAATTTCGAAAAATGCGCCCAGAATCCCGAGAAGGCTAACCCTTTTGAAAATTTCGAAAAATGCGCCCAGGATTCCGAGAAGGCTAACCCCTTTGAGAATTTCGAAAAATGCGCCCAGAATTCCGAGAAGGCTAGCCCCTTTGAAAATTTCGAAAAATGCGCCCAGGATTCCGAGAAGGCTAACCCCTTTGAAAATTTAGAAAAATGCGCCCAGAATTCCGAGAAGGCTAACCCCTTTGAAAATTTCGAAAAATGCGCCCAGGATTCCGAGAAGGCTAACCCCTTTGAAAATTTCGAAAAATGCGCCCAGAATTCAAGAAGGCTAACCCCTTTGAAAATTTCGAAAAATGCGCCCAGAATTCCGAGAAGGCTAACCCCTTTAAAAATTTCGAAAAATGCGCCCAGAATTCGGAGACGGCTAACCTCTTTGAAAATTTCGAAAAATGCGCCCAGAATTCCGAGAATGCTAACCCCTTTGAAAATTTCGAAAAATGCGCCCAGAATTCCAAGACGGCTAACCCCTTTAAAAATTTCGAAAAATGCACCCACAATTCCGAGAAGGCTAACCCCTTTGAAAATTTCGAAAAATGCGCCCAGAATTCCGAGAAGGCTAACCCCTTTAAAAATTTCGAAAAATGCGCCCAGAATTCCGAGACGGCTAACCCCTTTGAAAATTTCGAAAAATGCGCCCAGAATTCCGAGAAGGCTAACCCCTTTGAAAATTTCGAAAAATGCGCCCAGAATTCCAAGAAGGCTAACCCCTTTAAAAATGTCGAAATATGCACCCACAATTCCGAGAAGGCTAACCCCTTTGAAAATTTCGAAAAATGCGCCCAGAATTCCGAGAAGGCTAATCCCTTTGAAAATTTCGAAAAATGCGCCCAGAATTCCGAGAAGGCTAACCCCTTTGAAAATTTCGAAATATGCGCCCAGAATTCCGAGAAGGCTAACCCCTTTGAAAATTTCGAAAAATGCGCCCAGAATTCCGAGAAGGCTAACCCCTTTGAAAATCTCGAAATATGCGCCCAGAATTCCGAGAAGGCTAACCCCTTTGAAAATTTCGAAAAATACGCCCAGAATTCCGAGAAGGCTAACCCCTTTGAAAATTTCGAAAAATGCGCCCAGAATTCCGAGAAGGCTAGCCCCTTTGAAAATTTCGAAAAATGCGCCCAGGATTCCGAGAAGGCTAACCCCTTTGAAAATTTAGAAAAATGCGCCCAGAATTCCGAGAAGGCTAACCCCTTTGAAAATTTCGAAAAATGTGCCCAGGATTCCGAGAAGGCTAACCCCTTTGAAAATTTCGAAAAATGTGCCCAGGATTCCGAGAAGGCTAACCCCTTTGAAAATTTCGAAAAATGCGCCCAGAATTCCGAGAAGGCTAACCCTTTTGAAAATTTCGAAAAATGCGCCCAGAATTCCGAGAAGGCTAACCCCTTTGAGAATTTCGAAAAATGCGCCCAGAATTCCGAGAAGGCTAGCCCCTTTGAAAATTTCGAAAAATGCGCCCAGGATTCCGAGAAGGCTAACCCCATTGAAAATTTCGAAAAATACGCCCAGAATTCCGAGAAGGCTAACCCCTTTGAAAATTTCGAAAAATGCGCCCAGAATTCCGAGACGGCTAACTCCTTTGAAAATTTCGAAAAATGCGCCCAGAATTCCGAGAAGGCTAACCCCTTTGAAAATTTCGAAAAATGCGCCCAGAATTCCGAGAAGGCTAACCCCTTTGAAAATTTCGAAAAATGCGCCCAGAATTCCAAGAAGGCTAACCCCTTTAAAAATGTCGAAAAATGCAACCACAATTCCGAGAAGGCTAACCCCTTTGAAAATTTCGAAAAATGCGCCCAGAATTCCGAGAAGGCTAATCCCTTTGAAAATTTCGAAAAATGCGCCCAGAATTCCGACAAGGCTAACCCCTTTGAAAATTTCGAAAAATGCGCCCAGAATTCCGAGAAGGCTAACCCCTTTAAAAATGTCGAAAAATGCAACCACAATTCCGAGAAGGCTAACCCCTTTGAAAATTTCGAAAAATGCGCCCAGAATTCCGAGAAGGCTAATCCCTTTGAAAATTTCGAAAAATGCGCCCAGAATTCCGACAAAGCTAACCCCTTTGAAAATTTCGAAAAATGCGCCCAGAATTCCGAGAAGGCTAACCCCTTTGAAAATTTCGAAAAATGCGCCCAGAATTCCGAGAAGGCTAACCCCTTTGAAAATTTCGAAATATGCGCCCAGAATTCCGAGAAGGCTAACCCCTTTGAAAATTTCGAAAATTACGCCCAGAATTCCGAGAAGGCTAACCCCTTTGAAAATTTCGAAAAATGCGCTCAGAATTCCGAGAAGGCTAACCCCTTTGAAAATTTACAAAAATGCGCCCAGAATTCTGAGGCTAATCCCTTCGAAAATTTCGAAAAATGCGCCCAGAATCCCGAGAAGGCTAACCCTTTTGACAATTTCGAAAAATGCGCCCAGGATTCCGAGAAGGCTAACCCCTTTGAGAATTTCGAAAAATGCGCCCAGAATTCCGAGAAGGCTAGCCCCTTTGAAAATTTCGAAAAATGCGCCCAGGATTCCGAGAAGGCTAACCCCTTTGAAAATTTAGAAAAATGCGCCCAGAATTCCGAGAAGGCTAACCCCTTTGAAAATTTCGAAAAATGCGCCCAGGATTCCGAGAAGGCTAACCCCTTTGAAAATTTCGAAAAATGCGCCCAGAATTCAAGAAGGCTAACCCCTTTGAAAATTTCGAAAAATGCGCCCAGAATTCAAGAAGGCTAACCCCTTTGAAAATTTCGAAAAATGCGCCCAGAATTCCGAGAAGGCTAACCCCTTTAAAAATTTCGAAAAATGCGCCCAGAATTCGGAGACGGCTAACCTCTTTGAAAATTTCGAAAAATGCGCCCAGAATTCCGAGAATGCTAACCCCTTTGAAAATTTCGAAAAATGCGCCCAGAATTCCAAGACGGCTAACCCCTTTAAAAATTTCGAAAAATGCACCCACAATTCCGAGAAGGCTAACCCCTTTGAAAATTTCGAAAAATGCGCCCAGAATTCCGAGAAGGCTAACCCCTTTAAAAATTTCGAAAAATGCGCCCAGAATTCCGAGACGGCTAACCCCTTTGAAAATTTCGAAAAATGCGCCCAGAATTCCGAGAAGGCTAACCCCTTTGAAAATTTCGAAAAATGCGCCCAGAATTCCAAGAAGGCTAACCCCTTTAAAAATGTCGAAATATGCACCCACAATTCCGAGAAGGCTAACCCCTTTGAAAATTTCGAAAAATGCGCCCAGAATTCCGAGAAGGCTAATCCCTTTGAAAATTTCGAAAAATGCGCCCAGAATTCCGAGAAGGCTAACCCCTTTGAAAATTTCGAAATATGCGCCCAGAATTCCGAGAAGGCTAACCCCTTTGAAAATTTCGAAAAATGCGCCCAGAATTCCGAGAAGGCTAACCCCTTTGAAAATCTCGAAATATGCGCCCAGAATTCCGAGAAGGCTAACCCCTTTGAAAATTTCGAAAAATACGCCCAGAATTCCGAGAAGGCTAACCCCTTTGAAAATTTCGAAAAATGCGCCCAGAATTCCGAGAAGGCTAGCCCCTTTGAAAATTTCGAAAAATGCGCCCAGGATTCCGAGAAGGCTAACCCCTTTGAAAATTTAGAAAAATGCGCCCAGAATTCCGAGAAGGCTAACCCCTTTGAAAATTTCGAAAAATGTGCCCAGGATTCCGAGAAGGCTAACCCCTTTGAAAATTTCGAAAAATGTGCCCAGGATTCCGAGAAGGCTAACCCCTTTGAAAATTTCGAAAAATGCGCCCAGAATTCCGAGAAGGCTAACCCTTTTGAAAATTTCGAAAAATGCGCCCAGAATTCCGAGAAGGCTAACCCCTTTGAGAATTTCGAAAAATGCGCCCAGAATTCCGAGAAGGCTAGCCCCTTTGAAAATTTCGAAAAATGCGCCCAGGATTCCGAGAAGGCTAACCCCATTGAAAATTTCGAAAAATACGCCCAGAATTCCGAGAAGGCTAACCCCTTTGAAAATTTCGAAAAATGCGCCCAGAATTCCGAGACGGCTAACTCCTTTGAAAATTTCGAAAAATGCGCCCAGAATTCCGAGAAGGCTAACCCCTTTGAAAATTTCGAAAAATGCGCCCAGAATTCCGAGAAGGCTAACCCCTTTGAAAATTTCGAAAAATGCGCCCAGAATTCCAAGAAGGCTAACCCCTTTAAAAATGTCGAAAAATGCAACCACAATTCCGAGAAGGCTAACCCCTTTGAAAATTTCGAAAAATGCGCCCAGAATTCCGAGAAGGCTAATCCCTTTGAAAATTTCGAAAAATGCGCCCAGAATTCCGACAAGGCTAACCCCTTTGAAAATTTCGAAAAATGCGCCCAGAATTCCGAGAAGGCTAACCCCTTTGAAAATTTCGAAAAATGCGCCCAGAATTCCGAGAAGGCTAACCCCTTTGAAAATTTCGAAATATGCGCCCAGAATTCCGAGAAGGCTAACCCCTTTGAAAATTTCGAAAATTACGCCCAGAATTCCGAGAAGGCTAACCCCTTTGAAAATTTCGAAAAATGCGCTCAGAATTCCGAGAAGGCTAACCCCTTTGAAAATTTACAAAAATGCGCCCAGAATTCTGAGGCTAATCCCTTCGAAAATTTCAAAAAATGCGCCCAGAATCCCGAGAAGGCTAACCCTTTTGAAAATTTCGAAAAATGCGCCCAGGATTCCGAGAAGGCTAACCCCTTTGAGAATTTCGAAAAATGCGCCCAGAATTCCGAGAAGGCTAGCCCCTTTGAAAATTTCGAAAAATGCGCCCAGGATTCCGAGAAGGCTAACCCCTTTGAAAATTTAGAAAAATGCGCCCAGAATTCCGAGAAGGCTAACCCCTTTGAAAATTTCGAAAAATGCGCCCAGGATTCCGAGAAGGCTAACCCCTTTGAAAATTTCGAAAAATGCGCCCAGAATTCAAGAAGGCTAACCCCTTTGAAAATTTCGAAAAATGCGCCCAGAATTCCGAGAAGGCTAACCCCTTTAAAAATTTCGAAAAATGCGCCCAGAATTCGGAGACGGCTAACCTCTTTGAAAATTTCGAAAAATGCGCCCAGAATTCCGAGAATGCTAACCCCTTTGAAAATTTCGAAAAATGCGCCCAGAATTCCAAGACGGCTAACCCCTTTAAAAATTTCGAAAAATGCACCCACAATTCCGAGAAGGCTAACCCCTTTGAAAATTTCGAAAAATGCGCCCAGAATTCCGAGAAGGCTAACCCCTTTAAAAATTTCGAAAAATGCGCCCAGAATTCCGAGACGGCTAACCCCTTTGAAAATTTCGAAAAATGCGCCCAGAATTCCGAGAAGGCTAACCCCTTTGAAAATTTCGAAAAATGCGCCCAGAATTCCAAGAAGGCTAACCCCTTTAAAAATGTCGAAATATGCACCCACAATTCCGAGAAGGCTAACCCCTTTGAAAATTTCGAAAAATGCGCCCAGAATTCCGAGAAGGCTAATCCCTTTGAAAATTTCGAAAAATGCGCCCAGAATTCCGAGAAGGCTAACCCCTTTGAAAATTTCGAAATATGCGCCCAGAATTCCGAGAAGGCTAACCCCTTTGAAAATTTCGAAAAATGCGCCCAGAATTCCGAGAAGGCTAACCCCTTTGAAAATCTCGAAATATGCGCCCAGAATTCCGAGAAGGCTAACCCCTTTGAAAATTTCGAAAAATACGCCCAGAATTCCGAGAAGGCTAACCCCTTTGAAAATTTCGAAAAATGCGCTCAGAATTCCGAGAAGGCTAACCCCTTTGAAAATTTACAAAAATGCGCCCAGAATTCTGAGGCTAATCCCTTCGAAAATTTCAAAAAATGCGCCCAGAATTCAAGAAGGCTAACCCCTTTGAAAATTTCGAAAAATGCGCCCAGAATTCCGAGAAGGCTAACCCCTTTAAAAATTTCGAAAAATGCGCCCAGAATTCGGAGACGGCTAACCTCTTTGAAAATTTCGAAAAATGCGCCCAGAATTCCGAGAATGCTAACCCCTTTGAAAATTTCGAAAAATGCGCCCAGAATTCCAAGACGGCTAACCCCTTTAAAAATTTCGAAAAATGCACCCACAATTCCGAGAAGGCTAACCCCTTTGAAAATTTCGAAAAATGCGCCCAGAATTCCGAGAAGGCTAACCCCTTTAAAAATTTCGAAAAATGCGCCCAGAATTCCGAGACGGCTAACCCCTTTGAAAATTTCGAAAAATGCGCCCAGAATTCCGAGAAGGCTAACCCCTTTGAAAATTTCGAAAAATGCGCCCAGAATTCCAAGAAGGCTAACCCCTTTAAAAATGTCGAAATATGCACCCACAATTCCGAGAAGGCTAACCCCTTTGAAAATTTCGAAAAATGCGCCCAGAATTCCGAGAAGGCTAATCCCTTTGAAAATTTCGAAAAATGCGCCCAGAATTCCGAGAAGGCTAACCCCTTTGAAAATTTCGAAATATGCGCCCAGAATTCCGAGAAGGCTAACCCCTTTGAAAATTTCGAAAAATGCGCCCAGAATTCCGAGAAGGCTAACCCCTTTGAAAATCTCGAAATATGCGCCCAGAATTCCGAGAAGGCTAACCCCTTTGAAAATTTCGAAAAATACGCCCAGAATTCCGAGAAGGCTAACCCCTTTGAAAATTTCGAAAAATGCGCCCAGAATTCCGAGAAGGCTAGCCCCTTTGAAAATTTCGAAAAATGCGCCCAGGATTCCGAGAAGGCTAACCCCTTTGAAAATTTAGAAAAATGCGCCCAGAATTCCGAGAAGGCTAACCCCTTTGAAAATTTCGAAAAATGTGCCCAGGATTCCGAGAAGGCTAACCCCTTTGAAAATTTCGAAAAATGTGCCCAGGATTCCGAGAAGGCTAACCCCTTTGAAAATTTCGAAAAATGCGCCCAGAATTCCGAGAAGGCTAACCCTTTTGAAAATTTCGAAAAATGCGCCCAGAATTCCGAGAAGGCTAACCCCTTTGAGAATTTCGAAAAATGCGCCCAGAATTCCGAGAAGGCTAGCCCCTTTGAAAATTTCGAAAAATGCGCCCAGGATTCCGAGAAGGCTAACCCCATTGAAAATTTCGAAAAATACGCCCAGAATTCCGAGAAGGCTAACCCCTTTGAAAATTTCGAAAAATGCGCCCAGAATTCCGAGACGGCTAACTCCTTTGAAAATTTCGAAAAATGCGCCCAGAATTCCGAGAAGGCTAACCCCTTTGAAAATTTCGAAAAATGCGCCCAGAATTCCGAGAAGGCTAACCCCTTTGAAAATTTCGAAAAATGCGCCCAGAATTCCAAGAAGGCTAACCCCTTTAAAAATGTCGAAAAATGCAACCACAATTCCGAGAAGGCTAACCCCTTTGAAAATTTCGAAAAATGCGCCCAGAATTCCGAGAAGGCTAATCCCTTTGAAAATTTCGAAAAATGCGCCCAGAATTCCGACAAGGCTAACCCCTTTGAAAATTTCGAAAAATGCGCCCAGAATTCCGAGAAGGCTAACCCCTTTGAAAATTTCGAAAAATGCGCCCAGAATTCCGAGAAGGCTAACCCCTTTGAAAATTTCGAAATATGCGCCCAGAATTCCGAGAAGGCTAACCCCTTTGAAAATTTCGAAAATTACGCCCAGAATTCCGAGAAGGCTAACCCCTTTGAAAATTTCGAAAAATGCGCTCAGAATTCCGAGAAGGCTAACCCCTTTGAAAATTTACAAAAATGCGCCCAGAATTCTGAGGCTAATCCCTTCGAAAATTTCAAAAAATGCGCCCAGAATCCCGAGAAGGCTAACCCTTTTGAAAATTTCGAAAAATGCGCCCAGGATTCCGAGAAGGCTAACCCCTTTGAGAATTTCGAAAAATGCGCCCAGAATTCCGAGAAGGCTAGCCCCTTTGAAAATTTCGAAAAATGCGCCCAGGATTCCGAGAAGGCTAACCCCTTTGAAAATTTAGAAAAATGCGCCCAGAATTCCGAGAAGGCTAACCCCTTTGAAAATTTCGAAAAATGCGCCCAGGATTCCGAGAAGGCTAACCCCTTTGAAAATTTCGAAAAATGCGCCCAGAATTCAAGAAGGCTAACCCCTTTGAAAATTTCGAAAAATGCGCCCAGAATTCCGAGAAGGCTAACCCCTTTAAAAATTTCGAAAAATGCGCCCAGAATTCGGAGACGGCTAACCTCTTTGAAAATTTCGAAAAATGCGCCCAGAATTCCGAGAATGCTAACCCCTTTGAAAATTTCGAAAAATGCGCCCAGAATTCCAAGACGGCTAACCCCTTTAAAAATTTCGAAAAATGCACCCACAATTCCGAGAAGGCTAACCCCTTTGAAAATTTCGAAAAATGCGCCCAGAATTCCGAGAAGGCTAACCCCTTTAAAAATTTCGAAAAATGCGCCCAGAATTCCGAGACGGCTAACCCCTTTGAAAATTTCGAAAAATGCGCCCAGAATTCCGAGAAGGCTAACCCCTTTGAAAATTTCGAAAAATGCGCCCAGAATTCCAAGAAGGCTAACCCCTTTAAAAATGTCGAAATATGCACCCACAATTCCGAGAAGGCTAACCCCTTTGAAAATTTCGAAAAATGCGCCCAGAATTCCGAGAAGGCTAATCCCTTTGAAAATTTCGAAAAATGCGCCCAGAATTCCGAGAAGGCTAACCCCTTTGAAAATTTCGAAATATGCGCCCAGAATTCCGAGAAGGCTAACCCCTTTGAAAATTTCGAAAAATGCGCCCAGAATTCCGAGAAGGCTAACTTCTTTGAAAATTTCGAAAAATGCGTCCAGAATCCCGAGAAGGCTAACCCCGTTGAAAATTTCGAAAAATGCGCCCAGAATTCCGAGAAGGCTAACCCCTTTGAAAATTTACAAAAATGCGCCCAGAATTCTGAGGCTAACCCCTTTGAAAATTTCGAAAAATGCGCCCAGAATTCCGAGAAGGCTAAACCCTTTGAAAATTTCGAAAAATGCGCCCAAAATTCCGAGAAGGCTAACCCCTTTGAAAATTTCGAAAAATGCGCCCAGAATTCCGAGAAGGCTAACCCCTTTGAAAATTTCGAAAAATGCGCCCAGACTTCCGAGAAGGCTAACCCCTTTGAAAATTTCGAAAAATACGCTCACAATTCCGAGAAGGCTAACCCCTTTGAAAATTTCGAAAAATGCGCCCAGAATTCCGAGAAGGCTAACCCCTTTGAAAATTTCGAAAAATGCGCCCAGAATTCCAAGAAGGCTAACCCCTTTAAAAATGTCGAAAAATGCAACCACAATTCCGAGAAGGCTAACCCCTTTGAAAATTTCGAAAAATGCGCCCAGAATTCCGAGAAGGCTAATCCCTTTGAAAATTTCGAAAAATGCGCCCAGAATTCCGACAAGGCTAACCCCTTTGAAAATTTCGAAAAATGCGCCCAGAATTCCGAGAAGGCTAACCCCTTTGAAAATTTCGAAAAATGCGCCCAGAATTCCGAGAAGGCTAACCCCTTTGAAAATTTCGAAATATGCGCCCAGAATTCCGAGAAGGCTAATCCCTTTGAAAATTTCGAAAATTACGCCCAGAATTCCGAGAAGGCTAACCCCTTTGAAAATTTCGAAAAATGCGCTCAGAATTCCGAGAAGGCTAACCCCTTTGAAAATTTACAAAAATGCGCCCAGAATTCTGAGGCTAATCCCTTCGAAAATTTCGAAAAATGCGCCCAGAATCCCGAGAAGGCTAACCCTTTTGAAAATTTCGAAAAATGCGCCCAGGATTCCGAGAAGGCTAACCCCTTTGAGAATTTCGAAAAATGCGCCCAGAATTCCGAGAAGGCTAGCCCCTTTGAAAATTTCGAAAAATGCGCCCAGGATTCCGAGAAGGCTAACCCCTTTGAAAATTTAGAAAAATGCGCCCAGAATTCCGAGAAGGCTAACCCCTTTGAAAATTTCGAAAAATGCGCCCAGGATTCCGAGAAGGCTAACCCCTTTGAAAATTTCGAAAAATGCGCCCAGAATTCAAGAAGGCTAACCCCTTTGAAAATTTCGAAAAATGCGCCCAGAATTCCGAGAAGGCTAACCCCTTTAAAAATTTCGAAAAATGCGCCCAGAATTCGGAGACGGCTAACCTCTTTGAAAATTTCGAAAAATGCGCCCAGAATTCCGAGAATGCTAACCCCTTTGAAAATTTCGAAAAATGCGCCCAGAATTCCAAGACGGCTAACCCCTTTAAAAATTTCGAAAAATGCACCCACAATTCCGAGAAGGCTAACCCCTTTGAAAATTTCGAAAAATGCGCCCAGGATTCCGAGAAGGCTAACCCCTTTGAAAATTTCGAAAAATACGCCCAGAATTCAAGAAGGCTAACCCCTTTGAAAATTTCGAAAAATGCGCCCAGAATTCCGAGAAGGCTAACCCCTTTAAAAATTTCGAAAAATGCGCCCAGAATTCGGAGACGGCTAACCTCTTTGAAAATTTCGAAAAATGCGCCCAGAATTCCGAGAAGGCTAACCCCTTTGAAAATTTCGAAAAATGCGCCCAGAATTCCAAGAAGGCTAACCCCTTTAAAAATTTCGAAAAATGCACCCACAATTCCGAGAAGGCTAACCCCTTTAAAAATTTTGAAAAATGCGCCCAGAATTCCGAGAAGGCTAACCCCTTTGAAAATTTCGAAAAGTGCGCCCAGAATTCCGGGAAGGCTAACCCCTTTGAAAAATTCGAAAAATGCGCCCAGAATTCCGAGAAGGCTAACCCCTTTGAAAATTTCGAAAAATGCGCCCAGAATTCCGAGAAGGCTAACTTCTTTGAAAATTTCGAAAAATGCGTCCAGAATCCCGAGAAGGCTAACCCCGTTGAAAATTTCGAAAAATGCGCCCAGAATTCCGAGAAGGCTAACCCCTTTGAAAATTTACAAAAATGCGCCCAGAATTCTGAGGCTAACCCCTTTGAAAATTTCGAAAAATGCGCCCAGAATTCCGAGAAGGCTAAACCCTTTGAAAATTTCGAAAAATGCGCCCAAAATTCCGAGAAGGCTAACCCCTTTGAAAATTTCGAAAAATGCGCCCAGAATTCCGAGAAGGCTGACCCCTTTGAAAATTTCGAAAAATGCGCCCAGACTTCCGAGAAGGCTAACCCCTTTGAAAATTTCGAAAAATACGCTCACAATTCCGAGAAGGCTAACCCCTTTGAAAATTTCGAAAATTCGCCCAGAATTCCTAGAAGGCTAACCCCTTTGAAAATTTCGTAAAATGCGCCGAGAGTTCCGAGAAGGCTAACCCCTTTGAAAATTTCGAAAAATGCGCCCAGGATTCCGAGAAGGCTAACCCCTATGAAAATTTCGAAAAATGCGCCCAGAATTCCAAGAAGGCTAACCCCCATTGAAAATTTCGAAAAATGCGCCCAGAATTCCGAGCAGGCTAACCCCTTTGAAAATTTACAAAAATGTGCCCAGGATTCTGAGGCTAATCCCTTCGAAAATTTCTAAAAATGCGCCCAGAATCCCGAGAAGGCTAACCCTTTTGAAAATTTCGAAAAATGCGCCCAGGATTCCGAGAAGGCTAACCCCATTGAAAATTTCGAAAAATGCGCCCAGAATTCCGAGAAGGCTAACCCCTTTGAAAATTTCGTAAAATGCGCCCAGAATTCCGAGAAGGCTAACCCCTTTAAAAATTTCGAAAAATCGCCCAGAATTCCGAGACGGCTAAACCCTTTGAAAATTTCGAAAAATGCGCCCAGAATTCCGACAAGGCTAACCCCTTTGAAAATTTCGAAAAATGCGCCCAGAATTCCAAGAAGGCTAACCCCTTTAAAAATTTCGAAAAATGCACCCACAATTCCGAGAAGGCTAACCCCTTTGAAAATTTCGAAAAATGCGCCCAGAATTCCGAGAAGGCTAACCCCTTTGAAAATCTCGAAATATGCGCCCAGAATTCCGAGAAGGCTAACCCCTTTGAAAATTTCGAAAAATACGCCCAGAATTCCGAGAAGGCTAACCCCTTTGAAAATTTCGAAAAATGCGCCCAGAATTCCGAGAAGGCTAGCCCCTTTGAAAATTTCGAAAAATGCGCCCAGGATTCCGAGAAGGCTAACCCCTTTGAAAATTTAGAAAAATGCGCCCAGAATTCCGAGAAGGCTAACCCCTTTGAAAATTTCGAAAAATGCGCCCAGGATTCCGAGAAGGCTAACCCCTTTGAAAATTTCGAAAAATACGCCCAGAATTCAAGAAGGCTAACCCCTTTGAAAATTTCGAAAAATGCGCCCAGAATTCCGAGAAGGCTAACCCCTTTAAAAATTTCGAAAAATGCGCCCAGAATTCGGAGACGGCTAACCTCTTTGAAAATTTCGAAAAATGCGCCCAGAATTCCGAGAAGGCTAACCCCTTTGAAAATTTCGAAAAATGCGCCCAGAATTCCAAGAAGGCTAACCCCTTTAAAAATTTCGAAAAATGCACCCACAATTCCGAGAAGGCTAACCCCTTTAAAAATTTTGAAAAATGCGCCCAGAATTCCGAGAAGGCTAACCCCTTTGAAAATTTCGAAAAGTGCGCCCAGAATTCCGGGAAGGCTAACCCCTTTGAAAAATTCGAAAAATGTGCCCAGAATTCCGAGAAGGCTAACCCCTTTGAAAATTTCGAAAAATGCGCCCAGAATTCCGAGAAGGCTAACTTCTTTGAAAATTTCGAAAAATGCGTCCAGAATCCCGAGAAGGCTAACCCCGTTGAAAATTTCGAAAAATGCGCCCAGAATTCCGAGAAGGCTAACCCCTTTGAAAATTTACAAAAATGCGCCCAGAATTCTGAGGCTAACCCCTTTGAAAATTTCGAAAAATGCGCCCAGAATTCCGAGAAGGCTAAACCCTTTGAAAATTTCGAAAAATGCGCCCAAAATTCCGAGAAGGCTAACCCCTTTGAAAATTTCGAAAAATGCGCCCAGAATTCCGAGAAGGCTAACCCCTTTGAAAATTTCGAAAAATGCGCCCAGACTTCCGAGAAGGCTAACCCCTTTGAAAATTTCGAAAAATACGCTCACAATTCCGAGAAGGCTAACCCCTTTGAAAATTTCGAAAAATGCGCCCAGAATTCCGAGAAGGCTAACCCCTTTGAAAATTTCGAAAAATGTGCCCAGGATTCCGAGAATGCTAACCCCTTTGAAAATTTCGAAAAATGCACCCAGAATTCCGAGAAGGTTAACCCTTTTGAAAATTTCGAAAAATGCGCCCAGAATTTCGAAAAATGCACCCAGAATTCCGAGAAGGCTAGCCCCTTTGAAAATTTCGAAAAATGCGCCCAGAATTCCGAGAAGGCTAACCCCTTTGAAAATTTCGAAATATGCGCCCAGAATTCCGAGAAGGCCTTTGAAAATTTCGAAAAATGCGCCCAGAATTCCGAGAAGGCTAACCCCTTTGAAAATCTCGAAATATGCGCCCAGAATTCCGAGAAGGCTAACCCCTTTGAAAATTTCGAAAAATACGCCCAGAATTCCGAGAAGGCTAACCCCTTTGAAAATTTCGAAAAATGCGCTCAGAATTCCGAGAAGGCTAACCCCTTTGAAAATTTACAAAAATGCGCCCAGAATTCTGAGGCTAACCCCTTCGAAAATTTCGAAAAATGCGCCCAGAATCCCGAGAAGGCTAACCCTTTTGAGAATTTCGAAAAATGCGCCCAGAATTCCGAGAAGGCTAGCCCCTTTGAAAATTTCGAAAAATGCGCCCAGGATTCCGAGAAGGCTAACCCCATTGAAAATTTCGAAAAATGCGCCCAGAATTCCGAGAAGGCTAACCCCTTTGAAAATTTCGAAAAATGCGCCCAGAATTCCGAGAAGGCTAACCCCTTTAAAAATTTCGAAAAATCGCCCAGAATTCCGAGACGGCTAACCCCTTTGAAAATTTCGAAAAATGCGCCCAGAATTCCGAGAAGGCTAACCCCTTTGAAAATTTCGAAAAATGCGCCCAGAATTCTGAGGCTAACCCCTTTGAAAATTTCGAAAAATGCGCCCAGAATCCCGAGAAGGCTAACCCTTTTGAAAATTTCGAAAAATGCGCCCAGAATTCCGAGAAGGCTAACCCCTTTGAAAAATTCGAAAAATGCGCCCAGAATTCCGAGAAGGCTAACCCCTTTGAAAATTTCGAAAAATGCGTCCAGAATTCCGAGAAGGCTAACTTCTTTGAAAATTTCGAAAAATGCGTCCAGAATTCCGAGAAGGCTAACCCCGTGGAAAATTTCGAAAAATGCGCCCAGAATTCCGAGAAGGCTAACCCCTTTGAAAATTTCGAAATATGCGCCCAGAATTCCGAGAAGGCTAACCCCTTTGAAAATTTCGAAAAATGCGCCCAGAATTCCGAGAAGGCTAACCCCTTTGAAAATTTCGAAAAATGCGCTCAGAATTCCGAGAAGGCTAACCCCTTTGAAAATTTACAAAAATGCGCCCAGAATTCTGAGGCTAACCCCTTCGAAAATTTCGAAAAATGCGCCCAGAATCCCGTGAAGGCTAACCCTTTTGAGAATTTCGAAAAATGCGCCCAGAATTCCGAGAAGGCTAGACCCTTTGAAAATTTCGAAAAATGCGCCCAGGATTCCGAGAAGGCTAACCCCATTGAAAATTTCGAAAAATGCGCCCAGAATTCCGAGAAGGCTAACCCCTTTGAAAATTTCGAAAAATGCGCACAGGATTCCGAGAAGGCTAACCCCTTTGAAAATTTCGAAAAATGCGCCCAGAATTCCCAGAAGGCTAACCCCTTTGAAAATTTGAAAAAATGCGCCCAGAATTCCGAGAAGGATAACCCCTTTAAAATTTCGAAAAATGCGCCCAGAATTCCGAGAAGGCTAACCCCTTTGAAAATTTCGAAAAATGCGCCCAGAATTCCGAGAAGGCTAACCCCTTTGAAAATATCGAAAAATGCGCCAAGATTTCCGAGATTGCTAACCCCTTTGAAAATTTCGAAAAATGCGCCTTGAATTCCAAGAAGGCTAACCCCTTTGAAAATTTCGAAAAATGCGCCCAGAATACCAAGAAGGCTAACCCCTTTGAAAATTTCGAAAAATGCGCACAGGATTCCGAGAAGGCTAACCCCTTTGAAAATTTCGAAAAATGCGCCTTGAATTCCGAGAAGGCTAACCCCTTTGAAAATTTCGAAAAATGCGCCCAGAATTCCGAGAAGGCTAACCCCTTTAAAAATTTCGAAAAATCGCCCAGAATTCCGAGACGGCTAACCCCTTTGAAAATTTAGAAAAATGCGCCCAGAATTCCGAGAAGGCTAACCCCTTTGAAAATTTCGAAAAATGCGCCCAGAATTCCAAGAAGGCTAACCCCTTTAAAAATTTCGAAAAATGCACCCACAATTCCGAGAAGGCTAACCCCTTTGAAAATTTCGAAAAATGCGCCCAGAATTCCGAGAAGGCTAATCCCTTTGAAAATTTCGAAAAATGCGCCCAGAATTCCGAGAAGGCTAACCCCTTTGAAAATTTCGAAAAATGCGCCCAGAATTCCGAGAAGGCTAACCCCTTTGAAAATTTCGAAAAATGCGCCCAGAATTCCAAGAAGGCTAACCACTTTAAAAATTTCGAAAAATGCACCCACAATTCCGAGAAGGCTAACCGCTTTGAAAATTTCGAAAAATGCGCTCAGAATTCCGAGAAGGCTAACCCCTTTGAAAATTTACAAAAATGCGCCCAAAATTCTGAGGCTAACCCCTTCGAAAATTTCGAAAAATGCGCCCAGAATCCCGAGAAGGCTAACCCTTTTGAAAATTTCGAAAAATGCGCCCAGAATTCCGAGAAGGCTAACCCCTTTGAAAAATTCGAAAAATGCGCCCAGAATTCCGAGAAGGCTAACCCCTTTGAAAATTTCGAAGAATGCGCCCAGAATTCCGAGAAGGCTAACTTCTTTGAAAATTTCGAAAAATGCGTCCAGAATTCCGAGAAGGCTAACCCCGTTGAAAATTTCGAAAAATGCGCCCAGAATTCCGAGAAGGCTAACCCCATTGAAAATTTCGTACAATGCGCCCAGAATTCCGAGAAGGCAAACCCCTTTCAAAATTTCGAAAAATGCGCCCAGAATTCCGAGAAGGATAACCCCTTTGAAAATTTCGAAAAATGCGCCCACAATTCCGAGAAGGCTAACCCCTTTGAAAAATTCGAAAAATGCGCCAAGAATACCGAGAAAGCTAACCCTTTTGAAAATTTCGAAAAATGCACCCAGAATTCCGAGAAGGCTAACCCCTTTGAAAATTTCGAAAAATGCGCCCAGAATTCCGAGAAGGCTAACCCCTTTGAAAATTTCGAAAAATGCGCCCAGACTTAAGAGAAGGCTAACCCCTTTGAAAATTTCGAAAAATACGCTCACAATTCCGAGAAGGCTAACCCCTTTGAAAATTTCGAAAATTCGCCCAGAATTCCGAGAAGGCTAACCCCTTTGAAAATTTCGTAAAATGCGCCGAGAGTTCCGAGAAGGCTAACCCCCTTTGAAAATTTCGAAAAATGCGCCCAGAATTCCGAGAAGGCTAACCCTTTTGAAAATTTCGAAAAATGCGCCCAGAATTCAGAGAAGGCTAACCCCTTTGAGAATTTCGAAAAATGCGCCCAGAATTCCGAGAAGGCTAGCCCCTTTGAAAATTTCGAAAAATGCGCCCAGGATTCCGAGAAGGCTAACCCCTTTGAAAATTTAGAAAAATGCGCCCAGAATTCCGAGAAGGCTAACCCCTTTGAAAATTTCGAAAAATGCGCCCAGGATTCCGAGAAGGCTAACCCCATTGAAAATTTCGAAAAATGCGCCCAGAATTCCGAGAAGGCTAACCCCTTTGAAAATTTCGAAAAATGCGCCCAGAATTCCGAGAAGGCTAACCCCTTTAAAAATTTCGAAAAATGCGCCCAGAATTCGGAGACGGCTAACCTCTTTGAAAATTTCGAAAAATGCGCCCAGAATTCCGAGAAGGCTAACCCCTTTGAAAATTTCGAAAAATGCGCCCAGAATTCCGAGAAGGCTAACCCTTTTGAAAATTTCGAAAAATGCGCCCAGAATTCAGAGAAGGCTAACCCCTTTGAGAATTTCGAAAAATGCGCCCAGAATTCCAAGAAGGCTAACCCCTTTAAAAATTTCGAAAAATGCACCCACAATTCCGAGAAGGCTAACCCCTTTGAAAATTTCGAAAAATGCGCCCAGAATTCCGAGAAGGCTAACCCCTTTGAAAATTTCGAAAAATGCGCCCAGAATTCCGGGAAGGCTAACCCCTTTGAAAATTTCGAAAAATGCGCCCAGGATTCCGAGAAGGCTAACCCCTTTGAAAATTTCGAAAAATGCGCCCAGAATTCCGAGAAGGCTAACCCCTTTGAAAATTTCGAAAAATGTGCCCAGGATTCCGAGAAGGCTAACCCCTTTGAAAATTTCGAAAAATGTGCCCAGGATTCCGAGAAGGCTAACCCCTTTGAAAATTTCGAAAAATGCGCCCAGAATTCCGAGAAGGCTAACCCTTTTGAAAATTTCGAAAAATGCGCCCAGAATTCCGAAAAGGCTAACCCCTTTGAGAATTTCGAAAAATGCGCCCAGAATTCCGAGAAGGCTAGCCCCTTTGAAAATTTCGAAAAATGCGCCCAGGATTCCGAGAAGGCTAACCCCATTGAAAATTTCGAAAAATACGCCCAGAATTCCGAGAAGGCTAACCCCTTTGAAAATTTCGAAAAATGCGCCCAGAATTCCGAGAAGGCTAACTCCTTTGAAAATTTCGAAAAATGCGCCCAGAATTCCGAGAAGGCTAACCCCTTTGAAAATTTCGAAAAATGCGCCCAGAATTCCGAGAAGGCTAACCCCTTTGAAAATTTCGAAAAATGCGCCCAGAATTCCAAGAAGGCTAACCCCTTTAAAAATGTCGAAAAATGCACCCACAATTCCGAGAAGGCTAACCCCTTTGAAAATTTCGAAAAATGCGCCCAGAATTCCGAGAAGGCTAATCCCTTTGAAAATTTCGAAAAATGCGCCCAGAATTCCGAGAAGGCTAACCCCTTTGAAAATTTCGAAAAATGCGCCCAGAATTCCGAGAAGGCTAACCCCTTTGAAAATTTCGAAAAATGCGCCCAGAATTCCGAGAAGGCTAACCCCTTTGAAAATTTCGAAATATGCGCCCAGAATTCCGAGAAGGCTAACCCCTTTGAAAATTTCGAAAAATACGCCCAGAATTCCGAGAAGGCTAACCCCTTTGAAAATTTCGAAAAATGCGCTCAGAATTCCGAGCAGGCTAACCCCTTTGAAAATTTACAAAAATGCGCCCAGAATTCTGAGGCTATCCCCTTCGAAAATTTCGAAAAATGCGCCCAGAATTCCGAGAAGGCTAACCCTTTTGAAAATTTCGAAAAATGCGCCCAGGATTCCGAGAAGGCTAACCCCATTGAAAATTTCGAAAAATGCTCCCAGAATTCCGAGAAGGCTAACCCCTTTGAAAATTTCGAAAAATGCGCCCAGAATTCCGAGAAGGCTAACCCCTTTAGAAATTTCGAAAAATCGCCCAGAATTCCGAGACGGCTAACCCCTTTGAAAATTTCGAAAAATGCGCCCAGAATTCCGAGAAGGCTAACCCCTTTGAAAATTTCGAAATATGCGCCCAGAATTCCGAGAAGGCTAACCCCTTTGAAAATTTCGAAAAATGCGCCCAGAATTCCGAGAAGGCTAACCCCTTTGAAAATTTCGAAAAATGCGCTCAGAATTCCGAGAAGGCTAACCTTTTTGATAATTTACAAAAATGCGCCCAGAATTCTGAGGCTAACCCCTTCGAAAATTTCGAAAAATGCGCCCAGAATCCCGAGAAGGCTAACACTTTTGAAAATTTCGAAAAATGCGCCCAGTATTGCGAGAAGGCTAACCCCTTTGAAAAATTCGAAAAATGCGCCCAGAATTCCGAGAAGGCTAACCCCTTTGAAAATTTCGAAAAATGCGCCAAGAATACCGAGAAAGCTAACCCCTTTGAAAATTTCGAAAAATGCACCCAGAATTCCGAGAAGGCTAACCCCTTTGAAAATTTCGAAAAATGCGCCCAGAATTCCGAGAAGGCTAAACCCTTTGAAAATTTCGAAAAATGCGCCCAGAATTCCGTGAAGGCTAACCCCTTTGAAAATTTCGAAAAAAGCGCCCAGAATTCCGAGAAGGCTAACCCCTTTGAAAATTTCGAAAAATGCGCCCAGAATTCCGAGTAGGGATTTTCAAAGGGGTTTGAAAATTTCGATAAATGCGCCTAGAATTCCGAGAAGGATAACCCCTTTGAAAATTTCGAAAAATGCGCCCACAATTCCGAGAAGGCTAACCCCTTTGAAAATTTCGAAAAATGCGCCCACAATTCCGAGAAGGCTAACCCCTTTGAAAATTTCGAAAAATGCGCCCAGAATTCCGAGAAGGCTAACCCCTTTGAAAATTTCGAAAAATACGCTCACAATTCCGAGAAGGCTAATCCCCTTTGAAAATTTCGAAAATTCGCCCAGAATTCCGAGAAGGCTAACCCCTTTGAAAATTTCGAAAAATGCACCCAGAATTTCGAGAAGGCTAAACCTTTTGAAAATTTCGAAAAATGCGCCCAGAATTCCGAGAAGGCTAACCCCTTTTAGAATTTCGAAAAATGCGTCCAGAATTCCGAGAAGGCTAACCCCTTTGAAAATTTAAAAAAATGCGCCCAGAATTCCGAGAAGGCTAACCCCTTTGAAAATTTCGAAAAATGCGCCCAGAATTCCGAGAAGGCTGACCCCTTTGAAAATTTCGAAAAATGCGCCCAGAATTCCGAGAAGGCTAACCCATTTGAAAATTTCGAAAAATGCGCCCATAATTCCGAGAAGGCTAACCCCTTTGAAAATTTCGAAAAATGCGCCCAGAATTCCGAGAAGGCTAATCCCTTTGAAAATTTCGAAAAATGCGCCCAGGATTCCGAGAAGGCTAACCCCTTTGAAAATTTCGAAAAATGCGCCCAGAATTCCAAGAAGGCTAACCCCTTTGAAAATTTCGAAAAATGCGCCCAGAATTCCGAGAAGGCTAACCCCTTTGAAAATTTCGAAAAATGCGCCCAGGATTCCGAGAAGGCTAACCCCTTTGAAAAAGCGCCCAGGATTCCGAGAAGGCTAACCCCTTTGAACATTTCGAAAAATGCGCCCAGAATTCCGAGAAGGCTAACCCCTTTGAAAATTTCGAAAAATACGCCCAGAATTACGAGAAGGCTAACCCCTTTGAAAATTTCGAAAAATGCGCCCAGAATTCCCAGAAGGCTAACCCCTTTGAAAATTTGAAAAAATGCGCCCAGAATTCCGAGAAGGCTAACCCCTTTAAAATTTCGAAAAATGCGCCCAGAATTCCGAGAAGGCTAACCCCTTTGAAAATTTCGAAAAATGCGCCCAGAATTCCGAGAAGGCTAACCCCTTTGAAAATATCGAAAAATGCGCCAAGATTTCCGAGATTGCTAACCCCTTTGAAAATTTCGAAAAATGCGCCATGAATTCCAAGAAGGCTAACCCCTTTGAAAATTTCGAAAAATGCGCCCAGAATACCAAGAAGGCTAACCAATTTGAAAATTTCGAAAAATGCGCCCAGAATTCCGAGAAGGCTAACCCCCTTTAAAAATTTCGAAAAATGCGCCCAGAATTCGGAGACGGCTAACCTCTTTGAAAATTTCGAAAAATGCGCCCAGAATTCCGAGAAGGCTAACCCCTTTGAAAATTTCGAAAAATGCGCCCAGAATTCCAAGAAGGCTAACCCCTTTAAAAATTTCGAAAAATGCACCCACAATTCCGAGAAGGCTAACCCCTTTGAAAATTTCGAAAAATGCGCCCAGAATTCCGGGAAGGCTAACCCCTTTGAAAATTTCGAAAAATGCGCCCAGGATTCCGAGAAGGCTAACCCCTTTGAAAATTTTGAAAAATGCGCCCAGAATTCCAAGAAGGCTAACCCCTTCGAAAATTTCGAAAAATGCGCCCAGAATTCCGAGAAGGCTAACCCCTTTGAAAATTTCGAAAAATGTGCCCAGGATTCCGAGAAGGCTAACCCCTTTGAAAATTTCGAAAAATGTGCCCACGATTCCGAGAAGGCTAACCCCTTTGAAAATTTCGAAAAATGCGCCCAGAATTCCGAGAAGGCTAACCCTTTTGAAAATTTCGAAAAATGCGCCCAGAATTCCGAGAAGGCTAACCCCTTTGAGAATTTCGAAAAATGCGCCCAGAATTCCGAGAAGGCTAGCCCCTTTGAAAATTTCGAAAAATGCGCCCAGGATTCCGAGAAGGCTAACCCCATTGAAAATTTCGAAAAATACGCCCAGAATTCCGAGAAGGCTAACCCCTTTGAAAATTTCGAAAAATGCGCCCAGAATTCCGAGAAGGCTAACTCCTTTGAAAATTTCGAAAAATGCGCCCAGAATTCCAAGAAGGCTAACCCCTTTAAAAATGTCGAAAAATGCACCCACAATTCCGAGAAGGCTAACCCCTTTGAAAATTTCGAAAAATGCGCCCAGAATTCCGAGAAGGCTAATCCCTTTGAAAATTTCGAAAAATGCGCCCAGAATTCCGAGAAGGCTAACCCCTTTGAAAATTTCGAAAAATGCGCCCAGAATTCCGAGAAGGCTAACCCCTTTGAAAATTTCGAAATATGCGCCCAGAATTCCGAGAAGGCTAACCCCTTTGAAAATTTCGAAAAATACGCCCAGAATTCCGAGAAGGCTAACCCCTTTGAAAATTTCGAAAAATGCGCTCAGAATTCCGAGCAGGCTAACCCCTTTGAAAATTTACAAAAATGCGCCCAGAATTCTGAGGCTAACCCCTTCGAAAATTTCGAAAAATGCGCCCAGAATTCCGAGAAGGCTAACCCTTTTGAAAATTTCGAAAAATGCGCCCAGGATTCCGAGAAGGCTAACCCCATTGAAAATTTCGAAAAATGCTCCCAGAATTCCGAGAAGGCTAACCCCTTTGAAAATTTCGAAAAATGCGCCCAGAATTCCGAGAAGGCTAACCCCTTTGAAAATTTCGAAATATGCGCCCAGAATTCCGAGAAGGCTAACCCCTTTGATAATTTCGAAAAATGCGCCCAGAATTCCGAGAAGGCTAACCCCTTTGAAAATTTCGAAAAATGCGCTCAGAATTCCGAGAAGGCTAACCTTTTTGATAATTTACAAAAATGCGCCCAGAATTCTGAGGCTAACCCCTTCGAAAATTTCGAAAAATGCGCCCAGAATCCCGAGAAGGCTAACCCTTTTGAAAATTTCGAAAAATGCGCCCAGTATTGCGAGAAGGCTAACCCCTTTGAAAAATTCGAAAAATGCGCCCAGAATTCCGAGACGGCTAACCCCTTTGAAAATTTCGAAAAATGCGCCCAGAATTCCGAGAAGGCTAACCCCTTTGAAAATTTCGAAATATGCGCCCAGAATTCCGAGAAGGCTAACCCCTTTGAAAATTTCGAAAAATGCGCCCAGAATTCCGAGAAGGCTAACCCCTTTGAAAATTTCGAAAAATGCGCTCAGAATTCCGAGAAGGCTAACCTTTTTGATAATTTACAAAAATGCGCCCAGAATTCTGAGGCTAACCCCTTCGAAAATTTCGAAAAATGCGCCCAGAATCCCGAGAAGGCTAACCCTTTTGAAAATTTCGAAAAATGCGCCCAGTATTGCGAGAAGGCTAACCCCTTTGAAAAATTCGAAAAATGCGCCCAGAATTCCGAGAAGGCTAACCCCTTTGAAAATTTCGAAAAATGCGCCAAGAATACCGAGAAAGCTAACCCCTTTGAAAATTTCGAAAAATGCACCCAGAATTCCAAGAAGGCTAACCCCTTTGAAAATTTCGAAAAATGCGCCCAGAATTCCGAGAAGGCTAAACCCTTTGAAAATTTCGAAAAATGCGCCCAGAATTCCGTGAAGGCTAACCCCTTTGAAAATTTCGAAAAAAGCGCCCAGAATTCCGAGAAGGCTAACCCCTTTGAAAATTTCGAAAAATGCGGCCAGAATTCCGAGTAGGGATTTTCAAAGGGGTTTGAAAATTTCGAAAAATGCGCCTAGAATTCCGAGAAGGATAACCCCTTTGAAAATTTCGAAAAATGCGCCCACAATTCCGAGAAGGCTAACCCCTTTGAAAATTTCGAAAAACGCGCCCACAATTCCGAGAAGGCTAACCCCTTTGAAAATTTCGAAAAATGCGCCCAGAATTCCGAGAAGGCTAACCCCTTTGAAAATTTCGAAAAATACGCTCACAATTCCGAGAAGGCTAATCCCCTTTGAAAATTTCGAAAATTCGCCCAGAATTCCGAGAAGGCTAACCCCTTTGAAAATTTCGAAAAATGCACCCAGAATTTCGAGAAGGCTAAACCTTTTGAAAATTTCGAAAAATGCGCCCAGAATTCCGAGAAGGCTAACCCCTTTGAGAATTTCGAAAAATGCGTCCAGAATTCCGAGAAGGCTAACCCCTTTGAAAATTTAAAAAAATGCGCCCAGAATTCCGAGAAGGCTAACCCCTTTGAAAATTTCGAAAAATGCGCCCAGAATTCCGAGAAGGCTGACCCCTTTGAAAATTTCGAAAAATGCGCCCAGAATTCCGAGAAGGCTAACCCATTTGAAAATTTCGAAAAATGCGCCCATAATTCCGAGAAGGCTAACCCCTTTGAAAATTTCGAAAAATGCGCCCATAATTCCGAGAAGGCTAACCCCTTTGAAAATTTCGAAAAATGCGCCCAGAATTCCGAGAAGGCTAATCCCTTTGAAAATTTCGAAAAATGCGCCCAGGATTCCGAGAAGGCTAACCCCTTTGAAAATTTCGAAAAATGCACCCAGAATTACAAGAAGGCTAACCCCTTTGAAAATTTCGAAAAATGCGCCCAGAATTCCGAGAAGGCTAACCCCTTTGAAAATTTCGAAAAATACGCCCAGGATTCCGAGAAGGCTAACCCCTTTGAAAAAGCGCCCAGGATTCCGAGAAGGCTAACCCCTTTGAACATTTCGAAAAATGCGCCCAGAATTCCGAGAAGGCTAACCCCTTTGAAAATTTCGAAAAATACGCCCAGAATTACGAGAAGGCTAACCCCTTTGAAAATTTCGAAAAATGCGCCCAGAATTCCCAGAAGGCTAACCCCTTTGAAAATTTGAAAAAATGCGCCCAGAATTCCGAGAAGGCTAACCCCTTTAAAATTTCGAAAAATGCGCCCAGAATTCCGAGAAGGCTAACCCCTTTGAAAATTTCGAAAAATGCGCCCAGAATTCCGAGAAGGCTAACCCCTTTGAAAATATCGAAAAATGCGCCAAGATTTCCGAGATTGCTAACCCCTTTGAAAATTTCGAAAAATGCGCCTTGAATTCCAAGAAGGCTAACCCCTTTGAAAATTTCGAAAAATGCGCCCAGAATACCAAGAAGGCTAACCCCTTTGAAAATTTCGAAAAATGCGCACAGGATTCCGAGAAGGCTAACCCCTTTGAAAATTTCGAAAAATGCGCCTTGAATTCCGAGAAGGCTAACCCCTTTGAAAATTTCGAAAAATGCGCCCAGAATTCCGAGAAGGGTAACCCCTTTGAAAATTTCGAAAAATGCGCCCAGAATTCCGAGAAGGCTAACCCCTTTGAACATTTCGAAAAATACGCCCAGAATTCCGAGAAGGCTAACCCCTTTGAAAATTTCGAAAAATGCGCCCAGGATTCCGAGAAGGCCAACCCCTTTGAAAATTTCGATAAATGCGCCAAGAATTCCGAGAAGGCTAACCCCTTTGAAAATTTCGAAAAATGAGCCCAGAATGCCGAGAAGGCTAACCCCTTTGAAAATTTCGAAAAATCCGCCCAGAATGCCGAGAAGTCTAACCCCTTTGAAAATTTCGAAAAATGCGCCCAGAATTCCGAGAAGGCTAACCCCTTTGAAAATTTCGAAAAATGCGCCCAGAATTCCGAGAAGGCTAACCCCCTTGAAAATTTCGAAAAATGCGCCCAGAATTCCGAGAAGGCTAACCCATTTGAAAATTTTGAAAAATGTGCCCAGAATGCCGAGAAGTATTGTAAAACTGAGTGGTCTGCCAAATTGCCCAGTTGGGTGAAATAGTTAAAACAACAGGTAAGTGTTCTGTACGATGCTGGTTGAAATCTCCCTTCTGCAAAGTTTTAAGGTATTTATTTATACTGGAAAAAGCAGAGCGCGATATAAGAGCTAAAAAGAAATACAATTTCAACAGTAATTGCTGGCTGAGGTGGTTAATACAGAATGCTTCTGAGCGAAAGGTCCCAGCTGAAAGAACATTTAACTTCAGCAATATCCGGTGGTTGAAGTGAAGGAAGGATTTTAAGTAAAAAAGATTAAAATTAAAAATAATTAAAATCCCAGAGCTCCGTACAAGAATGTTAAAAAGGAATGTGCAAGCAACAAGTTGTGGTGGCCGAAGCGGTTAAAGAGACGTGCTTCGGATTAGAAGGTCCCTGGTTCGATCCCCGGGACGGAAGGATTTTAAGTAAAGAAGATTAAAATTAAAAATAATTAAAATCCCAGATCTCCATACAAGAAGGCTAAAATGGAAGGTGCAAGCAATAAGTTGTTGTGGCCGAAGCGGTTAAAGAGACGTGCTTCGGAAGAGAAGGTCCCGGGTTCGATCCCCGGGACGGAAGGATTTTAAGTAAAAAAGCTTAAAACTAAAAATAATTAAAATCCCAGAGCTCCATACAAGAAGGCTAAAAAGGAAGGTGCAAGCAACAAGTTGTTGTGGCCGAAACGGTTAAAGAGACGTGCTTCGAAAGAGAAGGTCCTGAGTTCAATCCCCGGGACGGAAGGATTTTAACTAAAAAAGATTAAAATTAAAAATAATTAAAATCCCAGAGCTCTGTACAAGAATGTTAAAAAGGAAAGTGCTTACAACAAGTTGTTGTGGCCGAAGCGGTTAAAGAGACGTGCTTCGGAAGAGAAGGTCCCGGGTTCGATCCCCGGGACGGAAAGATTTTAAGTAAAAAAGATTAAAATTAAAAATAATTAAAATCCCAGAGCTCCATACAAGAAGGCTAAAAAGGAAGGTGCAAGCAACAAGTTGTTGTGGCCGAAACGGTTAAAGAGACGTGCTTCGAAAGAGAAGGTCCTGAGTTCAATCCCCGGGACGGAAGGATTTTAAGTAAAACAGATTAAAATTAAAAATAATTAAAATCCCAGAGCTCTGTACAAGAATGTTAAAAAGGAAAGTGCTTGCAACAAGTTGTTGTGGCCGAAGCGGTTAAAGAGACGTGCTTCGGAAGAGAAGGTCCCGGGTTCGATCCCCGGGACTGAAGGATTTTAAGTAAAAGAGATTAAAATTAAAAATAATTAAAATCCCAGATCTCCATACAAGAAGGCTAAAATGGAAGGTGAAAGCAATAAGTTGTTGTGGCCGAAGCGATTAAAGAGACGTCCTTCGGAAGAGAAGGTCCCGGGTTCAATACCCGGGACGGAAGGATTTTAAGTAAAAAAGATTAAAATTAAAAATAATTAAAATCCCAGAGCTCCGTACAAGAATGTTAAAAAGGAAGGTGCAAGCAACAAGTTGTGGTGGCCGAAGCGGTTAAAGAGACGTGCTTCGGAATTGAAGGTCCCTGGTTCGATCCCCGGGACGGAAGGATTTTAAGTAAAAAAGATTAAAAATTAAAAATAAGTAAAATCCCAGATCTCCATACAAGAAGGCTAAAATGGAAGGTGCAAGCAATAAGTTGTTGTGGTCGAAGCGGTTAAAGAGACGTGCTTCGGAAGAGAAGGTCCCCGGTTCTATCCCCGGGACGGAAGGATTTTAAGTAAAAAAGATTAAAATTAAAAATAATTAAAATCCCAGAGCTCCGTACAAGAATGTTAAAAAGGAAGGTGCAAGCAACAAGTTGTGGTGGCCGAAGCGGTTAAAGAGACGTGCTTCGGAATAGAAGGTCCCTGGTTCGATCCCCGGGACGGAAGGATTTTAAGTAAAAAAGATTAAAATGAAAAATAATTAAAATCCCAGATCTCCATACAAGAAGGCTAAAAAGGAAGGTGCAAGCAACAAGTTGTTGTGGCCGAAACGGTTAAAGAGACGTGCTTCGAAAGAGAAGGTCCTGAGTTCAATCCCCGGGACGGAAGGATTTTAACTAAAACAGATTAAAATTAAAAATAATTAAAATCCCAGAGCTCTGTACAAGAATGTTAAAAAGGAAAGTGCTTACAACAAGTTGTTGTGGCCGAAGCGGTTAAAGAGACGTGCTTCGAGAGAGAAGGTCCCGGGTTCGATCCCCGGGACGGAAGGATTTTAAGTAAAAAAGATTAAAATTAAAAATAATTAAAATCCCAGAGCTCCATACAAGAAGGCTAAAAAGGAAGGTGCAAGCAACAAGTTGTTGTGGCCGAAACGGTTAAAGAGACGTGCTTCGAAAGAGAAGGTCCTGAGTTCAATCCCCGGGACGGAAGGATTTTAACTAAAACAGATTAAAATTAAAAATAATTAAAATCCCAGAGCTCTGTACAAGAATGTTAAAAAGGAAAGTGCTTGCAACAAGTTGTTGTGGCCGAAGCGGTTAAAGAGACCTGCTTCGGAAGAGAAGGTCCCGGGTTCGATCCCCGGGACTGAAGGATTTTAAGTAAAAAAGATTAAAATTAAAAATAATTAAAATCCCAGATCTCCATACGAGAAGGCTAAAATGGAAGGTGAAAGCAATAAGTTGTTGTGGCCGAAGCGATTAAAGAGACGTCCTACGGAAGAGAAGGTCCCGGGTTCAATCCCCGGGACGGAAGGATTTTAAGTAAAAAAGATTAAAATAAAAAATAATTAAAATCCCAGAGCTCCGTACAAGAATGTTAAAAAGGAAGGTGCAAGCAACAATTTGTGGTGGCCGAAGCGATTAAAGAGACGTGCTTCGGAATAGAAGGTCCCTGGTTCGATCCCCGGGACGGAAGGATTTTAAGTAAAAAAGATTAAAATTAAAAATAATTAAAATCCCAGATCTCCATACAAGAAGGCTAAAATGGAAGGTGCAAGCAACAATTTGTGGTGGCCGAAGCGATTAAAGAGACGTGCTTCGGAATAGAAGGTCCCTGGTTCGATCCCCGGGACGGAAGGATTTTAAGTAAAAAAGATTAAAATTAAAAATAATTAAAATCCCAGATCTCCATACAAGAAGGCTAAAATGGAAGGTGCAAGCAATAAGTTGTTGTGGTCGAAGCGGTTAAAGAGACGTGCTTCGGAAGATAAGGTCCCGGGTTCAATCCCCGGGACGGAAGGATTTTAAGTAAAAAAGATTAAAATTAAAAATAATTAAAATCCCAGAGCTCCGTACAAGAATGTTAAAAAGGAAGGTGCAAGCAACAAGTTGTGGTGGCCGAAGCGGTTAAAGAGACGTGCTTCGGAAGAGAAGGTCCCTGGATCGATCCCCGGGACGGTAGGATTTTAAATAAAAAAAGATTAAAATTAAAAATAATTAAAATCCCAGAGCACGCTACAAGAAAGCTAAAAAGGAAGATGCAAGCAACAAGATGTGGTGGCCGAAGCGGTTAAAGAGTCGTGCTTCGGAGCAGAAGGTGGTGGGTTCGATTCCCGGCACGGAATGATTTTAAGTAAAATATAAAAGTTAAAAATAATTAAAATCCCAGAATTCCGTATAAGAGAGCAAAAAAAGAAAATATAAGTACCAAGTTGTGATGGCCGAAGCGGTTAGAGATACCTGCTTCGGAGGAGAAGGTGGTGCGTTCGATTCCCGGCACGGAGTGATTTTAAGTAAAAGATAGAAAATTAAAAATAATTAAAATTTCAGTGTTCCGTGTAAGAGGGTTAAAGGGAAGATGTAAGCAATAAGTTGCGGTGGACTACCAGGCCTACATTCCAAAAAATAGGCCTTCTAGGCCTAGATTTCAAAAAATAGGCCTACAATCCAAAATAGTCCTATCGGGCCTAGATTTCAAAAAATAGGCCTACAATCTAAATTAAGCGTATTTTTTGGAATGTAGGCCTAGTAGGCCTATTTTTTGGAATGTAGGCCTAGTAGGCCTAGTAGGCCTAGTAGGCCTATTTTTTTGGAATGTAGGCCTAGTAGGCCTATTTTTTGGAATGTAGGCCTAGTAGGCCTATTTTTTGGAATGTAGGCCTAGTAGGCCTAGTAGGCCTAGTAGGCCTATTTTTTTGGAATGTAGGCCTAGTAGGCCTATTTTTTGGAATGTAGGCCTAGTAGGCCTAGTAGGCCTATTTTTTGGAATGTAGGCCTAGTAGGCCTAGTAGGCCTATTTTTTTGTAATGTAGGCCTAGTAGGCCTATTTTTTGGAATGTAGGCCTAGTAGGCCTAGTAGGCCTATTTTTTGGAATGTAGGCCTAGTAGGCCTAGTAGGCCTATTTTTTGGAATGTAGGCCTAGTAGGCCTATTTTTTGGAATGTAGGCCTAGTAGGCCTATTTTTTGGAATGTAGGCCTAGTAGGCCTAGTAGGCCTATTTTTTTGGAATGTAGGCCTAGTAGGCCTATTTTTTGGAATTTAGGCCTAGTAGGCCTATTTTTTGGAATGTAGGCCTAGTAGGCCTAGTAGGCCTATTTTTTGGAATGTAGGCCTGGTAGGCCTATTTTTGGAATGTAGGCCTAGTAGGCCTATTTTTTGGGGTGTAGGCCTACTAGGCCTACTAGGCCTACATTCCAAAAAATAAGCATACTAGGCCTACATTCCTAAAAATAGGCCTACTAGGCCTACTAGGCCTACATTCCCAAAAGTAGGCCTACTAGGCCTACATTCCAAAAAATAGGCCTACCAGGCCTACATTCCAAAAAATAGGCCTACTAGGCCTACTAGGCCTACATTCCAAAAAATAGGCCTACTAGGCCTACATTCCAAAAAAATAGGCCTACTAGGCCTACTAGGCCTACTAGGCCTACTAGGCCTACTAGGCCTACATTCCAAAAAATAGGCCTACTAGGCCTACATTCCAAAAAAATAGGCCTACTAGGCCTACTAGGCCTACTAGGCCTACATTCCAAAAAATAGGCCTACTAGGCCTACATTCCAAAAAAATACGCTTAATTTAGATAGTAGGCCTATTTTTTGAAATCTAGGCCTGATAGGACTATTTTGGATTGTAGGCCTATTTTTTGAAATCTAGGCCTAGAAGGCCTATTTTTTGGAATGTAGGCCTGGTAGTCCACCGCAACTTATTGCTTACACCTTCCCTTTAACCCTCTTACACGGAACACTGAAATTTTAATTATTTTTAATTTTCTATCTTTTACTTAAAATCACTCCGTGCCGGGAATCGAACGCACCACCTTCTCCTCCGAAGCAGGTATCTCTAACCGCTTCGGCCATCACAACTTGGTACTTATATTTTATTTTTTAGCTCTCTTATACGGAATTCTGGGATTTTAATTATTTTTAACTTTTATATTTTACTTAAAATCATTCCGTGCCGGGAATCGAACCCACCACCTTCTGCTCCGAAGCACGTCTCTTTAACCGCTTCGGCCAACACATCTTGTTGCTTGCATCTTCCTTTTTAGCTTTCTTGTAGCGTGCTCTGGGATTTAAATTATTTTTGATTTTAATCTTTTTTTACTTAAAATCCTACCATCCCGGGGATCGATCCAGGGACCTTCTCTTCCGAAGCACGTCTCTTTAACCGCTTCGGCCACCACAACTTGTTGCTTGCACCTTCCTTTTTAACATTCTTGTACGGAGCTCTGGGATTTTAATTATTTTTAATTTTAATCTTTTTTACTTAAAATCCTTCCGTCCCGGGGATAGAACCCGGGACCTTCTCTTCCGAAGCACGTCTCTTTAACCGCTTCGGCCACAACAACTTATTGCTTGCACCTTCCTTTTTTGCCTTCTTGTATGGAGATCTGGGATTTTAATTATTTTTAATTTTAATCTTTTTTACTTAAAATCCTTCCGTCCCGGGGATCGAACCAGGGACCTTCTATTCCGAAGCACGTCTCTTTAACCGCTTCGGCCACCACAATTTGTTGCTTGCACCTTCCTTTTTAACATTCTTGTACGGAGCTCTGGGATTTTAATTATTTTTAATTTTAATCTTTTTTACTTAAAATCCTTCCGTCCCGGGGATTGAACCCGGGACCTTCTCTTCCGAAGCACGTCTCTTTAACCGCTTCGGCCACAACAACTTATTGCTTTCACCTTCCATTTTAGCCTTCTTGTATGGAGATCTGGAATTTTAATTATTTTTAATTTTAATCTTTTTTACTTAAAATCCATCAGTCCCGGGGATCGAACCCGGGACCTTCTCTTCCGAAGCACGTCTCTTTAACCGCTTCGGCCACAACAACTTGTTGTAAACACTTTCCTTTTTAACATTCTTGTACAGAGCTCTGGGATTTTAATTATTTTTAATTTTAATCTGTTTTACTTAAAATCCTTCCGTCCCGGGGATTGAACCCAGGACCTTCTCTTTCGAAACACGTCTCTTAAACCGTTTCGGCCACAACAACTTGTTGCTTGCACCTTCCTTTTTAGCCTTCTTGTATGGAGATCTGGGATTTTAATTATTTTTAATTTTAATCTTTTTTACTTAAAATCCTTCCGTCCCGGGGATCGAACCAGGGACCTTCTATTCCGAATCACGTCCCTTTAACCGCTTCGGCCACCACAATTTGTTGCTTGCACCTTCCTTTTTAACATTCTTGTACGGAGCTCTGGGATTTTAATTATTTTTAATTTTAATCTTTTTTACTTAAAATCCTTCCGTCCCGGGGATTGAACCCGGGACCTTCTCTTCCGAAGCACGTCTCTTTAACCGCTTCGGCCACAACAACTTATTGCTTTCACCTTCCATTTTAGCCTTCTTGTATGGAGATCTGGAATTTTAATTATTTTTAATTTTAATCTTTTTTACTTAAAATCCATCAGTCCCGGGGATCGAACCCGGGACCTTCTCTTCCGAAGCACGTCTCTTTAACCGCTTCGGCCACAACAACTTGTTGTAAGCACTTTCCTTTTTAACATTCTTGTACAGAGCTCTGGGATTTTAATTATTTTTAATTTTAATCTGTTTTACTTAAAATCCTTCCGTCCCGGGGATTGAACCCAGGACCTTCTCTTTCGAAGCACGTCTCTTAAACCGTTTCGGCCACAACAACTTGTTGCTTGCACCTTCCTTTTTAGCCTTCTTGTATGGAGCTCTGGGATTTTAATTAGTTTGAATTTTAATCTTTTTTACTTAAAATCCTTCCGTCCCGGGGATCGAACCCTGGACCTTGTCTTCCGAAGAACGTCTCTTTAACCGCTTCGGCCACCACAACTTGTTGCTTGCACCTTTCTTTTTAGCCATCATGTATGGAGCTCTGGGATTTTAATTATTTCTAATTTTAATATTTTTTACTTAAAATCCTTCCGTCACTTCAACCACCGGATATTGCTGAAGTTAAATGTTCTTTCAGCTGTCTTATATTCCGCTCTAGTTTTTATAATATTTTAGAGATTTGTTGAAAAACTTTCTAACCCCCCTGGGATCGAACCTGGGACCTTTCGCTCAGAAGCATTCTGTATTAACCACCTCAGCCAGCAATGACTGTTGAAATTGTATTTTTTTTTAGCTCTTATATCGCGCTCTGCTTTTTCCAGTATAAATAAATAACTTAAAACTTTGCAGAAGGGAGATTTCAACCAGCATCGTACAGAACACTTACCTGTTGTTTTAACTATTTCACCCAACTGGGCAATTGGGCAGACCACTCAGTTTTAGTTTATCCCACTCTGGTTTCCCAGTAATGACGAGTTATAGACTAAGATAGATGAATTTTCACATCATAGTTTAACGAAATCTCGTAGTGTACTGGTTAGCGTCTCCAACTACGAAGTCAAAGAAACAGAGTTCGAATCCCTGTCGAAGCATATATTTGTAGGTTAATAGTAAGTCCCTAGTAGGTAGGTAGGAAAGAAAACGGGTGCTTTTATTACGGGGATTAGGTTTTTCCTGGGTGCATTTTTTTACTGGGCTTAGGTTTTTCTGGGTGCATTTTTTTAACTGCGCTTCGGTTTTTTCTGGGTGTATTTTTTTACTGGACTTAGGATTTTTCTGGGTACATTTTTTACTAGGCTTTGGTTTTTTTCTCTTGGAGAGAATTTTTTTACTTGACTTAGCTTTCTTCCTGGGCTTAGGATTTTTACTGGGCTTGGGTTTTGTCCTGGGTGCATTTTTTTTACTGGTCTTAGGTTTCTTCCTGGGTGCATTTTTCAATGGGCTTAGGTTTCTTCCTGGGTGCAATTTTTTACTGGGCTTAGGATTCTTCTTGGGTGCATTTCTTACTGGGCTTAGGCTTTTTCTAGGTGAATTTTTTACTGGGCATAGGTTTTTTCCCTGGTACATTTTTTTACTGGGCTTAGGTTCTTTTATTTAAGGGCTCCTCCTAACTAACTACTTCATGAGAACTACAATAATTTATGCATTAATACTGAATAATTCGTAAAAAAAATACCATATGCCCAAATACAATAACAGGCGTAACCATACAACTCTGCAAGAAATCAAAATATATAGCTTAAGATCATTACCAATGCAATTTTCGGTCCACTGTTTAGGAGAGGTTATCACATTGAGTTTCTACATGATCAAGTTGTATATTAGTAAATTATGAGTCCTACACCTCTTGAAGTTATATAAAAGGCAAAAAGGAAGTAATATTGACAAATCCTTCACTACCATAATGCATTGAAGACTCTGAACGAATGGGAAGAAATGAAGGTATTACGAGGGTTGATCAGAAAAAAAGGTTACAAGCCGCAGCATTTGAAAACTACACATTATGGAAAACTTTTGTTTCTCCAGTGTGGAGACAGATGGCACTACTTGTCATACAGCTGGTTTGCGGGTAGGTAGCGAAAGTTCCTAGACGGTTCAGGACGATTGAAATGGAAAGACGCTTAGAAAATTGGTCTCGTTATTGTGCCACTTTGACACGGTTACGCGAAGCCAACCGACGCAAACGGCCGGCATGTTGAGTGAAGGTGTCATCCTTCTGCATGACAATGCCAGCCCCCATACTGCTCAAGCAACGCAGGAATTGTTGTGACGGTTCGGGTGGGAAATCTGGAGTCACCCCCATACAGCCCAGATTTGGCACCCAGTGACTATTTCCTGTTTCCGAAGTTGAAGGAGTACTTACCCGGTAGTCGGTTTCTCCTTCAGACAGGGCTGTGAAAACATCCGCCGAAACCTGGCTCAATGGACAGGGACCTGATTTCTACCAAGACAGGTTAAACAAATTGCTTGTACATTCTGATAAATGCTTAATGTCGATTATGTGGAAAAGTGATAGACGTGTATGCCTCTTAATTCCCTTTTGTATTTTCTGTTTATTGTTCATAAATATTTCTTTATTCGAATTGTAACATTTTTTCTGATCAACCCTCGTAAATAATGTTTTGAGCAAAACTAAATTGGCCTATCGTGTTTGCTTATATTTATGTTTTGTTTTTTAGTTATTTATGTTATTTTGATTTGAAAATGATTGTAGGGACACGATACTACTAGTATTTGGAATAATAGTATTTGTAGGATTTAAAATGAAGATAGTTAAGTAGCCTATTCATTTGTATGAAAGCGAAGAGAACAACAGTTTGATCTGGGGACATCCTGTATAATCTTTAAAACGTGCTAGCCCCCTTTTCTTTTTCTAAACCAGCTCATCCCGTAAAATAGAACTTAAAATAGATGAAGAGACTTCTGTTAAACAATGATCATGATTCAAAGCAACATAAAATGAAAACATCAATTTCATGAATTGCTATTTATTTGTACGCTAATATTCCTCGCTAATGGCACTAATCTATAAATAATAGGTGACCTCAGATCTTCGATAAAATATTTACAAGTGCATTAGCGTAATATAATCGCCTATAAATTGGAGGATTTGCCTATATTCGTGTGCCTGACTTCCCCATATAGTAGAGTGTAATATGTACGATCATATCAGTTCTCACCGGCTACTACACATATTGCGGGACTAGAGCGAAGAGAAGACGACTTTTGCCTGAAGATCTCAATAAAAATTCATTAAATTGTAGACTTGAAGTAAGAAGAATCCTATATATTGTACAGGTAATAGTATTCTTTCAATTTTCATTTATTAACTGGCCATATTTGCAAAGATCTCATCAAAACTGCAATAAAATTGATATTGACCTTTAGCATTGCAATAAATTAATCAATAATTATCTAATTAGGCTACTTTAATTATTTTATTTTATTTTATTTTATTTTAAGTCTACTAAACTACAATATTAGGCCTACATAGTAGAATCAAATGAAGAAAATCCCACGAACAACAACGAAAGAGTACTAAAACAAATCAATTAAACAATACTATCTCAATTACAACAATTATAAAAAAAATAAAGTTAAAAATAAAAGAAAAATAATTACATTGCTTTGTGCTGCATGCTATAAATTTTGAAAATATTCCCGACTGCTCTGGATTGAAAGACTTAGATGAAATTCATTACATGAATTTCGAAAAATGCGCCCAGAGTTCCGAGAAGGCTAACCCCTTTGAAAATTTCGAAAAATGCGCCCAGAATTCCTAAAAGGCTAACCCCTTTGAAAATTTCGAAAAATGCGCACAGAATTCCGAGAAGGCTAACCCCTTTGAAAATTTCGAAAAATGCGCCCAGAATTCCGAGAAGGCTAACCCCTCTGAAAATTTCGAAAAATGCGCCCCGAATTCCGAGGAGGCTAACCCCATTGAAAATTTCGAAAAATGCGCCCAGAATTCCGAGGAGGCTAACCCCTTTGAAAATTTCGAAAAATGCGCCCAGAATTCCGAGAAGGCTAACCCCTTTGAAAATTTCGAAAAATGCGCCCAGAATTCCAAGAAGGCTAACCCCTTTGAAAATTTAAAAAAATGCGCCCAGAATTCCGAGAAGGCTAACCCCTTTGAAAATTTCGAAAAATGCGCCCAGAATTCCGAGAAGGAGAACCCCTTTGAAAATTTCGAAAAATGCGCCCAGAATTCCGAGGACGCTAACCCCTTTGAAAATTTCGAAAAATGCGCCCAGAATTCCGAGGAGGCTAACCCCTTTGAAAATTTCGAAAAATGCGCCCAGAATTCCGAGGAGGCTAATCCCTTTGAAAATTTCGAAAAATGCGCCCAGAATTCCGAGGAGGCTAACCCCTTTGAAAATTTCGAAAAATGCGCCCAGAATTCCGAGGAGGCTAATCCCTTTGAAAATTTCGAAAAATGTGCCCAGAATTCCGAGGAGGCTAACCCCTTTGAAAATTTCGAGAAATGCGCCCAGAATTCCGAGAAGGCTAACCCCTTTGAAAATTTCGAAAAATGCGCCCAGAATTCCGAAAAGGTTAACCCCTTTGAAAATTTCGAAAAATGAGCCCAGAATGCCATAAAGTCTAACCCCTTTGAAAATTTCGAAAAATGCGCCCAGAATTCCGAGGACGCTAGCCCCTTTGAAAATTTCGAAAAATGCGCCCAGAATTCCGAGGAGGCTAACCCCTTTGAAAATTTCGAAAAATGCGCCCAGAATTCCGAGGAGGCTAATCCCTTTGAAAATTTCGAAAAATGTGCCCAGAATTCCGAGGAGGCTAACCCCTTTGAAAATTTCGAAAAATGCGCCCAGAATTCCGAGAAGGCTAACCCCTTTGAAAATTTCGAAAAATGCGCCCAGAATTCCAAGAAGGCTAACCCCTTTGAAAATTTCAAAAAATGCGCCCAGAATTCCGAGAAGGCTAACCCCTTTGAAAATTTCGAAAAATGCGCCCAGAATTCCGAGAAGGAGAACCTCTTTGAACATTTCGAAAAATGCGCCCAGAATTCCGAGAAGGCTAACCCCTTTGAAAATTTCGAAAAATGGGCACAGAATGCCATGAAGTCTAACCCCTTTGAAAAAATCGAAAAATGCGCCCAGAATTCCGAGAAGGCTAACCCCTTTGAAAATTTCGAAAAATGCGCCCAGAATTCCGAGAAGGCTAACCCCTTTGAAAATTTCGAAAAATGCGCCCAGAATTCCGAGAAGGCTAACCCCGTTGAAAATTTCGAAAAATGCGCCCAGAATTCCGAGAAGGCTAACCCCTTTGAAAATTTCGAAAACTGCGCCCAGAATTCCGAGAAGGCTAACCCCTTTGAAAATTTCGAAAAATGCGCCCAGAATTCCGAGAAGGAGAACCCCTTTGAACATTTCGAAAAATGCGCCCAGAATTCCGAGAAGGCTAATCCCTTTGAAAATTTCGAAAAATGCGCCCAGAATTCCGAGAAGGTTAACCCCTTTGAAAATTTCGAAAATTGAGCCCAGAATGCCATGAAGGCTAACCCCTTTGAAAATTTCGAAAAATGAGCCCAGAATGCCATGAAGTCTAACCCCTTTGAAAAAATCGAAAAATGCGCCCAGAATTCCGAGAAGGCTAACCCCTTTGAAAATTTCGAAAAATGCGCCCAGAATTCCGAGAAGGCTAACCCCTTTGAAAATTTCGAAAAATGCGCCCAGAATTCCGAGAAGGCTAACCCCTTTGAAAATTTCGAAAAATGCGCCCAGAATTCCGAGAAGGCTAACCCCGTTGAAAAATTCTAAAAATGCGCCCAGAATTCCGAGAAGGCTAACCCCTTTGAAAATTTCGAAAACTGCGCCCAGAATTCCGAGGAGGCTAACCCCTTTGAAAATTTCGAAAAATGCGCCCAGAATTCCGAGAAGGCTAACCCCTTTGAAAATATGGAAAAATGCGCCTAGAATTCCAAGAAGGCTAACCCCTTTGAAAATTTCAAAAAATGCGCCCAGAATTCCGAGAAGGCTAACCCCTTTGAAAATTTCGAAAAATGCGCCCAGAATTCCGAGAAGGTTAACCCCTTTGAAAATTTCGAAAAATGAGCCCAGAATGCCATGAAGTCTAACCCCTTTGAAAAAATCGAAAAATGCGCCCAGAATTCCGAGAAGGCTAACCCCTTTGAAAATTTCGAAAAATGCGCCCAGAATTCCGAGAAGGCTAACCCCGTTGAAAATTTCGAAAAATGCGCCCAGAATTCCGAGAAGGCTAACCCCTTTGAAAATTTCGAAAAATGCGCCCAGAATTCCGAGGAGGCTAATCCCTTTGAAAATTTCGAAAAATGTGCCCAGAATTCCGAGGAGGCTAACCCCTTTGAAAATTTCGAAAAATGCGCCCAGAATTCCGAGAAGGCTAACCCCTTTGAAAATTTCGAAAAATGCGCCCAGAATTCCAAAAAGGTTAACCCCTTTGAAAATTTCGAAAAATGAGCCCAGAATGCCATAAAGTCTAACCCCTTTGAAAATTTCGAAAAATGCGCCCAGAATTCCGAGGACGCTAGCCCCTTTGAAAATTTCGAAAAATGCGCCCAGAATTCCGAGGAGGCTAACCCCTTTGAAAATTTCGAAAAATGCGCCCAGAATTCCGAGGAGGCTAATCCCTTTGAAAATTTCGAAAAATGTGCCCAGAATTCCGAGGAGGCTAACCCCTTTGAAAATTTCGAAAAATGCGCCCAGAATTCCAAGAAGGCTAACCCCTTTGAACATTTCGAAAAATGCGCCCAGAATTCCGAGAAGGCAGACCCCTTTGAAAATTTCGAAAAATGGGCACAGAATGTCATGAAGTCTAACCCCTTTGAAAAAATCGAAAAATGCGCCCAGAATTCCGAGAAGGCTAACCCCTTTGAAAATTTCGAAAAATGCGCCCAGAATTCCGAGAAGGCTAACCCCTTTGAAAATTTCGAAAATTGCGCCCAGAATTCCGAGAAGGCTAACCCCGTTGAAAATTTCGAAAAATGCGCCCAGAATTCCGAGAGGCTAACCCCTTTGAAAATTTCGAAAACTGCGCCCAGAATTCCGAGAAGGCTAACCCCTTTGAAAATTTCGAAAAATGCGCCCAGAATTCCGAGAAGGAGAACCCCTTTGAACATTTCGAAAAATGCGCCCAGAATTCCGAGAAGGCTAATCCCTTTGAAAATTTCGAAAAATGCGCCCAGAATTCCGAGAAGGTTAACCCCTTTGAAAATTTCGAAAATTGAGCCCAGAATGCCATGAAGGCTAACCCCTTTGAAAATTTCGAAAAATGAGCCCAGAATGCCATGAAGTCTAACCCCTTTGAAAAAATCGAAAAATGCGCCCAGAATTCCGAGAAGGCTAACCCCTTTGAAAATTTCGAAAAATGCGCCCAGAATTCCGAGAAGGCTAACCCCTTTGAAAATTTCGAAAAATGCGCCCAGAATTCCGAGAAGGCTAACCCCTTTGAAAATTTCGAAAAATGCGCCCAGAATTCCGAGAAGGCTAACCCCGTTGAAAAATTCTAAAAATGCGCCCAGAATTCCGAGAAGGCTAACCCCTTTGAAAATTTCGAAAACTGCGCCCAGAATTCCGAGGAGGCTAACCCCTTTGAAAATTTCGAAAAATGCGCCCAGAATTCCGAGAAGGCTAACCCCTTTGAAAATATGGAAAAATGCGCCTAGAATTCCAAGAAGGCTAACCCCTTTGAAAATTTCAAAAAATGCGCCCAGAATTCCGAGAAGGCTAAACCCTTTGAAAATTTCGAAAAATGCGCCCAGAATTCCGAGAAGGAGAACCCCTTTCAACATTTCGAAAAATGCGCCCAGAATTCCGAGAAGGCTAACCCCTTTGAAAATTTTGAAAAATGCGCCCAGAATTCCGAGAAGGTTAACCCCTTTGAAAATTTCGAAAAATGAGCCCAGAATGCCATGAAGTCTAACCCCTTTGAAAAAATCGAAAAATGCGCCCAGAATTCCGAGAAGGCTACCCCCTTTGAAAATTTCGAAAAATGCGCCCAGAATTCCGAGAAGGCTAACCCCGTTGAAAATTTCGAAAAATGCGCCCAGAATTCCGAGAAGGCTAACCCCTTTGAAAATTTCGAAAAATGCGCCCAGAATTCCGAGAAGGCTCACCCCTTTGAAAATTTCGAAAAATGCACCCAGAATTCCGAGAAGACTAACCCCTTTGAAAATTTCGAAAAATGGGCCCGGAATTCCGGGAAGGCTAACCCCTTTGAAAATTTCGAAAAATGCGCCCGGAATTCCGAGAAGGCTAACCCCTTTGAAAATTTCGAAAAATGCGCCCTGAATTCCGAGAAGGCTAACCCGTTTGAAAATTTGGAAAAATGAGCCCAGAATTCCGAGAAGGCTAACCCCTTTGAAAATTTGGAAAAATAAGCCCAGAATTCCGAGAAGGATAACCCTTTTGAAAATTTCGAAAAATGCGCCTAGAATTCCGAGAAGGCTAACCCCTTAGAAAATTTAGAAAAATGCGCCCAGAATTCCATTAAAGGCTAACCCCTTTGAAAATTTCGAAAAATGCGTCCAGAATTCCGAGAAGACTAACCCCTTTGAAAAATTCGAAAAATGCGCCCATAATTCCGAGAAGGCTAACCCGTTTGAAAATTTCGAAAAATGCGCCCAGAAAATTTCGAAAAATGCGCCCAGAATTCCGAAAAGGTTAACCCCTTTGAAAATTTCGAATAATGAGCCCAGAATGCCATAAAGTCTAACCCCTTTGAAAAAATCGAAAAATGCGCCCAGAATTCCGAGAAGGCTAACCCCTTTGAAAATGTCGAAAAATGCGCCCAGAATTCCGAGAAGGCTAACCCCTTTGAAAATTTCGAAAAATGCGCCCAGAATTCCGAGAAGGCTAACCCCGTTGAAAATTTCGAAAAATGCGCCCAGAATTCCAAGAAGGCTAACCCCTTTGAAAATTCCAAAAAATGCGCCCAGAATTCCGAGAAGGCTAACCCCATGGAAATTTCGGAAAATGCGCCCAGAATTCCGAGAAGGCTAACCCCGTTGAAAATTTCGAAAAATGCGCCCAGAATTCCGAGAAGGCTAACCTTTTTGAAAATTTCGAAAAATGCGCCCAGAATTCCGAGAAGGCTAACCCCTTTGAAAAATTCGAAAAATGCGCCCATAATTCCGAGAAGGCTAACCCGTTTGAAAATTTCGAAAAATGCGCCCAGAAAATTTCGAAAAATGCGCCCAGAATTCCGAGAAGGAGAACCCCTTTGAGCATTTCGAAAAATGCGCCCAGAATTCCGAGAAGGCTAACCCCTTTGAAAATTTCGAAAAATGCGCCCAGAATTCCGAGAAGGTTAACCCCTTTGAAAATTTCGAAAAAAGAGCCCAGAATGCCATGAAGTCTAACCCCTTTGAAAAAATCGAAAAATGCGCCCAGAATTCCGAGAAGGCTAACCCCTTTGAAAATTTCGAAAAATGCGCCCAGAATTCCGAGAAGGCTAACCCCTTTGAAAATTTCATAAAATGCGCCCAGAATTCCGAGAAGGCTAACCCCATGGAAATTTCGGAAAATGCGCCCAGAATTCCGAGAAGGCTAACCCCGTTGAAAATTTCGAAAAATGCGCCCAGAATTCCGAGAAGGCTAACCCCTTTGAAAATTTCGAAAACTGCGCCCAGAATTCCGAGAAGGCTAACCCCTTTGAAAATTTCGAATAATGCGCCCAGAATTCCGAGAAGGCTAACCCCGTTGAAAATTTCGAAAAATGCGCCCAGAATTCCGAGAAGGCTAACCCCTTTGAAAATTTCGAAAAATGCGCCCAGAATTCAGAGAAGGAGAACCCCTTTGAACATTTCGAAAAATGCGCCCAGAATTCCGAGAAGGCTAACCCCTTTGAAAATTTCGAAAAATGCGCCCAGAATTCCAAAAAGGCTAACCCCTTTGAAAATTTCGAAAAATGCGCCCAGAATTCCGAGAAGGTTAACCCCCTTGAAAATTTCGAAAAGTGAGACAAAATGCCATGAAGTCTAACCCATTTGAAAATTTCGAAAAATGCGCCCAGAATTCCGAGAAGGTTAACCCCTTTGAAAAAATCGAAAAATGCGCCCAGAATTCCGAGAAGGCTAACCCCTTTGAAAATTTCGAAAAATGCGCCCAGAAATCCGAGAAGACTAACCCCTTTGAAAATTTCGAAAAATGCGCCCAGAATTCCGAGAAGGCTAACCCCGTTGAAAATTTCGAAAAATGCGCCCAGAATTCCGAGAAGGCTAACCCCTTTGAAAATTTCGAAAAATGCGCCCAGAATTCCGAGAAGGCTAACCCCTTTGAAAATTTCGAAAAATGCGCCCGGAATTCCGGGAAGGCTAACCCCTTTGAACATTTCGAAAAATGGGCCCGGAATTCCGAGAAGGCTAACCCCATTGAAAATTTCGAAAAATGCGCCCGGAATTCCGAGAAGGCTAACCCCTTTAAAAATTTCAAAAAATGCGCCCATAATTCCGAGAAGGCTAACCCCTTTGAAAAATTTGAAAAATGCGCCCATAATTCCGAGAAGGCTAACCCGTTTGAAAATTTCGAAAAATGCGCCAAGAAAATTTCGAAAAATGCGCCCAGAATTCCGAGAAGGCTAACCCCTTTGAAAATTTCGAAAAATGCGCCCATAATTCCGAGAAGGCTAACCCCTTTGAAAAATTCGAAAAATGCGCCCATAATTCCGAGAAGGCTAACCCGTTTGAAAATTTCGAAAAATGCGCCCAGAAAATTTCGAAAAATGCGCCCAGAATTCCGAGAAGGCTAACCCCTTTGAAAATTTCGAAAAATGCGCCCTGAATTCCGAGATGGCTAACCCCTTTGAAAATTACGAAAAATGCTCCCACAATTCCGAGAAGGCTAACCCTTTTGAATATTTCGTAAAATGCGCCCAGAATTCCGAGAAGGCTAACCCCTTTGAAAATTTCGAAAAATTCGCCCAGAATTCCGAGGAGGCTAACCCATTTGAAAATTTCGAAAAATGCGCACAGAATTCCGAGAAAGCTAACACAGAATTCTGAGAAGGCTAACCCCTTTGAAAATTTCGAAAAATGCGCCCAGAATTCCGAGAAGGAAAACCCCTTTGAACATTTCGAAAAATGCGCCCAGAATTCCGAGAAGGCTAACCCCTTTGAAAATATCGAAAAATGCACCCAGAATTCCGAGAAGGCTAACCCCTTTGAAAATTTCGAAAAATGCGCCCAGAATTCCGAGAAGGCTAACCCCATTGAAAATTTCGAAAAATGCGCCCATAATTCCGAGAAGGCTAACCCCTTTGAAAATTTCGGAAAATGCACCCAGAATTTCGAGAAGGCTAACCCCTTTGAAAATTTCGAAAAATGCGCCCCCGAATTCCGAGAAGGCTAACCCCTTTGAAAATTTCGAAAAATGCGCCCAGAATTCCGAGAAGGCTAACCCCTTTGAAAATTTCGAAAAATGCGCCCAGAATTCCGAGAAGGCTAACCCCTTTGAAAATTTCGAAAAATGCGCCCACAATTCCGAGAAGGCTAACCCGTTTGAAAATTTGGAAAAATGAGCCCAGAATTCCGAGAAGGCTAACCCCTTTGAAAATTTGGAAAAATGAGCCCAGAATTCCGAGAAGGATAACCCTTTTGAAAATTTCGAATAATGCGCCCAGAATTCCGAGAAGGCTAACCCCTTTGAAAATTTAGAAGAATGCGCCCAGAATTCCATTAAAGGCTAACCCCTTTGAAAATTTCGAAAAATGCGTCCAGAATTCCGAGAAGACTAACCCCTTTGAAAAATTCGAAAAATGCGCCCATAATTCCGAGAAGGCTAACCCGTTTGAAAATTTCGAAAAATGCGCCCAGAATGCCATAAAGTCTAACCCCTTTGAAAAAATCGAAAAATGCGCCCAGAATTCCGAGAAGGCTAACCCCTTTGAAAATTTCGAAAAATGCGCCCAGAATTCCGAAAAGGCTAACCCCTTTGAAAATTTCGAAAAATGCGCCCAGAATTCCGAGAAGGTTAACCCCCTTGAAAATTTCGAAAAGTGAGACAAAATGCCATGAAGTCTAACCCATTTGAAAATTTCGAAAAATGCGCCCAGAATTCCGAGAAGGCTAACCCCTTTAAAAATTTCAAAAAATGCGCCCATAATTCCGAGAAGGCTAACCCCTTTGAAAAATTTGAAAAATGCGCCCATAATTCCGAGAAGGCTAACCCGTTTGAAAATTTCGAAAAATGCGCCCAGAAAATTTCGAAAAATGCGCCCAGAAAATTTCGAAAAATGCGCCCAGAATTCCGAGAAGGCTAACCCCTTTGAAAATTTCGAAAAATGCGCCCATAATTCCGAGAAGGCTAACCCCTTTGAAAAATTCGAAAAATGCGCCCATAATTCCGAGAAGGCTAACCCGTTTGAAAATTTCGAAAAATGCGCCCAGAAAATTTCGAAAAATGCGCCCAGAATTCCGAGAAGGCTAACCCCTTTGAAAATTTCGAAAAATGCGCCCTGAATTCCGAGATGGCTAACCCCTTTGAAAATTACGAAAAATGCTCCCACAATTCCGAGAAGGCTAACCCTTTTGAATATTTCGTAAAATGCGCCCAGAATTCCGAGAAGGTTAACCCCTTTGAAAATTTCGAAAAATGAGCCCAGAATGCCATGAAGGCTAACCCCTTTGAAAATTTCGAAAAATGAGCCCAGAATGCCATGAAGTCTAACCCCTTTGAAAAAATCGAAAAATGCGCCCAGAATTCCGAGAAGGCTAACCCCTTTGAAAATTTCGAAAAAATGCGCCCAGAATTCCGAGAAGGCTAACCCCTTTGAAAATTACGAAAAATGCGCCCAGAATTCCGAGAAGGCTAACCCCTTTGAAAATTTCGAAAAATGCGCCCAGAATTCCAAGAAGGCTAACCCCGTTGAAAAATTCGAAAAATGCGCCCAGAATTCCGAGAAGGCTAACCCCTTTGAAAATTTCGAAAACTGCGCCCAGAATTCCGAGGAGGCTAACCCCTTTGAAAATTCCGAAAAATGCGCCCAGAATTCCGAGAAGGCTAACCCCTTTGAAAATATGGAAAAATGCGCCTAGAATTCCAAGAAGGCTAACCCCTTTGAAAATTTCGAAAAATGCGCCCAGAATTCCGAGAAGGAGAACCCCTTTCAACATTTCGAAAAATGCGCCCAGAATTCCGAGAAGGCTAACCCCTTTGAAAATTTCGAAAAATGCGCCCAGAATTCCGAGAAGGTTAACCCCTTTGAAAATTTCAAAAAATGAGCCCAGAATGCCATGAACTCTAACCCCTTTGAAAAAATCGAAAAATGCGCCCAGAATTCCGAGAAGGCTAACCCCTTTGAAAATTTCGAAAAATGCGCCCAGAATTCCGAGAAGGCTAACCCCTTTGAAAATTTCGAAAAATGCGCCCAGAATTCCGAGAAGGCTAACCCCGTTGAAAATTTCGAAAAATGCGCCCAGAATTCCGAGAAGGCTAACCTTTTTGAAAATTTGGAAAAATGCGCCCAGAATTCCGAGAAGGCTAACCCCTTTGAAAATTTCGAAAAATGCGCCCGGAATTCCGAGAAGGCTAACCCCTTTGAAAATTTCGAAAAATGCGCCCAGAATTCCGAGAAGGCTAACCCCTTTGAAAATTTGGAAAAATGAGCCCAGAATTCCGAGAAGGCTAACCCCTTTGAAAATTTGGAAAAATGAGCCCAGAATTCCGAGAAGGATAACCCCTTTGAAAATTTCGAAAAATGCGCCCAGAATTCCGAGAAGGCTAACCCCTTAGAAAAATTCGAAAAAAGCGCCCAGAATTCCGTTAAAGGCTAACCCCTTTGAAAATTTCGAAAAATGCGTCCAGAATTCCGAGAAGGTCACCCCCTTTGAAAATTTCGAAAAATGCGCCCTGAATTTCGAGATGCCTAACCCCCTTGAAAATTTCGAAAATGCGCCCAGAATTCCGATAAGGCTAACCCCTTTGAATAAATCGAAAAATGCGCACAGAATTCCGAGAAGGCTAACCCATTTGAAAATTTCGAAAAATGCGCCCAGAATTCCGAGAAGGCTAACCTTTTTGAATATTTCGAAAAATGCGCCCACTATTCCGAGAAGGCTAACCCCTTTGAATATTTCGAAAAATGCGCCCAGAATTCCGAGAAGGCTAACCATTTGGAAATTTCGAAAAATGCGCCCAGAATTCCGAGAATGCTAACCCCTTTGAAAATTTCGAAAAATGGGTCCAGAATTCCGAGAAGGCTATTCCCTTTGAAAATTTCGAAAAATGCGCCCAGAATTCCGACAAGGCTAACCCCTTTGAAAATTTCGAAAAATGCGCCCAGAATTCCGACAAGGCTAACCCCTTTGAAAATTTCGAAAAATGCGCCCAGATTTCCGAGGAGGCTAACCTCTTTGAAAATTTCGAAAAATGCTCCCAGAATTCCGAGAAGGCTAACCCCTTTGAAAATTTCGAAAAATGCGCACAGAATTCCGCGAAGGCTAACCCCTTTGAAAATTTGGAATTCCGAGAAGGCTACCCCTTTGAAAATTTCGAAAAATCCGCCCAGAATTCCGAGAAGGCTAACCCCTTTGAAAATTTCGAATAATGCGCCCAGAATTCCGAGAAGGCTAACCCCTTTGAATAATTCGAAAAATGCGCCCAAAATTCCGAGAAGGCTAACCCCTTTGAATATTTCGAAAAATGCGCCCAGAATTCCGAGAAGGCTAACCCATTTGAAAATTTCGAAAAATGCGCCCAGAATTCCGAGAAGGCTAACCTTTTTGAATATTTCGAAAAATGCGCTCACTATTCCGAGAAGGCTAACCCCTTTGAATATTTCGAAAAATGCGCCCAGAATTCCGAGAAGGCTAACCATTTGGAAATTTCGAAAAATGCTCCCAGAATTCCGAGAATGCTAACCCCTTTGAAAATTTCGAAAAATGCGTCCAGAATTCCGAGAAGGCTATTCCCTTTGAAAATTTCGAAAAATGCGCCCAGAATTCCGACAAGGCTAACCCCTTTGAAAATTTCGAAAAATGCGCCCAGAATTCCGAGAAGGTTAACCCCTTTGAAAATTTCGAAAAATGAGCCCAGAATGCCATGAAGGCTAACCCCTTTGAAAATTTCGAAAAATGAGCCCAGAATGCCATGAAGTCTAACCCCTTTGAAAAAATCGAAAAATGCGCCCAGAATTCCGAGAAGGCTTACCCCTTTGAAAATTTCGAAAAATGCGCCCAGAATTCCGAGAAGGCTAACCCCTTTGAAAATTTCGAAAAATGCGCCCAGAATTCCGAGAAGGCTAACCCCTTTGAAAATTTCGAAAAATGCGCCCAGAATTCCGAGAAGGCTAACCCCGTTGAAAAATTCGAAAAATGCGCCCAGAATTCCGAGAAGGCTAACCCCTTTGAAAATTTCGAAAACTGCGCCCAGAATTCCGAGGAGGCTAACCCCTTTGAAAATTTCGAAAAATGCGCCCAGAATTCCGAGAAGGCTAACCCCTTTGAAAATATGGAAAAATGCGCCTAGAATTCCAAGAAGGCTAACCCCTTTGAAAATTTCGAAAACTGCGCCCAGAATTCCGAGAAGGAGAACCCCTTTGAACATTTCGAAAAATGCGCCCAGAATTCCGAGAAGGCTAACCCCTTTGAAAATTTCGAAAAATGCGCCCAGAATTCCCAGAAGGTTAACCCCTTTGAAAATTTCGAAAAATGAGCCCAGAATGCCATGAAGGCTAACCCCTTTGAAAATTTCGAAAAATGAGCCCAGAATGCCATGAAGTCTAACCCCTTTGAAAAAATCGAAAAATGCGCCCAGAATTCCGAGAAGGCTAACCCCTTTGAAAATTTCGAAAAATGCGCCCAGAATTCCGAGAAGGTTAACCCCTTTGAAAATTTCAAAAAATGAGCCCAGAATGCCATGAACTCTAACCCCTTTGAAAAAATCGAAAAATGCGCCCAGAATTCCGAGAAGGCTAACCCCTTTGAAAATTTCGAAAAATGCGCCCAGAATTCCGAGAAGGCTAACCCCTTTGAAAATTTCGAAAAATGCACCCAGAATTCCGAGAAGGCTAACCCCTTTGAAAATTTCGAATAATGCGCCCAGAATTCCGAGAAGGCTAACCCCGTTGAAAATTTCGAAAAATGCGCCCAGAATTCCGAGAAGGAGAACCCCTTTGAACATTTCGAAAAATGCGCCCAGAATTCCGAGAAGGCTAACCCCTTTGAAAATTTCGAAAAATGCGCCCAGAATTCCGAGAAGGTTAACCCCTTTGAAAATTTCGAAAAATGAGCCCAGAATGCCATGAAGGCTAACCCCTTTGAAAATTTCGAAAAATGAGCCCAATATGCCATGAAGTCTAACCCCTTTGAAAAAATCGAAAAATGCGCCCAGAATTCCGAGAAGGCTAACCCCTTTGAAAATTTCGAAAAATGCGCCCAGAATTCCGAGAAGGAGAACCCCTTTGAACATTTCGAAAAATGCGCCCACAATTCCGAGAAGGCTAACCCCTTTGAAAATTTCGAAAAATGCACCCAGAATTCCGAGAAGGCTAACCCCTTTGAAAATTTCGAAAAATGCGCCCAGAATTCCGAGAAGGCTAACCCCTTTGAAAATTTCGAAAAATGCGCCCAGAATTCCGAGAAGGCTAACCCCTTTGAAAATTTCGGAAAATGCACCCAGAATTTCGAGAAGGCTAACCCCTTTGAAAATTTCGAAAAATGCGCCCCCGAATTCCGAGAAGGCTAACCCCTTTGAAAATTTCGAAAAATGCGCCCAGAATTCCGAGAAGGCTAACCCCTTTGAAAATTTCGAAAAATGCGCCCAGAATTCCGAGAAGGCTAACCCCTTTGAAAATTTCGAAAAATGCGCCCACAATTCCGAGAAGGCTAACCCCTTTGAAAATTTCGAAAAATGCGCCCAGAATTCCAAGAAGGCTAACCCATTTGAAAATTTCGAAAAATGTGCCCAGATTTCCGAGAAGGCTAACCCCTTTGAAAATTTCGAAAAATGAGCCCAGAATTCCAGAAGGTTACCCCTTTGAAAATTTCGAAAAATCCGCCCAGAATTCCGTGAAGGCTAACCCCTTTGAAAATTTCGAAAAATGCGCCCAGAATTCCGAGAAGGCTAACCCCTTTGAATATTTCAAAAATGCGCCCAGAATTCCGAGAAGACTAACCCATTTGAATATTTCGAAAAATGCTCCTAGAATTCCGAGAAGGGTAACTAACCCCTTTGAAAATTTCGAAAAATGCGCCCAGAATTCCGAGAATGCTAACCCCTTTGAAAATTTCGAAAAATGCGCCCAGAATTCCGAGAAGGCTAACTCCTTTGAAAATTTCGAAAAATGCGCCCAGAATTCCGAGAAGGCTAACCCTTTGGAAATTTCGAAAAATGCGCACAGAATTCTGAGAAGGGTACCCCCTTTGAAAATTTCGAACAATGTGCCCAGAATTCCGAGAAGGGTACCCCCTTTGAAAATTTCGAAAAATGCGCCCAGAATTCCGAGAAGGCTAACCTTTTTGAATATTTCGAAAAATGCGCCCACTATTCCGAGAAGGCTAACCCCTTTGAATATTTCGAAAAATGCGTCCAGAATTCCGAGAATGCTATTCCCTTTGAAAATTTCGAAAAATGCGCTCAGAATTCCGACAAGGCTAACCCCTTTGAAAATTTCGAAAAATGCGCCCAGAATTCCGAGGAGGCTAACCTCTTTGAAAATTTCGAAAAATGCGCCCAGAATTCCGAGAAGGCTAACCCCTTTGAAAATTTCGAAAAATGCGCACAGAATTCCGCGAAGGCTAACCCCTTTGAAAATTTCGAATTCCGAGAAGGCTACCCCTTTGAAAATTTCGAAAAATCCGCCCAGAATTCCGAGAAGGCTAACCCCTTTGAAAATTTCGAAAAATGCGCCCAGAATTCCGAGAAGGCTAACCCCTTTGAAAATTTCGAAAAATACGCTCAGAATTCCGAGAAGGGAGAATTCCGAGAACCCCTTTGAAAATTTCGAAAAATGCGCCCACTATTCCGAGAAGGCTAACCCCTTTGAAAATTTCGAAAAATGCGCCCCGAATTCCGAGAAGGCTAACCATTTGGAAATTTCGAAAAATGCGCCCAGAATTCCGAGAATGCTAACCCCTTTGAAAATACGAAAAATGCGTCCAGAATTCCGAGAAGGCTATTCCCTTTGAAAATTTCGAAAAATGCGCCCAGAATTCCGACAAGGCTAACCCCTTTGAAAATTTCGAAAAATGCGCCCAGAATTCCGAGGAGGCTAACCTCTTTGAAAATTTCGAAAAATGCGCCCAGAATTCCGAGAAGGCTAACCCCTTTGAAAATTTCGAAAAATGCGCACAGAATTCAGCGAAGGCTAACCCCTTTGAAAATTTCGAATTCCGAGAAGGCTACCCCTTTGAAAATTTCGAAAAATCCGCCCAGAATTCCGAGGTGGCTAACCTCTTTGAAAATTTCGAAAAATGCGCCCAGAATTCCGAGAAGGCTAACCCCTTTGAAAATTTCGAAAAAAACGCCCAGAATTCCGAGAAGGGATAATTCCGAGAACCCCTTTGAAAATTTCGAAATATGCGCCCAGAATTCCGAAAAGGCTAACCCCTTTGAAAATTTCGAAAAATGCGCCCAGAATTCCGAGAAGGTTAACCCCCTTGAAAATTTCGAAAAGTGAGACAAAATGCCATGAAGTCTAACCCATTTGAAAATTTCGAAAAATGCGCCCAGAATTCCGAGAAGGCTAACCCCTTTAAAAATTTCAAAAAATGCGCCCATAATTCCGAGAAGGCTAACCCCTTTGAAAAATTTGAAAAATGCGCCCATAATTCCGAGAAGGCTAACCCGTTTGAAAATTTCGAAAAATGCGCCCAGAAAATTTCGAAAAATGCGCCCAGAAAATTTCGAAAAATGCGCCCAGAATTCCGAGAAGGCTAACCCCTTTGAAAATTTCGAAAAATGCGCCCATAATTCCGAGAAGGCTAACCCCTTTGAAAAATTCGAAAAATGCGCCCATAATTCCGAGAAGGCTAACCCGTTTGAAAATTTCGAAAAATGCGCCCAGAAAATTTCGAAAAATGCGCCCAGAATTCCGAGAAGGCTAACCCCTTTGAAAATTTCGAAAAATGCGCCCTGAATTCCGAGATGGCTAACCCCTTTGAAAATTACGAAAAATGCTCCCACAATTCCGAGAAGGCTAACCCTTTTGAATATTTCGTAAAATGCGCCCAGAATTCCGAGAAGGTTAACCCCTTTGAAAATTTCGAAAAATGAGCCCAGAATGCCATGAAGGCTAACCCCTTTGAAAATTTCGAAAAATGAGCCCAGAATGCCATGAAGTCTAACCCCTTTGAAAAAATCGAAAAATGCGCCCAGAATTCCGAGAAGGCTAACCCCTTTGAAAATTTCGAAAAAATGCGCCCAGAATTCCGAGAAGGCTAACCCCTTTGAAAATTACGAAAAATGCGCCCAGAATTCCGAGAAGGCTAACCCCTTTGAAAATTTCGAAAAATGCGCCCAGAATTCCAAGAAGGCTAACCCCGTTGAAAAATTCGAAAAATGCGCCCAGAATTCCGAGAAGGCTAACCCCTTTGAAAATTTCGAAAACTGCGCCCAGAATTCCGAGGAGGCTAACCCCTTTGAAAATTCCGAAAAATGCGCCCAGAATTCCGAGAAGGCTAACCCCTTTGAAAATATGGAAAAATGCGCCTAGAATTCCAAGAAGGCTAACCCCTTTGAAAATTTCGAAAAATGCGCCCAGAATTCCGAGAAGGAGAACCCCTTTCAACATTTCGAAAAATGCGCCCAGAATTCCGAGAAGGCTAACCCCTTTGAAAATTTCGAAAAATGCGCCCAGAATTCCGAGAAGGTTAACCCCTTTGAAAATTTCAAAAAATGAGCCCAGAATGCCATGAACTCTAACCCCTTTGAAAAAATCGAAAAATGCGCCCAGAATTCCGAGAAGGCTAACCCCTTTGAAAATTTCGAAAAATGCGCCCAGAATTCCGAGAAGGCTAACCCCTTTGAAAATTTCGAAAAATGCGCCCAGAATTCCGAGAAGGCTAACCCCGTTGAAAATTTCGAAAAATGCGCCCAGAATTCCGAGAAGGCTAACCTTTTTGAAAATTTCGAAAAATGCGCCCAGAATTCCGAGAAGGCTAACCCCTTTGAAAATTTCGAAAAATGCGCCCGGAATTCCGAGAAGGCTAACCCCTTTGAAAATTTCGAAAAATGCGCCCAGAATTCCGAGAAGGCTAACCCCTTTGAAAATTTGGAAAAATGAGCCCAGAATTCCGAGAAGGCTAACCCCTTTGAAAATTTGGAAAAATGAGCCCAGAATTCCGAGAAGGATAACCCCTTTGAAAATTTCGAAAAATGCGCCCAGAATTCCGAGAAGGCTAACCCCTTAGAAAAATTCGAAAAAAGCGCCCAGAATTCCGTTAAAGGCTAACCCCTTTGAAAATTTCGAAAAATGCGTCCAGAATTCCGAGAAGGTCACCCCCTTTGAAAATTTCGAAAAATGCGCCCTGAATTTCGAGATGCCTAACCCCCTTGAAAATTTCGAAAATGCGCCCAGAATTCCGATAAGGCTAACCCCTTTGAATAAATCGAAAAATGCGCACAGAATTCCGAGAAGGCTAACCCATTTGAAAATTTCGAAAAATGCGCCCAGAATTCCGAGAAGGCTAACCTTTTTGAATATTTCGAAAAATGCGCCCACTATTCCGAGAAGGCTAACCCCTTTGAATATTTCGAAAAATGCGCCCAGAATTCCGAGAAGGCTAACCATTTGGAAATTTCGAAAAATGCGCCCAGAATTCCGAGAATGCTAACCCCTTTGAAAATTTCGAAAAATGGGTCCAGAATTCCGAGAAGGCTATTCCCTTTGAAAATTTCGAAAAATGCGCCCAGAATTCCGACAAGGCTAACCCCTTTGAAAATTTCGAAAAATGCGCCCAGAATTCCGACAAGGCTAACCCCTTTGAAAATTTCGAAAAATGCGCCCAGATTTCCGAGGAGGCTAACCTCTTTGAAAATTTCGAAAAATGCTCCCAGAATTCCGAGAAGGCTAACCCCTTTGAAAATTTCGAAAAATGCGCACAGAATTCCGCGAAGGCTAACCCCTTTGAAAATTTGGAATTCCGAGAAGGCTACCCCTTTGAAAATTTCGAAAAATCCGCCCAGAATTCCGAGAAGGCTAACCCCTTTGAAAATTTCGAATAATGCGCCCAGAATTCCGAGAAGGCTAACCCCTTTGAATAATTCGAAAAATGCGCCCAAAATTCCGAGAAGGCTAACCCCTTTGAATATTTCGAAAAATGCGCCCAGAATTCCGAGAAGGCTAACCCATTTGAAAATTTCGAAAAATGCGCCCAGAATTCCGAGAAGGCTAACCTTTTTGAATATTTCGAAAAATGCGCTCACTATTCCGAGAAGGCTAACCCCTTTGAATATTTCGAAAAATGCGCCCAGAATTCCGAGAAGGCTAACCATTTGGAAATTTCGAAAAATGCTCCCAGAATTCCGAGAATGCTAACCCCTTTGAAAATTTCGAAAAATGCGTCCAGAATTCCGAGAAGGCTATTCCCTTTGAAAATTTCGAAAAATGCGCCCAGAATTCCGACAAGGCTAACCCCTTTGAAAATTTCGAAAAATGCGCCCAGAATTCCGAGAAGGTTAACCCCTTTGAAAATTTCGAAAAATGAGCCCAGAATGCCATGAAGGCTAACCCCTTTGAAAATTTCGAAAAATGAGCCCAGAATGCCATGAAGTCTAACCCCTTTGAAAAAATCGAAAAATGCGCCCAGAATTCCGAGAAGGCTTACCCCTTTGAAAATTTCGAAAAATGCGCCCAGAATTCCGAGAAGGCTAACCCCTTTGAAAATTTCGAAAAATGCGCCCAGAATTCCGAGAAGGCTAACCCCTTTGAAAATTTCGAAAAATGCGCCCAGAATTCCGAGAAGGCTAACCCCGTTGAAAAATTCGAAAAATGCGCCCAGAATTCCGAGAAGGCTAACCCCTTTGAAAATTTCGAAAACTGCGCCCAGAATTCCGAGGAGGCTAACCCCTTTGAAAATTTCGAAAAATGCGCCCAGAATTCCGAGAAGGCTAACCCCTTTGAAAATATGGAAAAATGCGCCTAGAATTCCAAGAAGGCTAACCCCTTTGAAAATTTCGAAAACTGCGCCCAGAATTCCGAGAAGGAGAACCCCTTTGAACATTTCGAAAAATGCGCCCAGAATTCCGAGAAGGCTAACCCCTTTGAAAATTTCGAAAAATGCGCCCAGAATTCCCAGAAGGTTAACCCCTTTGAAAATTTCGAAAAATGAGCCCAGAATGCCATGAAGGCTAACCCCTTTGAAAATTTCGAAAAATGAGCCCAGAATGCCATGAAGTCTAACCCCTTTGAAAAAATCGAAAAATGCGCCCAGAATTCCGAGAAGGCTAACCCCTTTGAAAATTTCGAAAAATGCGCCCAGAATTCCGAGAAGGTTAACCCCTTTGAAAATTTCAAAAAATGAGCCCAGAATGCCATGAACTCTAACCCCTTTGAAAAAATCGAAAAATGCGCCCAGAATTCCGAGAAGGCTAACCCCTTTGAAAATTTCGAAAAATGCGCCCAGAATTCCGAGAAGGCTAACCCCTTTGAAAATTTCGAAAAATGCACCCAGAATTCCGAGAAGGCTAACCCCTTTGAAAATTTCGAATAATGCGCCCAGAATTCCGAGAAGGCTAACCCCGTTGAAAATTTCGAAAAATGCGCCCAGAATTCCGAGAAGGAGAACCCCTTTGAACATTTCGAAAAATGCGCCCAGAATTCCGAGAAGGCTAACCCCTTTGAAAATTTCGAAAAATGCGCCCAGAATTCCGAGAAGGTTAACCCCTTTGAAAATTTCGAAAAATGAGCCCAGAATGCCATGAAGGCTAACCCCTTTGAAAATTTCGAAAAATGAGCCCAATATGCCATGAAGTCTAACCCCTTTGAAAAAATCGAAAAATGCGCCCAGAATTCCGAGAAGGCTAACCCCTTTGAAAATTTCGAAAAATGCGCCCAGAATTCCGAGAAGGAGAACCCCTTTGAACATTTCGAAAAATGCGCCCACAATTCCGAGAAGGCTAACCCCTTTGAAAATTTCGAAAAATGCACCCAGAATTCCGAGAAGGCTAACCCCTTTGAAAATTTCGAAAAATGCGCCCAGAATTCCGAGAAGGCTAACCCCTTTGAAAATTTCGAAAAATGCGCCCAGAATTCCGAGAAGGCTAACCCCTTTGAAAATTTCGGAAAATGCACCCAGAATTTCGAGAAGGCTAACCCCTTTGAAAATTTCGAAAAATGCGCCCCCGAATTCCGAGAAGGCTAACCCCTTTGAAAATTTCGAAAAATGCGCCCAGAATTCCGAGAAGGCTAACCCCTTTGAAAATTTCGAAAAATGCGCCCAGAATTCCGAGAAGGCTAACCCCTTTGAAAATTTCGAAAAATGCGCCCACAATTCCGAGAAGGCTAACCCCTTTGAAAATTTCGAAAAATGCGCCCAGAATTCCAAGAAGGCTAACCCATTTGAAAATTTCGAAAAATGTGCCCAGATTTCCGAGAAGGCTAACCCCTTTGAAAATTTCGAAAAATGAGCCCAGAATTCCAGAAGGTTACCCCTCTGAAAATTTCGAAAAATCCGCCCAGAATTCCGTGAAGGCTAACCCCTTTGAAAATTTCGAAAAATGCGCCCAGAATTCCGAGAAGGCTAACCCCTTTGAATATTTCAAAAATGCGCCCAGAATTCCGAGAAGACTAACCCATTTGAATATTTCGAAAAATGCTCCTAGAATTCCGAGAAGGGTAACTAACCCCTTTGAAAATTTCGAAAAATGCGCCCAGAATTCCGAGAATGCTAACCCCTTTGAAAATTTCGAAAAATGCGCCCAGAATTCCGAGAAGGCTAACTCCTTTGAAAATTTCGAAAAATGCGCCCAGAATTCCGAGAAGGCTAACCCTTTGGAAATTTCGAAAAATGCGCACAGAATTCTGAGAAGGGTACCCCCTTTGAAAATTTCGAACAATGTGCCCAGAATTCCGAGAAGGGTACCCCCTTTGAAAATTTCGAAAAATGCGCCCAGAATTCCGAGAAGGCTAACCTTTTTGAATATTTCGAAAAATGCGCCCACTATTCCGAGAAGGCTAACCCCTTTGAATATTTCGAAAAATGCGTCCAGAATTCCGAGAATGCTATTCCCTTTGAAAATTTCGAAAAATGCGCTCAGAATTCCGACAAGGCTAACCCCTTTGAAAATTTCGAAAAATGCGCCCAGAATTCCGAGGAGGCTAACCTCTTTGAAAATTTCGAAAAATGCGCCCAGAATTCCGAGAAGGCTAACCCCTTTGAAAATTTCGAAAAATGCGCACAGAATTCCGCGAAGGCTAACCCCTTTGAAAATTTCGAATTCCGAGAAGGCTACCCCTTTGAAAATTTCGAAAAATCCGCCCAGAATTCCGAGAAGGCTAACCCCTTTGAAAATTTCGAAAAATGCGCCCAGAATTCCGAGAAGGCTAACCCCTTTGAAAATTTCGAAAAATACGCTCAGAATTCCGAGAAGGGAGAATTCCGAGAACCCCTTTGAAAATTTCGAAAAATGCGCCCACTATTCCGAGAAGGCTAACCCCTTTGAAAATTTCGAAAAATGCGCCCCGAATTCCGAGAAGGCTAACCATTTGGAAATTTCGAAAAATGCGCCCAGAATTCCGAGAATGCTAACCCCTTTGAAAATACGAAAAATGCGTCCAGAATTCCGAGAAGGCTATTCCCTTTGAAAATTTCGAAAAATGCGCCCAGAATTCCGACAAGGCTAACCCCTTTGAAAATTTCGAAAAATGCGCCCAGAATTCCGAGGAGGCTAACCTCTTTGAAAATTTCGAAAAATGCGCCCAGAATTCCGAGAAGGCTAACCCCTTTGAAAATTTCGAAAAATGCGCACAGAATTCAGCGAAGGCTAACCCCTTTGAAAATTTCGAATTCCGAGAAGGCTACCCCTTTGAAAATTTCGAAAAATCCGCCCAGAATTCCGAGGTGGCTAACCTCTTTGAAAATTTCGAAAAATGCGCCCAGAATTCCGAGAAGGCTAACCCCTTTGAAAATTTCGAAAAAAACGCCCAGAATTCCGAGAAGGGATAATTCCGAGAACCCCTTTGAAAATTTCGAAATATGCGCCCAGAATTCCGAGAAGGCTAACCCCTTTGAAAATTTCGAAAAATGCACCCAGAATTCCGAGAAGCCTACCCCCTTTAAAAATTTCGAAAAAAGCGCTCAGAATTCCGAGAAGGCTAACCCCTTTGAAAATTTCGAAAAATGCCCCCAGAATTCCGAGAAGGCTAACCCTTTTGAAAATTTCGAAAAATACGCCCAGAATTCCGAGAAGGGTAACCCCTTTGAACATTTCGAAAAATGCGCCCAGAATTCCGAGAAGGCTAACCCCTTTGAAAATTTCGAAAAATGCGCCCAGAATTCCGAGAAGGCTAACCCCTTTGAAAATTTCGAAAAATGCACCCAGAATTCCGAGAAGGTTAACCCCCTTCAAAAATTTCGAAAAATGAGACAAAATGCCATGAAGTCTAACCCATTTGAAAATTTCGAAAAATGCGCCCAGAATTCCGAGAAGGTTAACCCCTTTGAAAAAATCGAAAAATGCGCCCAGAATTCCGAGAAGGCTAACCCCTTTGAAAATTTCGAAAAATGCGCCCAGAATTCCGAGATGGCTAACCCCTTTGAAAATTTCGAAAAATGCTCCCACAATTCCGAGAAGGCTAACCCTATTGACTATTTCGTAAAATGCGCCCAGAATTCCGAGAAGGCTAACCCCTTTGAAAATTTCGAAAAATTCGCCCAGAATTCCGAGGAGGCTAACCCCTTTGAAAATTACGAAAAATGCGCACAGAATTCCGAGAAAGCTAACCCAGAATTCCGAGAAGGCTAACCCCTTTGAAAATTTCGAAAAATGCGCCCCCGAATTCCGAGAAGGCTAACCCCTTTGAAAATTTCGAAAAATGCGCCCAGAATTCCGAGAAGGCTAACCCCTTTGAAAATTTCGAAAAATGCGCCCAGAATTCCGAGAAGGCTAACCCCTTTGAAAATTTCGAAAAATGCGCCCACAATTCCGAGAAGGCTAACCCCTTTGAAAATTTCGAAAAATGCGCCCAGAATTCCAAGAAGGCTAACCCATTTGAAAATTTCGAAAAATGTGCCCAGAATTCCGAGAAGGCTAACCCCTTTGAAAATTTCGAAAAATGAGCCCAGAATTCCGAGAAGGTTACCCCTTTGAAAATTTCGAAAAATCCGCCCAGAATTCCGTGAAGGCTAACCCCTTTGAAAATTTCGAAAAATGCGCCCAGAATTCCGAGAAGGCTAACCCCTTTGAATATTTCAAAAATGCGCCCAGAATTCCGAGAAGACTAACCCATTTGAATATTTCGAAAAATGCTCCTAGAATTCCGAGAAGGGTAACTAACCCCTTTGAAAATTTCGAAAAATGCGCCCAGAATTCCGAGAATGCTAACCCCTTTGAAAATTTCGAAAAAAGCGCCCAGAATTCCGAGAAGGCTAACTCCTTTGAAAATTTCGAAAAATGCGCCCAGAATTCCGAGAAGGGTAACCCCTTTGAAAATTTCGAAAAATGGGCCCAGAATTCCGAGAAGGCTAACCCTTTGGAAATTTCGAAAAATGCGCACAGAATTCTGAGAAGGGTACCCCCTTTGAAAATTTCGAACAATGTGCCCAGAATTCCGAGAAGGGTACCCCCTTTGAAAATTTCGAAAAATGCGCCCAGAATTCCGAGAAGGCTAACCTTTTTGAATATTTCGAAAAATGCGCCCACTATTCCGAGAAGGCTAACCCCTTTGAATATTTCGAAAAATGCGTCCAGAATTCCGAGAATGCTATTCCCTTTGAAAATTTCGAAAAATGCGCTCAGAATTCCGACAAGGCTAACCCCTTTGAAAATTTCGAAAAATGCGCCCAGAATTCCGAGGAGGCTAACCTCTTTGAAAATTTCGAAAAATGCGCCCAGAATTCCGAGAAGGCTAACCCCTTTGAAAATTTCGAAAAATGCGCACAGAATTCCGCGAAGGCTAACCCCTTTGAAAATTTCGAATTCCGAGAAGGCTACCCCTTTGAAAATTTCGAAAAATCCGCCCAGAATTCCGAGAAGGCTAACCCCTTTGAAAATTTCGAAAAATGCGCCCAGAATTCCGAGAAGGCTAACCCCTTTGAAAATTTCGAAAAATACGCTCAGAATTCCGAGAAGGGAGAATTCCGAGAACCCCTTTGAAAATTTCGAAAAATGCGCCCACTATTCCGAGAAGGCTAACCCCTTTGAAAATTTCGAAAAATGCGCCCCGAATTCCGAGAAGGCTAACCATTTGGAAATTTCGAAAAATGCGCCCAGAATTCCGAGAATGCTAACCCCTTTGAAAATACGAAAAATGCGTCCAGAATTCCGAGAAGGCTATTCCCTTTGAAAATTTCGAAAAATGCGCCCAGAATTCCGACAAGGCTAACCCCTTTGAAAATTTCGAAAAATGCGCCCAGAATTCCGAGGAGGCTAACCTCTTTGAAAATTTCGAAAAATGCGCCCAGAATTCCGAGAAGGCTAACCCCTTTGAAAATTTCGAAAAATGCGCACAGAATTCAGCGAAGGCTAACCCCTTTGAAAATTTCGAATTCCGAGAAGGCTACCCCTTTGAAAATTTCGAAAAATCCGCCCAGAATTCCGAGGTGGCTAACCTCTTTGAAAATTTCGAAAAATGCGCCCAGAATTCCGAGAAGGCTAACCCCTTTGAAAATTTCGAAAAAAACGCCCAGAATTCCGAGAAGGGATAATTCCGAGAACCCCTTTGAAAATTTCGAAATATGCGCCCAGAATTCCGAGAAGGCTAACCCCTTTGAAAATTTCGAAAAATGCACCCAGAATTCCGAGAAGCCTACCCCCTTTAAAAATTTCGAAAAAAGCGCCCAGAATTCCGAGAAGGCTAACCCCTTTGAAAATTTCGAAAAATGCCCCCAGTATTCCGAGAAGGCTAACCCTTTTGAAAATTTCGAAAAATACGCCCAGAATTCCGAGAAGGGTAACCCCTTTGAACATTTCGAAAAATGCGCCCAGAATTCCGAGAAGGCTAACCCCTTTGAAAATTTCGAAAAATGCGCCCAGAATTCCGAGAAGGCTAACCCCTTTGAAAATTTCGAAAAATGCGCCCAGAATTCCGAGAAGGTTAACCCCCTTCAAAAATTTCGAAAAATGAGACAAAATGCCATGAAGTCTAACCCATTTGAAAATTTCGAAAAATGCGCCCAGAATTCCGAGAAGGTTAACCCCTTTGAAAAAATCGAAAAATGCGCCCAGAATTCCGAGAAGGCTAACCCCTTTGAAAATTTCGAAAAATGCGCCCAGAATTCCGAGAAGGCTAACCCCTTTGAATATTTCAAAAATGCGCCCAGAATTCCGAGAAGACTAACCCATTTGAATATTTCGAAAAATGCTCCTAGAATTCCGAGAAGGGTAACTAACCCCTTTGAAAATTTCGAAAAATGCGCCCAGAATTCCGAGAATGCTAACCCCTTTGAAAATTTCGAAAAATGCGCCCAGAATTCCGAGAAGGCTAACTCCTTTGAAAATTTCGAAAAATGCGCCCAGAATTCCGAGAAGGCTAACCCTTTGGAAATTTCGAAAAATGCGCACAGAATTCTGAGAAGGGTACCCCCTTTGAAAATTTCGAACAATGTGCCCAGAATTCCGAGAAGGGTACCCCCTTTGAAAATTTCGAAAAATGCGCCCAGAATTCCGAGAAGGCTAACCTTTTTGAATATTTCGAAAAATGCGCCCACTATTCCGAGAAGGCTAACCCCTTTGAATATTTCGAAAAATGCGTCCAGAATTCCGAGAATGCTATTCCCTTTGAAAATTTCGAAAAATGCGCTCAGAATTCCGACAAGGCTAACCCCTTTGAAAATTTCGAAAAATGCGCCCAGAATTCCGAGGAGGCTAACCTCTTTGAAAATTTCGAAAAATGCGCCCAGAATTCCGAGAAGGCTAACCCCTTTGAAAATTTCGAAAAATGCGCACAGAATTCCGCGAAGGCTAACCCCTTTGAAAATTTCGAATTCCGAGAAGGCTACCCCTTTGAAAATTTCGAAAAATCCGCCCAGAATTCCGAGAAGGCTAACCCCTTTGAAAATTTCGAAAAATGCGCCCAGAATTCCGAGAAGGCTAACCCCTTTGAAAATTTCGAAAAATACGCTCAGAATTCCGAGAAGGGAGAATTCCGAGAACCCCTTTGAAAATTTCGAAAAATGCGCCCACTATTCCGAGAAGGCTAACCCCTTTGAAAATTTCGAAAAATGCGCCCCGAATTCCGAGAAGGCTAACCATTTGGAAATTTCGAAAAATGCGCCCAGAATTCCGAGAATGCTAACCCCTTTGAAAATACGAAAAATGCGTCCAGAATTCCGAGAAGGCTATTCCCTTTGAAAATTTCGAAAAATGCGCCCAGAATTCCGACAAGGCTAACCCCTTTGAAAATTTCGAAAAATGCGCCCAGAATTCCGAGGAGGCTAACCTCTTTGAAAATTTCGAAAAATGCGCCCAGAATTCCGAGAAGGCTAACCCCTTTGAAAATTTCGAAAAATGCGCACAGAATTCAGCGAAGGCTAACCCCTTTGAAAATTTCGAATTCCGAGAAGGCTACCCCTTTGAAAATTTCGAAAAATCCGCCCAGAATTCCGAGGTGGCTAACCTCTTTGAAAATTTCGAAAAATGCGCCCAGAATTCCGAGAAGGCTAACCCCTTTGAAAATTTCGAAAAAAACGCCCAGAATTCCGAGAAGGGATAATTCCGAGAACCCCTTTGAAAATTTCGAAATATGCGCCCAGAATTCCGAGAAGGCTAACCCCTTTGAAAATTTCGAAAAATGCACCCAGAATTCCGAGAAGCCTACCCCCTTTAAAAATTTCGAAAAAAGCGCTCAGAATTCCGAGAAGGCTAACCCCTTTGAAAATTTCGAAAAATGCCCCCAGAATTCCGAGAAGGCTAACCCTTTTGAAAATTTCGAAAAATACGCCCAGAATTCCGAGAAGGGTAACCCCTTTGAACATTTCGAAAAATGCGCCCAGAATTCCGAGAAGGCTAACCCCTTTGAAAATTTCGAAAAATGCGCCCAGAATTCCGAGAAGGCTAACCCCTTTGAAAATTTCGAAAAATGCACCCAGAATTCCGAGAAGGTTAACCCCCTTCAAAAATTTCGAAAAATGAGACAAAATGCCATGAAGTCTAACCCATTTGAAAATTTCGAAAAATGCGCCCAGAATTCCGAGAAGGTTAACCCCTTTGAAAAAATCGAAAAATGCGCCCAGAATTCCGAGAAGGCTAACCCCTTTGAAAATTTCGAAAAATGCGCCCAGAATTCCGAGATGGCTAACCCCTTTGAAAATTTCGAAAAATGCTCCCACAATTCCGAGAAGGCTAACCCTATTGACTATTTCGTAAAATGCGCCCAGAATTCCGAGAAGGCTAACCCCTTTGAAAATTTCGAAAAATTCGCCCAGAATTCCGAGGAGGCTAACCCCTTTGAAAATTACGAAAAATGCGCACAGAATTCCGAGAAAGCTAACCCAGAATTCCGAGAAGGCTAACCCCTTTGAAAATTTCGAAAAATGCGCCCCCGAATTCCGAGAAGGCTAACCCCTTTGAAAATTTCGAAAAATGCGCCCAGAATTCCGAGAAGGCTAACCCCTTTGAAAATTTCGAAAAATGCGCCCAGAATTCCGAGAAGGCTAACCCCTTTGAAAATTTCGAAAAATGCGCCCACAATTCCGAGAAGGCTAACCCCTTTGAAAATTTCGAAAAATGCGCCCAGAATTCCAAGAAGGCTAACCCATTTGAAAATTTCGAAAAATGTGCCCAGAATTCCGAGAAGGCTAACCCCTTTGAAAATTTCGAAAAATGAGCCCAGAATTCCGAGAAGGTTACCCCTTTGAAAATTTCGAAAAATCCGCCCAGAATTCCGTGAAGGCTAACCCCTTTGAAAATTTCGAAAAATGCGCCCAGAATTCCGAGAAGGCTAACCCCTTTGAATATTTCAAAAATGCGCCCAGAATTCCGAGAAGACTAACCCATTTGAATATTTCGAAAAATGCTCCTAGAATTCCGAGAAGGGTAACTAACCCCTTTGAAAATTTCGAAAAATGCGCCCAGAATTCCGAGAATGCTAACCCCTTTGAAAATTTCGAAAAATGCGCCCAGAATTCCGAGAAGGCTAACTCCTTTGAAAATTTCGAAAAATGCGCCCAGAATTCCGAGAAGGGTAACCCCTTTGAAAATTTCGAAAAATGGGCCCAGAATTCCGAGAAGGCTAACCCTTTGGAAATTTCGAAAAATGCGCACAGAATTCTGAGAAGGGTACCCCCTTTGAAAATTTCGAACAATGTGCCCAGAATTCCGAGAAGGGTACCCCCTTTGAAAATTTCGAAAAATGCGCCCAGAATTCCGAGAAGGCTAACCTTTTTGAATATTTCGAAAAATGCGCCCACTATTCCGAGAAGGCTAACCCCTTTGAATATTTCGAAAAATGCGTCCAGAATTCCGAGAATGCTATTCCCTTTGAAAATTTCGAAAAATGCGCTCAGAATTCCGACAAGGCTAACCCCTTTGAAAATTTCGAAAAATGCGCCCAGAATTCCGAGGAGGCTAACCTCTTTGAAAATTTCGAAAAATGCGCCCAGAATTCCGAGAAGGCTAACCCCTTTGAAAATTTCGAAAAATGCGCACAGAATTCCGCGAAGGCTAACCCCTTTGAAAATTTCGAATTCCGAGAAGGCTACCCCTTTGAAAATTTCGAAAAATCCGCCCAGAATTCCGAGAAGGCTAACCCCTTTGAAAATTTCGAAAAATGCGCCCAGAATTCCGAGAAGGCTAACCCCTTTGAAAATTTCGAAAAATACGCTCAGAATTCCGAGAAGGGAGAATTCCGAGAACCCCTTTGAAAATTTCGAAAAATGCGCCCACTATTCCGAGAAGGCTAACCCCTTTGAAAATTTCGAAAAATGCGCCCCGAATTCCGAGAAGGCTAACCATTTGGAAATTTCGAAAAATGCGCCCAGAATTCCGAGAATGCTAACCCCTTTGAAAATACGAAAAATGCGTCCAGAATTCCGAGAAGGCTATTCCCTTTGAAAATTTCGAAAAATGCGCCCAGAATTCCGACAAGGCTAACCCCTTTGAAAATTTCGAAAAATGCGCCCAGAATTCCGAGGAGGCTAACCTCTTTGAAAATTTCGAAAAATGCGCCCAGAATTCCGAGAAGGCTAACCCCTTTGAAAATTTCGAAAAATGCGCACAGAATTCAGCGAAGGCTAACCCCTTTGAAAATTTCGAATTCCGAGAAGGCTACCCCTTTGAAAATTTCGAAAAATCCGCCCAGAATTCCGAGGTGGCTAACCTCTTTGAAAATTTCGAAAAATGCGCCCAGAATTCCGAGAAGGCTAACCCCTTTGAAAATTTCGAAAAAAACGCCCAGAATTCCGAGAAGGGATAATTCCGAGAACCCCTTTGAAAATTTCGAAATATGCGCCCAGAATTCCGAGAAGGCTAACCCCTTTGAAAATTTCGAAAAATGCACCCAGAATTCCGAGAAGCCTACCCCCTTTAAAAATTTCGAAAAAAGCGCCCAGAATTCCGAGAAGGCTAACCCCTTTGAAAATTTCGAAAAATGCCCCCAGAATTCCGAGAAGGCTAACCCTTTTGAAAATTTCGAAAAATACGCCCAGAATTCCGAGAAGGGTAACCCCTTTGAACATTTCGAAAAATGCGCCCAGAATTCCGAGAAGGCTAACCCCTTTGAAAATTTCGAAAAATGCGCCCAGAATTCCGAGAAGGCTAACCCCTTTGAAAATTTCGAAAAATGCGCCCAGAATTCCGAGAAGGTTAACCCCCTTCAAAAATTTCGAAAAATGAGACAAAATGCCATGAAGTCTAACCCATTTGAAAATTTCGAAAAATGCGCCCAGAATTCCGAGAAGGTTAACCCCTTTGAAAAAATCGAAAAATGCGCCCAGAATTCCGAGAAGGCTAACCCCTTTGAAAATTTCGAAAAATGCGCCCAGAATTCCGAGATGGCTAACCCCTTTGAAAATTTCGAAAAATGCTCCCACAATTCCGAGAAGGCTAACCCTTTTGACTATTTCGTAAAATGCGCCCAGAATTCCGAGAAGGCTAACCCCTTTGAAAATTTCGAAAAATTCGCCCAGAATTCCGAGGAGGCTAACCCCTTTGAAAATTACGAAAAATGCGCACAGAATTCCGAGAAAGCTAACCCAGAATTCCGAGAAGGCTAACCCCTTTGAAAATTTCGAAAAATGCGCCCAGAATTCCGAGAAGGAGAACCCCTTTGAACATTTCGAAAAATGCGCCCACAATTCCGAGAAGGCTAACCCCTTTGAAAATTTCGAAAAATGCACCCAGAATTCCGAGAAGTCTAACCCCTTTGAAAATTTCGAAAAATGCGCCCAGAATTCCGAGAAGGCTAACCCCTTTGAAAATTTCGAAAAATGCGCCCATAATTCCGAGAAGGCTAACCCCTTTGAAAATTTCGGAAAATGCACCCAGAATTTCGAGAAGGCTAACCCCTTTGAAAATTTCGAAAAATGCGCCCCCGAATTCCGAGAAGGCTAACCCCTTTGAAAATTTCGAAAAATGCGCCCAGAATTCCGAGAAGGCTAACCCCTTTGAAAATTTCGAAAAATGCGCCAAGAATTCCGAGAAGGCTAACCCCTTTGAAAAGTTCGAAAAATGCGCCCACAATTCCGAGAAGGCTAACCCCTTTGAAAATTTCGAAAAATGCGCCCAGAATTCCAAGAAGGCTAACCCATTTGAAAATTTCGAAAAATGTGCCCAGAATTCCGAGAAGGCTAACCCCTTTGAAAATTTCGAAAAATGAGCCCAGAATTCCGAGAAGGTTACCCCTTTGAAAATTTCGAAAAATCCGCCCAGAATTCCGTGAAGGCTAACCCCTTTGAAAATTTCGAAAAATGCGCCCAGAATTCCGAGAAGGCTAACCCCTTTGAATATTTCAAAAATGCGCCCAGAATTCCGAGAAGACTAACCCATTTGAATATTTCGAAAAATGCTCCTAGAATTCCGAGAAGGGTAACCCCTTTGAAAATTTCGAAAAATGCGCCCAGAATTCCGAGAAGGCTAACCTTTTTGAATATTTCGAAAAATGCGCCCACTATTCCGAGAAGGCTAACCCCTTTGAAAATTTCGAAAAATGAGCCCAGAATTCCGAGAAGGTTACCCCTTTGAAAATTTCGAAAAATCCGCCCAGAATTCCGTGAAGGCTAACCCCTTTGAAAATTTCGAAAAATGCGCCCAGAATTCCGAGAAGGCTAACCCCTTTGAAAATTTCGAAAAATGGGCCCAGAATTCCGAGAAGGCTAACCCTTTGGAAATTTCGAAAAATGCGCACAGAATTCTGAGAAGGGTACCCCCTTTGAAAATTTCGAACAATGTGCCCAGAATTCCGAGAAGGGTACCCCCTTTGAAAATTTCGAAAAATGCGCCCAGAATTCCGAGAAGGCTAACCTTTTTGAATATTTCGAAAAATGCGCCCACTATTCCGAGAAGGCTAACCCCTTTGAATATTTCGAAAAATGCGTCCAGAATTCCGAGAATGCTATTCCCTTTGAAAATTTCGAAAAATGCGCTCAGAATTCCGACAAGGCTAACCCCTTTGAAAATTTCGAAAAATGCGCCCAGAATTCCGAGGAGGCTAACCTCTTTGAAAATTTCGAAAAATGCGCCCAGAATTCCGAGAAGGCTAACCCCTTTGAAAATTTCGAAAAATGCGCACAGAATTCCGCGAAGGCTAACCCCTTTGAAAATTTCGAATTCCGAGAAGGCTACCCCTTTGAAAATTTCGAAAAATCCGCCCAGAATTCCGAGAAGGCTAACCCCTTTGAAAATTTCGAAAAATGCGCCCAGAATTCCGAGAAGGCTAACCCCTTTGAAAATTTCGAAAAATACGCTCAGAATTCCGAGAAGGGAGAATTCCGAGAACCCCTTTGAAAATTTCGAAAAATGCGCCCACTATTCCGAGAAGGCTAACCCCTTTGAAAATTTCGAAAAATGCGCCCCGAATTCCGAGAAGGCTAACCATTTGGAAATTTCGAAAAATGCGCCCAGAATTCCGAGAATGCTAACCCCTTTGAAAATACGAAAAATGCGTCCAGAATTCCGAGAAGGCTATTCCCTTTGAAAATTTCGAAAAATGCGCCCAGAATTCCGACAAGGCTAACCCCTTTGAAAATTTCGAAAAATGCGCCCAGAATTCCGAGGAGGCTAACCTCTTTGAAAATTTCGAAAAATGCGCCCAGAATTCCGAGAAGGCTAACCCCTTTGAAAATTTCGAAAAATGCGCACAGAATTCAGCGAAGGCTAACCCCTTTGAAAATTTCGAATTCCGAGAAGGCTACCCCTTTGAAAATTTCGAAAAATCCGCCCAGAATTCCGAGAAGGCTAACCCCTTTGAAAATTTCGAAAAATGCGCCCAGAATTCCGAGAAGGCTAACCCCTTTGAAAATTTCGAAAAAAACGCCCAGAATTCCGAGAAGGGATAATTCCGAGAACCCCTTTGAAAATTTCGAAATATGCGCCCAGAATTCCGAGAAGGCTAACCCCTTTGAAAATTTCGAAAAATGCACCCAGAATTCCGAGAAGCCTACCCCCTTTAAAAATTTCGAAAAAAGCGCCCAGAATTCCGAGAAGGCTAACCCCTTTGAAAATTTCGAAAAATGCCCCCAGAATTCCGAGAAGGCTAACCCTTTTGAAAATTTCGAAAAATACGCCCAGAATTCCGAGAAGGGTAACCCCTTTGAAAATTTCGAAAAATGCGCCCAGAATTCCGAGAAGGGTTACCCCTTTGAAAATTTCGAAAAATGCGCCTAGAATTCCGAGAAGGCTAACCCCTTTGAAAATTTCGAAAAATGCGCCCAGAATTCCGGGAAGGTTACCCCCTTTTAAAATTTCGAAAAATGCGCCCAGAATCCCGAGAAGGCTAACCCCTTTGAAAATTTCGAAAAATGCGCCCAGAATTCCGAGAAGGCTTACCCCTTTGAAATTTTCTAAAAATGCGCCCAGAATTCCGAGAAGGTCACCCCCTTTGAAAATTTCGAAAAATGCGCCCAGAATTTCGAGAAGCCTAACCCCTTTGAAAAATTCGAAAATGCGCCCAGAATTCCGATAAGGATAACCCCTTTGAAAATTTCGGAAAATGCGCCCTGAATTCCGAGAAGGTCACCCCCTTTGAAAATTTCGAAAAATGCGCCCAGAATTTCGAGAAGCCTAATCCCTTTGAAAATTTCGAAAATGCGCCCAGAATTCCGATAAGGCTAACCCCTTTGAATAAATCGAAAAATGCGCACAGAATTCCGAGAAGGCTAACCCATTTGAAAATTTCGAAAAATGCGCCCAGAATTCCGAGAAGGCTAACCTTTTTGAATATTTCGAAAAATGCGCCCACTATTCCTAGAAGGCTAACCCCTTTGAATATTTCGAAAAATGCGCCCAGAATTCCGAGAAGGCTAACCATTTGGAAATTTCGAAAAATGCGCCCAGAATTCCGAGAATGCTAACCCCTTTGAAAATTTCGAAAAATGGGTCCAGAATTCCGAGAAGGCTATTCCCTTTGAAAATTTCGAAAAATGCGCCCAGAATTCCGACAAGGCTAACCCCTTTGAAAATTTCGAAAAATGCGCCCAGAATTCCGACAAGGCTAACCCCTTTGAAAATTTCGAAAAATGCGCCCAGATTTCCGAGGAGGCTAACCTCTTTGAAAATTTCGAAAAATGCGCCCAGAATTCCGAGAAGGCTAACCCCTTTGAAAATTTCGAAAAATGCGCACAGAATTCCGCGAAGGCTAACCCCTTTGAAAATTTGGAATTCCGAGAAGGCTACCCCTTTGAAAATTTCGAAAAATCCGCCCAGAATTCCGAGAAGGCTAACCATTTTGAAAATTTCGAAAAATGAGCCCAGAATGCCATGAAGTCTAACCCCTTTGAAAAAATCGAAAAATGCGCCCAGAATTCAGAGAAGGCTAACACCTTTGAAAATTTCGAAAAATGCGCCCAGAATTCCGAGAAGGCTAACCCCTTTGAAAATTTCGAAAAATGCGCCCAGAATTCCGAGAAGGTTAACCCCTTTGAAAATTTCGAAAAATGAGCCCAGAATGCCATGAAGGCTAACCCCTTTGAAAATTTCGAAAATTGAGCCCAGAATGCCATGAAGTCTAACCCCTTTGAAAAAATCGAAAAATGCGCCCAGAATTCCGAGAAGGCTAACCCCTTTGAAAATTTCGAAAAATGCGCCCAGAATTCCGAGAAGGAGAACCCCTTTGATCATTTCGAAAAATGCGCCCACAATTCCGAGAAGGCTAACCCCTTTGAAAATTTCGAAAAATGCACCCAGAATTCCGAGAAGGCTAACCCCTTTGAAAATTTCGAAAAATGCGCCCAGAATTCCGAGAAGGCTAACCCCTTTGAAAATTTCGAAAAATGCGCCCAGAATTCTGAGAAGGCTAACCCCTTTGAAAATTTCGGAAAATGCACCCAGAATTTCGAGAAGGCTAACCCCTTTGAAAATTTCGAAAAATGCGCCCCCGAATTCCGAGAAGGCTAACCCCTTTGAAAATTTCGAAAAATGCGCCCAGAATTCCGAGAAGGCTAACCCCTTTGAAAATTTCGAAAAATGCGCCCAGAATTCCGAGAAGGCTAACCCCTTTGAAAATTTCGAAAAATGCGCCCACAATTCCGAGAAGGCTAACCCCTTTGAAAATTTCGAAAAATGCGCCCAGAATTCCAAGAAGGCTAACCCATTTGAAAATTTCGAAAAATGTGCCCAGAATTCCGAGAAGGCTAACCCCTTTGAAAATTTCGAAAAATGAGCCCAGAATTCCGAGAAGGTTACCCCTTTGAAAATTTCGAAAAATCCGCCCAGAATTCCGTGAAGGCTAACCCCTTTGAAAATTTCGAAAAATGCGCCCACAATTCCGAGAAGGCTAACCCCTTTGAAAATTTCGAAAAATGCGCCCAGAATTCCAAGAAGGCTAACCCCTTTGAAAATTTCGAACAATGTGCCCAGAATTCCGAGAAGGGTACCCCCTTTGAAAATTTCGAAAAATGCGCCCAGAATTCCGAGAAGGCTAACCTTTTTGAATATTTCGAAAAATGCGCCCACTATTCCGAGAAGGCTAACCCCTTTGAATATTTCGAAAAATGCGTCCAGAATTCCGAGAATGCTATTCCCTTTGAAAATTTCGAAAAATGCGCTCAGAATTCCGACAAGGCTAACCCCTTTGAAAATTTCGAAAAATGCGCCCAGAATTCCGAGGAGGCTAACCTCTTTGAAAATTTCGAAAAATGCGCCCAGAATTCCGAGAAGGCTAACCCCTTTGAAAATTTCGAAAAATGCGCACAGAATTCCGCGAAGGCTAACCCCTTTGAAAATTTCGAATTCCGAGAAGGCTACCCCTTTGAAAATTTCGAAAAATCCGCCCAGAATTCCGAGAAGGCTAACCTCTTTGAAAATTTCGAAAAATGCGCCCAGAATTCCGAGAAGGCTAACCCCTTTGAAAATTTCGAAAAATACGCTCAGAATTCCGAGAAGGGAGAATTCCGAGAACCCCTTTGAAAATTTCGAAAAATGCGCCCACTATTCCGAGAAGGCTAACCCCTTTGAAAATTTCGAAAAATGCGCCCCGAATTCCGAGAAGGCTAACCATTTGGAAATTTCGAAAAATGCGCCCAGAATTCCGAGAATGCTAACCCCTTTGAAAATACGAAAAATGCGTCCAGAATTCCGAGAAGGCTATTCCCTTTGAAAATTTCGAAAAATGCGCCCAGAATTCCGACAAGGCTAACCCCTTTGAAAATTTCGAAAAATGCGCCCAGAATTCCGAGGAGGCTAACCTCTTTGAAAATTTCGAAAAATGCGCCCAGAATTCCGAGAAGGCTAACCCCTTTGAAAATTTCGAAAAATGCGCACAGAATTCAGCGAAGGCTAACCCCTTTGAAAATTTCGAATTCCGAGAAGGCTACCCCTTTGAAAATTTCGAAAAATCCGCCAAGAATTCCGAGGTGGCTAACCTCTTTGAAAATTTCGAAAAATGCGCCCAGAATTCCGAGAAGGCTAACCCCTTTGAAAATTTCGAAAAAAACGCCCAGAATTCCGAGAAGGGATAATTCCGAGAACCCCTTTGAAAATTTCGAAATATGCGCCCAGAATTCCGAGAAGGCTAACCCCTTTGAAAATTTCGAAAAATGCACCCAGAATTCCGAGAAGCCTACCCCCTTTAAAAATTTCGAAAAAAGCGCCCAGAATGCCGAGAAGGCTAACCCCTTTGAAAATTTCGAAAAATGCCCCCAGAATTCCGAGAAGGCTAACCCTTTTGAAAATTTCGAAAAATACGCCCAGAATTCCGAGAAGGGTAACCCCTTTGAACATTTCGAAAAATGCGCCCAGAATTCCGAGAAGGCTAACCCCTTTGAAAATTTCGAAAAATGCGCCCAGAATTCCGAGAAGGCTAACCCCTTTGAAAATTTCGAAAAATGCGCCCAGAATTCCGAGAAGGTTAACCCCCTTCAAAAATTTCGAAAAATGAGACAAAATGCCATGAAGTCTAACCCATTTGAAAATTTCGAAAAATGCGCCCAGAATTCCGAGAAGGTTAACCCCTTTGAAAAAATCGAAAAATGCGCCCAGAATTCCGAGAAGGCTAACCCCTTTGAAAATTTCGAAAAATGCGCCCAGAATTCCGAGATGGCTAACCCCTTTGAAAATTTCGAAAAATGCTCCCACAATTCCGAGAAGGCTAACCCTTTTGACTATTTCGTAAAATGCGCCCAGAATTCCGAGAAGGCTAACCCCTTTGAAAATTTCGAAAAATTCGCCCAGAATTCCGAGGAGGCTAACCCCTTTGAAAATTACGAAAAATGCGCACAGAATTCCGAGAAAGCTAACCCAGAATTCCGAGAAGGCTAACCCCTTTGAAAATTTCGAAAAATGCCCCCAGAATTCCGAGAAGGCTAACCCTTTTGAAAATTTCGAAAAATACGCCCAGAATTCCGAGAAGGGTAACCCCTTTGAACATTTCGAAAAATGCGCCCAGAATTCCGAGAAGGCTAACCCCTTTGAAAATTTCGGAAAATGCACCCAGAATTTCGAGAAGGCTAACCCCTTTGAAAATTTCGAAAAATGCGCCCCCGAATTCCGAGAAGGCTAACCCCTTTGAAAATTTCGAAAAATGCGCCCAGAATTCCGAGAAGGCTAACCCCTTTGAAAATTTCGAAAAATGCGCCCAGAATTCCGAGAAGGCTAACCCCTTTGAAAATTTCGAAAAATGCGCCCACAATTCCGAGAAGGCTAACCCCTTTGAAAATTTCGAAAAATGCGCCCAGAATTCCAAGAAGGCTAACCCATTTGAAAATTTCGAAAAATGTGCCCAGAATTCCGAGAAGGCTAACCCCTTTGAAAATTTCGAAAAATGAGCCCAGAATTCCGAGAAGGTTACCCCTTTGAAAATTTCGAAAAATCCGCCCAGAATTCCGTGAAGGCTAACCCCTTTGAAAATTTCGAAAAATTTTGAAAATTTCGAAAAATGCGCCCACAATTCCGAGAAGGCTAACCCCTTTGAAAATTTCGAAAAATGCGCCCAGAATTCCAAGAAGGCTAACCCATTTGAAAATTTCGAAAAATGTGCCCAGAATTCCGAGAAGGCTAACCCCTTTGAAAATTTCGAAAAATGAGCCCAGAATTCCGAGAAGGTTACCCCTTTGAAAATTTCGAAAAATCCGCCCAGAATTCCGTGAAGGCTAACCCCTTTGAAAATTTCGAAAAATGCGCCCAGAATTCCGAGAAGGCTAACCCCTTTGAATATTTCAAAAATGCGCCCAGAATTCCGAGAAGACTAACCCATTTGAATATTTCGAAAAATGCTCCTAGAATTCCGAGAAGGGTAACTAACCCCTTTGAGAATTCCGAGAAGGCTATTCCCTTTGAAAATTTCGAAAAATGCGCCCAGAATTCCGAGGAGGCTAACCTCTTTGAAAATTTCGAAAAATGCGCCCAGAATTCCGAGAAGGCTAACCCCTTTGAAAATTTCGAAAAATGCGCACAGAATTCAGCGAAGGCTAACCCCTTTGAAAATTTCGAATTCCGAGAAGGCTACCCCTTTGAAAATTTCGAAAAATCCGCCCAGAATTCCGAGGTGGCTAACCTCTTTGAAAATTTCGAAAAATGCGCCCAGAATTCCGAGAAGGCTAACCCCTTTGAAAATTTCGAAAAAAACGCCCAGAATTCCGAGAAGGGATAATTCCGAGAACCCCTTTGAAAATTTCCAAATATGCGCCCAGAATTCCGAGAAGGCTAATCCCTTTGAAAATTTCGAAAAATGCACCCAGAATTCCGAGAAGCCTACCCCCTTTAAAAATTTCGAAAAAAGCGCCCAGAATTCCGAGAAGGCTAACCCCTTTGAAAATTTCGAAAAATGCCCCCAGAATTCCGAGAAGGCTAACCCTTTTGAAAATTTCGAAAAATACGCCCAGAATTCCGAGAAGGGTAACCCCTTTGAACATTTCGAAAAATGCGCCCAGAATTCCGAGAAGGCTAACCCCTTTGAAAATTTCGAAAAATGCGCCCAGAATTCCGAGAAGGCTAACCCCTTTGAAAATTTCGAAAAATGCGCCCAGAATTCCGAGAAGATTAACCCCCTTCAAAAATTTCGAAAAATGAGACAAAATGCCATGAAGTCTAACCCATTTGAAAATTTCGAAAAATGCGCCCAGAATTCCGAGAAGGTTAACCCCTTTGAAAAAATCGAAAAATGCGCCCAGAATTCCGAGAAGGCTAACCCCTTTGAAAATTTCGAAAAATGCGCCCAGAATTCCGAGATGGCTAACCCCTTTGAAAATTTCGAAAAATGCTCCCACAATTCCGAGAAGGCTAACCCTTTTGACTATTTCGTAAAATGCGCCCAGAATTCCGAGAAGGCTAACCCCTTTGAAAATTTCGAAAAATTCGCCCAGAATTCCGAGGAGGCTAACCCCTTTGAAAATTACGAAAAATGCGCACAGAATTCCGAGAAAGCTAACCCAGAATTCCGAGAAGGCTAACCCCTTTGAAAATTTCGAAAAATGCGCCCAGAATTCCGAGAAGGAGAACCCCTTTGAACATTTCGAAAAATGCGCCCACAATTCCGAGAAGGCTAACCCCTTTGAAAATTTCGAAAAATGCACCCAGAATTCCGAGAAGGCTAACCCCTTTGAAAATTTCGAAAAATGCGCCCAGAATTCCGAGAAGGCTAACCCCTTTGAAAATTTCGAAAAATGCGCCCATAATTCCGAGAAGGCTAACCCCTTTGAAAATTTCGGAAAATGCACCCAGAATTTCGAGAAGGCTAACCCCTTTGAAAATTTCGAAAAATGCGCCCCCGAATTCCGAGAAGGCTAACCCCTTTGAAAATTTCGAAAAATGCGCCCAGAATTCCGAGAAGGCTAACCCCTTTGAAAATTTCGAAAAATGCGCCAAGAATTCCGAGAAGGCTAACCCCTTTGAAAATTTCGAAAAATGCGCCCACAATTCCGAGAAGGCTAACCCCTTTGAAAATTTCGAAAAATGCGCCCAGAATTCCAAGAAGGCTAACCCATTTGAAAATTTCGAAAAATGTGCCCAGAATTCCGAGAAGGCTAACCCCTTTGAAAATTTCGAAAAATGAGCCCAGAATTCCGAGAAGGTTACCCCTTTGAAAATTTCGAAAAATCCGCCCAGAATTCCGTGAAGGCTAACCCCTTTGAAAATTTCGAAAAATGCGCCCAGAATTCCGAGAAGGCTAACCCCTTTGAATATTTCAAAAATGCGCCCAGAATTCCGAGAAGACTAACCCATTTGAATATTTCGAAAAATGCTCCTAGAATTCCGAGAAGGGTAACCCCTTTGAAAATTTCGAAAAATGCGCCCAGAATTCCGAGAATGCTAACCCCTTTGAAAATTTCGAAAAATGCGCCCAGAATTCCGAGAAGGCTAACTCCTTTGAAAATTTCGAAAAATGCGCCCAGAATTCCGAGAAGGGTAACCCCTTTGAAAATTTCGAAAAATGGGCCCAGAATTCCGAGAAGGCTAACCCTTTGGAAATTTCGAAAAATGCGCACAGAATTCTGAGAAGGGTACCCCCTTTGAAAATTTCGAACAATGTGCCCAGAATTCCGAGAAGGGTACCCCCTTTGAAAATTTCGAAAAATGCGCCCAGAATTCCGAGAAGGCTAACCTTTTTGAATATTTCGAAAAATGCGCCCACTATTCCGAGAAGGCTAACCCCTTTGAATATTTCGAAAAATGCGTCCAGAATTCCGAGAATGCTATTCCCTTTGAAAATTTCGAAAAATGCGCTCAGAATTCCGACAAGGCTAACCCCTTTGAAAATTTCGAAAAATGCGCCCAGAATTCCGAGGAGGCTAACCTCTTTGAAAATTTCGAAAAATGCGCCCAGAATTCCGAGAAGGCTAACCCCTTTGAAAATTTCGAAAAATGCGCACAGAATTCCGCGAAGGCTAACCCCTTTGAAAATTTCGAATTCCGAGAAGGCTACCCCTTTGAAAATTTCGAAAAATCCGCCCAGAATTCCGAGAAGGCTAACCCCTTTGAAAATTTCGAAAAATGCGCCCAGAATTCCGAGAAGGCTAACCCCTTTGAAAATTTCGAAAAATACGCTCAGAATTCCGAGAAGGGAGAATTCCGAGAACCCCTTTGAAAATTTCGAAAAATGCTCCCACTATTCCGAGAAGGCTAACCCCTTTGAAAATTTCGAAAAATGCGCCCCGAATTCCGAGAAGGCTAACCATTTGGAAATTTCGAAAAATGCGCCCAGAATTCCGAGAATGCTAACCCCTTTGAAAATACGAAAAATGCGTCCAGAATTCCGAGAAGGCTATTCCCTTTGAAAATTTCGAAAAATCCGCCCAGAATTCCGACAAGGCTAACCCCTTTGAAAATTTCGAAAAATGCGCCCAGAATTCCGAGGAGGCTAACCTCTTTGAAAATTTCGAAAAATGCGCCCAGAATTCCGAGAAGGCTAACCCCTTTGAAAATTTCGAAAAATGCGCACAGAATTCAGCGAAGGCTAACCCCTTTGAAAATTTCGAATTCCGAGAAGGCTACCCCTTTGAAAATTTCGAAAAATCCGCCCAGAATTCCGAGAAGGCTAACCCCTTTGAAAATTTCGAAAAATGCGCCCAGAATTCCGAGAAGGCTAAACCCTTTGAAAATTTCGAAAAAAACGCCCAGAATTCCGAGAAGGGATAATTCCGAGAACCCCTTTGAAAATTTCGAAATATGCGCCCAGAATTCCGAGAAGGCTAACCACTTTGAAAATTTCGAAAAATGCACCCAGAATTCCGAGAAGCCTACCCCCTTTAAAAATTTCGAAAAAAGCGCCCAGAATTCCGAGAAGGCTAACCCCTTTGAAAATTTCGAAAAATGCCCCCAGAATTCCGAGAAGGCTAACCCTTTTGAAAATTTCGAAAAATACGCCCAGAATTCCGAGAAGGGTAACCCCTTTGAAAATTTCGAAAAATGCGCCCAGAATTCCGAGAAGGGTTACCCCTTTGAAAATTTCGAAAAATGCGCCTAGAATTCCGAGAAGGCTAACCCGTTTGAAAATTTCGAAAAATGCGCCCAGAATTCCGGGAAGGTTACCCCCTTTTAAAATTTCGAAAAATGCGCCCAGAATCCCGAGAAGGCTAACCCCTTTGAAAATTTCGAAAAATGCGCCCAGAATTCCGAGAAGGCTTACCCCTTTGAAATTTTCTAAAAATGCGCCCAGAATTCCGAGAAGGTCACCCCCTTTGAAAATTTCGAAAAATGCGCCCAGAATTTCGAGAAGCCTAACCCCTTTGAAAATTTCGAAAATGCGCCCAGAATTCCGATAAGGATAACCCCTTTGAAAATTTCGGAAAATGCGCCCTGAATTCCGAGAAGGTCACCCCCTTTGAAAATTTCGAAAAATGCGCCCAGAATTTCGAGAAGCCTAATCCCTTTGAAAATTTCGAAAATGCGCCCAGAATTCCGATAAGGCTAACCCCTTTGAATAAATCGAAAAATGCGCACAGAATTCCGAGAAGGCTAACCCATTTGAAAATTTCGAAAAATGCGCCCAGAATTCCGAGAAGGCTAACCTTTTTGAATATTTCGAAAAATGCGCCCACTATTCCTAGAAGGCTAACCCCTTTGAATATTTCGAAAAATGCGCCCAGAATTCCGAGAAGGCTAACCATTTGGAAATTTCGAAAAATGCGCCCAGAATTCCGAGAATGCTAACCCCTTTGAAAATTTCGAAAAATGGGTCCAGAATTCCGAGAAGGCTATTCCCTTTGAAAATTTCGAAAAATGCGCCCAGAATTCCGACAAGGCTAACCCCTTTGAAAATTTCGAAAAATGCGCCCAGAATTCCGACAAGGCTAACCCCTTTGAAAATTTCGAAAAATGCGCCCAGATTTCCGAGGAGGCTAACCTCTTTGAAAATTTCGAAAAATGCGCCCAGAATTCCGAGAAGGCTAACCCCTTTGAAAATTTCGAAAAATGCGCACAGAATTCCGCGAAGGCTAACCCCTTTGAAAATTTGGAATTCCGAGAAGGCTACCCCTTTGAAAATTTCGAAAAATCCGCCCAGAATTCCGAGAAGGCTAACCATTTTGAAAATTTCGAAAAATGAGCCCAGAATGCCATGAAGTCTAACCCCTTTGAAAAAATCGAAAAATGCGCCCAGAATTCAGAGAAGGCTAACACCTTTGAAAATTTCGAAAAATGCGCCCAGAATTCCGAGAAGGCTAACCCCGTTGAAAATTTCGAAAAATGCGCCCAGAATTCCGAGAGGCTAACCCCTTTGAAAATTTCGAAAACTGCGCCCAGAATTCCGAGAAGGCTAACCCCTTTGAAAATTTCGAAAAATGCGCCCAGAATTCCGAGAAGGAGAACCCCTTTGAACATTTCGAAAAATGCGCCCAGAATTCCGAGAAGGCTAACCCCTTTGAAAATTTCGAAAAATGCGCCCAGAATTCCGAGAAGGTTAACCCCTTTGAAAATTTCGAAAAATGAGCCCAGAATGCCATGAAGGCTAACCCCTTTGAAAATTTCGAAAAATGAGCCCAGAATGCCATGAAGTCTAACCCCTTTGAAAAAATCGAAAAATGCGCCCAGAATTCCGAGAAGGCTAACCCCTTTGAAAATTTGGAAAAATGCGCCCAGAATTCCGAGAAGGCTAACCCCTTTGAAAATTTCGAAAAATGCGCCCAGAATTCCGAGAAGGCTAACCCCTTTGAAAATTTCGAATTCCGAGAAGGCTACCCCTTTGAAAATTTCGAAAAATGCGCCCAGAATTCCGAGAAGGCTAACTCCTTTGAAAATTTCGAAAAATGCGCCCAGAATTCCGAGAAGTGTAACCCCTTTGAAAATTTCGAAAAATGGGCCCAGAATTCCGAGAAGGCTAACCCTTTGGAAATTTCGAAAAATGCGCACAGAATTCTGAGAAGGGTACCCCCTTTGAAAATTTCGAACAATGTGCCCAGAATTCCGAGAAGGGTACCCCCTTTGAAAATTTCGAAAAATGCGCCCAGAATTCCGAGAAGGCTAACCTTTTTGAATATTTCGAAAAATGCGCCCACTATTCCGAGAAGGCTAACCCCTTTGAATATTTCGAAAAATGCGTCCAGAATTCCGAGAATGCTATTCCCTTTGAAAATTTCGAAAAATGCGCTCAGAATTCCGACAAGGCTAACCCCTTTGAAAATTTCGAAAAATGCGCCCAGAATTCCGAGGAGGCTAACCTCTTTGAAAATTTCGAAAAATGCGCCCAGAATTCCGAGAAGGCTAACCCCTTTAAAAATTTCGAAAAATGCGCACAGAATTCCGCGAAGGCTAACCCCTTTGAAAATTTCGAATTCCGAGAAGGCTACCCCTTTGAAAATTTCGAAAAATCCGCCCAGAATTCCGAGAAGGCTAACCCCTTTGAAAATTTCGAAAAATGCGCCCAGAATTCCGAGAAGGCTAACCCCTTTGAAAATTTCGAAAAATACGCTCAGAATTCCGAGAAGGGAGAATTCCGAGAACCCCTTTGAAAATTTCGAAAAATGCGCCCACTATTCCGAGAAGGCTAACCCCTTTGAAAATTTCGAAAAATGCGCCCCGAATTCCGAGAAGGCTAACCATTTGGAAATTTCGAAAAATGCGCCCAGAATTCCGAGAATGCTAACCCCTTTGAAAATACGAAAAATGCGTCCAGAATTCCGAGAAGGCTATTCCCTTTGAAAATTTCGAAAAATGCGCCCAGAATTCCGACAAGGCTAACCCCTTTGAAAATTTCGAAAAATGCGCCCAGAATTCCGAGGAGGCTAACCTCTTTGAAAATTTCGAAAAATGCGCCCAGAATTCCGAGAAGGCTAACCCCTTTGAAAATTTCGAAAAATGCGCACAGAATTCAGCGAAGGCTAACCCCTTTGAAAATTTCGAATTCCGAGAAGGCTACCCCTTTGAAAATTTCGAAAAATCCGCCCAGAATTCCGAGGTGGCTAACCTCTTTGAAAATTTCGAAAAATGCGCCCAGAATTCCGAGAAGGCTAACCCCTTTGAAAATTTCGAAAAAAACGCCCAGAATTCCGAGAAGGGATAATTCCGAGAACCCCTTTGAAAATTTCGAAATATGCGCCCAGAATTCCGAGAAGGCTAACCCCTTTGAAAATTTCGAAAAATGCACCCAGAATTCCGAGAAGCCTACCCCCTTTAAAAATTTCGAAAAAAGCGCCCAGAATTCCGAGAAGGCTAACCCCTTTGAAAATTTCGAAAAATGCCCCCAGAATTCCGAGAAGGCTAACCCTTTTGAAAATTTCGAAAAATACGCCCAGAATTCCGAGAAGGCTAACCCCTTTGAAAATTTCGAAAAATGCGCCCAGAATTCCGAGGAGGCTAACCTCTTTGAAAATTTCGAAAAATGCGCCCAGAATTCCGAGAAGGCTAACCCCTTTGAAAATTTCGAAAAATGCGCACAGAATTCAGCGAAGGCTAACCCCTTTGAAAATTTCGAATTCCGAGAAGGCTACCCCTTTGAAAATTTCGAAAAATCCGCCCAGAATTCCGAGGTGGCTAACCTCTTTGAAAATTTCGAAAAATGCGCCCAGAATTCCGAGAAGGCTAACCCCTTTGAAAATTTCGAAAAAAACGCCCAGAATTCCGAGAAGGGATAATTCCGAGAACCCCTTTGAAAATTTCGAAATATGCGCCCAGAATTCCGAGAAGGCTAACCCCTTTGAAAATTTCGAAAAATGCACCCAGAATTCCGAGAAGCCTACCCCCTTTAAAAATTTCGAAAAAAGCGCCCAGAATTCCGAGAAGGCTAACCCCTTTGAAAATTTCGAAAAATGCCCCCAGAATTCCGAGAAGGCTAACCCTTTTGAAAATTTCGAAAAATACGCCCAGAATTCCGAGAAGGGTAACCCCTTTGAACATTTCGAAAAATGCGCCCAGAATTCCGAGAAGGCTAACCCCTTTGAAAATTTCGAAAAATGCGCCCAGAATTCCGAGAAGGCTAACCCCTTTGAAAATTTCGAAAAATGCGCCCAGAATTCCGAGAAGGTTAACCCCCTTCAAAAATTTCGAAAAATGAGACAAAATGCCATGAAGTCTAACCCATTTGAAAATTTCGAAAAATGCGCCCAGAATTCCGAGAAGGTTAACCCCTTTGAAAAAATCGAAAAATGCGCCCAGAATTCCGAGAAGGCTAACCCCTTTGAAAATTTCGAAAAATGCGCCCAGAATTCCGAGATGGCTAACCCCTTTGAAAATTTCGAAAAATGCTCCCACAATTCCGAGAAGGCTAACCCTTTTGACTATTTCGTAAAATGCGCCCAGAATTCCGAGAAGGCTAACCCCTTTGAAAATTTCGAAAAATTCGCCCAGAATTCCGAGGAGGCTAACCCCTTTGAAAATTACGAAAAATGCGCACAGAATTCCGAGAAAGCTAACCCAGAATTCCGAGAAGGCTAACCCCTTTGAAAATTTCGAAAAATGCGCCCAGAATTCCGAGAAGGAGAACCCCTTTGAACATTTCGAAAAATGCGCCCACAATTCCGAGAAGGCTAACCCCTTTGAAAATTTCGAAAAATGCACCCAGAATTCCGAGAAGGCTAACCCCTTTGAAAATTTCGAAAAATGCGCCCAGAATTCCGAGAAGGCTAACCCCTTTGAAAATTTCGAAAAATGCGCCCATAATTCCGAGAAGGCTAACCCCTTTGAAAATTTCGGAAAATGCACCCAGAATTTCGAGAAGGCTAACCCCTTTGAAAATTTCGAAAAATGCGCCCCCGAATTCCGAGAAGGCTAACCCCTTTGAAAATTTCGAAAAATGCGCCCAGAATTCCGAGAAGGCTAACCCCTTTGAAAATTTCGAAAAATGCGCCAAGAATTCCGAGAAGGCTAACCCCTTTGAAAATTTCGAAAAATGCGCCCACAATTCCGAGAAGACTAACCCCTTTGAAAATTTCGAAAAATGCGCCCAGAATTCCAAGAAGGCTAACCCATTTGAAAATTTCGAAAAATGTGCCCAGAATTCCGAGAAGGCTAACCCCTTTGAAAATTTCGAAAAATGAGCCCAGAATTCCGAGAAGGTTACCCCTTTGAAAATTTCGAAAAATCCGCCCAGAATTCCGTGAAGGCTAACCCCTTTGAAAATTTCGAAAAATGCGCCCAGAATTCCGAGAAGGCTAAACCCTTTGAATATTTCAAAAATGCGCCCAGAATTCCGAGAAGACTAACCCATTTGAATATTTCGAAAAATGCTCCTAGAATTCCGAGAAGGGTAACCCCTTTGAAAATTTCGAAAAATGCGCCCAGAATTCCGAGAATGCTAACCCCTTTGAAAATTTCGAAAAATGCGCCCAGAATTCCGAGAAGGCTAACTCCTTTGAAAATTTCGAAAAATGCGCCCAGAATTCCGAGAAGGGTAACCCCTTTGAAAATTTCGAAAAATGGGCCCAGAATTCCGAGAAGGCTAACCCTTTGGAAATTTCGAAAAATGCGCACAGAATTCTGAGAAGGGTACCCCCTTTGAAAATTTCGAACAATGTGCCCAGAATTCCGAGAAGGGTACCCCCTTTGAAAATTTCGAAAAATGCGCCCAGAATTCCGAGAAGGCTAACCTTTTTGAATATTTCGAAAAATGCGCCCACTATTCCGAGAAGGCTAACCCCTTTGAATATTTCGAAAAATGCGTCCAGAATTCCGAGAATGCTATTCCCTTTGAAAATTTCGAAAAATGCGCTCAGAATTCCGACAAGGCTAACCCCTTTGAAAATTTCGAAAAATGCGCCCAGAATTCCGAGGAGGCTAACCTCTTTGAAAATTTCGAAAAATGCGCCCAGAATTCCGAGAAGGCTAACCCCTTTGAAAATTTCGAAAAATGCGCACAGAATTCCGCGAAGGCTAACCCCTTTGAAAATTTCGAATTCCGAGAAGGCTACCCCTTTGAAAATTTCGAAAAATCCGCCCAGAATTCCGAGAAGGCTAACCCCTTTGAAAATTTCGAAAAATGCGCCCAGAATTCCGAGAAGGCTAACCCCTTTGAAAATTTCGAAAAATACGCTCAGAATTCCGAGAAGGGAGAATTCCGAGAACCCCTTTGAAAATTTCGAAAAATGCGCCCACTATTCCGAGAAGGCTAACCCCTTTGAAAATTTCGAAAAATGCGCCCCGAATTCCGAGAAGGCTAACCATTTGGAAATTTCGAAAAATGCGCCCAGAATTCCGAGAATGCTAACCCCTTTGAAAATACGAAAAATGCGTCCAGAATTCCGAGAAGGCTATTCCCTTTGAAAATTTCGAAAAATGCGCCCAGAATTCCGACAAGGCTAACCCCTTTGAAAATTTCGAAAAATGCGCCCAGAATTCCGAGGAGGCTAACCCCTTTGAAAATTTCGAAAAATGCGCCCAGAATTCCGAGAAGGCTAACCCCTTTGAAAATTTCGAAAAATACGCTCAGAATTCCGAGAAGGGAGAATTCCGAGAACCCCTTTGAAAATTTCGAAAAATGCGCCCACTATTCCGAGAAGGCTAACCCCTTTGAAAATTTCGAAAAATGCGCCCCGAATTCCGAGAAGGCTAACCATTTGGAAATTTCGAAAAATGCGCCCAGAATTCCGAGAATGCTAACCCCTTTGAAAATACGAAAAATGCGTCCAGAATTCCGAGAAGGCTATTCCCTTTGAAAATTTCGAAAAATGCGCCCAGAATTCCGACAAGGCTAACCCCTTTGAAAATTTCGAAAAATGCGCCCAGAATTCCGAGGAGGCTAACCTCTTTGAAAATTTCGAAAAATGCGCCCAGAATTCCGAGAAGGCTAACCCCTTTGAAAATTTCTAAAAATGCGCACAGAATTCAGCGAAGGCTAACCCCTTTGAAAATTTCGAATTCCGAGAAGGCTACCCCTTTGAAAATTTCGAAAAATCCGCCCAGAATTCCGAGAAGGCTAACCCCTTTGAAAATTTCGAAAAATGCGCCCAGAATTCCGAGAAGGCTAAACCCTTTGAAAATTTCGAAAAAAACGCCCAGAATTCCGAGAAGGGATAATTCCGAGAACCCCTTTGAAAATTTCGAAATATGCGCCCAGAATTCCGAGAAGGCTAACCCCTTTGAAAATTTCGAAAAATGCACCCAGAATTCCGAGAAGCCTACCCCCTTTAAAAATTTCGAAAAAAGCGCCCAGAATTCCGAGAAGGCTAACCCCTTTGAAAATTTCGAAAAATGCCCCCAGAATTCCGAGAAGGCTAACCCTTTTGAAAATTTCGAAAAATACGCCCAGAATTCCGAGAAGGGTAACCCCTTTGAAAATTTCGAAAAATGCGCCCAGAATTCCGAGAAGGGTTACCCCTTTGAAAATTTCGAAAAATGCGCCTAGAATTCCGAGAAGGCTAACCCGTTTGAAAATTTCGAAAAATGCGCCCAGAATTCCGGGAAGGTTACCCCCTTTTAAAATTTCGAAAAATGCGCCCAGAATCCCGAGAAGGCTAACCCCTTTGAAAATTTCGAAAAATGCGCCCAGAATTCCGAGAAGGCTTACCCCTTTGAAATTTTCTAAAAATGCGCCCAGAATTCCGAGAAGGTCACCCCCTTTGAAAATTTCGAAAAATGCGCCCAGAATTTCGAGAAGCCTAACCCCTTTGAAAATTTCGAAAATGCGCCCAGAATTCCGATAAGGATAACCCCTTTGAAAATTTCGGAAAATGCGCCCTGAATTCCGAGAAGGTCACCCCCTTTGAAAATTTCGAAAAATGCGCCCAGAATTTCGAGAAGCCTAATCCCTTTGAAAATTTCGAAAATGCGCCCAGAATTCCGATAAGGCTAACCCCTTTGAATAAATCGAAAAATGCGCACAGAATTCCGAGAAGGCTAACCTTTTTGAATATTTCGAAAAATGCGCCCACTATTCCTAGAAGGCTAACCCCTTTGAATATTTCGAAAAATGCGCCCAGAATTCCGAGAAGGCTAACCATTTGGAAATTTCGAAAAATGCGCCCAGAATTCCGAGAATGCTAACCCCTTTGAAAATTTCGAAAAATGGGTCCAGAATTCCGAGAAGGCTATTCCCTTTGAAAATTTCGAAAAATGCGCCCAGAATTCCGACAAGGCTAACCCCTTTGAAAATTTCGAAAAATGCGCCCAGAATTCCGACAAGGCTAACCCCTTTGAAAATTTCGAAAAATGCGCCCAGATTTCCGAGGAGGCTAACCTCTTTGAAAATTTCGAAAAATGCGCCCAGAATTCCGAGAAGGCTAACCCCTTTGAAAATTTCGAAAAATGCGCACAGAATTCCGCGAAGGCTAACCCCTTTGAAAATTTGGAATTCCGAGAAGGCTACCCCTTTGAAAATTTCGAAAAATCCACCCAGAATTCCGAGAAGGCTAACCATTTTGAAAATTTCGAAAAATGAGCCCAGAATGCCATGAAGTCTAACCCCTTTGAAAAAATCGAAAAATGCGCCCAGAATTCAGAGAAGGCTAACACCTTTGAAAATTTCGAAAAATGCGCCCAGAATTCCGAGAAGGCTAACCCCGTTGAAAATTTCGAAAAATGCGCCCAGAATTCCGAGAGGCTAACCCCTTTGAAAATTTCGAAAACTGCGCCCAGAATTCCGAGAAGGCTAACCCCTTTGAAAATTTCGAAAAATGCGCCCAGAATTCCGAGAAGGAGAACCCCTTTGAACATTTCGAAAAATGCGCCCAGAATTCCGAGAAGGCTAACCCCTTTGAAAATTTCGAAAAATGCGCCCAGAATTCCGAGAAGGTTAACCCCTTTGAAAATTTCGAAAAATGAGCCCAGAATGCCATGAAGGCTAACCCCTTTGAAAATTTGGAAAAATGCGCCCAGAATTCCGAGAAGGCTAACCCCTTTGAAAATTTCGAAAAATGCGCCCAGAATTCCGAGAAGGCTAACCCCTTTGAAAATTTCGAATTCCGAGAAGGCTACCCCTTTGAAAATTTCGAAAAATGCGCCCAGAATTCCGAGAAGGCTAACTCCTTTGAAAATTTCGAAAAATGCGCCCAGAATTCCGAGAAGGGTAACCCCTTTGAAAATTTCGAAAAATGGGCCCAGAATTCCGAGAAGGCTAACCCTTTGGAAATTTCGAAAAATGCGCACAGAATTCTGAGAAGGGTACCCCCTTTGAAAATTTCGAACAATGTGCCCAGAATTCCGAGAAGGGTACCCCCTTTGAAAATTTCGAAAAATGCGCCCAGAATTCCGAGAAGGCTAACCTTTTTGAATATTTCGAAAAATGCGCCCACTATTCCGAGAAGGCTAACCCCTTTAATATTTCGAAAAATGCGTCCAGAATTCCGAGAATGCTATTCCCTTTGAATATTTCGAAAAATGCGCCCAGAATTCCGATAAGGCTAACCCCTTTGAATAAATCGAAAAATGCGCACAGAATTCCGAGAAGGCTAACCTTTTTGAATATTTCGAAAAATGCGCCCACTATTCCTAGAAGGCTAACCCCTTTGAATATTTCGAAAAATGCGCCCAGAATTCCGAGAAGGCTAACCATTTGGAAATTTCGAAAAATGCGCCCAGAATTCCGAGAATGCTAACCCCTTTGAAAATTTCGAAAAGTGGGTCCAGAATTCCGAGAAGGCTATTCCCTTTGAAAATTTCGAAAAATGCGCCCAGAATTCCGACAAGGCTAACCCCTTTGAAAATTTCGAAAAATGCGCCCAGAATTCCGACAAGGCTAACCCCTTTGAAAATTTCGAAAAATGCGCCCAGATTTCCGAGGAGGCTAACCTCTTTGAAAATTTCGAAAAATGCGCCCAGAATTCCGAGAAGGCTAACCCCTTTGAAAATTTCGAAAAATGCGCACAGAATTCCGCGAAGGCTAACCCCTTTGAAAATTTGGAATTCCGAGAAGGCTACCCCTTTGAAAATTTCGAAAAATCCGCCCAGAATTCCGAGAAGGCTAACCATTTTGAAAATTTCGAAAAATGAGCCCAGAATGCCATGAAGTCTAACCCCTTTGAAAAAATCGAAAAATGCGCCCAGAATTCAGAGAAGGCTAACACCTTTGAAAATTTCGAAAAATGCGCCCAGAATTCCGAGAAGGCTAACCCCGTTGAAAATTTCGAAAAATGCGCCCAGAATTCCGAGAGGCTAACCCCTTTGAAAATTTCGAAAACTGCGCCCAGAATTCCGAGAAGGCTAACCCCTTTGAAAATTTCGAAAAATGCGCCCAGAATTCCGAGAAGGAGAACCCCTTTGAACATTTCGAAAAATGCGCCCAGAATTCCGAGAAGGCTAACCCCTTTGAAAATTTCGAAAAATGCGCCCAGAATTCCGAGAAGGTTAACCCCTTTGAAAATTTCGAAAAATGAGCCCAGAATGCCATGAAGGCTAACCCCTTTGAAAATTTGGAAAAATGCGCCCAGAATTCCGAGAAGGCTAACCCCTTTGAAAATTTCGAAAAATGCGCCCAGAATTCCGAGAAGGCTAACCCCTTTGAAAATTTCGAATTCCGAGAAGGCTACCCCTTTGAAAATTTCGAAAAATGCGCCCAGAATTCCGAGAAGGCTAACTCCTTTGAAAATTTCGAAAAATGCGCCCAGAATTCCGAGAAGGGTAACCCCTTTGAAAATTTCGAAAAATGGGCCCAGAATTCCGAGAAGGCTAACCCTTTGGAAATTTCGAAAAATGCGCACAGAATTCTGAGAAGGGTACCCCCTTTGAAAATTTCGAACAATGTGCCCAGAATTCCGAGAAGGGTACCCCCTTTGAAAATTTCGAAAAATGCGCCCAGAATTCCGAGAAGGCTAACCTTTTTGAATATTTCGAAAAATGCGCCCACTATTCCGAGAAGGCTAACCCCTTTGAATATTTCGAAAAATGCGTCCAGAATTCCGAGAATGCTATTCCCTTTGAAAATTTCGAAAAATGCGCTCAGAATTCCGACAAGGCTAACCCCTTTGAAAATTTCGAAAAATGCGCCCAGAATTCCGAGGAGGCTAACCTCTTTGAAAATTTCGAAAAATGCGCCCAGAATTCCGAGAAGGCTAACCCCTTTGAAAATTTCGAAAAATGCGCACAGAATTCCGCGAAGGCTAACCCCTTTGAAAATTTCGAATTCCGAGAAGGCTACCCCTTTGAAAATTTCGAAAAATCCGCCCAGAATTCCGAGAAGGCTAACCCCTTTGAAAATTTCGAAAAATGCGCCCAGAATTCCGAGAAGGCTAACCCCTTTGAAAATTTCGAAAAATACGCTCAGAATTCCGAGAAGGGAGAATTCCGAGAACCCCTTAGAAAATTTCGAAAAATGCGCCCACTATTCCGAGAAGGCTAACCCCTTTGAAAATTTCGAAAAATGCGCCCCGAATTCCGAGAAGGCTAACCATTTGGAAATTTCGAAAAATGCGCCCAGAATTCCGAGAATGCTAACCCCTTTGAAAATACGAAAAATGCGTCCAGAATTCCGAGAAGGCTATTCCCTTTGAAAATTTCGAAAAATGCGCCCAGAATTCCGACAAGGCTAACCCCTTTGAAAATTTCGAAAAATGCGCCCAGAATTCCGAGGAGGCTAACCTCTTTGAAAATTTCGAAAAATGCGCCCAGAATTCCGAGAAGGCTAACCCCTTTGAAAATTTCGAAAAATGCGCACAGAATTCAGCGAAGGCTAACCCCTTTGAAAATTTCGAATTCCGAGAAGGCTACCCCTTTGAAAATTTCGAAAAATCCGCCCAGAATTCCGAGGTGGCTAACCTCTTTGAAAATTTCGAAAAATGCGCCCAGAATTCCGAGAAGGCTAACCCCTTTGAAAATTTCGAAAAAAACGCCCAGAATTCCGAGAAGGGATAATTCCGAGAACCCCATTGAAAATTTCGAAATATGCGCCCAGAATTCCGAGAAGGCTAACCCCTTTGAAAATTTCGAAAAATGCACCCAGAATTCCGAGAAGCCTACCCCCTTTAAAAATTTCGAAAAAAGCGCCCAGAATTCCGAGAAGGCTAACCCCTTTGAAAATTTCGAAAAATGCCCCCAGAATTCCGAGAAGGCTAACCCTTTTGAAAATTTCGAAAAATACGCCCAGAATTCCGAGAAGGGTAACCCCTTTGAACATTTCGAAAAATGCGCCCAGAATTCCGAGAAGGCTAACCCCTTTGAAAATTTCGAAAAATGCGCCCAGAATTCCGAGAAGGCTAACCCCTTTGAAAATTTCGAAAAATGCGCCCAGAATTCCGAGAAGGTTAACCCCCTTCAAAAATTTCGAAAAATGAGACAAAATGCCATGAAGTCTAACCCATTTGAAAATTTCGAAAAATGCGCCCAGAATTCCGAGAAGGTTAACCCCTTTGAAAAAATCGAAAAATGCGCCCAGAATTCCGAGAAGGCTAACCCCTTTGAAAATTTCGAAAAATGCGCCCAGAATTCCGAGATGGCTAACCCCTTTGAAAATTTCGAAAAATGCTCCCACAATTCCGAGAAGGCTAACCCTTTTGACTATTTCGTAAAATGCGCCCAGAATTCCGAGAAGGCTAACCCCTTTGAAAATTTCGAAAAATTCGCCCAGAATTCCGAGGAGGCTAACCCCTTTGAAAATTACGAAAAATGCGCACAGAATTCCGAGAAAGCTAACCCAGAATTCCGAGAAGGCTAACCCCTTTGAAAATTTCGAAAAATGCGCCCAGAATTCCGAGAAGGAGAACCCCTTTGAACATTTCGAAAAATGCGCCCACAATTCCGAGAAGGCTAACCCCTTTGAAAATTTCGAAAAATGCACCCAGAATTCCGAGAAGGCTAACCCCTTTGAAAATTTCGAAAAATGCGCCCAGAATTCCGAGAAGGCTAACCCCTTTGAAAATTTCGAAAAATGCGCCCATAATTCCGAGAAGGCTAACCCCTTTGAAAATTTCGGAAAATGCACCCAGAATTTCGAGAAGGCTAACCCCTTTGAAAATTTCGAAAAATGCGCCCCCGAATTCCGAGAAGGCTAACCCCTTTGAAAATTTCGAAAAATGCGCCCAGAATTCCGAGAAGGCTAACCCCTTTGAAAATTTCGAAAAATGCGCCAAGAATTCCGAGAAGGCTAACCCCTTTGAAAATTTCGAAAAATGCGCCCACAATTCCGAGAAGGCTAACCCCTTTGAAAATTTCGAAAAATGCGCCCAGAATTCCAAGAAGGCTAACCCATTTGAAAATTTCGAAAAATGTGCCCAGAATTCCGAGAAGGCTAACCCCTTTGAAAATTTCGAAAAATGAGCCCAGAATTCCGAGAAGGTTACCCCTTTGAAAATTTCGAAAAATCCGCCCAGAATTCCGTGAAGGCTAACCCCTTTGAAAATTTCGAAAAATGCGCCCAGAATTCCGAGAAGGCTAACCCCTTTGAATATTTCAAAAATGCGCCCAGAATTCCGAGAAGACTAACCCATTTGAATATTTCGAAAAATGCTCCTAGAATTCCGAGAAGGGTAACCCCTTTGAAAATTTCGAAAAATGCGCCCAGAATTCCGAGAATGCTAACCCCTTTGAAAATTTCGAAAAATGCGCCCAGAATTCCGAGAAGGCTAACTCCTTTGAAAATTTCGAAAAATGCGCCCAGAATTCCGAGAAGGGTAACCCCTTTGAAAATTTCGAAAAATGGGCCCAGAATTCCGAGAAGGCTAACCCTTTGGAAATTTCGAAAAATGCGCACAGAATTCTGAGAAGGGTACCCCCTTTGAAAATTTCGAACAATGTGCCCAGAATTCCGAGAAGGGTACCCCCTTTGAAAATTTCGAAAAATGCGCCCAGAATTCCGAGAAGGCTAACCTTTTTGAATATTTCGAAAAATGCGCCCACTATTCCGAGAAGGCTAACCCCTTTGAATATTTCGAAAAATGCGTCCAGAATTCCGAGAATGCTATTCCCTTTGAAAATTTCGAAAAATGCGCTCAGAATTCCGACAAGGCTAACCCCTTTGAAAATTTCGAAAAATGCGCCCAGAATTCCGAGGAGGCTAACCTCTTTGAAAATTTCGAAAAATGCGCCCAGAATTCCGAGAAGGCTAACCCCTTTGAAAATTTCGAAAAATGCGCACAGAATTCCGCGAAGGCTAACCCCTTTGAAAATTTCGAATTCCGAGAAGGCTACCCCTTTGAAAATTTCGAAAAATCCGCCCAGAATTCCGAGAAGGCTAACCCCTTTGAAAATTTCGAAAAATGCGCCCAGAATTCCGAGAAGGCTAACCCCTTTGAAAATTTCGAAAAATACGCTCAGAATTCCGAGAAGGGAGAATTCCGAGAACCCCTTTGAAAATTTCGAAAAATGCGCCCACTATTCCGAGAAGGCTAACCATTTGGAAATCTCGAAAAATGCGCCCAGAATTCCGAGAATGCTAACCCCTTTGAAAATACGAAAAATGCGTCCAGAATTCCGAGAAGGCTATTCCCTTTGAAAATTTCGAAAAATGCGCCCAGAATTCCGACAAGGCTAACCCCTTTGAAAATTTCGAAAAATGCGCCCAGAATTCCGAGGAGGCTAACCTCTTTGAAAATTTCGAAAAATGCGCCCAGAATTCCGAGAAGGCTAACCCCTTTGAAAATTTCGAAAAATGCGCACAGAATTCAGCGAAGGCTAACCCCTTTGAAAATTTCGAATTCCGAGAAGGCTACCCCTTTGAAAATTTCGAAAAATCCGCCCAGAATTCCGAGAAGGCTAACCCCTTTGAAAATTTCGAAAAATGCGCCCAGAATTCCGAGAAGGCTAACCCCTTTGAAAATTTCGAAAAAAACGCCCAGAATTCCGAGAAGGGATAATTCCGAGAACCCCTTTGAAAATTTCGAAATATGCGCCCAGAATTCCGAGAAGGCTAACCCCTTTGAAAATTTCGAAAAATGCACCCAGAATTCCGAGAAGCCTACCCCCTTTAAAAATTTCGAAAAAAGCGCCCAGAATTCCGAGAAGGCTAACCCCTTTGAAAATTTCGAAAAATGCCCCCAGAATTCCGAGAAGGCTAACCCTTTTGAAAATTTCGAAAAATACGCCCAGAATTCCGAGAAGGGTAACCCCTTTGAAAATTTCGAAAAATGCGCCCAGAATTCCGAGAAGGGTTACCCCTTTGAAAATTTCGAAAAATGCGCCTAGAATTCCGAGAAGGCTAACCCCTTTGAAAATTTCGAAAAATGCGCCCAGAATTCCGGGAAGGTTACCCCCTTTTAAAATTTCGAAAAATGCGCCCAGAATCCCGAGAAGGCTAACCCCTTTGAAAATTTCGAAAAATGCGCCCAGAATTCCGAGAAGGCTTACCCCTTTGAAATTTTCTAAAAATGCGCCCAGAATTCCGAGAAGGTCACCCCCTTTGAAAATTTCGAAAAATGCGCCCAGAATTTCGAGAAGCCTAACCCCTTTGAAAATTTCGAAAATGCGCCCAGAATTCCGATAAGGATAACCCCTTTGAAAATTTCGGAAAATGCGCCCTGAATTCCGAGAAGGTCACCCCCTTTGAAAATTTCGAAAAATGCGCCCAGAATTTCGAGAAGCCTAATCCCTTTGAAAATTTCGAAAATGCGCCCAGAATTCCGATAAGGCTAACCCCTTTGAATAAATCGAAAAATGCGCACAGAATTCCGAGAAGGCTAACCCATTTGAAAATTTCGAAAAATGCGCCCAGAATTCCGAGAAGGCTAACCTTTTTGAATATTTCGAAAAATGCGCCCACTATTCCTAGAAGGCTAACCCCTTTGAATATTTCGAAAAATGCGCCCAGAATTCCGAGAAGGCTAACCATTTGGAAATTTCGAAAAATGCGCCCAGAATTCCGAGAATGCTAACCCCTTTGAAAATTTCGAAAAATGGGTCCAGAATTCCGAGAAGGCCATTCCCTTTGAAAATTTCGAAAAATGCGCCCAGAATTCCGACAAGGCTAACCCCTTTGAAAATTTCGAAAAATGCGCCCAGAATTCCGACAAGGCTAACCCCTTTGAAAATTTCGAAAAATGCGCCCAGATTTCCGAGGAGGCTAACCTCTTTGAAAATTTCGAAAAATGCGCCCAGAATTCCGAGAAGGCTAACCCCTTTGAAAATTTCGAAAAATGCGCACAGAATTCCGCGAAGGCTAACCCCTTTGAAAATTTGGAATTCCGAGAAGGCTACCCCTTTGAAAATTTCGAAAAATCCGCCCAGAATTCCGAGAAGGCTAACCATTTTGAAAATTTCGAAAAATGAGCCCAGAATGCCATGAAGTCTAACCCCTTTGAAAAAATCGAAAAATGCGCCCAGAATTCAGAGAAGGCTAACACCTTTGAAAATTTCGAAAAATGCGCCCAGAATTCCGAGAAGGCTAACCCCGTTGAAAATTTCGAAAAATGCGCCCAGAATTCCGAGAGGCTAACCCCTTTGAAAATTTCGAAAACTGCGCCCAGAATTCCGAGAAGGCTAACCCCTTTGAAAATTTCGAAAAATGCGCCCAGAATTCCGAGAAGGAGAACCCCTTTGAACATTTCGAAAAATGCGCCCAGAATTCCGAGAAGGCTAACCCCTTTGAAAATTTCGAAAAATGCGCCCAGAATTCCGAGAAGGTTAACCCCTTTGAAAATTTCGAAAAATGAGCCCAGAATGCCATGAAGGCTAACCCCTTTGAAAATTTCGAAAAATGAGCCCAGAATGCCATGAAGTCTAACCCCTTTGAAAAAATCGAAAAATGCGCCCAGAATTCCGAGAAGGCTAACCCCTTTGAAAATTTGGAAAAATGCGCCCAGAATTCCGAGAAGGCTAACCCCTTTGAAAATTTCGAAAAATGCGCCCAGAATTCCGAGAAGGCTAACCCCTTTGAAAATTTCGAAAATGCGCCCAGAATTCCGAGAAGGCTAACCCCGTTGAAAAATTCGAAAAATGCGCCCAGAATTCCGAGAAGGCTAACCCCTTTGAAAATTTCGAAAACTGCGCCCAGAATTCCGAGGAGGCTAACCCCTTTGAAAATTTCGAAAAATGCGCCCAGAATTCCGAGAAGGCTAACCCCTTTGAAAATATGGAAAAATGCGCCTAGAATTCCAAGAAGGCTAACCCCTTTGAAAATTTCGAAAACTGCGCCCAGAATTCCGAGAAGGCTAACCCCTTTGAAAATTTCGAAAAATGCGCCCAGAATTCCCAGAAGGTTAACCCCTTTGAAAATTTCGAAAAATGAGCCCAGAATGCCATGAAGGCTAACCCCTTTGAAAATTTCGAAAAATGAGCCCAGAATGCCATGAAGTCGAACCCCTTTGAAAAAATCGAAAAATGCGCCCAGAATTCCGATAAGGCTAACCCCTTTGAAAATTTCGAAAAATGCGCCCAGAATTCCCAGAAGGTTAACCCCTTTGAAAATTTCAAAAAATGAGCCCAGAATGCCATGAACTCTAACCCCTTTGAAAAAATCGAAAAATGCGCCCAGAATTCCGAGAAGGCTAACCCCTTTGAAAATTTCGAAAAATGCGCCCAGAATTCCGAGAAGGCTAACCCCTTTGAAAATTTCGAAAAATGCGCCCAGAATTCCGAGAAGGCTAACCCCTTTGAAAATTTCGAATAATGCGCCCAGAATTCCGAGAAGGCTAACCCCGTTGTAAATTTCGAAAAATGCGCCCAGAATTCCGAGAAGGAGAACCCCTTTGAACATTTCGAAAAATGCGCCCAGAATTCCGAGAAGGCTAACCCCTTTGAAAATTTCGAAAAATGCGCCCAGAATTCCGAGAAGGTTATCCCCTTTGAAAATTTCGAAAAATGAGCCCAGAATGCCATGAAGGCTAACCCCTTTGAAAATTTCGAAAAATGAGCCCAGAATGCCATGAAGTATAACCCCTTTGAAAAAATCGAAAAATGCGCCCAGAATTCCGAGAAGGCTAACCCCCTTTGAAAATTTCGAAAAATGCGCCCAGAATTCCGAGAAGGTTAACCCCTTTGAAAATTTCAAAAAATGAGCCCAGAATGCCATGAACTCTAACCCCTTTGAAAAAATCGAAAAATGCGCCCAGAATTCCGAGAAGGCTAACCCCTTTGAAAATTTCGAAAAATGCGCCCAGAATTCCGAGAAGGCTAACCCCTTTGAAAATTTCGAAAAATGCGCCCAGAATTCCGAGAAGGATAACCCCGTTGAAAATTTCGAAAAATGCGCCCAGAATTCCGAGAAGGCTAACCTTTTTGAAAATTTCGAAAAATGCGCCCAGAATTCCGAGAAGGCTAACCCCTTTGAAAATTTCGAAAAATGCACCCAGAATTCCGAGAAGACTAACCCCTTTGAAAATTTCGAAAAATGGGCCCGGAATTCCGAGAAGGCTAACCCCTTTGAAAATTTCGAAAAATGCGCCCGGAATTCCGAGAAGGCTAACCCCTTTGAAAATTTCGAAAAATGCGCCCAGAATTCCCAGAAGGTTAACCCCTTTGAAAATTTCGAAAAATGAGCCCAGAATGCCATGAAGGCTAACCCCTTTGAAAATTTCGAAAAATGAGCCCAGAATGCCATGAAGTCGAACCCCTTTGAAAAAATCGAAAAATGCGCCCAGAATTCCGATAAGGCTAACCCCTTTGAAAATTTCGAAAAATGCGCCCAGAATTCCCAGAAGGTTAACCCCTTTGAAAATTTCAAAAAATGAGCCCAGAATGCCATGAACTCTAACCCCTTTGAAAAAATCGAAAAATGCGCCCAGAATTCCGAGAAGGCTAACCCCTTTGAAAATTTCGAAAAATGCGCCCAGAATTCCGAGAAGGCTAACCCCTTTGAAAATTTCGAAAAATGCGCCCAGAATTCCGAGAAGGCTAACCCCTTTGAAAATTTCGAATAATGCGCCCAGAATTCCGAGAAGGCTAACCCCGTTGAAAATTTCGAAAAATGCGCCCAGAATTCCGAGAAGGAGAACCCCTTTGAACATTTCGAAAAATGCGCCCAGAATTCCGAGAAGGCTAACCCCTTTGAAAATTTCGAAAAATGCGCCCAGAATTCCGAGAAGGTTATCCCCTTTGAAAATTTCGAAAAATGAGCCCAGAATGCCATGAAGGCTAACCCCTTTGAAAATTTCGAAAAATGAGCCCAGAATGCCATGAAGTCTAACCCCTTTGAAAAAATCGAAAAATGCGCCCAGAATTCCGAGAAGGCTAACCCCCTTTGAAAATTTCGAAAAATGCGCCCAGAATTCCGAGAAGGTTAACCCCTTTGAAAATTTCAAAAAATGAGCCCAGAATGCCATGAACTCTAACCCCTTTGAAAAAATCGAAAAATGCGCCCAGAATTCCGAGAAGGCTAACCCCTTTGAAAATTTCGAAAAATGCGCCCAGAATTCCGAGAAGGCTAACCCCTTTGAAAATTTCGAAAAATGCGCCCAGAATTCCGAGAAGGATAACCCCGTTGAAAATTTCGAAAAATGCGCCCAGAATTCCGAGAAGGCTAACCTTTTTGAAAATTTCGAAAAATGCGCCCAGAATTCCGAGAAGGCTAACCCCTTTGAAAATTTCGAAAAATGCACCCAGAATTCCGAGAAGACTAACCCCTTTGAAAATTTCGAAAAATGGGCCCGGAATTCCGAGAAGGCTAACCCCTTTGAAAATTTCGAAAAATGCGCCCGGAATTCCGAGAAGGCTAACCCCTTTGAAAATTTCGAAAAATGCGCCCAGAATTCCGAGGAGGCTAACCCTTTTGAAAATTTGGAAAAATGAGCCCAGAATTCCGAGAAGGCTAACCCCTTTGAAAATTTCGAAAAATGCGCCCAGAATTCCGAGAAGGCTAACCCCTTTGAAAATTTCGAAAAATGCGCGCAGAATTCCGAGAAGGCTAACCCCGTTGAAAATTTCGAAAAATGTGCCCAGAATTCCAAGAAGGCTAACCCCTTTGAAAATTTCAAAAAATGCGCCCTGAATTCCGAGAAGGCTAACCCCTTTGAAAATTTCGAAAAATGCGCCCAGAATTCCGAGAAGGAGAACCCCTTTGAACATTTCGAAAAATGCGCCCAGAATTCCGAGAAGGCTAACCCCTTTGAAAATTTCGAAAAATTCGCCCAGAATTCCGAGAAGGTTAACCCCTTTGAAAATTTCGAAAAATGAGCCCAGAATGCCATGAAGTCTAACCCCTTTGAAAAAATCGAAAAATGCGCCCAGAATTCCGAGAAGGCTAACCCCTTTGAATATTTCGAAAAATGCGTCCAGAATTCCGAGAATGCTATTCCCTTTGAAAATTTCGAAAAATGCGCTCAGAATTCCGACAAGGCTAACCCCTTTGAAAATTTCGAAAAATGCGCCCAGAATTCCGAGGAGGCTAACCTCTTTGAAAATTTCGAAAAATGCGCCCAGAATTCCGAGAAGGCTAACCCCTTTGAAAATTTCGAAAAATGCGCACAGAATTCCGCGAAGGCTAACCCCTTTGAAAATTTCGAATTCCGAGAAGGCTACCCCTTTGAAAATTTCGAAAAATCCGCCCAGAATTCCGAGAAGGCTAACCCCTTTGAAAATTTCGAAAAATGCGCCCAGAATTCCGAGAAGGCTAACCCCTTTGAAAATTTCGAAAAATACGCTCAGAATTCCGAGAAGGGAGAATTCCGAGAACCCCTTTGAAAATTTCGAAAAATGCGCCCACTATTCCGAGAAGGCTAACCCCTTTGAAAATTTCGAAAAATGCGCCCCGAATTCCGAGAAGGCTAACCATTTGGAAATTTCGAAAAATGCGCCCAGAATTCCGAGAATGCTAACCCCTTTGAAAATACGAAAAATGCGTCCAGAATTCCGAGAAGGCTATTCCCTTTGAAAATTTCGAAAAATGCGCCCAGAATTCCGACAAGGCTAACCCCTTTGAAAATTTCGAAAAATGCGCCCATAATTCCGAGGAGGCTAACCTCTTTGAAAATTTCGAAAAATGCGCCCAGAATTCCGAGAAGGCTAACCCCTTTGAAAATTTTGAAAAATGCGCACAGAATTCAGCGAAGGCTAACCCCTTTGAAAATTTCGAATTCCGAGAAGGCTACCCCTTTGAAAATTTCGAAAAATCCGCCCAGAATTCCGAGGTGGCTAACCTCTTTGAAAATTTCGAAAAATGCGCCCAGAATTCCGAGAAGGCTAACCCCTTTGAAAATTTCGAAAAAAACGCCCAGAATTCCGAGAAGGGATAATTCCGAGAACCCCTTTGAAAATTTCGAAATATGCGCCCAGAATTCCGAGAAGGCTAACCCCTTTGAAAATTTCGAAAAATGCACCCAGAATTCCGAGAAGCCTACCCCCTTTAAAAATTTCGAAAAAAGCGCCCAGAATTCCGAGAAGGCTAACCCCTTTGAAAATTTCGAAAAATGCCCCCAGAATTCCGAGAAGGCTAACCCTTTTGAAAATTTCGAAAAATACGCCCAGAATTCCGAGAAGGGTAACCCCTTTGAACATTTCGAAAAATGCGCCCAGAATTCCGAGAAGGCTAACCCCTTTGAAAATTTCGAAAAATGCGCCCAGAATTCCGAGAAGGCTAACCCCTTTGAAAATTTCGAAAAATGCGCCCAGAATTCCGAGAAGGTTAACCCCCTTCAAAAATTTCGAAAAATGAGACAAAATGCCATGAAGTCTAACCCATTTGAAAATTTCGAAAAATGCGCCCAGAATTCCGAGAAGGTTAACCCCTTTGAAAAAATCGAAAAATGCGCCCAGAATTCCGAGAAGGCTAACCCCTTTGAAAATTTCGAAAAATGCGCCCAGAATTCCGAGATGGCTAACCCCTTTGAAAATTTCGAAAAATGCTCCCACAATTCCGAGAAGGCTAACCCTTTTGACTATTTCGTAAAATGCGGCTAGAATTCCGAGAAGGCTAACCCCTTTGAAAATTTCGAAAAATTCGCCCAGAATTCCGAGGAGGCTAACCCCTTTGAAAATTACGAAAAATGCGCACAGAATTCCGAGAAAGCTAACCCAGAATTCCGAGAAGGCTAACCCCTTTGAAAATTTCGAAAAATGCGCCCAGAATTCCGAGAAGGAGAACCCCTTTGAACATTTCGAAAAATGCGCCCACAATTCCGAGAAGGCTAACCCCTTTGAAAATTTCGAAAAATGCACCCAGAATTCCGAGAAGGCTAACCCCTTTGAAAATTTCGAAAAATGCGCCCAGAATTCCGAGAAGGCTAACCCCTTTGAAAATTTCGGAAAATGCACCCAGAATTTCGAGAAGGCTAACCCCTTTGAAAATTTCGAAAAATGCGCCCCCGAATTCCGAGAAGGCTAACCCCTTTGAAAATTTCGAAAAATGCGCCCAGAATTCCGAGAAGGCTAACCCCTTTGAAAATTTCGAAAAATGCGCCAAGAATTCCGAGAAGGCTAACCCCTTTGAAAATTTCGAAAAATGCGCCCACAATTCCGAGAAGGCTAACCCCTTTGAAAATTTCGAAAAATGCGCCCAGAATTCCAAGAAGGCTAACCCATTTGAAAATTTCGAAAAATGTGCCCAGAATTCCGAGAAGGCTAACCCCTTTGAAAATTTCGAAAAATGAGCCCAGAATTCCGAGAAGGTTACCCCTTTGAAAATTTCGAAAAATCCGCCCAGAATTCCGTGAAGGCTAACCCCTTTGAAAATTTCGAAAAATGCGCCCAGAATTCCGAGAAGGCTAACCCCTTTGAATATTTCAAAAATGCGCCCAGAATTCCGAGAAGACTAACCCATTTGAATATTTCGAAAAATGCTCCTAGAATTCCGAGAAGGGTAACCCCTTTGAAAATTTCGAAAAATGCGCCCAGAATTCCGAGAATGCTAACCCCTTTGAAAATTTCGAAAAATGCGCCCAGAATTCCGAGAAGGCTAACTCCTTTGAAAATTTCGAAAAAATGCGCCCAGAATTCCGAGAAGGGTAACCCCTTTGAAAATTTAGAAAAATGGGCCCAGAATTCCGAGAAGGCTAACCCTTTGGAAATTTCGAAAAATGCGCACAGAATTCTGAGAAGGGTACCCCCTTTGAAAATTTCGAACAATGTGCCCAGAATTCCGAGAAGGGTACCCCCTTTGAAAATTTCGAAAAATGCGCCCAGAATTCCGAGAAGGCTAACCTTTTTGAATATTTCGAAAAATGCGCCCACTATTCCGAGAAGGCTAACCCCTTTGAATATTTCGAAAAATGCGTCCAGAATTCCGAGAATGCTATTCCCTTTGAAAATTTCGAAAAATGCGCTCAGAATTCCGACAAGGCTAACCCCTTTGAAAATTTCGAAAAATGCGCCCAGAATTCCGAGGAGGCTAACCTCTTTGAAAATTTAGAAAAATGCGCCCAGAATTCCGAGAAGGCTAACCCCTTTGAAAATTTCGAAAAATGCGCACAGAATTCCGCGAAGGCTAACCCCTTTGAAAATTTCGAATTCCGAGAAGGCTACCCCTTTGAAAATTTCGAAAAATCCGCCCAGAATTCCGAGAAGGCTAACCCCTTTGAAAATTTCGAAAAATGCGCCCAGAATTCCGAGAAGGCTAACCCCTTTGAAAATTTCGAAAAATACGCTCAGAATTCCGAGAAGGGAGAATTCCGAGAACCCCTTTGAAAATTTCGAAAAATGCGCCCAGAATTCCGAGAAGGCTAACCCCTTTGAAAATTTCGAAAAATGCGCCCAGAATTCCGAGAAGGCTAACCCATTTGGAAATTTCGAAAAATGCGCCCAATTTCCGAGAAGGCTAACCCCTTTGAAAATTTCGAAAAATGCGCCCAGAATTCCGAGAAGGCTAACCCCTTTGAAAATTTAGAAAAATGCCCCAGAATTCCGAGAAGGCTATTCCCTTTGAAAATTTCGAAAAATGCGCCCAGAATTCCGACAAGGCTAACCCCTTTGAAAATTACGAAATATGCGCCCAGAATTCCGAGGAGGCTAACCTCTTTGAAAATTTCGAAAAATGCGCCCAGAATTCCGAGAAGGCTAAACCCTTTGAAAATTTCGAAAAATGCGCACAGAATTCCGCGAAGGCTAACCCCTTTGAAAATTTCGAATTCCGAGAAGGCTACCCCTTTGAAAATTTCGAAAAATGCGCCCAGAATTCCGAGAAGGCTAACCCCTTTGAAAATTTCGAAAAATGCGCTCAGAATTCCGAGAAGGCTAACCCCTTTGAAAATTTCGAAAAATACGCCCAGAATTCGAGAAGGGTAAATTCCGAGAACCCCTTTGAAAATTTCGAAATATGCGCCCAGAATTCCGAGAAGGCTAACCCCTTTGAATACTTCGATTAATGCGCCCAGAATTCCGTGAAGGCTAACCCCTTTGAATAATTCGAAAAATGCGCCCAGAATTCCGAGAAGGCTAACCCCTTTGAAAATTTCGAAAAATGCGCCCAGAATTCCGAGAAGGCTAACCCCTTTGAAAATTTCGAAAAATGCGCCCAGAATTCCGAGGCTAACCCCTTTGAAAATTTCGAAAAATGCGCCCAGAATTCCGAGAAGGTTAACCCCTCTGAAAATTTCGAAGAATGCGCCCAGATTTACGAGAAGGCTATCCTCTCTGAAAATTTCGAAAAATAAGCCCAGAATTCCGAGGAGGCTAACCCCTCTGAAAATTTCGAAAAATGCGCCCTGAATTCCGAGAAGGTTACCCCCTTTGAAAATTTCGAAAAATGCGCCCAGAATTTCGAGAAGGCTAACCCCTTTGAAAATTTCGAAAATGCCCCCAGAATTCCGAGAAGGGTAACCCCTTTGAATACTTCGATTAATGCGCCCAGAATTCCGAGAAGGCTAACCCCTTTGAATAATTCGAAAACTGCGCCCAGAATTCCGAGAAGGCTAACCCCTTTGAATATTTCGAAAAATGCGCCCAGAATTCCGAGAAGGCTAACCCATTTGGAAATTTCGAAAAATGCGCCCAATTTCCGAGAAGGCTAACCCCTTTGAAAATTTCGAAAAATGCGCCCAGAATTCCGAGAAGGCTAACCCCTTTGAAAATTTAGAAAAATGCCCCTGAATTCCGAGAAGGTTACCCCCTTTGAAAATTTCGAAAAATGCGCCCAGAATTCCGAGAAGGTTAACCCCTCTGAAAATTTCGAAAAATGCGCCCAGATTTCCGAGAAGGCTAACCTCTCTGAAAATTCCGAAAAATAAGCCCAGAATTCCGAGGAGGCTAACCCCTCTGAAAATGTCGAAAAATGCGCCCAGAATTCCGAGAAGGCTAACCCCTCTGAAAATTTCGAAAAATGCGCCCAGAATTCCGAGAAGGCTAACCCCTCTGAAAATTTCGAAAAATGCGCCCAGAATTCCGAGAAGGCTAACCCCTCTTAAAATTTCGAAAAATGCGCCCAGAATTCCGAGAAGGCTAACCCCTTTGAAAATTTCGAAAAATGCGCCCAGAATTCCGAGAAGTCTAACCCCTTTGAAAATTTCGAAAAATGCGCCCAGAATTCCGAGAAGGCTAACCCCTTTGAAAATTTCGAAAAATGCGCCCAGAATTCCGAGAAGGCTAACCCCTTTGAAAATTACGAAAAATGCGCCCAGAATTCCGAGAAGGCTAACCCCTCTTAAAATTTCGAAAAACGCGCCCAGAATTCCGAGAAGGCTAACCCCTTTGAAAATTTCGAAAAATGCGCCCAGAATTCCGAGAAGTCTAACCCCTTTGAAAATTTCGAAAAATGCGCCCAGAATTCCGAGAAGGCTAACCCCTTTGAAATTTTCGAAAAATGCGCCCAGAATTCCGAGAAGGCTAACCCCTTTGAAAATTACGAAAAATGCGCCCAGAATTCCGAGAAGGCTAACCCCTTTGAAAATTTCGAAAAATGCGCCCACTGAAAAAATGCTGTTTATTGTGATCACGGATTCTGTTTATGTTATCACTTTTTGTGGCTTTATTTCCAAATAGGCTACTGTCCTGTTCCCAGCCCACAGGATGACCTTTTAAGGGTGTTGTATTCTCTACTTTCTCGTTTAAACAATAAAACATGTTTCACCCCTCAGGTCATGACAAGTGTAAAATCAAAAGACTTGGACAGGCATGCGATAAATGTTTTGCTACGCGGTGTTCACAACAGGTCAGTAGACATCTAAAACACTGAAAATATTAAATACTGGTTAGGGAAATCAGAACCAATTAGAAGCTTATTTTTTACTGATTGTAAAAATAGTTGCTTGCTGTTTAATACTGCAATATGAGTGGTTCAATGATTCACAATTATCTCTCAATGAATAGCTTTTAATTCTGTTTTGTAGTGTGTTAGCAAACAATTAACCTTCAGTTACGTATTTTGGCTACTATTATCCCGAAGTGATCACAATAAGCGGTGTGCACTGTATATCAATACTGAATAAGATTTCATTAAGTTTGTTAACTAGACTTTGCACATTTCAAAAATAGAATTCTGAGACCATATTTTACAATTACACTAGCATCATGAAGCTTGTTTGCAGTCAGGGTTTTTACCCTCGACTCACACACTATCAGTCTTACTAATAATCCAGTTGTAACATTTATACCAGGAATATACACAGCTGGGGAGAAAAAGTGTACTACTACCCGCGCGCGATTTCTTGAGCGCTCGGCTCCCTAGTCCTCATTCGGTAGGTTTCGTTCAACTTCGTAGGTTAAGCTGACAACATTGAAACACGAAGTACGCTATACACCCTGACATCTAGTGGCTTCAATACTAAGCTTTCATTCTGTCTCAGGATTCTTATTTATTTATTTATTGACATTATCTTTTCTGACGCATCGAGTTATGGAGAAAAATACAATCTTTCGAACTGCTGATTTCACAAACACTTCATTGTACATCCAACACTTTCCTCACCTGTTTAAGAATTCCGTATGTGCTAATTTCTGACGATCCCGTGAACTCTGATGTCAATTTCATGGACTGAAAGTTGAGCGAACTTTTCACAATTTGTATTAAATACGTTTAAAATTAGGCCTATAGCTTTCTCCACTTTTAGATGCCTTACCTCTCTTACGTTTTAAAACACGAAATGGTGAAGCATGTTCTGCTAAGACTCTTCTTTATGCTTAAAATTAGTCACCCAGTGTAAAAATATTGAGCCTATATTATGCATAATATTCTTATTTGATGACTTATTTGATAACCAAAGGCTTATGACGTGTAATTAATTGTTACGCAATACCGTCACCACGTTATATTATTGGACTGCATTAAAATCGTTTTATATTAAAGTCACTACATAAAATACCATACGCGCGATTCTGCTGAAACGTTATTTCTTTAGTTGACAACACTGCAGAAAGACTGAAGGAATAGCTATGTTTTGTTCCCCCCGACCCTCACTTCCCCGTAAATCCAGCGCTCAAGATATGGCGCGCGGGTAGTAATAATCCTTGCATAAGGCTGCATGTGTGCAACGCTTTACACAGCCTGGCCCCCTTGTATAAACTTGATGTAAATAATCAAGATGGCCGTTATCCGTAACAGCCGGTCGTTTCGTAGATGTCTGAGATTGAATTTTGAGGCTACGCATATTCTGAGCTGCTTTTGCGGGATTATAAACATTGTTCCTTGTTTGCAGGACATATTTCCATACTTGTACCCATGATTACAGCTTTCTGAAAACAATATAATGAAATACTGAAACTAGAATTACTGTCTGCAGACGACGCATCGCTGTTTGCCCGCTACTCCAACAGATGGCGTTCAGCAGTCCCTTCATAGTCAGGGGCTAGTATCGTCACGACGAGAGTGACGTGTTTCATGACGTTGACGTACAAACCCAGTGTAAACCTCGGCAGTTACACCTGAGTTACACTACGTTTATTGGTAATATGGCTTATGTAGAACTTGCACAGTTAACAACAACCAAACAACCGTTCAACGCAGATATAAGCAGATTTTATTAGTAAGGCTGTTAGAGTTTAAAGATGTCCGTGGGAACTCAAATTTACTAACAAAAACTCCTGTTTGCCAAGAAACAGATGCTGGCACACCAATTTTAAAAGAACCATAACTTGGATATTTAGAATTCAGCTTCTCAAATAAAATGCATACTGTGTCATTTAAATTTCTAGGGGGTTGAAAGTATTGTTGCAAAATTACCATTTTGTATGTTAAATATAAAAATGATCAAGTTTATAACTTTGATGGGTAAAACTGCTTGAGTTTTCATTTTATACTGTATAGCTAATCATACATTCATATCATAGATTTGTGTTTAGTGTTAACATTATCATTATGATTATCATTATGAATGGTCCATTAATATAATTACAGCAGAACCCCGCTTATCTGAACTTTGGTCAACTGAAACTTGGGTTAGCCAGAACCGATTTTTCCACTTATAAAAATAACTTTGATCTAATTTATTTTTGATAGACCAGCACTTAAAGCTTCCAAAACAGATAGAGTACAATAAAAGGTAGGACAAAGAAATAACAGTACTGTAGTTCTTTAGAGTAAAAACATGTCAAAATTATGTCTATCATCTTTTACAAGAGATGTTTTAGTGAACAGAGAGTGGTTATTCTGATTTCCTGCGTAGTTCATATTCTTCTAATTAAGAATTGGATAGACATACCAGCAAAAAAAATTTACAAGGAGGATTCAATCCAAAATATCTGAATTTTAAAAGTAGACTATTTACAATGTGTGTAGAATTATTGAATTTAAATGTTGATTATTTTGTATTTTAAATGAATAGGTATATTGGAATTATAAAATTATTTTAAAAAATGTACTTATCTGAAATCACCTTTTTCAAAATTATTTATGATGAACGAGGTTCTACTGTACTATCTTAAATTCTTACCAATGACTCATAGTAGATTTTGGTCTGGGGAAACAAGTAATCTGTTTACAACAATCTTGTTAACACTGTTGTCTGATACTTCTGGTAATAAAGCATTTTTATAAATCCATATAACACACTTCACTTTATTGATAATGTCCTACTTCTGTAGAGTAAAACTTCCTCTTCAGGGGTCATGTGTCCTTCTTCCTTGTCTTGAGATATTTTGCAACCTTTATAAAACGTGGTCTGTGGTATGGCTATCATTTCTGATGATTTCCTGAAATTTCCAAAACCAAATCATATAAATGGATGGATAGCATGGAATAATATTATTTTCTTTGCATAAGATAGAATCATTTTTACTTTCTCTATCTTTATCATAGGTACTGTAAGTGGAGGAAATATTGTGTTCAACCTCGAAATTCGATGTAGATTTTTCAGGACTAATACACATTTTGAGGTCTCCTGAATCTAAAAATACAATTCCTTGAAGCATGTGTACATTTGTGTCTGAACAACATAGCTCAAAACATTTTGTATGTGGGTTAATCTTTTTCAGGGATGTGAAATAATCATAGGGTGAGGTCTTTCTCTTAGTTATATCGTACCAACACTACTTGAAGAAAATCTAATTTTTCGTGATTACCTTGAAAAGGACAAACATAAGGCCAAATTGCAGGTAATCCCAGTGGATTTCAAGGAATATATTTTGATAAATATATTCAATTCAGTTCATTTTTTTTATTCACCACACGTACGTGAATCTAAAAGGCTTTCAAAACTTATCTGAACAATCTAAACATTCTTGAAAACCATGACATGGAAAATTCTAAGAATAAAAAAAAAATGAAGTCAATCAGAAATAGGTAATACACATCAATGTGCTCCTTGTTTTGAAATGTTCAGTGGATGTGAAATAAGTCTCCTATAATTGTAACATAATATAATATTTTAAAATTTTAAGATTTGTCATAGGTAATCCCACAAAAGATTATGAGTGTACCGATATATTTGCAAGAACGAAGTTTGAGCTAATTTATCTGATGAAACACATAATCTCTAGTAGGATTTATTAAGACTGTTCCACGAATAAACTGTAACAGATTTTGTAAATAATAATAATTTTCTTCCTTGTCAATATTCTGTCAGCCATAAGATCATGGCATGCTAGATGTTTGAACAGTCCCCAAATTGATCCAATGAATCGATCAGAGTTCCCAATGCTACCAATAGTGCGCATCACAAGATGAAGGCTGTCGTAGTAGCAGGTTACTTCAAAACGCTATATAAACACATGAACTGGCTTGCAAAGAATCAAAGTTTTGTTTTTAATCAGTGGACATTTCTATTATTTCAATTTCCAAACAAGCTATGTTATATAAAATAATGTGTTTTCTTGCCGCTTAATGGCAGCATCTGATCACCTCATTAATCACCTCACGATGCCTTACGTGTCCAATAGGGATCTGATGTTTTGTCAGATAAAATCGCATCCTCATATTAATAGCAAGCATTTTATAAGATAAAGTATCGTGATTGGTCTTTATCCGAGGAATTGCTAAACATTATTGGTCAATATCAAACATGCAGCATATGAGTGGAATAGTCAACATAAATAGCAAAGTTAAACACACACAAACATACCTTGGCCCAGGATTATTTGGATAATATATGCATTCTAGAACCACCGGTATGCTTGAATTGCTTTACATGAAAGCTCATTATTGCCTGCATGTACTTCATTTTTAAACATTAATTATTAATAATAAATAATATAGTACACTGTACAATTTAAGAAATTGGAGCCTAGGAACAGCACTTTCTTATGGTAGGGCTATCACTTTTGTTAAGTGTAACTGAATACACAAAGATGAAATAGAGTTTCTATTAGAAATATTAAATAAGTATGTTCTGGGAAAAGCCCAAAAATTGGGTAAATGCGGCTTAATCAGATAAATCTTGCATTGTAAAAAACCTCTGAGTAAAGCTAGAAAGTATTTTGTTTTATACAGCTTTACTCGGATGATGTGCCGTGCACCCGACGCTCTAACAATATCTGTATTTTGCACCAAGTGCAATTTAATGCTAATGTTATAAACAAATAGTAAATAGCTAACCATCATAATTAATCAGGGGGTTAGAGTGTATTTAAATTTAATTGCATTAGTTGCTTATATATAATTTGGAAAGCATAATATTTTAGTTTGTGCTGCAGAAGCAAGCGAGTTCAAAGTTGTTTAGTTCGATTATAGGAACAATGTGGTTCAAAATAGGGAAGTGAAATGAGTAAAATAAGTAATTATATTGTACAGGTGCGCAATAAAAGAAAGCTTAACGAAGATTTTGAAGCATTTCATAAACCTGCAAACTGCGAATCAAGTGTATGTGAAAAAAACATTGCAAGTAGGCCTACTGAGATTTTTACTGCAATTCAGAAGAGAAAAAATTCTGCCCATGATTGTTGAACATTAATAAGAAAAATTACCTTTGGGAGATGTGTAGAAGCTCCTATGGATTCAGTTAAAAAGTTTCAGTGAGTACAGTCACCTTTTTACTTAGGAAAAAAAGCACTGATTTACAGTATGAATATAATATAAACAGTATATACTGGAATAGTATTGATTTTGGAAAAAAAATATGGTAAGAATTTAATCTCTATTTTTGGTTGCTTTTATATTAAATTGTATACTACGTTAAGCCACTGTTCCTTTAGTATTGCTACAATTTAACAGAGCGCTTCCATATTTTTATGTTTTAGTAAGGTCTTAATGAATGCTGAATATTGTCTTGATTTTTCATAATTATTTAATCTTCATTCCTTAATAATATTATAAAGATAATTTCAAAATTAAAAGAATTCCTTCTCCATAAGAAAAATTTATTTCAGACATTAGAAATACTATTAGAAAGCCATGTCACCATTAGAAAAACGTTCTCCATAAGAATTTATTTCTAATGATGACACCTAACAGGTTGCATTGTATGAGTCAAGGTGAATTGAAAAAAAAAGTTTTATTTAGTAGAGAAATATGAAATATAAGGTAGTTACCCTTTGAGACGACGAGGCATATTCCAGGGCCCTGTTCTCAGAACCATAGGGAGGATGGTCATTGCCAGAATGATGATCCCTAGCATCACCAGCGCTATTGAACCGTACAGTCCAAATGTGGGCAGTGACAATAGTAGCTTTACAAGGGCAGCTTCTTTGTGAGGAATCACATAGCGCTCTTCAAACCACATCATAGGAAACAGAACTGTGGGTACATTCTTGAACAACCTGTTGCATAACAACACAGTTATCTGATTAGGCTCACAACCTGATTGTAGGCTTTTTAAAAATGTATTGCTTTTTTATGTGAGGGAATGTGGGATTTAATGAAATATGTAAGAGAACCTTCTCAAATAATGGTGAGAAAAAATTTCGTTTAGTTGAATCGTTAATCCAATGCAGAATTATTGGCTGGGGTAGCGTTTCTAAGACCATTTGTACAAAATTAATTTTACTTCAAAAGAGAATAATAAAAATGTTTAAATAAACCTATTGATTACCCATCAAAACTATTATATGTTGAATTCAATGTTATGATAATTGAACAGCTTTATAAGTTAAAATTATTAATATATTACCATAAAAACAGATCTAAATTTATTTCCTATAGTCATTGTCAAAATACAAGAAGAAACGCAATCTTTCGTTTCGCTGAATCAAAATGTAAGACGACCAAGGGGCAAATACATGGTCAAAACTATGGTTTGAAATTGTATAACAATTTTATTGCTGAGTACCCTAATATGTAAATTACAATCTTAAACATTTTAAGAGGGGGAAAAAAAATTATATAATATTAATAGCAGAACTTTAATTTTGTTGTTTGATCTTTCAATATTTCAATCCAATTTATTCTATTTGTTGTTGTAAATGCTATTTTAAACCACTGGTTAATGCTGAAAAATTATTTTTATATATAGTTAATCTGAGGCTGGTGAGGCTTGTTATTTTGCCTTTGGACCACGGCCCACAACCCGGAAGATCCTTCAACACTATTTTTATATACTTTGCACTCATAAATTAGAATTTTTCGTTTGTAGTATACTGTGCATTGATATGTAATTATATTTATATTAATCTACTATACCCCTTAAATAGAAGCATTGCTCATATAGGGGCATGTTTGGTTTCATTTGTTTTTACTTGTATTAAATAAGTAATAATAATAATAATAATAATAATAATAATAATAATGTAATGTAAGTAAGTCATGTTAATAAACGTTAATATAACATTTTTATGCAAAAAAATAACTAGCATCCATGTGATGAATATGCTATTGCTAGTAATTTAATTATATTTTTAAAAAATAGGCATAATACTGATTGAGTTTAAAAAATCATCCACTAATAATATTAATTTCTAGCTTAATTAATGAATTATATTTTCCTCAGTTTTGAGAATGTTAAGTAAGTTTTAAAATTAGTGTTTATAAAACATTACACTGATGCCTTCGTTTATTAGTTAACAGAAATCAGTTGTACAGGATTTAATATTTGTGGATAACATAACTTAAATGCTATTCACTTAATACAAAAATGAATAATTGTCACATAAAAATTAATAATTATCTACTCACCCAACGTTTGTACTAGGCTGCAGTAAAACATTCAGCTGTATCCTTGCTTTCAAGTCAAGCATTACTCCTGTTGTCTGAAACAAAAAAATTAATTTGTCATTTACAATAAGTCCAGATTTTGTCTTCAAAGAGAAGGTAGCATTTTATATCGAATGGGGATTATTTGCTGAAGAACTTTATTCTTCATGTGCTTATTTTGTTTTGGAAATATAGTACCTCCAATCCAAAGAATGCCCATTACTATTAATTATATATTAAATACTAGAAGGTACTCGCGGCTTCGCTCGCAATTACTTACTCAACTGCTAGATACTGTGCTTCAATAATTTATTTAACAGAAAAATAATTAAAACATTATATTTATTAACACTGACATCGTTTTTACATAAATTGGAAGAATTACGTAATTTTACTCTTAATTATATTGTTTAACGTTAAAAATATAAATAAACGAACAAAACAAATCTTATGCTACCATATGGGTATACAAATTCCAAATGAAAATATCAAAATAAACCATAGATTCATGAACCTTACCCAAATCATGCATAAACAATTTTATTATAATGATTGATAATTAAAAAAAAAACTAAAAACCTGGTTTCGAGGTGCATTTCACGACCAAAGTATGTCACGGGGGGGAAAAAAGACCTCAGATTAGAGTTCCCTAGCCCTTCTCCACCCCCATTCGATTAACATATTCAGCCCGTGCTAACCACCTGTATTTAATTAATCTCGTGGTATTAGGAGAACAATACAGACAGTAAAGTTTAATATTGTAGAGCTTTCTCCATTCCCCTGACATCCTATTTTTTTTTATCCAAATATTTTCCTTAAAACTTTATTTTCAAATACTTTCAACTTGTGTTCCTCCTGCAATGTGGCCATGTTTAAAATTTATACAAAACTACAAGAAAGATTACAGTTTTTTTTTAAACTCAAAAATATAAGTTAACTTTTTTATTTCTTTTTTTTCTCCTCAAATCCCTCCCTGAAAGAAAATTCTGCATCTGCCACTGATTATAATTATTTATTGCTATTATCAAAAATCCTGTTTTTTGTCGAGTTGCTGTAGGCCTACAACAAAAATCAGGCTATAGTTGATGTACATAGTATGATCTCCTATTGTTCTATTTCACTCACACTCATTTGAAATCGTTTCTCAGTTCACTAAATTTTTAAGTTTCTTGATGCAGTTTTCACAGCCACCGCTGAAATATCTTTTTACACTTTAAAAAAGAGTAAAGACATTTTTCCGTTCAGAAAAAAAGTCATAATCATATTGCTTTTCTAAGTAAGTCTATTAATCACATTGTTTTTCTAAGTGGGTCTATACAAGCAAATGTGGTTGTTATTAGTTAATACAGTTATTATTCTAGTGCAGTTCTATATTTATCCCTACTCAAATTAATACTACATAGGCCTATTTCATGAACCAAATAAGGGACGGAAGTATGGAAATTTTAAAATCTTTTGAGTCCACCCGTTTTTCAAAAGTTGGTGCCATTGAACTTGTGCCTGTTATTGCCTATTAGTTTGTTAATTTTTGGATGAGTAGGCCTATGGTTTGTTTTCAGTTCACAATGAAGACCACTAAAAGAAAATATGTATACAGTGATGCCATGATTTCCTTTTGTAAGATAAACTAAGGAAAGAAAAATCAGAAGCTCCTAAAGCAAATTAATAGTCTAAAAGTACAAAAAAGAATAATGACCTTACTTTGAATAACTAATATCTACATTTGATCTCCAACTGCTGTATTATTTTTCAGATTGTAACAATTTGAATGCTTGATTCATAAATAATATGCTGAAATGAAGAATACATTGAAAAATTTCAAATATTCTATTGTTCGACAAGGTGATCTGGTTTGTTTCTTTTACAATCTGGCCATCCTGATTGAAGGTTGTGATCTAGATCTGCAATCGCTATAATCAAAACATGCATTCTACTCATTCCTCATGAAGGTACTTATTTCAATAGAAATTTTGGTTATAGAGGCAATAAAATTGAATTCAACCTATTTCATATAACTCGGTGAGTGTACCCATCAATAAATCCCAGAACTCTTCACAGAAATATAAAAAAAAGTCATGATATTTACAATAGAAGCCCGATTTAACAGAACTTTGAACATCAAATTCTGAAAACCCCAAATGTTATCATATGTAATTAATGTGTTAATATTTTCTATTTAACATTATTCCCATACCATAAATTTCCATTCAATATTAAAAATTTCGGAATTCTTAATTAATTAATTAATGTGTTAATATTTTCTATTTAACATTATTCCCATACCATAAATTTCCATTCAATATTACAAACTTCGGAATTCTCGGAGAAATTAGGTAACTCAGAGTAATAACTGACAGCTCAGTACTTTAACATTACGATCTGACAATGAGAAGTGCTTGTTGCTCTATCTTTTTCACCAACAACCATTTTTATAGCATGGACTTGGTCAGTCTTTCTTTTTTGTTTGCAGTGACGAACATGTCTGTTAAGAATTCTGCCAAATTATTGACTTTGAACATATTGCTTTGTGTTTGAAGTGGAACTTTTATCTTTAAGTGAGGGTGGCAAAGAGGAAAACACTTTTTTAAAATGAATTGCATATTGTAGATGAAGTAAAAATAATCCAACACAGAATATCACAATTAACTAGCTCACATTTATCAAATGCCATAACATTATAATCGGTCTTTGTATAAACTTAGTTTTAATTCTTAAAAATAACAAAACCCCCATTTGATGTAAACCCCTATTTAGAGTACAATATTCTGTATCCCCAGAAAAACATTAAATCGACCTTCTACTGTTTTGAAATTAAGGATTTAGGTGCACTTACAGGTTCCAATGTGACATAAAAGCGATGATCCTCTGCATTGGGACTAAGTCCATTCACTTGGCTGAGGAAGAAGGGGTCTGCTCCATAGAAATGTGGGTAAGAGACAAAGAGTGGAATACCATAGCGGCAAGTGGACAAGTTGAAAACCCCAACTGGAAGGCAGTCTCCTCCACAATTACACCATGAGTCAGGGAATTTTGTCCCATTATCTACTAGTGACTTGCTAGCTTCATATCTGTAGCCAGAAATTCCCACTACTTCAGCTTCTTCTGAGAAATCCAGTCTGAAGGACCTAAGAAGAAAGTTCTATTATTATTTCAACAAGGTCTTCCTGCAAAGAGTGATTAGTAATTTCATTGTTGTAGTTGTCAGTATGTCTTAACAACATAAATTAAAATTGATGTTTCTGTACCAGCAACATATTATGAAACCCAAAAATATATTATGCATCTTTTGCCCCAATATTTAACAAAAATTGAAAGTAATAACATGAACTAATAAAGAAGCAGTATTTCACCCTTGCTACTTCCTAGCCTTCTGTGGCCTCACTCAATGCAGTCATTGAGTTCATTTCTTTGTCAACAAATGGGGGAATTTCAAACATGTTTCTTTGTCTTCAGCACTGTGTAAAGATTATGAAATTAATATTTTAATGGTGTAGTGACAGTCTTACCATATTTACTTGAATCTAATGTACCATCAAATCTAATGTGCACCCCAATTTACAAAACATAAAAAAAGAGTTTGTTGGCACATGCAATGCTCATAAATGGTAGGATATTTCATTTTATTTTAGATGTTTTATCTATTATTTTATCTTAATATTTTATTTTAGATGTTTTATCTATTATTTTATCTTAATATTTTATTTTAGACAACGGATTTATGAATTCTGATAAAAAAAAAGGTTGGTATAACAGTTTAGGGAGGAGGGTGAGCTCTATCAATATATAATACTGTATCTTTTTTCTCAACTAAGGATATTTATGGTGCCTGGGCCTTTTGGTTCCACTGTACCATCATCAGGATTGGTTATTTCTTATCTCTGGTATTGGCACTAGTCACTGAATATGTGTGAGCCGCCACTGATGGAAGCAATGACACTGTATAGGGACAATACATTTTAACTCACACATGAAACATGTTTTTGCAGAGAATACATTGTTCATGAGTATTTTCAAAGCATCTTTAATTTTCTTTTCCCAACTATAGCACTGACTAATTTCAACCATCAAGAACATAAATATAATGAGCAGGGCACGGAAGTTTATGAAATAGAATGCAGTCTACTACATGCTAATATTAAAATGTAAACAATATATAAAAAATAACAAATTGATACTTTTATTTTGCATACCGTTTCATTCTTTGTTAATTTTGCAATAATTCATTCTATTTGATTGGTATTGCAATATTTGCTCATATTTTCTTTGTCACCATTTTATAACTGCTGTGAGCAATTAATAGTTTTCAATTTACTCAAACTTGGTGCATTTAGCTGATTTTAAAAACATTTTGTAGTGTAATTTTATTTTTCTGCAATTTATATTGTAATTGAGAACAGAAAGTTTTAAAATTAATTTCAATGATAAGAGTGTATTTCAATGGTTCTGGTGAATATTTTAAAAATTTTAGTGTATTTGCATAGTTATTTTCTCTTCTGTTAGAGCATTAACTTCCAGTCCATATTTTTTACAGCACGGGAACGAATAGTATGAAAATGTTTTGTCTCTTTGCATGTTTGAACATAATTCAAAAATCAATCCAATTGCTATAAAATGTGGCATATAACTAAAGTTATCCCTCCCAATAAGGCTACAGAGAATTCCAAAAATGAGGTACGCTATCCAAAGATTTACCCTGTCTTACCTCAATTTGAAAAAAAGCATATCTCTCCCTTACAATATATGTGATATGCGGGAAATTTTTTTATTCAATTGGGGAGTTTCTAATTAACTTCCTCTATCAGTAAGCAACCCTGCTTTATAGATACTCTTCAAGCAGGAGCGCAAAAGTCACCAACATCATTTAGGCCTACTGTTGATTGACCGAACTTTATTTTACTATTTGAAAGTATATAAGACCTATTTAATAACAATATAAAAGCAACAATATTTTGTTACGAGAAATATTTTAAAACATCAGAACTAGCGGCTTAGGTCTACTCATTAAGATGGCAACAAAAGCAATCACAGTTACCAGTCACTGGCAATCGATATTTGTGAAAGCGTACCAGTGGATGTATGATCATGAAAAGTAATTATATTATGATGCAAACAGATAATAGGGCCTACTCTTTGCTACAAAGGAATGATAATATTATTTTAAGATCCACTGATTTTCAGTGACAGTATGTTATTTGATCATTGATCATTGAAACCACTTGTTTGCCATTGGGATTTGAAACTAGTGCTGCTTTTCCAAATAGGTACATGCGTCTCACTTCCCTCACTGTGTGTGGATATATATATATATATATATAAAAGAGAGCACCAAATAAAAAATATGCCTTCCTTATTATTAATTTTAAGGAAAATATCAAATAATAAAAATTACTTGCATTAATGATCCCTGAAAATTTAAATATTTGCATAATTATAAAATTTTTCCTGCATGCTGCATTGTAAGGAAGGTAGATAAGCATTTTGTAACTACAAAAATAAAACTAGAGTTTTATTTGAATATTGATGTTTAATGCGAATGTTTCAGAACCAGAAGTGTGCTTACCTGCAGACGTCAGGAGAGAACATGTCCACCGGCTTGTTCTTTGTCTGTCCTGGAGGGAAAAGATCACCCACAGAACCTTTCACTTGACTACATTTACCGTGAAAGAACTCTGTGCTGTTCTCAAAGTTCCAGCTGCGGACATCACCCATCTTGTTGATGTCATCTTCTGCAGTGTACACATTGAAAGTGCCATCAAAGTCGACAGAGCCGTTTCTGTTATAGAACCAACCAACTTTATCTGCTGGTATATTGATATCTGACAGTCCAGGTACTGTGGTGGCTATGGTAAGTAATGGATCATCATAGCCATCAAATAAGAGTTGTTTGGCAGTCCTGGTTATCCAGACAGTCTTGCCAAACATTCGAACCCCAGACGAAACAGGAAATGCAGAAAATACATTCCAAGATCTCACTACATAGCTAGCTGTCTGAAATAATAAGACTGGTTTCAGTGTGTTTCAAAGATGATATAGCCTACATACGGTTTTCAAAACAAATTATTTACATGACTGATACTTGAAATTCATCTCAACTCATCATGCAATGCTAAGCTTGTTTGGAATGGCGTAGCTTTACATTATATTCTGGGTAAACGTTGTTTAAGAACCGAATTTATAATTATAAAGAGAATTGTCCACCTGACCACAAAATAAATTTAACCAAAAGTTCAATGTATGCAATGTTTACTTAGCCCTTCATTCTACAATAGTGTAATATTAATTGAATACTATATAGCACTCATGTATACAATTCCCATACATACTGTTTCATATTCTTCAATAATGTTATGGAGCTGATGAAGCTGACTCGTAAATGTTTACCTTTGTCCTAAAATATATGGTAGTATATATTATGCTATTCATATAATACACATTTACACCTTAAATAGTACATTGCTGAATGCATCCAATTTAAAAATATAAAACCATTAAAATTATATTGTCTTATATGTTGCATAAACTTAAACAATTTTTTAAAAATGTGTAGACAAACCTTTGTTTGTGTCCTGAATTATTCAGCAAATAGTCAATGTTATAAAATTAATCTTGGGTACACTGGGGCTACGTAATTGTAGTTTAATTGTAAAACATTCTCTGTTTCCTAGTTGTTGAATATAAGTAAATTTGCTGAATATCTTAGCAAATAGTCATTAATATAAAATTTTTACTTTAGTACACTGAATCTAGGTAGTTGTATGTTAATTGTAGAATCGCTGGATTGATGATGGCTTGTGGAAGTATCCTTGCATCGATTGAACTTGTGGCCTCAATTTCGTTAGGATATGCTATGTAAGTATTCAATTAATATTACACTATTGTAGAATGAAGGGCTAAGTAAACATTGCATACATTGAACTTTTGGTTGAATTTATTTTGTGGTCAGGTGGACAATTCTCTTTATAATAAACATTTACCACAAATGGAAAAAGAATGAAATTTATCAATACCGAACTTACAATGTTTAAAGTAATTATATATGAATTCACCTATAGTCTATTAGTGTTTTCTATAATAGAATGAGAATATTTGTGCACTGATTTTATTTTGTATATACCTTAACTACATAAAGTATTATTATTGTTATTATTACTACTACTACTATTATTATTATTATTATTATTATTATTATTATTTATTACTTCTACACTTCAATAGCCAGTTAATAAAATAAATTTGAAATGTCTATTTTGTTATTTTCTTGTAAGATATCAAGTTTAGGAGTTGGTTGCTTACCTTTTAGTTCACACTTTTTCATAAAACAGAGACTAAAACAGAGTTTTTACATAGGTTTTATTGCAACTAAACTACATTCTGGGTCAGCAATGATCGAGGAATGTAATCTTGATGTTACCCTACCCTCCTCTCCCAGCTTCTGGCTTCTTTAAGCAAGCAGGTACCTAAAGAGACTAGATTTCAGAATTTGATTTGATTTTGTTAAGTTTTTGAACCACATCAAAATGTGGCTATCAACATACATAAATTAAGAGAGAGAATGAAAATGGACAACAGAATTAAGTCGAATAGCAGTATAGTGTATAAATTTAGAAAACAACATCAATATTAACTTCAAAAAACTCACTAATAGAATAAAATGGATTATTATTCGCAAGTCAGTCTCTCAGAACAGTCCTAAACCTGTTTAATTTAACTGAGAAAACCTTTTAAGTGTCTCCAGTGCAACAAATTAGCCTGTTTTCTCTCAACGAGTAGATCAGCATTTGGTGTGAAAATTTATATAACTAACACTGCAGACAGACAACTTGCTGAGCATCATACAGTCTCTACTGAACTCTACTGCCACGTCTTAAGTTTTCAAGGCTGCACATTCACAAGAATATGCTGCAGCAAAGAAATATTTTGATAGTAACTTAGCAGTAATGGGTTTATAATAATAGTTTACTTAGCTGTCGCTGTCTTCATTTATTTGTTTATGAGTCTACTTATTTTTTTGGCACGTTATTTAAGTAGACTCAATCTCAAAGTCTCCCCTTACGCTATGTCACTGCTTTTTAGAGTTGTTTATTTAGTCTGCAGATTCATTTTCTGAGGTTGTTCATTCAGAAGTAGGAGAATCTAAAAAATGTGATTAGTGAAGCTGATAACTGTTATATCCTTTTAACAGTTATCAGCTTCACTTTATTAACTGTATTAACTGGTAAATGAGCCTGATTTCTTGTTCATTAATACTGATTTGAGAAAAGCTGTTATATGATGACAATGCATTGCTATTAATTTTATCAGTAACCTTCAAAATGTAATCTACTTAATAAATCCTCTTTCATTTATTTATGTACGAAATAAAGCATGGTAGAAGTAATAATGCTAGAAAGGAATTCTGGTGGATTGTAATTCTTTCTTCTTCTGTAGTCATCAGTTTTACAACTGGTTTGGTGCAATTCTCCAGTTCTTCCTATCTTGAGCCAGTCTCTTCATGTGTTCATATTTTTTACAGCCAAAATTGTCAATCTATTTTGCATATTCTAATCGTGGTCTTCCCTTACAATGTTTCCCCTCTATTGTTCCTTCTAATATAGTATTGACCAAGCCTGGATGCCTCATAATGTGCCCCACTATTCTGGCCCTTCTTCTAATGAGTGTCGTCCATAGACTTCTTTGCTCCTCGATTCTTTCTAAGATCTCTTCGTTGGGTATTCTGTCAGTCCACCTGATATTCAACATTCGTCTATAGTACCACATCTCAAGAGCTTCTATTTTATGCCTTTCACTTTTTCCTGAAGTCCACGTCTCACTGCCATAGAGTGCTATGCTCTAAACATATAACTTTAGAAACTTTTTTCTGATTTTTAGGTCAATATTTGACACCAATAGACTTTTCTTGTTAAAGAAAGCCCTTTTTGTTTGTAATATCCTGCTTTTCACATCTTCTTTGCTTTGTCCATCTTTAGTAATTTTGCTCCCCAAGTAGCAGAATTCATTCACCACCCGTATTTTGTCATTTCCAAGTTGAATGTTCATCGTGTTGCTTATGGCATTCTCGCTGCATCTCATCACTTTTATTTTGTTTTTATTAATTTTCAATCCAAAATTATTTTCTAACAGTCCGTTCATACCATTCAATAATTCACTCAGGTCTTCCTCATCTTCAGTTAGCAGAACAATATCATCAGCAAATCTCAACATTTTTATTTTTACTCCTTGAATTTTTATTCCTGATTCAAACATTTCCTTTAGTTCCTTCAGTACTTCCTCAACATATAAATTAAACAGGAGGGGAGACTATTATTCTAATTATATTCTAATTATATAGGAGGGATTCTAATTATATTCATCATATATTTTGCATAAAGTATTGCATCTGAACATGTTATTGGCTAAGAAATTAAGATCTGAAAATTAAATAAAGCAATAAACAGAAAAGTCAACAGAAATGAAGACCTATTCAGCCACAAAACTTCAGAGTTCTTTCTAGTTATTTGGAAAAATGTGCACTACATGAACTTCACTTTGCAGCAGTAAATATGTAAGCAAGCTTACCAATGTTTTCTTTATTTTCAAAGTGTGGAATTGTATGCAGCACACCTCCATTTTAGACCATGAGCTGCTACTGGTTGCAATGCAATTAAATTTACCAGAGCAGTCGGTTAATTTGGTAAGTATGGTGTACTGGAAATATTTCGATTGACTTACCACAGGTATTACATTCAGCATCACAATATTATCTGATAGATTCCCTCTAGAATTCTCTGGATCAAAGTACCAGTTCCGTACTCTCTTGTATGTTACTGTGTGGTTTAGATTCCATGTGATGTTAACCTTGGTGTAGATCTGCCTATAACACATAGCAAGTACAATAACATCTACTCTTATACAATTCAATGGCCCTAAATAGCGTGCTCACTCGCTCGCCCACTTCGTGAGACATCGGGTATACTTGGCGATGTTCGTCTATTGCAGTCTAAACTTTCACTAAGACTACAAAATTAGAAAACCCGTTTCTTTATTACATAAGGCCTAAGTGAAATGAACACAATGAACAAATATTCTAATTTTATTTTTACTTACAATTTTCATAGCTCTGAACCACAAACATTTTTAATAAACTGCCAGTGTAAATTTCTTAAAAATCCTGTATTCAGTTAATAATGGCGGGCAAAGCCGCGGACACCAGCTATAATATTATTGATAATTTAATCATGGAAGTATTGCAGACAATAAAAATCCAAACAAACCATTCCTTCCCTTGAAAAATTATATAATTTCTGAAAATTACACTGAATTTAACAAATAAAATTCACATCATATTCATCTGTCAACAAACAGTTGAGAAACAATACATATTATATGTTCACAGTTAGCTTTGGAACTGCATAATCGAATCTGAGATAGTTTTCCCACGTGGAGCTTTCTAATCGTGGAATGTACTCTAAAGCTGGAATTTTAGCTGTTTCATTAATTATTAAGGTTTAGTTTATGAATGATTCGCGTGCAAGTGTTAATAAATATAATGCTTTAATAATTATTATACTCTTAATTTTTAATATTTCAATTAATTACACTGGTCTACAAAAAAAATAAAGTTGTCTCTATCTTGAACAAAAATAGTCAATTCCAATCAATTAGAGGTCGGAGAACAAGAATATGTCAGCAGAAATTATTTGTTAGCTCTTGGTTCAAAGATATTTACATATATACATGTATGTATGGAACTTCTCCCTTTGGTTCTTTACCTGTCTAGTTATTCACTCTGAGCGTTTCGGTTTTTTTGCCTTTCATTTGTAATCTACTTCTGGGGCATCTCTCATGACATTCCAGCAATAGTCTGCAAGCATAGATGAGTTCCACTTGCCCTGATACCTTTTTTTCCATTCCTGAAATGTCTTGATGGAAGCGCTCCCCGTGCTCGTCACTAACAGCGCCACAATTGTTTGGAAAGAAGTCGATATGTGAGTCCAGAAAGTGTATTTTGAGCGACATATTACAGCCTAGCTCTTGGTATGTCCTCAGAAGTTCATTTACAGCTAATTTGTAATTTTCAGCTCTTTGATTTCCCAAGAAATTGTGAACAACATTTTTGAAGGCTTCCCATGCTGCTTTCTCTTTCCCTTCAATGACCCTATTAAATGTTCCATCCTCCAACAGCTGTCGAATTTGTGGTCCAACGAAGATTCCCTCTTTGATCTTTGCATCACTGAGATTTGGGAATTTTGTCTTTAAATACCTGAAAGCTTCTCCTTCTCGATTCATCGCTTTCACTAAGTTCTTCATAAGTCCGAGTTTTATGTGTAAAGGTGGCAATAAGATTTTATCACGGGAAACCAAGGGAGTGTACTGTATATTCTTTTTTCCAGGTTCCATCATTTTCCTTTCAGGCCAGTTTTTTCGTATGTAGTGTAATTTCCTGTCACGACTATCCCCCTCGCACAGGAAGTAGCAATACTTTGTATATCCTAACTGCATTCCGAGTATGATAGCAATAACCTTCAGATCGCCACATATCTGCTATTGATAGACTTCATAATTTATTTTTTTAAGAAGCAATTTTACATTTTCATAGCTCTCCTTCATATGTACAGCGTGACCTACAGGAACAGATGGTAATGCGTTTCCGTTTTGTAGCAAAACAGCTTTCAAGCTTAACTTAGAGGAGTCAATGAAAAGTCTCCAGTGTTCAGGATTATGCTCCATTCTCAAAGATGCTATTAGACCATTTACATCATTGCAGGCAACAAGGTTGTTTTCCATTTCAAAGAATGGCGTTAAGTCTCTTTCTCGATGTCTATATACACACACTTTCACATTTTTCTCCAGGAGATTTCACTGCTGAAGCCTGGAGGCTAGAAGATCGGCCTTGCTTTTTGGTAACTCCAGATCACGAATTAAGTCATTAAGTGCTTCTTGAGCAATTTTATGTGGCCTACTGGGCGAGATTGATTCTGGAGTATAATCTGGGTCTTGCTGTAAAGACTCAGGCTGTTGTTTGTATTCTCCCTCCATGTCTTCATCAGATTCTAGGACATAATGTTCCGGAGGGATAGGAACTGGCAGACCTTCTCCATGTGGTACCGGTCGTATAGCCGAAGTCGAAGTTGGATATGTGATGGTCCGTTTTTTCTTTCTTGACATTCCATGTTTAAGAGGAGGCACCATACAGAAATAACAATCACTGACATGATTTGTAGGTTCTCGCCATGTCATGGGAACTGCGAATGGCATTGACTTCACTGTCTTGTTTAACCAACAACGGAGGTTTACTGCACATGAATTGCAGCAAATACTTGGTGCCCAAGGTTTATCCTCATCTATTTTGCAGTCAAAGTAATGGTAATATGCTGTCTTTATTAATGGAGTCAATTCACGTTTCTGAGAAACAAAAGTCACTTCTCCGCACACATAGCAAAAGTTATTCACACTGTTAACACATTTACGTGGCATCTTGAAGTAGAATTAATCTGAAATATAAAGAAAATAAAGCTGAAAATTTAGATTATGATTATGTATTTTTCACCCAAGAAGATAAATAAAGGTTTGCACTTGATTTCTTATTTACCTGTGAAAATTTAACTTCAAACACAGAAAATTACTGAGAATTAAGAGCACAATGGTTCAATAAGCACAACAATGGACATTTATGTATACAAAATGACTTGTCTAGAATCAAAATGTGGCACACTGGACAGTGTTGACAACCATCATTTGTAAAAAAAAAAATATTACCAACATTGCAAAATTTTCCTCTATCATAAAATTTATTCCTGTTTATCAAGGAAATAAGAGCTAAGTAAACATTTTAAACGTCATATTCGTTTATGTCACATCGAAATGAATAGGAATTAACTATTTTTAACTCGGATAGATTTTTTGTAGACCAGTGTTATCGTAGGCGAAGCCGCGGGCACCTGCTAGTAAGCATACAATGTACAGAGATGACTAGGGCCTGGATTATTAGGTTTTAAACTCATAATAATGGTTTCATGGGCTATAAGCTGAGTAAAGGGATATGGAACTTCCAAGCTTTCAGTCACTGATATCTCTGCGGCCTTCCTCATTTCCCTGAGGACGGCTGCAGAGGTGTCAGCGACTGAAAGCTTGGATAGTGTATATTTCTTTACTCGACTTATAGCTCGCAAAACCATTATTAATAATTAGCGCCGAGAAAGCCTCAAGTCTTATGTAGGTTTTAAACTAATTAGTTTCTTGCTAGCTAACTGTGATACTTTAACATCCATTTCATTGCCATAACAGTCACATAGTCCAATCTTATAAAAACTAAAAATGTCTAAATAAGAAGTTAAAAACTAAAAATGGCTAAAACTGTTTTTAACCAAAATAATAAATACTTAAATTAAAAATTACTTTTTTTAAATCTACCTACAGTTTGCATCTTACCAGTATATTTTTAAGAGAAAATATAGCATTGCATTTTATAATTTTGTCATTTTTGTAATCCCATTGTCCTGGTTAATGAATCAAAATCCTTGGTTTCTTTAGAAAAAATTAAATATATTCTTAGGTAGCTTATACTTACAGATTCACAGTGTTTGCTCAAGCAGGATGCCGAAAGTAAAGTATTCTAAAAGTAAATTGATTAACAATTTAAAACATTCTTGAATTTATGTGGTGGAGTTGGAAATTAAAGGGGTAATTTTAAAATTAATTTTTTTCTATAAACTGGGAAAATTAAGCAAAGAATGTTCATATAGTTTTGTGGTTCAGAACCACGGAAATTGTAAGTAAAAATAAAAATTAATGTACTTGTTTTAATATGCGTATGTGTGTATTGATCTATTGAAGTCAAGCTATAAACAAAATCTTGTCTGAAAATGATAAAAGCTAAAAACTATTTTAATATGTTTAAAAAACTAATAAATTGTTTATAAGTCCGAGCCCTAGAGATGACCAAGGATGTTTACTTCCTCTACCTGCACATAGGTACTATACAGGTACAGAAAGTATTATGTTCCAAAAATTCCATGCGTTTTCAACTTAATTTCATGTTCTGAGGTTTTCTGAATCCAGATATTTTTGGAAACGTGTCTGTTTTTACTCACTGCTTTTGCTCAGTGCATGAATTTCTTTCTTTATAGAATAAGCATGTAAAGTTGTACAGCCATTACCTACGGAGTAAAATAAAACTAACAAAAAACAAAAAAATAGTTTAAAAATGTTTAAATTAGAAGATATGAAATACTTGTAAAAAAAAATCTGAATTTCTAAAAATCCCTTTCTGTGTAGATACTGCCCCTTTTTCTTTATGTTTCAGGTAACTCACAACTGGTTCTCGAGATGTTGACGTGCACCACCAAGTTTGACAGGATGGATCAATAGTACCAAGGACTAAACCCATAATTAATAAAGCGTGATAATAATTCAATTAAATTGTAAACCCAATATTATAGCATTAATTTGTATACAACTCATCATTAATATTAGCTTTGTATTTTTATCTTGTATTGAATTTAATGTGTAAATATGTATTATATGTAATGAATTGTAAATATCTGGACATGTCCTATAACATGTACATGTTTAGACGGGCTAAATAAATACGAATTCTTATGCGCGTGTCTGTAAACAGCGTAACTTGAGAACAAAAAATAAATAAAAACAAAATTCTGGGATAGGACATGAAGGTTGATGGTTTTTTTCTTATATGTATCACCACTTTATATGAAGAATATATGGTTTTTTTGGATTTTCTCGAAAATATGTCTTATGATGATATTGTTAACCCAGACCCCATTAAATTAAGGGTTGTCCCTTTTTATTTCTGCATAGACAGTACACTAGAAGTTGCTTAGGAATGCATGGAATATCGTTAGGCCACAAAGCAACAATAGGCCACCCTCCTTTGGTCAATCTTTCTAAATGGCTTACAACTCTGTCAGTTGTAAGCTCATCCAGCTCATTTGTAGGATTTAGCATTTAGAAACAAATGATGTTCCAGTATGTCATTTAGTTCTCTCTCTTAACAATAGCAATTCGCTAGATATTTACAATATCAATTCATCAATACTGAAACTTAGTAGTCAGAATATTTCTGAAGTATTATGTCATATTATCAATGGTTACATTGACGAAGGTTGCTTCCCTGGAAAGTTAAAAATATCTAAAATTGTACCTATTCATAAAAAGAATGACAAAAATTTACTTAGCAACTACAGACCAGTATCCTTAGTTCCAACTATTTCGAAAGTATTCGAGAAGTTAATGTACATACAAATGATTAAATATCTTGATTCAAATCAGCTGCTATCAGAGAGTCAATATGGATTCAGAAAGAAAATGTCTACATGTGATGCAGTTATGAGTTTCATACAAAATTGTATGGATGGCAAAGAAAAGAAATCATCTGTTGATGTTAGGCTATTTGATTTATCCAAAGCATTTGATACGATCAAACACAACACATTACTGCTTAAACTAAAAGCTATTAGTTTTGCACCAGCGGCTATTAAAATAATCAATTCATACTTATCCAATAGATTCCAAACTGTTTATTACAATAATATTTTCTCACATCTCCTGCCAGTAAAACATGGTGCCCCACAAGGATCCATATTAGGTCCACTTTTGTTCATTATATACATTAACGATTTGCCTCATAATGTAAATTCTAGGACCTTAAACTGTTACTTATATGCTGATGACATTTGTCTAAGTTGTACTTCTAAGACACTTAATAGTGAACTGGATAATTCTCACAAAATTGATATTCTGCATGACTGGTGTCTAGCTAATAACCTGTCTATCAATCTAGAGAAAACACAAACTTTAAAAATTTCTTATAATAATAATGATCAAGAAAGGGTTGAACCAATTAAATTTTTAGGAATAATGTTACAAAGTAATCTAAAGTGGCAAGCCCATGTGAAACACATAGCATCTAAAATTACTAAAGGGCTTTACTTGATAAGAAAGCTACAATTCACTGTAAGCAGGGAGATCTTGATTGCGGTTTATTATGGATATATTCACTCCTATATTTCCTATGGGACTACATTATGGGGGAATAGCTGCCACTCTAAAAGTCTTTTTATTCTTCAAAAACAAGCAATTAGATTAATCTGTAAACTACCCAACAGAGCTCATTGCAGAAATATATTTACTAGACTTAATATTATGTCGCTACCCTGCTTGTATATCTTTCAGTGTCTACTATATATTAAAAACAACCTCAAATAATTTCATTTAAACTCTGATTCACATACTTATTATACTCGAAATAGTAATGATATTAAAAAAGACTTCTGCTATTTTTCCACTACTCAAAACAGTTTTAAGTCTACCTCTGCTAAATTATTCAACAAACTACCACCCTCCATCAGAACTTTAGAACCTGTGAAATACAGGCGAATCTTAAAGAAACTGCTTACTCGAAATTGCTTCTATACTACAGAAGAGTTCCTGAATTATACTTTCTAGACTGGCTTATAGAATAATTTTGACCTTTTGTACATGTTGTAGTGTCTGTTAAGGTATTTATACACTATTTATTGTATACCGGTTTTATTTTCAACATCTTATGTATGGTAACCTATTATATATCAATGTATTTTTATATTAATTCTTGTATACTTGTCTATACAAACATTACACTGTAATTGTATTGTGAAAAGACAATAAAATTCTATCTATCTAGCTATAAACCTGCAATGGCATCAGGGAAAAGTAAGCATAAATTGCTTACTGTACACAAAAAACTGAAATTGATCATAAGACTTGAAAATGGTGCCACTGTTGCAGATGTTTGTGCAGAATATGGAATCGCAGACAAACAGTTTCGGATTTAAAAAAGAAAAAAAGCTGAACTCTTATCATTTGCGATTAAATGTGATCTAAACGAGGAAGATTCACAGGTGAAACAAACGTGGCAGCCAGCTGAGCAGAAGTTAGAAGATGAGGTGTACAAGTGGTACACACAAGTTTCTTCAAACTAAACAAAAGGATGCGTAATTAAAATCAAGTAGACCTACTGCACCTATGTCTTAACAAACTTACTGTATAATTTTATTAACAAAAATTTCTCTGTAGTTTTTATTTGACTTGATCTGCACTTTTGCTAATCCAGACAACACTCAGTCCCAATTGGTCTGGATTAATGAGGTTTTACTTTACAGCCATTTCATAAAATATGGGAATTTTTCCCTCAAAGAAAGAAGTTATAAAATTATTGTAATTGGGTGGTCAAAAATAAGTTTAAAACCTCAAATTCTCTGAATATTTAGGACTTAGCTGTATCTGAAGTGGTTTCATGTGTAAAATCTGTCAATTTACTTATTTATTGCATTGAGTTACTTTTTTTTTGCAATTTTTTGCATGATTTTAACACTCTTTAATACCAAGTAGTCAAGAGTAATCAGCTATGTCCATTTTCATTTGAGAAAATATACATTTTACAGAATGTGAAGAACCAATTCTAGTTTATTATTTAAGATAATTATGTAATAAACAAAAATAGTTTTTATAATTTGCTAGAATGTCCCACCCGTAATTATGAAATGGCTGTGTATTTAAATTTTGCTCTGTGTATTTAAATTAAAGGTGCTCTTATTAAGCACTAAATCTTTATATATTTGTTGTAGCCATTGTTCTGAGTTGGATAAAGATTTATATTTAAGTCTATTGTATGATTTACTTCCTTGTTTCATATTCTGCTAATTTTATTTTTTATATTTGTTCTTAAAATTTCATGTTGAAACCTACCCTCAAATTTTGCACATCGATAGGTTTTCATTATAGATGGACACATGAAAAAATTAGCTGCTCATACAAACTGTAGGTGGGTGAAAATACGGGTGGGACACTCTAGCAAATTATAAAAACTATTTTTGTTTATTACATATCATAAATAATATACTAGAATTGATTCTTCACATTCTGTAAAATTTACAACCCCCTCTCCTCCACTACACGCAAAGCATTATTTAAAATTTATTTTAAATATTTTAAATTTGTTTTTCAAAATCTATTACGGGTGGGACATAATTTGGACACTGATTTTAATGATGCAAAACAAAAATTCATTTGCTGTTCTGCTATTACTGTTAGGGTCTTAATGTTGTTATTAATGAAGATATGAGGGATTATAAACTGTTTTCAGGTTGTCAGAACATTTATTTAACTCATCAATAATAATTTAACAAAACTATCATCATTACGGGTGGGACAAAAATTCACTTGTTTGTTATTTTACATAGTAATTAACCACACATATTTTTTGAAGTTAATCTTATACCAAATTGTACCTTAAGATGTATATATTCTCAAATGTAAAGGGACATAGCTGATTACCCTTGACTACTAGGTATTAAAGAGTGTTAAAATCATGCTAAAAATGACAAAAAAAAAAGTAATTCAACGCAATAAATAAGTAAATTGACAGATTTTACACATAAAATCACTTCAGATACCGTACACCTAAGTCCTTAATATTCAGAGAATTTGAGGTTTTAAGCTTATTTTTGACCACCCAATTACAATAATTTTATAACTTCTCTCTTTGAGGGAAAAATTCCCATATTTTATGAAATGGCTGATAAATACTGAGGGGTTGCTTATTATTGCTTATGTGTCTAGGTGTTACAGAAGTGTGACACTCAATTTGCATGATATTTGAAGATGATTCCCATGCACAGCAAATCACAGTGCTTTAATTAACGTATTCTCAATGTTGACATTTATTGTCCAGACAAAAGTCTTTTAAGTGTTAAGAACTCTGACTAACATACTATGTAATAATTGTACTCATCATTATAGGCCAAAGTAAAAACAATGAACTAATGTGAACAGCACATGAGATTCACTTAGCTAATCCCAAAAATTTAAGCAGGTACTAATAATTACTTCATGAGACAACTACCGGAATACAAATATGTGTATCAGATAAGGATATTATTCATTATTATTATATTATTTTCTCCCTTAGTGGTAAGGAAAGGAAGAGATAAGGGAAACTACACATAGACCTATATCTGACGCAGGATTAGGGAACACTGTTACAGCCGATGCCAAGAATGTGCTAGATAGAGAAGACCGCTACTCCCTCCAACTGACAGCTGTAAGAGGCTTCTTAATATTCTGAATTTACGAGAACCACAATTAATTTTCACCCACTAAAAGTTTTCATGAGCAGTTAATTTTTGGCATGTGTATGTGCAATGAAGACCTACCGATATGCAAAATTTGAGGTTAGGTTTGATATAACTTCTACAGTTCCCTTGTTATAATTTCCATAATCCCATCATGAGCTTTATGCTCAGGGTTGGTATACACAGTGTGTGATAATAAATAAATAAACTTAAGCCACCCGAAAAATAGACTAAATTGAACAAATTAAACAATACGGTACTTACTTAAAACTGTAAGGTCCAAGCTGCACCAACTGTGGCTTGAAGTTCTTCTGCATTAGCTGCTCAGGATTTGTCCAATTGTATAAGTAGATGTCCATTGTAACCACAGATTCCTTCCACAGTGGATATGTTGCTGAAGTAGGGGAAACAGGAAGTTCCTGTCAGTGTAAACAATTCGAATATTACATTAATTATTGCAATAATAACAGAAATAATAAAACATTGTAAAAGTAATGTTGAACTTTCCTTTTCATATAGGTTAGATCTTTAAGGTACCTAGAGCTATTCTCTAAACCCTTTGCATTTTTTAAATAGGACATTGTTATTGGTAAGTCAATATTGAAGAAATATGCATGTGTATAATTTGTCGTCAATTGGAATTGCTCTGGTCAGTGGAAAAAATTAGTGCTAATGCTTAATTAATAAACAGTATTTTGAAAATCGTGGGCTTTAGTGTTTTGATAGTACGGTTGAACTTCATTTATACATTTTTCACTTCAGTTATATGCTAAATTTTTAGGCACTGACCCACTAATAAGAGAAAGATTTTAGTTTTAGGTAGCAGTCATGCCAGACACATGGGATCTGCTCTTCAAGATGCCGTAGGAGATGATTTTCAAGTGCAATGTTTATGTAAACCTAATGCTGGACTTAGTGATGTTGTTTCAGGTATCAAGGGACTAACCAAAGGATTCACCAAGGAGGACCGGGTGGTGATTATTGGAGGAGCCGGGAACAGCTTAGACAGAGATCCGAGCTATTCAGTTGCAGCAGATCTTGATAGTATTTCTGAAGGTAGCATGCATACTAATATAGATTTTGTTGAATTATTCCACAGGTACGACAAGCCCTTGCTTCGATCAAAGGTAAAAGCTGTAAATGATAAGTTGTGGAAATTCTCTAGTGATCATATTAACTTCAATGTTGTTTCTGTTAGCAGCTTAAGAAGGGAAGAGTATACCAGGCATGGACTTCATCTCAACCTTCGAGGAAAGAAGACACTGGCAGCACTGGTTGCAGAGGAGCTGAAGTGTAATGTACTAGATTGTAACAGGCCTATTCCTGTCATAGATGGTGGCTCGACTCGTTTTTTAGGGGGAATCTAAGTGAAAGAATCCAACAGCTTGGGCCTATATGCATATCTAAAGTCAATAATAGTAATACACTAAGGCCTATAGCTAGAAATAATAAATCATTTGCAGTATTTCATCAAAACATAAGGGGGCTTGAAAATAAAATTGAAGAATTTAACTTAGCCATTCAGGATACAATTAATTCTAAAAAACAGGAAATTCAAGTTATTTGTCTAACGGAACACCACTGTGCAGAAACAGATCTGGAAGAATTAAAAATTGATAACTTTTTGCTATGTTCAAAATTTTGTAGACATTCCATAAAATGTGGAGGTGTGAGTATATTTATCAAAAGAAACTTACATTTCAGTGATATAGACACAAGTTCTTTCTGTAAAGAACAGGATTTTGAATGTTGTTCAGCCAGATTGGATTTTGACAATGATACATTTTGTAGCCGATCAGTTCATATAGACTTATATAAAATAAGGAATTAAATACAAGAAAATACATTTCACGGACAATATTTGAACTTCCCGCAACATTATCGACTACTAAAAAACTACCATTACGCCTAGACTATTACAATGACCATAAAACAAATTACATGACAAGACAGAGGACATTTACACGGACAATTTGATATGCAACACGACCATCTGAATCAAAAGACATTACCGGCAATTACAAATAATTAATCAAACGATTAATTATTAACACGACAACATAGAAAATTACATCATTAAACGCGTAATCAAGAAAGCTATACAACTACACTTATTACAGACAATAGTGACAAATACTTTATGAATTATTAACTAAATAGAGGAAAACAATGTATTAGAGGAGGGGCTTTTCTGTCTGGAAAAGACCACTGACGCCACCTATTAACTTGACGTTGATAGATACGTTTCTCCCCAAACCTCACTCCATTTCAACGACAAATATTTTAAACCCTAGCAGAAGACCTAGTTAATTCCCAATCACAAGAGACAAAGCTAACTGACAGAACCAATGGAAATGCAAGAATATTTTAACACAGAAACATATTAACAGGAACATGAGCAAGGAACAGGGACTTGCGACTTATACTTCGATGTAACCACTACGAGACTTGAAGACACGGATTGAAAGGACACGGACGTTATTTTTGTAGACGAAATAGGAGGTAGGAATATTGACTTTTATACAGTGAAATAGTAACGAACACGAATATTGATTTTATACCGACTTTTCAAGTAATACTGTCGAGGATATAAATTTATATAAAGAAACAAGAAAAGATTATAAATATTATTTTTGTATTGTGAAGTGAAAAGAATATATACCGCCATAAGATAAATAACGTAAATTCCTGCGATAAAACGTGCAGATGTTATAAGGATAATAAATAACCTAAAGTGATTTTGGCGACGACGAAGTAAATAGATAAAGACATTATATAAAGTAACTGTATTCTTCCTCCCAACATATTCCGATAATTACAGACTAAGTGACAAAATTAAGAACACAATAAACTTACAAATATTATTCAAGTACATAACCAATTGACATCATTTTACGACCCATCATTCCCTAAGCTTATATCCTGTATTAGCTTCGTCTAGCACGGCCCTAGAAAGAGATCTCGCTCTACCAACTGAGTAAGCACTAGCTGGACAATAGATTTATTAATAATGTAAGAATTAAGAAGAAAGGCGTTCATATAAATCAACGAACCCCTAGCAATCAGTTATAAATTGCTGCCCAATTCAACGACCCTATAACCAACGGTTATAAATTGCTGCCCAACTTGTGGCCTAACAAACCTACGGGTATAAATTGGTGCCCATCTCGGTGCTAATTACCATATCACCCACCGATCTAACATCCAAACATAGGATCGGGTATAAATTGGTCACCCAACTCTCGGGCAATTCAACGACCCCATAGGATCGGGCATAAATTGGCTCCCATCTCGGGGCAGGATTTTCGAAGCGATTTAGGATATAGGACTTAGGCCAACAGACATCGAAAATTTTTTTGAAACGACACGGGGAATAGACGAAATTTATTGACAATAAATTAAATTTCTTTACGCTGCGACAAATTTTGTGTGACATTATAATAAACTTCGTGGACCTTGTGGATTACCAGTGACATCAATCATCATCAACATTCACCATCAACATTCACCATCAACATTCACCATAAACCCTCCACTCAACTGAAAATCTACACCCCCACCCCCCCAATCTACAAGAGATCAACATCCCTCTTCAGCCGGCGACCCACAACCAGCTGACATCTATTCACCGGCGACTGACCGCCAGGCAGCTGTGACTTCAACAAAAACTTGGGTATCGTTAAATTTTTCCTTACAAGGAACCTTTCACTACCCTCATATCGAAACATGCCTCAATATTTTTACTGGGTCATCTAGATGCTGTAAGAAGTCCACGCTCCAAAAATTAGCTGCTGGTTTCAACTGCAAGTACCTTAAAATGCTTTGCAAATATCTTGGTGAAGATAGGGAATATAACATGGTAATCTAGAGACGGGACTGGACAACCCTGACTGGCGAGAGTGAGTCCTTGAGACCTGTGAATCCCCTCTGCCCACGCACGCACGTGACGCTAATTCCTTCCTGCTATTTACAGGGTACAGTACAGTCCGTTGTCCAAAAATATTCTTTGTAAATTCTTTTTGAAGTTCTGTTTCTTTCACTGTTCGTTATGTGTTACACTCGAGTATTTTAAACAAATTTTAAAAAGTCCAGGGAAGAGTTGCTGCAGCCACCAAAGTTTCTAACACCCCTGTTTATCGAATTTTACGTGACAGGAAAACACAAGAAGAGGAAGGAAGGTCGTTCGGGACACCTGGGGAAAAACAATGTTCGAAAAAGGATAACAGACATTGATGACTTCGACAAATGAGTAATTCGTCGCACCATATACAATTTCTATAGAGATGAAAAGGCTGCACCAACAATAAGGAGACTGATGACGAAACTACGAAATACGATTGAGTTTGAAGGCAGTTCCTCAAACCTTCGGACATTAATAAAATATATGATCTAATCCTAGCGAATAAGCCAGCACACAAAACCTACGTAATTGACCAAATCTTGGTAGAAAATAACCACTCGGTTTTAAGGCTTCCACCCTACCACCCGACTTGAACCCCATTGAGTCAATTTGGGGAGATGTTAAACAACTAGGAGGTGCCCATGGCTTCGCCCACGATAACTCATTTGAAAATTAAAAATTAAGAGTATAATCATTATTAAAGCATTGTATTTATTAACACTTGCACGCGAATCATTCGTAAACTAAGCCATTAATAATATTAATGAAACAGCTAAAATTCCGGCTTCAGAGTACATTCTACGATTAGAAAGCGCCCCCTGAGAAAACTATATCAGAATCGATTATGCAGTTCCAAAGGAACCTGTGGACACATAATACGTTTTGTTTCTCAACTGCTTATTAACATGAATATGATGTGAATTTTATTTTATCAATTCAGTGTAATTTTCAGAAATTATATAATATGTTTCAAGGGAAGGAATGGTTTGTTTGGATTATTATTATCAGCGATATTTCAAGAGTTAAACCATCAATATTGGTGCCCCCGGCTTCGCCCGCCATTATTCATTGACTCCAGGATTTTTAAGAAATTTACACTGGTAGATTATTAAAAATGTTTGTGGTTCAGAGCTATGAAAATTGCAAGTAAAAATAAAATTAGAATATTTGTTCATTGTGTTCATTTCACTTAGGCCTTATATAATAAGGAAACGGTTTTCCTAATTGTGTAGTCGTCATGAAAGTTTACACTGCGAGAGACGAACATCGCCGAGTATACCCGATGTCTCACGAACCGGCGAGCGAGCAAGCACGCTATTTAGGGCCGTTGAATTGTATAAGAGTAGATGGGTTACAAGCAGGAATACAACATTTAAAACAAATGACGTAGAAGCATTGTGTAGGCAAAGATTTCAAGAACTCGGCCAAGCAGAATGGGAAAATGTATGTAGGCGCGTTGAAGAAATTGAACAGGAATAATGAGAGAAAGACTGCATCGTGGAGGAAAGAATTGAAAGGATTATAATAGAAGACAATGGTATGGAAAGCAGTGATGATGATGATGATGATGATGATGATCATGATGATCATGATCATGAATATGCGGAATATCAGGTTGAACCAACGGAAGACGATGTCATGTCTGGTGTTGAAGAAATTGAAGAAGATTAGATGTAAGCAATACCGTACTTATTTAGTTATTTCAATTAAAATTATGTGTTATATTATAGTGACTGTACCACTTCCTCGTGGTGCTCGTAAACATTTAGATAGCTGACAGCTCTGTACCAAAACAAACATCGCCATCGCTTATCGGTGACTGAATTATTTGCTGTGCATGGTGCCGCATGAACTTGTGTTTTGATCACTGCATCAACAATAGTCACTTCTGTTTTGTTTTCGACCCGGCTTGACAATAACAGGGACGGTCGATCGTCTCCGTGCATCCGGAACTTCGAACTGCAGGTAAGGGTTGTCCAACTTCTCCCACTTCACTGCTTCGACCCGACATTTCCCAGGTTCGATGTAGGGTACTTGCAGTTGAAACCAGCAGCTAATTTTTGGAGCGTGGACTTCTTACAGCATCTAGATGACCCAGTAAAAATATTGAGGCATGTTTCGATATGAGGGTAGTGAAAGGTTCCTTGTTAGACTTGTTACGGAATTCACAGAACAAGAATAAATTTTTTTTCTCTCAATCTTTATTTGCAAAAGCTCAATTAAATTTCATAATATCCTTTCAAGAAGGAATGACATTTTAAATTTACATTTTTAGTAATCATTTTCAATTTCACATTTTTCTATGCGTTTACGCAACAATAAAATTAAGATGCCTGTGAATCCTGTAAATGTAGTAACATGTTCAAGTGCTCCAGTGTCACCGCATGAACCCTCACACCCAGTGTCAAATGATCAATCGAGTTTGCAAAGCAGTGAACTAGAGGATATAAATGTCAATGTAAGTGATAACTTAACAGCAGGTGTAATAGCCCAGTCAGCTGTTCCTACAAACACTATGTCTTGTAACCCTGAAATAGCCACTGAAAATGTCAATGCATTACAACAGATTATGAATGCTATAACTACCCTAAATACAACCATAAATTCAATGCAGACTGAATTTAACAGTCAAAACACTAACCTAAATACAACAATTAATTCATTACAGACTGAATTTAAAACTGAACTTAATAGTCAAATGAGTTCATTACAGACTGAACTTAATAGTCAAATGAGTTCATTGCAGACCGAATGTAATAGTCAAAACACTACGCTAACCACAACAATTAATTCATTGCAGAATGAATTTAATAGTCAAAATACTACACTAAACACAACAATTACTGAACTCAATAGTCAAATGAATTCAATGCAGACTGGAATTAATACTCAGTTAACTTCACTACAAACAGAAGTTAATGAAAACTTGAATTCAGAACTGACAGCACAAACAAATAATCTTACTCAGTTAATTCAAAACCATAGACAACAGGTTGCTGAAGAATTGATGCAAATTGATTCCCGAGTGACACAAGTTGGTACACAGGTTGATGGAATTAGAAATCATGTCAGTGCAGTAGAAAGAGAGGTGAGGAGTAACAATACTAGATTGGTATCCCTGAATTCGGAGTTGGACAGATTGCGTCAAAGGTTAAGGGATCAGGAAGATCGTACTGATAGTACAGTCTTAGTCTCTAACCAAGGCGAAATTGCGTCAACTTCCTCTGCTTTCCCCGACACACCTACTGACACACCTAACATTCCCCCTCCACCCGCCAGCTTACCAAGATCCGATAACGGATTGAACCATCACACTGCAGGTAATTCAAATCAAAGTAACAATAACAATCATCAAAATTTCAACCCCAGTAATCATATTGGATTTACCCTTAGTCAAAGTGATTTGCCCCTCCCCACGTTCGAGGACAAACAGAAGACTAACCCTGTACGATATCTACGCGAATTAAAGACCTTTTTCAACTTAAGAAACGTACCTGAACAGTTAAAAATGATTATGGTAGCCAGGTCATTAAAAGGTAGTGCAGCTCGATGGTTCAATGTTGTTAACGATACTCAGGAATTGAATATGCAGACATTCGAAGAGTCCTTTCTTCGAGAGTACTGGTCAATCTCTGATCAGGAACGCTTAAAGAGTCAGATTTTTCATGGAAGTTTTGATCGTAATAGCGGCCCAAGCTACATGGAATATTTCATTTCCCTATGTGACTCGAAACAGCTGTTAACCCCTAGCATCGAAGACGAAGTTTTCATAAAAGCCCTCTGCTTACACTATCCGTTTTCGATAAAGAACAGTTTAATTGTTGCGTGCCCCAAGACAATCCCTGACATGATAGCATTGTTGAAATCCCTACAGGAATCCCCGTTTCCCTCACAGAAGGTACATAAATCTCAAGTTTCCACTAATAATCAAGGCATAAAGAGAAACATAAATTATGTTCAAACCAAACCCAGTCAAAGCGCTTTTGGATGCGAGACGCGGACAGGATCTGCCCAGTTGTGTGAGGAAAACCAACAAGTAAATGGAAACGAGACTGATGAAATCCCACAAAATAGTTCAAATAGCCCAGGACAGTACTAGAGGAATACGCCATATCAGAGAGGAAATAGAACTTCTTATTGGAGGAGTAGAAATTTTAGATATCGCCCTTATTATTACAACAATGGAAGAAACTACCCAGGTTACAACAATGGTTTCAGGAATAACAATTTTCGATACCAAACCTACAACAATAATTAAAATAACAATAATCATAATGACTACACACATGATAATTCCCCAGGCTCGAATCAGAACAACATAAATAACTATGGCAGACGACCATACAATGGAACACCCCGCTGGTTCAATAGGACCCAGTACAACCAAGGATTTTTCAGACCCAGTTTTAGAGGTAGAAATAACTCACGACGTGGACTGAACCGATATGCTAATATCAATGGACAAAATAACGATTACCAACATGACCCAATAAATAACAATCAGACAATGAATAGCACTATGAATAATCATGAAAATAACAATGGCAATCAGTCACCGACACCTACTGTTGAAGACTAAAGTAACTTAACGAAAGAAGCAAATAACCCCGATTCTTGACAAAAAAAATATTCGTGTTTACCACAAACATTTCTTAAGAATTTTACCCAAACAACAAATAGGTCATTCCCCCTTTTCTACGACCTTACGTAACACTGTTATTCCAGTCACCCCAACAAGGCACCATTTCTTATGAAGAAGTAAGTCAAACCCCCACAGAGTGACCCTCTAAAATTATTTCTAAAGGAAGTGCATCCGCTTGTAAATAACTACCCAACTTTCACATTTCTACAGTGTATATACTAATTTAAAACTAACTTGTAGAATTGACAGCACATACAAAAAAAAATCGATACGCATCGTAAATCTTTCAGACTCCTTTTAAAATGAAAACCTAGAACAGTATTAAATTATCAAATAAATATCTAAAAGTATAGAAGCATTAATAAATAAATGAGACAATAACAGATTTTATTGAAACTCATCATGCATAATGGCTATGGCATGTTGTGATAATAAAAATCTACCAGCGAAGAACATTTACTAGAAAATCCAATCCAATCCAATTCACTATGCGCTGATATACGAATAAAACAAGAGGCAAAGAAACCCCATAAAATTGTGAAAAGTTCCGTAAGTATTTATTGAAACCATATTATATCATGTCACGAATTCCCTAAGGATCAAAACATCTACGAGGTAAATTTTGCTTTTATTCAACGAACTGGAATCGAAAAAGGACTACGAGAATGGAATGTAAAATAATTTAGCGTGAACCTTCTCAATCTATGTTTCATTATTACGTAAATTACGAATGTATTAATTTAAGGTAATATGATGACGCCCTCATTTTATAAGTAACACTGAAAGACAATACCGATACAAGGATTACCTCATATAATGAAGTGATTTTTTGCAGTGTTTTCTTGGAGACGAAGAAGTGTTTGCGCAGCCTTTTTCCGACTAAAATTGTATATATTAAGAAGTGATGTGCAGATTCCCCTCTGAATTATACTGAAGGAAATGAAACATCGATTTGACTTAGGATAATCACACTAGTATTTGATTTAATTAGTTAAGGAAATTTTAGTTACACTTATTGAAAACATTGAATTAATTTTTATAATTACATATAACACTTGGGTTAAAGAGTTAAGACTTATAAATGAATAAGTATTTTACTATCATGCATATTCAATTTAGTATCCTCCCTACAACCTCACACCAATCAAATATAAGGTATAAAATGAAGATCAAAGAGATAAATAAAGAGTTATGAAAAGTGAATTCAAGAGCATGAAAGATTATAAATAAATAAAGGTAAGAAATAAGTCGACGAAGAAAAATGAGCAAAGTATATGACAGGGAAGGAATCCACTGTCAAAGAAGTGAAAAAGGTCACTAATGAGATAGAAAATGTATTAGAATGGAGATAAGGCAAGTACTTATAATTATCATGCTAAGAAAATGTTGATTGATATTTAATTATGGTATTATTGATTGTGTAGGAGTGAGTATGCATTTGAACATGATATTACAAAATAAGCAAAATAAATTTATTAGAATGAATATGATACCTGAAGAACAGAAGAAAGAAAATAGTACATTTTAATTTGTGTAATTAAACATAAAGTGTGAAGGTTAAAAAAAAAAAATTATCAAATCCCATTGTGTGTTAAATGAAATTTTATGTATTTGACGGTAAGTAATTAAGTGTAATTAGTGTATTGTTTTATTATGTGAAGAACAGTGATGTACCAGAAATGAGTTACAACCAGTTAAGAAGAAATTCAATGTAACAAAGATTTTATTTTATTAGGTGAAAAAGAAAGAGAAGCGTACCAGAAGTAAGTACAATTAAGTGAAAAAGACAGTTATCAGCTAATTGAATGTAAAAGTGTATGATTTAACAATGTTTATATTTTAAGAATTTTAATGTGAAAACCATATATTTTTTTTTGTCGTCGAGGAAGAATACATATAAAAGATAAAAGATAAAAGATAACAAATAAGAAATAACAGAATATTCATAATTACAGAATTCGAAATAATAAATTAATATACGAACTGACTGAGAGATTTTGGATGCGAGACTAACGAAAAATGTTTAAAATTATTTATAATGGAATTTTCCAAATACCAATTATTTCATAATTTTAATAATTGTTACGTTCGGACATTTGTAGCCGATCAGTTCATATAGACTTATATAAAATAAGGAATTAAATACAAGAAAATACATTTCACGGACAATATTTGAACTTCCCGCAACATTATCGACTACTAAAAAACTACCATTACGCCTAGACTATTACAATGACCATAAAACAAATTACATGACAAGACAGAGGACATTTACACGGACAATTTGATATGCAACACGACCATCTGAATCAAAAGACATTACCGGCAATTACAAATAATTAATCAAACGATTAATTATTAACACGACAACATAGAAAATTACATCATTAAACGCGTAATCAAGAAAGCTATACAACTACACTTATTACAGACAATAGTGACAAATACTTTATGAATTATTAACTAAATAGAGGAATACAATGTATTAGAGGAGGGGCTTTTCTGTCTGGAAAAGACCACTGACGCCACCTATTAACTTGACGTTGATAGATACGTTTCTCCCCAAACCTCACTCCATTTCAACGACAAATATTTTAAACCCTAGCAGAAGACCTAGCTAATTCCCAATCACAAGAGACAAAGCTAACTGACAGAACCAATGGAAATGCAAGAATATTTTAACACAGAAACATATTAACAGGAACATGAGCAAGGAACAGGGACTTGCGACTTATACTTCGATGTAACCACTACGAGACTTGAAGACACGGATTGAAAGGACACGGACGTTATTTTTGTAGACGAAATAGGAGGTAGGAATATTGACTTTTATACAGTGAAATAGTAACGAACACGAATATTGATTTTATACCGACTTTTCAAGTAATACTGTCGAGGATATAAATTTATATAAAGAAACAAGAAAAGATTATAAATATTATTTTTGTATTGTGAAGTGAAAAGAATATATACCGCCATAAGATAAATAACGTAAATTCCTGCGATAAAACGTGCAGATGTTATAAGGATAATAAATAACCTAAAGTGATTTTGGCGACGACGAAGTAAATAGATAAAGACATTATATAAAGTAACTGTATTCTTCCTCCCAACATATTCCGATAATTACAGACTAAGTGACAAAATTAAGAACACAATAAACTTACAAATATTATTCAAGTACATAACCAATTGACATCATTTTACGACCCATCATTCCCTAAGCTTATATCCTGTATTAGCTTCGTCTAGCACGGCCCTAGAAAGAGATCTCGCTCTACCAACTGAGTAAGCACTAGCTGGACAATAGATTTATTAATAATGTAAGAATTAAGAAGAAAGGCGTTCATATAAATCAACGAACCCCTAGCAATCAGTTATAAATTGCTGCCCAATTCAACGACCCTATAACCAACGGTTATAAATTGCTGCCCAACTTGTGGCCTAACAAACCTACGGGTATAAATTGGTGCCCATCTCGGTGCTAATTGCCATATCACCCACCGATCTAACATCCAAACATAGGATCGGGTATAAATTGGTCACCCAACTCTCGGGCAATTCAACGACCCCATAGGATCGGGCATAATTTGTAATACTAACCATTTACAGGGCACCATCAGGTAATTTCAATTATTTTGTAAATCAGTTAGAAAGGGTTCTTAATTCACTGTATAGTAGTAATATAAATATTATACTGTGTGGGGACTTTAATGTAGATTTCTCAATTGATAGTGAGAAGAAGATCAGACTGATATCTTTATTGGGTAGCTATAATCTAGATTTCATAGTAAACTTTCCAACGAGAATTCAAAACGACTCCCAAACAACAATAGATAATATCTGTACCTCAGAGCCAAACGAGCGTAACTGCCAAAAACTTAATTTTACAGGAGGAGCGAAAACCAAAATTATGAACAATAAAGGGGAATGGAGTTACTACTATTTGGCTCTCAATATCTTGGTTTCTAATGAAATTATGGATTTAATATTAATTGGTTCTATAGAGGTCAAGAAGTTAGTAAAGAATATGAACAAAACAAAAAAATATGAAATTTGGAGTTACGTTCCTTTGGCTCTGAGGTACAGATATATTCATAGATATAGAAAAACATTTTAATTTTAAAGTATTTCCAATATTAAATGGATTATCAGATCATGATGCACAAATGTTAGTGCTGAACAATATTAAAGTAAATTCGAACAGTAAACATGCTCATAGTAATATGACTAGAGTAATGAATGACGATTCAATTTTAAATTTCAAACAAGATCTTGCGAATGAAAACTGGGAATCTATGTTATCCTATGACAAAGTAGATAGTAAATTAAGTGAATTCCTAAACATAGTGTCACGACATTTTGAGGCAAATTTTCCAAAAAAGAAAACTGCTAATTTACCTAATTCAAGGAATAACACATGGTTAACTGCTGGTATTAAAATATCATGTGCAAACAAAAGAGAGCTCTACCTAAAATATAGAACCAGTAACAACCAAACTCATAAGGAATACTATAAAAAGTATTGCAACATACTGAAGAAAGTAATCAAAGAAGCAAAAAGTTGGCATTTTTCACAAGTAATTGATAAATCAAATAATAAAGTTAAGACTGTATGGAATATAATAAAAAACGAAACAGGGAGAACAAAGGGAAACAATGATTGTACATCATTAATATACCAAGACATAAAACTAGAAAATTTATCAGACATTACAAATGCTTTTAATAGTCACTTTATAAATATTGCAGAGAAATGTATTCCTTATAAATAATATTAACATTAAGGCAGTAGACCTACTAACAAAATCTACAGTTTGGAACCATAGATTTCAATTGAACCTGACTTCTCACAAAGAAATTGAAAATATAATCAAGTTTCTCAAAAGTAAAAGCTCGTCTGGATGGGATGAGATAAGTGGTAGGTTATTAAAAAGTTGCTCATCGGAACTCAGTAAACCTCTCACATATGCAATTGTTCATTAGAAAATGGAATATTTCCAGAAAGACTGAAGCATGCTATTGTTAAGCCCCTCTTTAAAAAAGGTGACAAAAATCTACCATCAAATTATAGACCTATATCGCTCTTAACCTCATTTTCAAAAGTTTTTGAAAAAGTCATGTACAAACGCATAATACACTATCTTAATTTGAATGACATTCTTACTTCATCTCAGTTTGGATTTAGAAGTGGCATGTCCACTGAGAATGCTACATTTCAACTTACTACAGAAATACTGGAAGCGTTAGATAAAAAGAAATATGCTCTGGGAATTTTCTGTGACTTAGCTAAAGCGTTTGACTGTATAAATCATGAAATATTACTTCAAAAATTGGATCATTATGGGTTCGATAATTTAACACTTAAGTGGTTCAAATCATATCTTTCTGATAGAACTCAAAAGGTAATAATAAATGGAAATGAATCTAACTTAGGGGTTGTTAAGAATGGGGTACCTCAGGGATCAATACTAGGACCTTTGCTCTTTTTAATTTTCATTAATGACTTGCCCTATAACTTAAGTGACGAATCAAAGGTATTGCTCTACGCAGATGATACTAGTGTAGGCTACTTAGAACATTTATCAAGAATAGCTACAAAGGCTTTTCACGAGTTAAACACATGGTTTCTAGCTAATAAAATGACACTTAATATTGATAAGACCCATTTTATACAATTTAGAACAAAAAACAGATGTATCTCAAATCTTGAAATTAATTATGGAACACAAATCATACAAGAAATTAGCAATGTAAAATTTTTAGGACTGCAAATTGACCAAAATCTTGACTGGAAGACACACATAGAAATGATAGGTCCAAAACTGAGTTCAGCGTGCTTTGCTTTAAGAATTTTGAATAATATATTAAAACAGGATGCATTACTTATGGTATATTTTGCATATTTTCACTCGGTAATGAGGTACGGGATCATATTCTGGGGCAACTCTTCCCTTAGGGAGAAAATATTTAGATTACAAAAGCGGGCAATAAGAATATGTGGAAAGAAAAAAAGGGAATCTTGTAAACCGCTATTTGAAAAATTAAAAATCCTCACTCTTACAGGGGAGTATATATACTCTGTTATGTGTTATGTCGTGAATAATATTGATAAATTTCAAACTAATTTTAGTGTACACGGACGTACTACCAGAAACATGAATGATCTACACAGACCAAATAACTCGTTAAAACTCTTTCAGAAGGGTGCTTATTATTCTGCAGTACAGATATATAACAAACTTCCAAACAACATTAAATTATTATGTATTCAAAGAAAGAGCAAACCTTTCAAAACAGCTGTCAAGGAATTTTTAATAACTCACACCTTCTACAATTTGGAGGAATATTTCCAGCTTGGATAAATTTGGCAGCTTACAGTTTCAGTAGGCCTATATTATTGTTATAACATGCATGTATTTTTTGATCTGACGTGTTCTATATCCTTGAGCCCCGCTCAACACAGGATCTACAGGACGAGATATCTACATCTACATCTACATCTACATCTACATCTACATCTACATCTACATCTACATTTGTCCAAAAATATTTATCTCAATTTTATTATAAGTTTTCTCATTAATAGGCCTACATCACATTTGACTTCACCCCATGAACGAAATGTAAGGTTACTTACTTATTTATATGTTACAGTAAATAACTTTTTTGACATGACCTCAGGATAAAAGGATTGTCACTTGACAGTGCGTTAAATTATACTCGTATAATTCACTATTAGCACTATAAAAATGGTCATTTAAGAAGTGTTGTGTAATTATTATCAATTGAGGGAACAGAAGATATAACAAATTAAAAATAATCTCTGTAATCTCTATTTTAAGTAATCATTCCATACAATGGAATAAAAATTATTAACATGTTACAAACATTCATTAATTAATATTAACTTCATATTAAGACTTAGAAGGTAATTTTTTATACGCTTCAGGCAAAATATTGTAAGTTTGATTGACATATGATAGTGATTTTTCTGAGACGTTTCTATAAAATTCTTAAATATGTATTCTAAGAGCAACAAATTGTAATTGCATTAACTTTGCTCTATCTAGAGGAGTGTTGTGTAATTATTATCAGTACCAATTTCATTTTGACCGATAATTTGTAAAACAGCTCATCAAAATCTATCATGAACAAAATATTGTTTTTGTGAATCTAACCTGACAGCATTTAAAATATTTGTGGTGTAAAAACTTCTGATGCATAAGCATTATGCACAGGAAACTGAATCTGGTTGGTATATGAGGATCATGAAAAGAATATTTATTGTTCTCACAGTTATATTCTATGAGTTTTACAGTACAGTCTGCAGGGTGCTTCAGAATCTAACCTGACAAACTGCAAGGATTGTGGTAGGGTTTTAGACAAACATTTAGAGATAGAAAAGTTTTGTTCTATAGTAGGATATAACAAATTCCATTCATAAAATCAGTTGAAAGTTTAGCAAGCCATTGACTGAACTCCGATAAGACATGGTGAATATGCTTATTGTTATTCTCTAAAGCTGTGGTCAAAGTTCGGAACATCTAAAGTTTAATAGTTTTTTTTTTTTTAGAATACTGTAAGTTCACAGAGGAAGCTAAATACCAGTATAGTAAAGGTTTAAAATTAAAAACTGTTTAGAAGGATTTAAGAGCTAGGCAATTTAAGTCCCCTTATTCATTACGTCAAATCAGTGTTTGCCACTGGCTAGATAATTGTAACTACCATGTGAAGTATATTCCGTTATAATGGTCCAAGAAATAAAAATATTCAGTAGGCTACAAGAAGAATGCAGTAGTTACCGTACCTGAGGTTTTCTTTGTTCTTAGCTTTTCAACATGACCTATTAGACCTTATCTCAGCAATATTGACGTAATAATATTCTAGCAGGCATTGCATTATATTTGCAATCTTGTCTGTTGTTAGTTATTACTCCAGCTGTCGACAATTGACTCGATATAATTTACGCTGGATGCCTAACTTGTTTAGCAGTGGCTGAGTATGGGAGACTCCACCCCTAATAGTGATAACCCTACGTTGTGGCAGTTAGGTTAGCAACAGTGACATTAGTTTAGCTGTACCTGAGTTCCACTCCTTATTGGGCAGGTAGGCGAAATGCCAATGCTTTTCTTTCTATGATTGAAAAACGTGCCATGACAATTCACGGTTTTGAAAGAATTGGAAGTTATTTTATTGATTTTATAGTTCATCTAACAAATGACAATAACATACAACCGACAGGGAGCTATTAAATGAGTGTTGTCATTCTTATAAATTGTGTTTTTCAGCTTATTATAATGCATTAATTTAATTGTAATCGTAGTATATTTAGTAACTAACCTGAACTGCGCATCTCTAACTCTGATGAGAGCAGTTCAAATAAAGCAGATCACACGAAAACAAATTATATTTTTATGCCAACCGAGTGGCAACTGCCCCTGTCGCCTGCTATTCCATGTCTATTATTCTTAGAGGGAACATTTGGGGTGCCTAAAGATCGAAATTTACCGCACATGTACCTGGAGAAGCTCATGGAACCGGTATTTTCACGACTGCATTTTATGTAAGGTTTTCACTTTTCGCCCTCAGTGGATAAGAGCTCCGAGCCAGACTCTTCTACAAATCACTGCAAATTCCGTACCTTCGATGCTTTCGGGATGATATCTTACCAGTAGTTAGGCACACAGTTGGAAAAAAAAAACAAACACAAGCAGAGTAGCTAAGCTACGTCTCCTCACTAGTCGTCCTGAGCGGACAGTGAATGCACCGACGCGGCCTGTCACCAGTTTCTCTGACGTCATCAATAGCCGTAGCGCTCTTGACTATATAGCAATCACTCAAACGATACCCCGTCTGCTCATATTCTTCGTGCCATTTTAAGAAGGCCTCGTCCCAAACCATCGTCTATCTACAAAATAATATAATAGCATTGTTCGCTAATCCGAAAATCTTCACAGACAAAGAACAAATGTTCTTGTAGTCGCGTGACTTTCCCCAGTGTTGCCGCTTCATTCACAATTCTCAAGTGAAGTAAACGGGCTGTGGTACGTATTTAGCAACATTGTACTGGACTGAGACAAGTGTGAATACGCCTAATTACTTTTCTATTCACTGATTGACAGGTCGAAGAGGATTAGAGTGGCAAAAGGTAGAGACAGTTCTTGGAAAATAAGTCTTTAAGAAGTGGCACTCACAATACATAAAGTTAGACGAGACTCATGTCATCACAGAAACACCGGTAAATTTGAAAACAGACTAAGGCTTCTCCGATGAATTTTACGATGACTTTACAACACGTTGATGGAAGTACGATTGCATTGATAAACCTAATCGACGAATTAAAAAATATACCTCATAACCTCCGTGGGAATATATCATAGTCATGACCGCTCCCGTAAAGAAAAAGTTGGAGGAAATATCGTGTTTCATTTACATAATTCCGTGCAAATTACACAACAAAGCCATTAAATACCAAAGTATAAAGGAATAATTAATACTCACAGAAACTCGGCGAATAATGTATTCTTATAGTGAATTTTGTTTTCTGGTGACTAGATAATTAACAAATATCCTTGGCCACACATTGGGATCTACTAACGATTGAAGATGTATTTCATAGGCCTAAAGGCTAAAATTGAAATTAACAATTTTCGTCGGGATGACTTGAGTTAGGCTTAAGTTAAACATTCGGAAAAGTGAAGTTTTAGGTGGTTTAGGTGGCTTGTTTCCGCAGATACCGACAAATCTGTAAAGGCACAAGTTTAAAAATACCAGATATAACACAGAACAACATCGTTTTTCGTCACTAATGTATTGTAACTTAACAGTTAGATTTGAACTTGAAGTGAATAGAGAATAACTAACTATAGCTAAGTACACTTGTAATAAGTAGGCTATAAAGACTTTATGTGAACCTATGGTGTTTGTCAAGACGAAACATGTTAACATAATTTATGTGAATAAAATTAATGTGTAAAAGTACATTTTTAAAGGATACAACAAAAACATTGGGATTTTTACAAGATATTACACCTATAAAGTGTGTATTATTACATATCAGGACGTTACAAAGTGGCTTTCTTGTAATAAAACTAAAAGTTAAGTTAAAAGTGGAATTATTAAAAGGCTGCACAGTATGTTGGCCGAAGTTTATTTTTGACTTATTTTATAGATTTTTCCCATGCAGTTGAGATAAGCTTTATATATTAAACATTTTTACTAAATTTGATTAACTCTTTACGCCATATGCGGATTTATTATGCAAATGAAACAGCGTTAACAACAAATTATACCACAATGGAGTTTTAACTGTTAATTTTTATTAATCAAAAAGTAAAAAAATCAAGTAAGGTAGAATAAAAATCAATACTTAAAATAACATATTATTGACGTTAAAGGACTGTATTGTTTTGAAAATTCGGCGACATAAACATTAGGCTATACTGAGCATTTTAATGAAAGTAAATATTCTTAAGGGATGTGAGAAATTTAAATATTTAGGAGTAAAAATTGACAAAGAAGATAGGAAAATGATATTAATAACAGGATAAATAAAGGTGGGGTAACAAAGCAACGCTAAACGGTATTTTATGGGATAAAAATATAACTACAGGAGTAAAAATACAAATATACAACTCAACAATAAAAATACTGTTATGTACGGAGTCAAAACATGGCAATTTAATCAAAATTTTGTCAAAATTGTTGTAAATGGAAATGAATACCATACGGTGGTCAGCAAAACATTGAAAATTATATATATATATAAAATGTAGGCTACAGTTATAATAGAGATTAAGAAGAATTCTATTTTGGAATTTGTCAGATATAAACAAGTAAAGTGGTATGGTCACGTTAGAAGAATGGAAGAAGAAAGGCAACCAAGAAAAGTATGGGGATGGCATCCACGTGGAAGAAGAACCAGAGGAAGGCCTTGAAACTCATGGATGCAGAAGATCAGTACAGGAATGAAAGGAAGAGAGCTACAAGATATGGATTGCGAGTAAAAGAGACGACTGGAGGCACAAAAGTACTATGTATATAAATAAATAATTCTCATGTCAAAATATTCTCTTGTCTCAGAGTATATCAGAAGGTCTATAATTCTAATATAAAAAAAAATAAGATGACAAAATAATAATTACCGTTCTGATCACGTACTCGAAGATGCCGTTCCAACTGAAGCTGAGTATTGTTGCTAGGATTGCCAAAAGGAGTCCGACCCAGATGAGTATCGAAGCCCGGTCCATGTTTCAGTGAGTGTCTGCAATGAAATGCCAAGGCGAAAATGAATCAGATGCACCGTACGCGATTTTGTGGTTACTTATCCTAAAGAGCATAGAGAAAGTGTAGCCTTTGACCCACTGAAAGTAAGATACCTATAAAGTACATTTCTGCTAATTAAACGAAACATCTTCCGCGTGCAGTCTTTTAACAAAGGAGCAATTTTTACTTTCTCTGCCCATTCAAAGATAGATCTACCAATGATATGGCCGTAGGGGAAGTTCAACCCTGAAGTTCAACGTCGCGTTTTCAGCATTAGACCTAATAGGACTACACGTTTTACGGTCACCTGAACAAACAAACAAAAATCCCTTTTGGTTCAGCCTAAAGTACAGCGTAGGGAGATTTGGGACTTCATATTTCTTAAGATTCGGTAATACAGTAAAATCCGTCAAGTTGGACACATTTTTTCCCTGGACACCCCTCAATATTGGACGCTTTTCATTGGACCGGTGAATATACTATACTTTTACATATCTTTGTTAATCTATGCGTTTGACCCCTCTATCTTTAGAACTCTGACTGCCCTTGTAGTAATAAGTTTGACATGTTCGACTGCCTGTCACAAGTGAAAATGGAGGGTTAACTGAACAAAGATTAATTGGTTAGAATAGACAGTGGAGTGAAAGGGTGGGTATTTCTAAAGCTTGTAAACGTAAGTGAAAAATGATAAATTGAAGGATGTAGGATTTTAGACATCACTTTTGCCAAGAAAGAATTTACTTTCTCATCTTAACTGCGATTTTAAAACTGTTTAAGTTAATTTTTGGAATGCTCTTTCTCCCACAACCTTCTCTTTATAACAACTGTACTGTACTGTAAACACCTTCAATTAGTTTTTGTAGTGCTGCTAAAATGTCCGTGTAAGTTAATCTTCTCCCATGTTTGTGAATATCATATACTCATGTGTGAGTAATGTTTTCGGAAACATTAGGCTATGGACCTATAATTCATATAGTATTGATAGCTAATAGTATCGAAAAAATACCTTATTAATTTACATACATCTTTAAACACAGCACTGCTGTCTTCCAGCTATACAAAATATTATTCTGGCAAAATTCAAGTTCTCATTGAGTGGCAATGATTTTGACAAAATAATGGAATCAGTAAGATGTTCATGTTAGTTGCATTCTGTGTTTTTTCCTCCCGAGCCTGCTCCTATTGCAAAGAGTGGAAATTCTCACATTTTCTTTAAGAACAAACCAACAAAATTATTCAAGGATTAGCTGTATTCTTGTCTATGGATAATTCCTTCACTCGTCTGATAGCCATTTCTATGTTCCTTGACTCGCACCCTGTACATGTCACTGATTGCATAGGCTACTGTAGCTTTCTTAACTGCCGTATTTTTTTCAAAATTGCATTCATTCTTGGTTTTCTTGGAGTTTTGTCTTGGCCATAAAACAGTCAGCTCTAAAAATGAGACAAGTCAATAAACTCACTCACAAACTGTATCGAACTCTTCTACGTTTCCTAATGTTTACCAACGCCTCAAGAAGTACAGGAATGTATACAAGCCTCCTATATCCTGTTGCGTCACTAAATTATAAATTTTGGCTAACTTTCTAACCCTATTACGAAGAAATATCAAATTTAAATTACGAAACAAACCATGCAAATACGTAAGCTGGAGTAAATAATAATGGAAATTCGCGAACTCACATTTTAAAGAATGACGATTTCGCGAATCATGGAATTCCTTGTCTCTATTTTTTATATCAGTCAGGCTATATTGTCTATTTATTATTATATATTCTCACTACATTATGCTCGTTTAATACGACGTATTAAAATAATATAGAAATAGTTCCATCAGACATTCTCTTGGCTTGTTTAGAAAGAATGGGCACTTTTCCTACTGTAGAATTCCTGATCTTCATTCCTGGATGAAGAGTTTATTTCATTTTAAAGTTTCTTGAATTTATTATGCTAACACTTTGTTGCGTTACTAATCTCATTTCAAAACAGTATAATAGGATAAATGGGAATGCCCCGAGGGAAAAACTCACGTGACAGCAGGCGGAAGGAAGAGCAATGTCAAGTTTGAGCAATGTTGTGCAATAGTAGTACAACCAGTCGGTCACCTGTTTAGCCGACGGCGCTGCGGTAGATGAATTACTTGAGGTTATGATATTATAGTGATGTAATACATACCTTTCACTCTTCACGTCTTTCTTTATTAGCACCGTCCCAATAAGTGCTTTCTCCCGAAATGTATGGGAGTAGTAAGACGATCGAATTGTACGAGGAGAAGACGCATATATAGGTACAATAGCTTATGATATAAACTTCAAGCGTCTTGACGAAGTTTTTGTTAGCAGAACTTCCGCACAGTTTAAATACTAGTTGAATATTGCAGGGCTTGACATTTAAGGCTCAGATTCCTTTGTTCACTTAAATAAAATAGGCGATAATGAAGAGTTTGGTATTGAGCCTGTTACGGTCGTCTGGGACAACTCATTTTCCTCTCTTGACCTCCGGTCATTTCTCTTGCCTTTAGTTTATTATTTCGTTATTTTCCTTTTTTAATGTTCTCTTTCCCTTATTCTTTATCTTTTCTTCGTTCTCTCCAATAATTTCCTTTCTTTTTCATTTATACTTTTATTTATGCTTTCTTCTTATTGGTTTCTTTGTTTCTTCCTATTTTTCCATTTTTCTCTTTATTACTGTATGTTACGTATATCTAGGCAATGCGTTTTCCACAGTTATTTTTAAGAATGTATTCCGAAATTTCTTTCCATGTTATGTACTTAATCTTCTATAATCTTCCTCTCTTACCTTTCATTTGTTTCTCTCTCTTCATTTCTTGCATAATTATATCATTTCATTAGCGCTTCTTCCTTTCTTTCCTCTCTTATTTATTTATTTATTTCCATTTGCTGTCTCTCTTAATGCTACTCTTACTTTATGTTTTTAGCTGAGGAATCGTTAAAAAGGGTAAAACTACGTACTCTAGTCGGAAGTTTGCACGAAGAGGCCGCAGCCATTACCAGAAAATGGCATGCTGAAAAAGAATCCAGTTTAACACGTTCGCACAAATTGTTGCGTACTTGGCCACTTTCACCGCTTGGAAAAAGAATTAGCCATACAGTACGAATGATTTCCCCCAAATTTCTCTGAATTCTGTAGTTAACGTTTAGGCTTACTTTACATTACTGACATTGTCAGTTGAATACGAGAACAGTTTCATTTTAACAGAAGAGACAACCAATTAAGTGAAATGAACTAACCTACCATAAACAATTCTAACTTTTGAAAGCTTTAATTAAGTTTAAAGAAGAACAGATTGCCATCCTTAAATTGCTTTAGTGCATACAGAAATAATAATAAATATTAAAAAAAATAATAATAATTATAGTATTTATGGAAAATACGCATGGATATTCACATTGGCATACACGGTTACGCACAACTGACTAAATTATAAAAATAAATCCTTGTCTAAAAGCTAATGTTCTATAATTATAACTACGATAATACCATTACAACAACGCTTTAACATAAAAGAAAGTTGTATGGTGAGTAATAGTCTGGTTGGCAATTAGATGTAGGGTGGATTCCTGAGAATGTGTGAAAAACAATAATATAAATTAGTAACGTATTCATAAAAAAATATATATTTATGTCAGTACTAGCGTTTAGTCAAACTTAAAATAAAATAAGAAGATTCTAGAATCAGCATGACTGGTGATCAAGATCTGCATAACAAATAAATATACAGAGAAACACACGACATGCCGATAATCTACTAGAGTTACGTCAAAAATGTATTAGAACAAAGTTGTACAAAATTTTACATATTTTCAAAATTCATGTTTTCAAAATTTTATAGCATGAACCGTTTGACTAGAACCATTGAAATAAGATGAAACGGAATCACTAAAATGGTCACCATCTTGAAACGGAATCAAAAAATTAAAAGTCCTTACACCTACGTCGTTTTTTACTTTAAGAAACGTTTATCCCAAACTGGAAGACAATCGATTGAATGCTTCGCACGCTCAGCTATAGGCAAGTTGTGTATTGATTAAATTGTTGCATTTTATCCTTTATCCTTGTAATTTACTAGTATTAACATTTTATATAAATTATGCCCAAAATATAATAAAGAAACAAGACTAACAGACGGAAGTTATGGCTACAGGTGGTATATAAAGACACTTGTATAATCTCTAGACCTGGCATTTTAGGCTCTAAAAAAATTACGTTTAGGCACCTAAAATAGGCTTTTAAAACAAGTAAATAGGTTTTTAAAAGAGAAAATAGGCACTTAAAATGTGCTTTAAAAATGTATAAATAGATAGAAAATATACTTTAAAATTTTACAGTATAGCCTACACTTAAACTATAACATGGTCTTTTTTACTGCAAGAAACGTGGTATACCTATTCTTAACAGAATTAACTGCAAAATTTGGCATCACGAACTATATTCACTTAAACAGGCGTTCTTTCAGTGGTGATTTGACACAGTAATCCTTCCCCCTTAATCCTCCCCCTCCCCCGTCAGTTAGCATTCCTTTAGAGACAATTGTTTGGAATAATCAAGTTCCTGTGAAAAACCCACCTCTGCTGTTCTGCTTTTCATTGAGGGATGTCCATTCTAAGATTGTAAAAATTACTGAATTTGAATTTTATTTTAAATGTACAAAATAGGCATTTTAGGCACTAAAATAGTAAAATAGGCTCTAAAGGTCCAAATAGGCATTTTAGGGCACTATAAAACTTTATAAATGTAAGTGATTTATCACGAAACGTCCACATATTTAAAAATTTTCATGTTATTTCATAAGGAACAAAATAGGCATTTGCCTTAAAACCCCAGGTCTGATAATCTCACAAACCTGTATGTACTTACTTGAGCTGTGGATCTGTTAAACTGCGTTTGATATTTTAATGACGTATTTTACCAGTGAATTTAGTTTTTTTTTTTTTTATAAAATGAACATTTACGCCTATTCAAGTTTACGAAGGTCAATAGAACTTTTGTACTGCAGCGTAAAAATCATAGTAAAACTTAAATAAACAGAGAAGACGCAGAATAATATTTGCAGAGTAGTTATATTATTGATGAAATGTAAGTATGCATAGTATATCGCGCTTTTCACAACGTAGCAAATGAATTGTTTTTTTGTTCTGACCAAACAATGACAATTTTTGGTCATTGTTAGACATTGTTGTGTATTAGTGAAAATCGACCAAATGAGTACTATTTTAGTTTTAATTGTATTATTGTTTTCTAGTATCTGTGAGATCTATTTTGTAAGCTTTTTAAGTAGTTCAGTAAATAGACTTTATGGGCACCCTGCGATACTCTTAGTTGCTAGGAACGATGTTTAACATCGTCGGACCGTTCAGTGATGTATTTCGGTATGCAGTCATAGCATCATTATATTATTACGAACATCTGGCGACAGCAATATTTAGGCCTAAAATTGCTAAAAATGTTCATTGCTCAAACATTACTCATTCTGATTTAAAATATCTCATTAAGGAGAAAAAGTGCTCACATAGAAGATAAAACATTGGCCTTGTTCGGTCTGTTGTCCATTTTGTCTGTAAAAAAAATCTTTGAATTCTTTTAACAATTTTGCCTTTTCCATCCATGTAACCTGATGATAATCTTTATGATTCAATAAATGTTCTAATGTCTAACGTTTCCCTTAAATATGCCTAATAGCGTTTTGTATCATGGACTGGTAAAATTTTTTCCACTTCCTACAAAGAACAACTCTTCTTCCCATTTTCATTTGAATGTGCGTTTGTTTGAAGAGTTTGAAGGTTTTGAGAGAGAGATTGTAAATAGTAAACCGCCACAGCTTGTTGACTGTTTTTCAGAACAGAACTGCTTATTTCCTTTCGCACCGCACAGCAGCTTGTTCAAGACTCCGACTCAAATTAAGTCACGACACCACGATTGCCTATGTATGCAGTTATATTTTGGTCACAGAATCACGTTAGGAGTTTATTAATTAGTGTTGCTTGGGAAATAAGGATTGCAATTCCACCCGCTGATTATGTGCTGTAGTGTGTACCGATATGTCAAGGCACAATAATATCTCTATATATATATAAAAGGCTTTGTCCTGACTGACTGAATGACTGACTGAATGACAGGAATCAACGTACAGCCTAAACTATAACAGGTAGAGACTAGAAATTTTGACAGTACCTTCGTTTCATAATGTAGGTGCTCACTAAGAAAGGATTTTGAAAAATTCAGATTCTAAATGCCAAAAATCAAATGTTTTTGAGAATACTTAATCCCTTCTTACACAGAATTATCGAATCCGAATCACATTTGACATTAAAACATATTGTTACCAGCGGGTCTCAGATGGCCGTGGAAATAAAATGAAAGTAGAATAAATTTGACAAATGAAAGAAACAAATGAGAGAACTATCAATATCCACGAAAATAATGCAGTCACATAACTTTCTTTACCCTGGACATAGAGAAAACAATACGAGGTATGGTAATATATATATATTATTATATCACAGAATGAAATTCACGAAAATAATGCAGTCACATAACTTCCGCTAGCCTGGAAATAGAGAAAACAATACGAGGTAAGGTAATATGTTTTGGGAAGAGATGTATGAAAGTGATATTGTATTTCTGTTTAATTTCATTCCGAAAACGGTTTTATGGTAACATGACAGTGAGAAACAAAATTTTCAGCCACGATAATACAATTTTATGTTACCGGAATTTCGGTTTCTTCTTATTAGAACCCCTCCCGGGCTTACTGTGTACTGTACAAGCGATGGGATGCAAAATTCTACATATAGCCATAAAAGCTATTTCAAACATTTTCTTAGGGGATAGTTTGAGTGTGATATGTCGTTCTTTCTACTTCTACTTCATATTATAAATACCTATATAAGAACCTAGAATTTATAAATCTAAAGTCCTTCATAAGTTAATTTCCAATTACAAAATAAAAAACCCGGGCGACGCCGGGCCTTTTAAGCTAGTAACTTATAATTTCGTGAACTGCAAAGACTCGATCTGTCTCGTGTCATTTGGGAAGCTAGATTACAGCAAATCAATGTATGAAGGGCCTTTTGGCAAACCCGGCATCTCCATTTTGGAGGGGAAAAAAAAGTCGAGATGCTATTGAGTAATGAAAGTTTAGTGCATTTCCTGTTACATTTTAGTGTATATGTTGTAATTCTCAGTTCCTCTTTTATGTGGAAGTTATTAAATTTGCAGCTCATACGAGTACACTAAATATGTAATAGGAAATGGATTAAACTTTCATTAGAAGTTAGGATATCTATCGTTTTTTAAAAGGATATTTCCGGGTTTGCTAATAGGCCCCTCACATGTAATAAGCTTTTAGAGGCGAACAACAATTACATCAATGCCACACGAAACCTGGAAGGAGAAAGTTATAATTATTTGCAAGACCCGGGTGTTGAAATGAATGTCCGTTTGATATCTAAAGACAATGATTTACCTAATGCAATGCCTGCTGGTACTACGAAAAATACGAAGTTCAACTGTGGAGCAAGCTTCCACACAAAAGTATTTAGACCAACTATGGATATCCGCTCTAAGAACCGAACCTGAAGTAAACAAAAACCAGAATGGCGTCTCACTCTAGCACATTACTTGTACTACCTACGAGTGAAACAGGCGTATTGGTTTTTGTTTCCGTTAGGGTTGGTTCTTAAAATGGATGGACTTTTAATTTATAGAAGGTATTATCACAGACGCAACTGTTCGCTTCGAGTCTCACAATGGCCAACCAGAGGAAGTAAACATCGAAAAAGTCAATTTACTAGCCTGCAGTAACCTATTACAAGAGCAAGTACCATCTTGAGCACATATCCGTCCATGGAATGATGATTGGTGTGTGAAATACCATACCAAAACATCTGTACAACTGGGGGAAACCGTAGGACTACCAAATTTCGGCTCGATATGAACATTAGTGTAATACGAGGCTCATTATCGATTCTTAGGAACCATTTATAAGGCCTTTAATCAATGCCCTTGCAATGAAGAGAGTTGAATTTTCACGACATATACTATGATATTAGGGCTATATTTATTATGGTGTTTATATTAATGACATTTTTGGTCACTGAGTGAATATTAAGTTTCGTCTCTATTTTAATATCTAGTTAATTATTCATTACTATTGTATTTATAGTCCAGTACTTCTATTTGTTATACTTTGCCCTTGTGGCATTCTCTCTATGGGGTAAATACAAATAAGAACTTGCACTGTAAGAAAATATTATAGCTCTGATGGCATGACAATTTTGAATTTTGTAAATTTAACTTATAGTATAAAAAATATGGCGTGTTAAAACTTCATAGCAAGTAGTGAAAAAACTGTATTAATTCTGATATTTTGACATCGAATTTCAGGATCAAACAGAGTTTCTTCTTTAGTACCAATGTTACGGTTTCAAAAGATTATCCATAAGAAAAGAAAGGAATTCCTATATAATATTGAAAAGAAATGGAAAGCGGGCCTATTGAAATATTTACATTAAAAGATATTGATGTTACTCTTGTATTTATATAAATGTGGATGCTCTTCAGAGTATTAAAGCAAATGGACATTATTTTTAAGAAGGTAATTCGTCATGTCAAGAGATAAGGAGTTTACAACCACTGTGTAAATCATATTCTTCAGACCTTGACAACAGGGTCAAGTTCTTCGGACATGCGAATTGTCTGGTGTCATAAAGCACGCCTAGAGAGTAAATAACTCGGCAATTTCCCTTTTTATTTGCCGGCATCATTGTAAAATCTAGTTAACATGCGTCGTAACAGTATGGCACTGTTGACTTTTTATTATTAAGATACACGGACATTATTTCAAGGCGTTTTTTTAAAATAAACAAAGCTAAATCATCTCGTTAAACATTAATGCCTGCTAGAAAACGTTTAACTTGTGTGGGTTAAAGATAAACATAGGTAGAAATTACTTTATTTAAACAAGTTGATGAAATAAAGCCTTGTCATAAAATTATCAGTGTACAGAATTAATGTATAAACTAAGTTTGTTCCCAGAAGCGGGCGAAATATAAATGGATCGTGAAGAAGGGGCTCTTTCTTAACCTAAAATGTAGTTAAGTTATATCATACGCTTCAAATATTGGTTATTTACGATGTTTGGCAGAAACAAGTGGCGTTTTCGAGTGGGGAGGGGTGGTATGTAGAATAAAACCTTACAGAATAACATCAGAATAGTCTATCAGGATTGAATCCAAATCTGTTTAGACTTTAGAGCAATGGAGAAAGCCGTCATTCAAAATACTACAGGTATTGTCCGCAAATTTATAGAGAAGTTTTGACTTAGACCCTCATTTCCTTCCAACACCAGCTAAGGAGACAATATCAAAATAAAATAAAATAAAAGTAATAATAATAATAATAATAATAATAATAATAATAATAATAATAATAAACAATACTAGAAATAATATTCCCGTTCGGAGGAAGAGTTTGGTACCTGTAAGGTTAATACTTATGATGAAGACATGTCAGTTTTCTATTACTTATTAATAGGGACCGGATTCTTAGGTTTTTACCTATTTTTTTCCTTACTTCCAAAACAAAAAGCGATCTTACACTTTTTCGAATTATGTCCATAGGATTCACCCACATTAATTCTGTGGCACCTAAAAATACCTAAATAGAATATAAAAACCTAAATGTACCTAAACGGGATATAAAACCTGATAGGATCATAACCATGGATTAAACATGATTATAATCAGAATAGATATAAAAACATTATTGAGCATATTAAATAAGATTAGATACATCAAAGCATTAATAGTACTACAATTAAAGGTTATAAGAAATAGATATTAAATGATAATAATTCCAGTAATTAAATAAATAAATAATATTGTAGTAACATTGCAGTAAGTTAAATTTCAAGTTAGCAAAACTTCACATTATAACTCAGACGGAATTCAAGGAAAAACAGTGAGGGAAATACATTCTGCTATTCAACCACAGCATGATACAAGAGACACTCATTGTAGAAAAGTGCACTTGTATTGTGGCAAAAACTTACAGAATAGAACTCAAGAACAGTCAAAAGAAGGTACTAAGAATTTTGAGTGGGAATAATATTTTGTATAGATGTTCCAAGAATCCTTGGGCGATAACGGGAACTGACTGAGCTGGGAAGCAATACTTCCTACTCGGAGCAGCATTGAGACGCTCAAATGAAGGTAACCAATGAGAGTACATCTCTCATTGCAAAACAGGGTAAAATGCTCTAATAGTAGTTATTATTGGTTGTAGAAATAAGTGGAAAAAGATGACTGAAGGAACGAAGGACGCTGGAATGCACGTGAGAGACGAACACTTCTACGAGAGTCCTTCACCGAGATAGTCGGGGCAGGACATTTTTCCTCGCTTCTTGGCTTCAAAGTGCCAAGTGAAGCACATTATATTTTATAAAGTCATAGTATCATATCAGGAGGATCCTGATACGGTACCAATAAATAATCATCAATAAGAACAGTTTGTACTAGGAATTGCGGTAGAACTAAATTACAGTTACTACCAAAGTAAATTCAGTGACACGTAAGTACTTGTGTTCGACGAAGCAAATTACAGACAGTATTAACACGTAACAATTGTACGTCATTACTACATAAAATCCTCGATAGTAACTTCAATATTACGAGCGTTCTATCGTCCAGACATTCCGAACTCTTCACCCAATTTTCAAGTGATTAATTGCTGAAAACATTATTGAACAGAAATAAAACCTAATCATACCAGTAATCTTTTTGACATTATTACTAGTATATCTATTGAACGAATAACCCTAAATCCCCCCAGATAAGATAGAGACACTCTGTTGCATCCACTGAGCTACCGTGGTCGGTCGTTTTGTGGTTCCCAGACACATCCTGGATAGTTAAAAGTAAGGGCTAAAAACCACACGGCGAACCGTTTCATACTTGGCGCCCAACGTGGGGCTAAAAAAGAGTGACAGATAGAGGGTATAAAACAAAGATTAAAATAACAATAAATTACACCAAGATATTCAGCAAGTGCTTCATACTGAACGCCATCTTAAGGGTTCAAAAAGATAGACTTAAAGTACACCAAATATTCAGTAAGTGATTCATACTAGTGCTGCAACGGAACAGTATTCAAATAAAGTCAGCTTAACTTTGTGAGGGATAAAATCAAGAGGAGAATTCTACCGGAACAAAGAAACTTAGGAGCGGGCAGAACAAGAGAGAAGACCGCGGGAATACAAGAATATCTTTGTAATTTTAGTTAATAAGAGGGTATTGTTCATGTTATTAGAAATAAGAGTGTTTATATGTATTTGCATGCAGTGTTATGTTGCTGATATATGTATGTACAAAGGTAAGAGAGCATGATTTTTTACTCAGTGATTCCAGTGCAGTGAATAAGGTTAGGTCAGGGTTATGTTAACACTACGTAACGGTAAAATAATAAAGCCTAAAATGGAAAACTCAGTAGATCAGGAAAGCCAGGATTTGCTCACTAGTAGTGAAATTGAAGTAATGCAAAATAATGAACAGGGGGAAGTTATAAGTAGCCATGAGGAAATAGAGATAAACGAAAGTAATCAGGAGCGGGCAAACAGAGACGAGCCATCAGCTCAAATAGATGAGGAAAATATAGAGAATACAATGGCAAGCCAGGTAAATGTAGAACAAGGGATGCAGTCTTGGATGATGGTATTAATGGCTAAAATAGATCAGAATTCTAAAGAAAATGTTGAACAAAGTAGAAAGTTAGCTGAGGAAACTGCAAAGCAAAATAGGGAGTTAGCTGAAAGAAGTGCAGAACAAAACAGGGAATTAGCTAATAAAATAGACCAGAATTCCAAGGAAAATGCAGAGCAGAATAGGAAGTTAGCTAGTGAGACTAAAGAACAGAATAGGGAGTTAGCGAATAAAATAGACCATATTTCAACTGACTTGAAAAATGAACTTAAAAGATCAGTTGATAAACTTTCTGGGGATCTAAAGAAAAATGACGAAAAGATTGACAAATTAAGGGAAGAAAGTACTATAAACAATGCTAGGTTAGATGATAGAATTGATAGAGTACAAAATGAAATTGATCAGAATAAGAAAGAAATAACGGCTAAGTTTGTAAACAAAGATAGGGAAGTAGAGCAGAAACTGGCCAATACTATTGATACTGTTGATAAGAAGATAGAAACAAATAATAGTATTTTGCGAAATGAGATTAGGGACCAGAATAAAAGCTTGGAAAATAATTTGGTAAAATCATTCTCAGCTGATATCGGAGAATTAAATGATAGGTTTCAGGGACAAGTTAAGGAGATAGAAGTGAAATTGACGAAAGAAATTCAGAAAGTAGTAGGGGTACAAAATAGCATTACCAAGGAAATAAATAATTTTTCTGATAAGGTTGACAAAATGAGTAATGGCATTTCTTGTACGAGAATCGAGGCAAATGGCGGAGGAGTTTGTACTCCACCTATAAATTTTGCAAGTGCAAATATTTTGCAAAGTAATGAACGTAATAATGGAGAACCATTAGCTCCGAGCATTAGCCAAGATTCCGACATTACGCGAAGTGACGTAAGCCTTAGTAATCATGTTGTTCACCCGAGTACTAGTCAAAGTCATGTACACTTAACTAATATTCTTGGAATTGAGTGGGCGTTACCGCGGTATAATGATGAAAATTTGTCTAATCCACATCAATTTATATCGGAAATGGAAACGTACTTTAAATTAAAAGGGATTCCAGAGGAATACAAAATGATATTAGTTCAAAAGGGTCTGATAGGTAAATGCAAGGATTGGTGTCAATTTGTATTAGCCGAGGGAGTAAGTTACCAAGAGTTCCGAAAATTGTTTATGGAAAAATATTGGAGCCCAAGTAGGCAAATGAAGGCACGTACTGAATTATATGCGGGAAGCTACAATGATAAAGGTCATTTGACACTAACCGAATATTTCTTAAGACTAATCAGGATTGCGAAATCATTGCAAACTATGTTTTCTGAACAGGATGTACTTCAACTTTCTATGAAGCACTTTGGGCCCGAAATTCATAAATTATTAGCGGTAGCTAAACCAAATTCCTACGCAGAAATGTTGAGCCTATTAGCTGAATTTGAAGAAGGAAATCGTAGCGGGGGAAGACAGGAAAATTATGCGCGATATGACCAAGGAAATAAAGGTCTAAATCAGGGTGACAATGGGGCATATTCTTATGCAAATAACAGAAATAATGCTAGCCACTTGGATAACGCAGCAAGGCCTAGGCAAGATTTTAATGATAATCGGGAGAATCGACCCGGAAATAATGGGAGGAATAATCAAAACAATAATTATTCACGGGAGAGAAATGACCGAGGCAATGGAACTAATAATAACAGAGGAAGTTACAGTCAACAAGGTCAGCGCAATAATAATCACGGTGACAGAACTGGGTCAAGACCGCAAAATGTATCTGTCAATCATATTGCGTTCCAAGAAACTGAGGTAGGGAATGCTGATAGGAATGCCAGATATGGGGAGTTAAGAGACGGAAGATATGTGCGATTTAGAGATAATGAAGGTAGTAATTGTGGACGTGTGCCAGAAACACAACAGTCTTTGAACCCTAATGCAAATGAATTTCACCGCACGCAAAATCACGTAACTGATTCTCAGAATGATTGCCCACAGAACGGAGATTTAAACGGAACAGAGATGTGATAGCGAGTCGTATTACGTCTGTTGATGGTACCAGGCCTTCCGAGGATAGACTCATAAATAATGTACATAACTTAGAAATGTCCTACAATGTAAATAAAACTAACCAGCAAATATTAAATCCACCACAAATAGAGGCTAATATTGGGAACTTAAAAATTCAGATTTTATTGGATTCTGGTAGTTCAATGTCTGTGATAAATGAAAAGGCTTATCTAGAGTTAAAAGAAAATAAAATTAAACTGCAGGAATTAGACGTCCCAGGACTTTATTGTACGACGGCCATTAATAAAACTAAATATAAAGTAGACAAGCAAATAATGGTACCTTTAAGCATAGGATCTTGGCACACAGAAATATATATGCTTGTGGTCAGAAATTTAATGCATCCGTATATTTTAGGTTGTGATACTTTACAGGAATATCAAGGGATTTTAAGCTTTGAGGAAAATTGTTTGAAGATAAAAGACGAAAATGACGTTATTGAAGTTCCATTTCTTAAAAGTAATGTTTATGACAGCTCTAATTGTTCCAATAATGAACTCGCAATTCAGGACGAATGCTTCATTATTGAAAGCCTATCTGAATGGCAAGATCAAAATGAAGAGGGGGAAATAATAAGCGAAATTTTATTTGACACTAAAGGTCGTGAGAACCAAGCAAGTAGTCAAAATGAAGGTCGAGGCAACACAGGGAATATTATCGAGGCACCAAATACAGGGTCATTAACTCGATGCAATCTGAATGTTGAAATCGACGAATTTAATAACGCTTATTTAGAGGAGATTTATGATGTCGGACTGAATTGCGAAATAAATATATGCGGAACGAGCAGAAATGAGCAGGAACATTGCAATTATGAAATTGGAAGGGAATATAACGATAGGTTGACTGAATCTGAAATCCTTGAAATCTTGAGAAATAAAGTAGATAATATCACATCAATAACGGAACCTCAAAAAGATAAGCTATTTAAGGTGCTAACCAATAATATGGGCGTGTACAGTAATTCCCCTGGATGCTGTTTAGTTTATGAACATTCTATTAGCATGGATAATCCGCCTATATTTAATCATAAAAGCAGACCATTACCGCTGTCTATTAGAGAAGAGGCCAATAAAGTGATTACAAAAATGTTACAGGACGGAATTATAGAGAGATCCGATTCCCCTTACGTCAGTCCTATATGTTGGGTTTATAAGGCTAATAAGACATTAAGAATGACATTGGATCTGAGGACCGCAAACTTGTATATGAAACCTGATCGAGTAAAAACAGAACCAATCGATCATCTCTTAGCTAAGATGGGCGATGCTAAATATTTTACAAGTATCGACCTTACGTCCAGTTTTTGGCAGATTCCTCTGAGAAAAGAAGACAGGAAGTACTGTTCGTTTGTGCACCAAGGATCCGTATTTTCGTTTTGTAGGACCCCGTTTGGAATGAGGACCTCCGGGAGCGCGCTTTTACGTGCACTCCAGGTTATGTTCCCGGAAGGTACTGGACCAAATATAACAGCATACGTGGATGACTATTTAATTCATACGACTGATTTTGATACCCATATAGAGAAACTTGACCTTGTATTAAATACGTTCTTGGAAAGCGGAATGACTATAAATCCCCAGAAACTCAGTTTATTTTGTAATGAAGTGAAATTCGTAGGGTATATTATTTCAAAGGATGGAGTGTCAGCTGACCCTGATAGAATAAAAGCCATAATGAACATTAGCAGACCCAAGACAGTCAGGCAAGTCAGAAAAGTCCTAGGGATTTTTAATTATCAGGATAGATTCATTCCCGGATACGCTGAATATGCCGTACCGCTTAGAAAGTTATTACGAAAGCAAAACAAGTTTAAGTGGACTCATGTAGAAGAGGAAGCTTTTCAGAAAATCAAAGAATCTTTCAAAAAGGCAGTACTATTAGAAAGGCCTAGGAATGACTTGGGATATATTATCTACGTGGACGCATCTTGCCTAGCTGTAGGGGGAATTTTAATGCAAGAGCATGAGGATGGTAGTAAACACCTTATAGCAACTACGTCACGCGGGCTAACCCCGATTGAAAGTAAAGGTTCAGTGACTTGCTTGGAGATAATTGGGATGTATCATGCTTTGACGAAGTTCCGACAGTACGTATTCAATAAGAAAATCGTAGTGTACACTGACCACATTAGTTTGACCTTTCTAAATAAAATGAAGCTAGGCAATAGTAAATTGTCACGCTATGTTCACGAACTGAGTCAATTTGACCTGGAAATTAGGCACGTGGCTGGAAAGGATAACGTCCTATGTGACTATCTTTCTCGCAATAAAGCTGAATTACCGGAAGCAACAGGAAGCGACGGGAATCAAATTCAGATTATGCAAATAAAGATGTTCAGTGAGCTGACCTTGCAGCGCGATTTCCGGAACATAGAAAGATTTCAACGCAATGACCCAGAGATCGAACTAATAAGGTTAGGGCTGGAGGAACTTAATCAGGATCAAAATGATAACAGTAGTGAGATAAAGTACCAAATGGTAAACAATGTAATATATAAGCTATGTGGGAAGGACAAGAAAGAATGGAAAGTGTACATTCCGGAGGAATTAGAAACTAAAATAATTTCTATCGTCCATGAAAAGCTAGGCCATTCCGGAACGAATAGAATGTTGCTGTACATTCAAGACAAAATGTATATTAAGAATTTGGGGAGAAAAATCAGAAAATATGTCAGCTGCTGTGACTTATGCCAAAAAGCGAAACCGATGAATGTCAAATACGATAGAGTACCAATGACCGTATCTAGAGAGAGAAAAGGGGAATTGGTAGCCTTGGACTTTCACGGACCATTAGTTGCAGGGGCGTATGGCATGAGATATATTTTGATCTGTTACGACGTTTTCTCACATTTTGTTAAACTGTACACTACGCGCACAGCAACTACCACTGCAGTATTAAGAAAACTTGTCTCAGATTACATTCCTAAATACCAGCCCATCACTGCAGTTCTGTCGGACAATGGAACGCCATTCACTAGTAAGAAGTTTAAAGACAAGATGTCGGAACTAGGAATAAAGTGTTATCATGTGTCTAAATACCATCCTCAAGTCAACACATCGGAACGGGGACTGCGTGATTTATCGCTATACTTGCGAGCACTCTGTCACAAACGTCACAATGCCTGGGTGAGATATATCCAACCAATAGAGGACATTTTGAATCACACAATAAATCCCATTGTAGGAGTCGAACCTGTACGACTTATGGTTGGCGACGAACCAAAAGCTTTAATAAAAGGCCTACCAATAGCCATCCCACATGACGGAGTAAATAAGAAATTGACTGACTATTGCCGGATAGCGATAGAAAATATTCGGAAGAATGTGGCGAAGAGAAAAGAAAAGGCCAAAAGGCACAAGCGGGTTTGGAACCCAGTGATAGGAGACAAACTCTTGGTTAGAAGGAAAAACCTATCACAGGCACTAAACAAAAGAATGTCACGCTTAGAGCTCCTTTATAGGGGACCGTATATAGTCACTAATGTATTTAATGGGGTGTGTTTTGAAGTAGCTGACATCAAAACTGGGAAAATTATTGGGCGATACAATTTGTCTTTTGTTAGGCCTTATAAAGAATAAGAAATAAGGGTATAACAGTATGACAACAGGCTTGCGTCATTTCGTAATAAACAGGTACAAGGGTCAAGTGTGATTTTACATTGTAAGAGTACATGATCGCGAATACTACGTGTGATGTAGGCTTACAGTGGAATCAAATGTGTATATATCTTAAAGACGAGCAGTAATAAATCTACTGGCGAATATATATCTTAAAGACGAGCAGTAATAAATCTACTGGCGAAAATATATCTTAAAGACGAGCAGTAATAAATCTACTGGCGAATATATATCTAGTTTAAGTATATTAATTAATAATTTTTGCTATTATTTTATTTTCATATGTGTTGTTTAAATTTGTGATGTTTTGTGTAAAATTCATAATAATTAATCTTGCCAGTAATGTGATGTAAGTCTATGACGTCATAGCGGAACAAAGCTTACAAATGTGCGAAGGGTGGTGTATGGATGCGAGATAAGATTGTAGTATGGTATGCAGCCTGAGAAACCCGTGCCAGGTACAAGGAATGCCAATACTTCATAACTGGTCAGTGAACCAAATAAAAGGTTAAAATGAATGACAGTACCCTGAAGCTCTGCTAGGCAATAGATAGGTCACTGTACTGGAAGGTAAACATGAGCATTGTTATGTAAGAAGAGTAACAATAATTCAGGAGCAAAAAAGTATTCCTGTCAAAAATGAATTTTGCTACAAAATACACTTTTTACAATAATAATTTTGGGCAGTATGATAGGATCATAACCATGGATTAAACATGATTATAATCAGAATAGATATAAAAACATTATTGAGCATATTAAATAAGATTAGATACATCAAAGCATTAATAGTACTACAATTAAAGGTTATAAGAAATAGATATTAAATGATAATAATTCCAGTAATTAAATAAATAAATAATATTGTAGTAACATTGCAGTAAGTTAAATTTCAAGTTAGCAAAACTTCACATTATAACTCAGACGGAATTCAAGGAAAAACAGTGAGGGAAATACATTCTGCTATTCAACCACAGCATGATACAAGAGACACTCATTGTAGAAAAGTGCACTTGTATTGTGGCAAAAACTTACAGAATAGAACTCAAGAACAGTCAAAAGAAGGTACTAAGAATTTTGAGTGGGAATAATATTTTGTATAGATGTTCCAAGAATCCTTGGGCGATAACGGGAACTGACTGAGCTGGGAAGCAATACTTCCTACTCGGAGCAGCATTGAGACGCTCAAATGAAGGTAACCAATGAGAGTACATCTCTCATTGCAAAACAGGGTAAAATGCTCTAATAGTAGTTATTATTGGTTGTAGAAATAAGTGGAAAAAGATGACTGAAGGAACGAAGGACGCTGGAATGCACGTGAGAGACGAACACTTCTACGAGAGTCCTTCACCGAGATAGTCGGGGCAGGACATTTTTCCTCGCTTCTTGGCTTCAAAGTGCCAAGTGAAGCACATTATATTTTATAAAGTCATAGTATCATATCAGGAGGATCCTGATACGGTACCAATAAATAATCATCAATAAGAACAGTTTGTACTAGGAATTGCGGTAGAACTAAATTACAGTTACTACCAAAGTAAATTCAGTGACACGTAAGTACTTGTGTTCGACGAAGCAAATTACAGACAGTATTAACACGTAACAATTGTACGTCATTACTACATAAAATCCTCGATAGTAACTTCAATATTACGAGCGTTCTATCGTCCAGACATTCCGAACTCTTCACCCAATTTTCAAGTGATTAATTGCTGAAAACATTATTGAACAGAAATAAAACCTAATCATACCAGTAATCTTTTTGACATTATTACTAGTATATCTATTGAACGAATAACCCTAAATCCCCCCAGATAAGATAGAGACACTCTGTTGCATCCACTGAGCTACCGTGGTCGGTCGTTTTGTGGTTCCCAGACACATCCTGGATAGTTAAAAGTAAGGGCTAAAAACCACACGGCGAACCGTTTCAAACCTAAAATATCTAATTTAGGCTACTTTTTTTCTTTTTTGTTTGTCAGTTGAGAAATCGATATTTTGCGGAGAGACAATAATTTTTGTTGGGTTGAAATTAATAACACCAGCGTTTCGTTCAACCCAATGTCGTCTAGGATGACAGTATGAAGAGAGGAAGGGTAAGAGTACCGGCGTATTCCTTTTAAAATACTCGTACGAACAACCATTGTTGAAGTCATGTGAGGTTGAAAGGACATTTTCTGCCTTCAAATCTATTCTAAGAGGTAACAGGAAGAACTTCACAGTTGAGAATCTTGAAAGATATTTAGTGATATACTGTAACCAGGAAATGTGAGACAATCTTCTTTTCACTGCTTCTTTTGATTGTTTACGCTTTCTTTCTTCAATTTGTATAATATTGTCCTAAAGCAAGTTTACTTAAATTTAAGTCGATTTTGTTAAGTTAAACTTTACTATGTAGCACATTCAAATTCATTAAGCCAATTATTCTACCCGAAAACGATATTTAGGACAAAAACCTAAAAAAAACTATTTCACCTAATGGAAAACCTAAAACAGTGTTTTTAAAAACCTAAAAATCCGGTCCCTACTTATTAATATTATTGAAAGAGCGGATTATCAATATTCTAATGCAGCTTAGGTTTTCCCCTGTTGCAGAGGGTTGGAGGGAAACATTTTGATGTCTGTCAAAGAATGTAATATGTATAGAGGCTACAGTTAAAACACAATTTAACTTATATTTATTAGATATTGGCTCATCTGGACGTGAATGAAGAGCCAACAATTTCGAGAGAAAAATTCTGCAAAGCACCCTGGCATATGAATAATGTAATGCGCGTTTGATAAAGTTGGGAAATACTGAAAGCTATGCATAGCCTAGCTTACACACGGACTGGCCGGGGAAAATAGAGGTCAATGTTAAGTAGATGCGAGATGTTTCACATCTCATTTGACTCGCTTGCCATTCACTTCTTAATCAGAGTGGAGACTGAGATGCGCGAGTACAACATGACATTGGCATGGGGTAGCCTTTTTTTTGAGCTATGTGAGTATTATGATCATTGCTTTTAATACAAAAAATAAAATACAATAAAAAACAAATACAAATAAAAGTTTTGCCTCATAGTATATTATATTGTGTATGACACTCTCTGCATGTAACTTGGTTTTAAACAATGAAGAGAATGTCATTACTATATCGCAACGCATCCTAATGGATGCACAACATAAATAAAATCTTATTAATGCACTCACATGTCTTTCTTTACCCTAAGCATGGTCAATACACTGTTCTGACTTCACATTCTGATATACCTAGGTAGAATAAGAGGCCGTATTGCAAAGAGCCACTAAAGAGCGCGTATTCAGTTGTTTCAAACTGATGCATAGCTTTATTGTTCACCAGCCAAGACTTTATACACACATTGGATTGCTTATAACTACCCTTCAGAGATTTTTTTCTCGAAAAAATTATTCAAATAAATTTTTTAGCTCATAGTGTAAGCAGCTCGTGTACAAAATTTAAACAAGATCGTTTTCGAGAAAATCGCTAAAAATAAATCTTCTTGATGGAACATGGCAATAAACAATAAGAGAAAGTCTTTCCCATGCTTCGTGTCGCATCACTTAGGATACACAACCCAAATAAAATATGATGTAATACAGCAACATAACTTTCTCTGCCCGAAGCATAGACGACACAACTATATCTCCTATTATGATATAGAATAAGCCCTATTGTAGGAAGTTCTTTCATCCTTATGCAAAGACATTTTGTTCATCCCCAAGCCTGAGTTTGCTCTAAGGATGGAAGGCTTATAAATACTCTTCTGAGGAAGTGATAGTAAAAAGAAGTGTGCCACGTACCCTGAAGGTCGAAATAATAATTTATTTTTTCGTTCTCGAGTTATACACGTACATTTCTGAAAATGATAATGAAATGTAATACTGAAAACGTGTATTAAGCTGAAAAATGTACATAATGGAAATTCTAAGTGAATATGGCCACTGTATATCGTGTGGAAAACCTAACCTCATTGGTGAATGGGTTAAGTAAATATATCAGTATAAAAGAAAATTAATTTACTTAATTAGGAATTAACTGGCGTTAGTTCTGCAGCAAGTAGAGGGCAATTCAACCCTTTTATGACCAACGCTAGTGGAAACAATCTAACCTGACTTGTAAGACGGGTCAAACAGATCAATTTTCAAGCAAATGAATTTAATGAAGTATTTCCTTCCAGGGCATTTTAGCACATAAAGGAAGATCGTACAGAACCTAACTAGATGAGAAAAATGAATCAATAACAGAATGAATGCCCAGAATGAAAATACTGTTTTCTCATAAATTAATCTACTTTACTTCGGTATTATCTTTTAATGCCCCTTAGCTGAGTAAAGAATAATGTTGAATATCACTGTAAATATTTTAGAGCGTCCAATCTCTAGAATAACTGAGTTGGTAAAGAGAATAATATTAAATGATACTGACAATGAGCTTTCATCAGTGATTTTACACTATGAATTATGTTTTTCAGGTTATGTTTCAACTCAATATATTTATATTGGAATTTCTTAAAATCTGATATTCAACACTTTTTTGGTATTAGATTATTTTAATCAGATGATATTAATTGTAGGGTAGTTTAACCGGTTCTATAAGATAACCCACTTGTGATCATATGGATCATGGCGAAAGATAAACTATTAAGAGTAACTGATGGTAAATGCTAAAATATAATATTATTTCACTTACCAATACCAGAACTTCGCATGGAAAATTTCTTTTGTGTAAATAAGCACAGAACGTAATATAAATACACAATGAAAAGCACTTCAAATACATTATAACGATAGCAAATCTTCATGTCGTTACAAAACACAAGAACAACATGGCGGGAACCGTTAGAGATATGATCAGTGTTACCACAGGCACAAATGAAATTACCCTCACGTTAGGGAAAGTTACCCTATATTACCTTATATTAGGTTTTATTTTACAAAATGCGGAAAGTGAATAGAAATAATCAAGATCAGCAGACAATTAGTATGTTTGACATTTATATGCAGGACGTGTAAGTGATCATATAAAATTGACTTCTTTACATACATGACATACCTATTAATGTTTATTGCATTTACATTCCTTCGAACGTATCATTAGTGCTCTTTCTAACTGATAAGCCGTCTGGTAAGTTAATATAAATCATAACTGATTCATTACATGTTATAATAGTACATTAGAGTCCATAATGGCATTTATTAGACATGAGTAGGCTGTTTATACGTACTAATTATCATTTTATGCCAGCAGGGTCGTGGAAAGAAAGCAATGACCCCAGGGACAAATTTTCCCGGGCCTCCGTCAAATTTTGAATTCACTACCCAACTCGCCTTTATAATGTATGCAACAAAAACATTATGTAATGATATTACATAACTATTAAGTGTCAGAATGGTACCGGCACTTTATGAGATAGTCTGGTAGACAGGAAAATATTCTTTTGAAAATTATGATTTTAAATGCCGGACGTTAGTGAGGTCTACTGTTGAGTCCTAAGGGATTACTGCCTATACTTAAAAAAACAGTTTTTTTCAAGACTAACTGCAGATAAAATAAACACATAAAACAAGACTAAAGCTGTTTATTGACTTATAACTAATTTTATTTTAGAGTAAATTTAGAAAGTTAAAAATAAAACCTGGTCAACTGGAGCCCCTTTTAGAGCCCGGGCCCCGGCTGCCCCTCCCCCTCGTCGGGGCTGAATGCCAGTTGTTTTTGTTCGACCATAATTAAATGTATAAGTTTTTAATTTTTAGAATACCGTAATTCATCAAAGTACTCGGATGACCTCGGCGATCAGCTGTTATTACAGTAAGTGCTCGTCTTTTGCGATAGACGTAGTGTTCTTTTTTATTCCGCGGGCTGCAATAATAAATTCCAAGGGCCGCCTGTCCGTCAGTACAGCAAACAGGTATCTCTTATCTAGATAATCCGGTAATTTCGCGATCTTGGAGACTGGGGTTATATAAAATGGCGATAGATGCGAGTACTTGTGCTGTAACAAACAAGGAAAGCATGTCCGCATTATGACGCAACGCGCCAATACGCATGTGCACATTCGTTACCTTTTTTCACCATCCAGCCTAGCCAGTTGTCCAAATGGAGGTAATTATTGGAATTTAGAACACAGAGAGTTCTTCATTCTACGTTGTGTGTGCTATTCTGGTTAGCCAACTCTTGAGCAAGTGATGATCGGAAGTATTTTAATTTTTATTTTTTACTCTGGTTACTCTACAACACAAAGAGAAAGAACTGAAAGAGCAACAATTAGCTATGCATGTTTTGAGCCCTTGAGTAAACTGTATGCAGTGCTGTAGAGAAAAATTATTATTTTATTAAATAAGGAAAACTTGTGTGGCTGCTGACGGAATAGGGATGGCTTATTTCTAAATTCTGATACTATGAACCTTCCAATTTTGCTAATTTTGATGTTTAGCATTATTTACGATGGATGTAAATATAAGAAGATGAAGAAGAAGAAAGAAGAATTATTCTGGGATTGAATTTTCCGCTCTATACAGAGGTGCTAATGCCATGAAGTTTTCTTAATAGCGCGAATCGACATTTAGTAAAATTATTCTGTTCCTTCTTTCTAATGCACACAGATGCTTGCCCTGCATAAAAAAAAAAATTAAAAAAAAATTAAAAATACGTACATGAGTAATGTACAATATTCATAATATTAGAGACACTGATTTAAAATATTTTCTAAAAAGGCCTAAAATTTATCTTTCTTCTTACACAAATTTACAATTTGCTCAAGATTATCAATGCGTTTTGAAGGAGGAAAAGTTTTTAAGTATAGAAGGTTTAAAAACCCTAGTTTAAAAAAATGAAAAAAGCATTAACCTTTTAAACCGAACACTGTGTCAACACCCCCCCTCGATGCATGGTGGCTGGGTTGGCAATATGACAGTACCACAGCTTTGAGATGTTGGGTAACGTTAATTTTCGTTACCAAAGTTCACTTGCTTGTGTATGTTTTTAATATAAGTAAACCAGCTGAGCTTTCCTGATAGCAACTCACTATTTATTATGTGCAGCATTTCATTTCATGCTCAACAAAACAAATTTAAAATTACTTGTGATCAATTTTGAGAAGACCAAATATTCTAAGTTCATAAAAGAGGTACAGTATTACATACTTATTTTTACTGTAGGCCTACTTTACAAATTCGCTAAACGTTAGTCAAATATAGAGGTTCGGCATAGTTCAAGTTCGGGATCTCTAGGTCTTCTAATCTCCATATTAGCTTTTTGACATCCTATGCACAACTATAAGTGGATTTCTTACATCACACGACATTCGTAAGCTACATTTTTCGTTCTAAAGTCTGCAAGAAAACATGAGAAACTGCAGATTGCTACAACAGAGGACGAAACTTGCAGATGTTCGAAATTGTGAGAATACAATTGGCAAAGAATGAAAGGTCAGCACCACAATGATGAGCATACAAATTTCACATTTACATTCTGGTATCAATCCACTACCAGTCCTCTAGTTTGAGTCATCCTTTATGAGAATTGTTTAACAATTCTATTTTTTGTAGAAATGTACGTCAGTATGTGAAGAAAGTCTCCATTGATATTCCGTAGCAATACTGGAATATTCCTAGACAATAAGTATTCATGGGATAGCCTGCTCTGACCTCTTGCTAGGATTTATGGGAAGGATTATATCCCTCTCCTGTCCGGTATTAACAACTATTGATTCATTAGGTTTGTCTTAGGAAGGATCTAAACTCTTTTGAGGAATCCATTCCTTTGTGCCAGAAGAATTGACGAGAAATCAAATTTGTAGTGCTAATCACTGGGATTTTATTTTCATAACCCTTGATTGTAATTGGTTCAAGAGTTTACGCTACCTATTGTTTTTCTCTGCCAAATTTCCCATCCCAGTAATTTATTAGCTGTCTGAAATCACTGACCGAAATCCAGTTTACACCCTTGGTATGCTTAAAAGTAGCCTAAGTTGCATTGTTTCGAAACTTTTAAGATAAGTCGTTGTGGAAGTATTAACTTTTCTTCAGATTTGTTCGAAAATCACTCTTTACTAAAATAGGCCTATTTTTAAGTATACTGTGTTAACAGGGATTGTGATCTGTGTCAGCCTAAACATAGTCTTTTAAATCACCAACCAAAGTTGCGTAAAAACTACAACAGAATCATGGCTCCCAAGAACTTTAATAAATCTTTTTAATTTTAGAATTTTCAAATAATATTATCGTGTGAACTCTTAGCATCTGTGCTATTGTGGTAATGTGGGATAAGGGTAAACTTATAGGTATCATATACGCGTCTTAATTTAGAGAAAACTTGGAATTTTATGCCTGTTATTCTGTTGAATATTGTAGCAGTTTGAAACAAATAATCTCTTATTTGAACTAGAGAAAAATGTTAGCTATGTACTCAATATGTTTAGTATTCAAGCACAGATGTTTACTTTTTTAACACAACAGAGAATAAACCAAATCACTTTAATCGTAGCGTGATCTGGTGAAACAGTTGTATAACTCTTAGCTTCTTTTGTTGTTGTTTGAGGAAAATTTTCTGCTGCGAACAATTATTATGCTAGAGTTTACGCTTTAGTGGCTACAAATAATTATGAGTTAGAATGACATTGACATTGTAAGATTTGCAGTAATGACTGAGGTCTCAGGACCTTCCAATTCCCTTGTCGAGAACAGTTTTAACAAATAAATTACAATTTCAAAATACCATGTTCAAGGCATATGTAAAATTGATTACATGTTTTTTGAAAGAATGAATAATTTTTTCTTACTCTCTCCTAGAAAATATTCTTAATATTCTTAATATTTTCTGATATTTATTTTGTTAGTTACAATTTTGCCCTAGACTATCCCCTTAAAGCCTCAGAAAAATTAAAAATCTCTGCTAGCAAGTTTTTAAAATTAAAAACTGAACTATTTTGGACTAAGTTATAACAAATGAAGAAAAACTGCAGTAGCGGAAAAGATGTGAAGTTCAGGTAACTAGTAAGAAGGCCATATATGCCGCGCGCCGGAGCTTCCAGTCATTTAACTCATGCCGGACATTTCATGGACATCACGGCGACTATTATTATTCTGCACATTCCGGCTATAAAAATGTATCATTCAATGCCATTTCCGCTTTTGTCACCTCAAACACTCCAGGTTAATTATGGGCTTTATTGTTATTTTTACTAGTAACATTATCACCACCATCATCTAGAACACTAGAATCATCGCAGTTTCTTTCTCAGAAAATATTATAGGAGAAAAATTCCTCTGACACTGGGATTCGAACACAGGATCTTCGGCTATCCGTGCCGCTGCTCTGCCAACTGAGCTAGCCAGAGTTACGCTTCAGATGGAATGTCTCTCCCATGATTGAGAGACAAGTTATGTCATATGCAGTACTGTGAAGCACACTAATTAGTGATTTTTGTGACCAGGCTTCCATTGTTATTGTACAGTAACATTCAAGATGGATATATGCATTCTTGAACCACAGATTATCTCTGGTGGACATTATATGACAATATTATGGGAGAAAAATTCCTCTGACACTTGGATTCGAACCCAGGACCTCTCAAGAGTTTCTCCCGTAACTTTATAAACATTTCTGGTGTTTTAAATAGACATTATACTTACAACTCAGCTCTTCGGTATCACTGAGACCTAATTAGGCATTCCGACACAGTTTTCGAATTCTCACTCCCCGAAGTAGTCTTAATGAAATTGGGAAGAATGTTTAAGAACCGTTGTCACTGTTTTTAAACAATACATCTAATTATACAAGCCTTGGAAAGATAATTCTAATACGCCTGTGCCCTTTCCACAGGATTAAAGCAATAATTTACTTAGAAATCCCATATATCCTATTCTTTTAAAAAAATATAAAATTTAATTAAGTCAAAATCAACCTTGCTTTCGTTTTCTTTTTATAGGCCTACGCTTTTATTTCTCCTCAGTACAAATTTAGGGTCTGAGCTGCCATATGATTGGCTATATGTCGTATGTGGTGTACATGTCGTATGTAGTGGTGAAATGGCGAATGGGTATAAATAAGGAGGAGCAATATCTAATCCAGAAGAGACATTTCTTTCACTCCAACCTATGATGGCAGTCTTTAAACAGAAAATTGCTCTTGATAGGCGAGAATTACGACCCCGATTATCTCGTAAACTATGCGACTTAGCAAAATTTTTATTACTTACTTTTTTACTCAGAATCGAAATTTACGCAACACGTCTTTTACCTTTTTCGGCTACGATAAAGCACAATCGAGTTATTTACGTTTTTCCGAATTATACTGCATCTCAGGAGCTGCCAAACGACTTTGCAGTTCAAGCGTCATTTAATAAATTTAGTATACAATAACATTTAGGAATTGATTAATTAGTATTTTTTAAAATTTTCATTATATTTTGTAATAACTAAAATGTATTTGTTTAGTCTTTAATTTTTTTAATTTCTTTATTTTAGTCATTTGTATTATATATTATTCAAGTACTTAAGGTTTAAAATTTTTTCTTTGTATTTAATGTACGTTTCTTGTATTCAGGTACAGTATATCATTTCTTGTTTTCATTTGTTATTTTTATTATTATGTATTTCATGTTTTTGTCCTGGCTGAGTGGTAGAGAAGGTCTTATGGCCTTAACTCCGCCAGGTTAAATAAATGAATAAATAAAATTAAAAATAAAATAAAAAGTGAACAAGAAATATGGTGTATCGTAATCATACATTCATATCTATCCTGCTTCTCACTGAGGCACTTTCCTTATATTATCATGAATTTTTAACCATTTCATTTTCTCTATCACGTATGATAAGGAAGAATAACAACGAAATCATTGTCAAAAGCTCTTCACCAGTTTCCTAGATCACATTACATTAACGTGTAAATTCAAAATGTTTTCTTTTTATAATTCTTACGCGGAAAAGTAAAAGCAATAACATAGGCACTGTTTCTGGGTGTGTTACATATTACGAAGTAAGTAGTCAGTAAATTATATTTTAATGTTGCATAACTTTTGTAACTGTTTCTATCTGTTATGTTACAGTAAATTTATTTCTATCGAGGTTATGTGAGCTTCTGAAGGCCTTGTTAATGGTAATGTAAAAGCTAAATTATCAGTCCTATAAGTGACTACTTACTACATTAACTACAATGTAAGTTATACCCCGACCATGGCATAGATTCTTGAGCATTTAGCTTCCTATCATCTATAAAGAGTCATGCTACTACTAAATCGTAGCACTTAGTTCATGTAATGTCACATTTTACGTAATAAAATTCTCACACACGAATGGTAAATTGTTGTAATGAATTTTAAAATGTTTTTAGATGCAGTTAACTAAAATTTGCAGTGTTCGCGTCTTAAATTTTGTTATAAGACTTATAGATAAAAGTAGTTTATTTATAGGCCTATATTAAGTACGCATTCAGCACTCGAAATTTTACAAAGAATAAAATATACCGGATTGTTATTCTTTCTTTCTTCACCTTTACCCTCTCTGGGATTTAAAAGTCAATGTCCTTAGGAAACAAAACAAATCAATCACGTAGGCTACATGTATACAAAAAATGAATGTACACTTTGACGTGTTATTAGCAAAACCCGGAAGTTAACGCTGTATCAGAAGACGAAATATGCATGCAAATATTTTCTAAAATTTGTAAAATATGCTCCTGAGCCAATGAAGTATGGTCTATAATATAAGTAATTTTAATTACTGTAAGTTCTCTTTTTGCCTTAATTACATTACAAATTTATTACAGAAAATATCAAATATGGTATAAGTTATATTACAGAACTTAAAAAAAAGGTGAACGCAATAAATTTGAATGAAATGAAAAACTGATGAAGTGCAACGTCGCTTTAATATAATACAACCAGTTTCTAAAACATTAGGCTATGTACGGTCAAGCATTGTACAGTCGGTTCTTAAAACATTCACATAGCCAAATATAACGTAAATGCAGACAATCAACAAGGGACGTTTGGGCTAAGTGCTAAATATATTCGGATCCGGCATTCGCCTTTTCGGACAAATAAACCCGGAAAAAACCCACATTCGGATTGACCAGCCATAAATTCGAACTCACGACTTCCCGACTTTGCTGCCTCGGCCACCTCACTCTGTCTTCGTAATTTATATGCAGTTTTAAATCCAAAAAGATAGCTTTATTGAAATAAAAAATAACAATAAAGAAGATTAAACGGGGAGAATAATTTATTTGTCTGTTTTACCGGTAAGTCTTGAGGTTAGTGAATGCCAAATTGTAAATTATTGCATCCGATTCACGCCAAATATTGCATATCCTACTTAAGCTAATGTATAACGTTACCATAAGTGTAAATGAATAGGTTTAAATATTAATTTGTTACTGGGATCATCAATTAAAGACATCAGTAAAGACATCGGTAAAGAAATCTGTCTGGTGTGTAATGAATAGGGACCGGATTCTTAGGTTTTTACCTATTTTTTTCCTTACTTCCAAAACAAAAAGCGCTCATACACTTTTTCGAATCATGTCCATAGGATTCACCCACATTAATTCTGTAGCACCTAAAAATACCTAAATGGGGTATGAAAACCTAAATATACCTAAACGGGATATAAAACCTAAAATATCTAATTTAGGCTACTTTTTTTCTCTTTTTTGTTTGTCGGTTGAGAAATCGGTATTTTGCGGAGAGACAATAATTTTTGTCGGGTTGAAATTAATATCACCAGCGTTTCGTTCAACCCATTGTCGTCTAGGATGGACAGTACTACAGAGGAAGTGCAAGAGTACCGGCGTATTCCTTTTAAAATATTCATACGAACAGCCATTGTTGCCGTGTATGAACAAGGATATAGATTTCTGTGTTTTAAAGCGCTTGTTTGCCTTTAGTACTTCCCTGTTATTCATACTGAGTGGTCATACTGTGAGTTTTAAGTAGACGTGTTAATTTTGCCGAAACAAATGAAATCGAGTTTATTCCGGCAGTGGATTGGCGATGACCTGAGTTTCACTGCTGATGGCTAAGTAATATTTTGTCAAGCCTTCCAGAAACACGTAAGTATTATTTACCTTTCTAGAAAAGGGAGAAGTTTTCGTCCCTAGTTTATCTGTTGTGCGGTTAGCATGCGTAACAACCGAAGAAAGGAAAATAATCAGTTTAACATTATCCACCACCAACCATAAAGTATTTTACTCACTAAATTAGAAGCATCGGATTCGAATCCTGAGAAGGGTAGTATCTAGATACAGTATTAACTATTATCTAAGAGATAACAGGAAGAACTTCTCAGTTGAGAATCTTGAAAGATATTTAGTGATATACTGTAACCAGGAAATGTCAGGCGAACATATTTTCTCTGCTTCTTTTGATTGTTTATGCTTTCTTTCTTCAATTGTATAATATTGTACTAAAGCAAGTTTACACAAATTTAAGTCAATTTTGTTAAGTTAAACTTTACAAGTATTATGTATAGAATCCTGTGTAGCACATTCAAATTCATTAAACCAATTATTCTACCCGAAAACGATAGTAATGAAATGGTTATCTGCTCAAGCTGACCTGATAATTTTACGGAAGTTATTATACCAATCATGCCGAACGCTATTAAGCAGCTCGTTCAACAATGGCGAGCTCTTATAAACGGTTTCTTATAAAAGCTAATACTTCGTTCAAAATGAAGCAATCAGAAGAAAGTGATCCGATTGACAGATAATTACATAAATTTATCTTAAGCAAGACGTCAGATGTTAGACTATACATGGAGTTAGTTATGTTTTACAGAGACATTCACATCAAAGCCTATTAAGTAGGTACGTTGTACAATGACAAAAAATTCGATTCTTTCGTACATCTGTCATCTAATGCTCTTTCATACAAGACATATCGGAAAGGGCAAAGGACATCTTCTTTTAATGTGAGCAATGCTGGTTGCGGTGCAATGATATGTATTATGCAATGCTTCCATTAATAGAAACAGTGGAGTTACAGTAAACGCAGGCCTGAACAACATATAGCCCGCGGACCAAATGCGGCCCGCAACGCCATTTATTTCGACCCATCTGGCTGATTGAAATTTTAATAAACCAAATGCTAATATGAGTTTAAATCTAAATTAATAACTCTACTTTATGACGAGTTGCCTGACTTAACATATGCTTAGAAAATAATAATTGTTTATATATGCTTCCTTACTTTCTCAATGGCAATAGGCAATTCCTCAGCAAGCTAAAGGAATATTATCAATTTTATGGAACCCGAAGGTTCACTGCCGCGCTTACCTGAGCCCGCAAATTCAACCCTATTCTGTGCTAACTCCATCCAACCATCCCTCCCAAATCCTACTTCCCTTAAATCTAGCCTAATATTGTCCTCCCACCTACGTCTAGGTCTTCCAAGTGGTCTTTTTCCTTAGTTTCTCCCAGTCAAAACTTTTGAGATATGTCTTTTCATTTCACATGCGCGCAACATGTCCGCCCCATTTCATCCTCCGTGATTTAATTACCCTTACTATATCCGGTGTACAGTACAGTAAACGCAGGCCTGAACAACATATAGCCCGCGGACCAAATGCGGCCCGCAACGCCATTTATTTCGACCCATCTGGCTGATTGAAATTTTAATAAACCAAATGCTAATATGAGTTTAAATCTAAATTAATAACTCTACTTTATGACGAGTTGCCTGACTTAACATATGCTTAGAAAATAATAATTGTTTATATATGCTTCCTTACTTTCTCAATGGCAATAGGCAATTCCTCAGCAAGCTAAAGGAATATTATCAATTTTATGGAACCCGAAGGTTCACTGCCGCGCTTACCTGAGCCCGCAAATTCAACCCTATTCTGTGCTAACTCCATCCAACCATCCCTCCCAAATCCTACTTCCCTTAAATCTAGCCTAATATTGTCCTCCCACCTACGTCTAGGTCTTCCAAGTGGTCTTTTTCCTTCGTTTCTCCCAGTCAAAACTTTTGAGATATGTCTTTTCATTTCACATGCGCGCAACATGTCCGCCCCATTTCATCCTCCGTGATTTAATTACCCTTACTATATCCGGTGTACAGTACAGGTCATGAAACTCGTCGTTATGCAGTTTTCTCCAGTCCCCATTTTTATCTCCCTTAGGCCCAAATATTTTCTTAAACACCCTGTTTTCGAACACTCTCAGATTATGTTCTTCCCGAAGAGTAAGCGACCATGTCTCACATAAAAATTATACAACCGACAAGATAATAGTCTTATAAATCTATATTTTTGTCTGTATATGCTTTCTAAAGCTAATTTATCTAGTAACATCTAACTTGTACTACTTAATTCAAAGAATTACCTATTTCTGAAATAATTATTTCTATCAACCATGCCTTCTCATTTCCTAATTAACAAAATCTCTATTGGAAATTAATTTTATTGTGATCATTATTATTCCATTGAAAATGTTTACTTTTACTATGTAGCCTACATTGTATGTTATGATCTGTTTATGATACTGCTATTTACATTGCATCTGTTTCTTTATTAATTCATTGTATTTGTCTGTTTGTCTGCCTTTTAACTAAATGTAATTTATTAAGAAAAACCTATCTTATTATGTTTATATTCCTAAGAAATTGTTAAATTATATGTTATTTCTTTTCAACATTGCTATTTTCATTGTAATTGTTTCTATCTTAGATATATTTGTCTATCCTTTAACCTGAAGCAATTTATTAAGAAATAACATGTTTTGTGTGTTTGTATTCCTAAGTAATGCAATTTAGTTAAACTCTTGATTGATCTAAGAGAAGGGCTTAAGACTTAACTCTGTCAGGAGAAATAAACTGTCATTGTTATTAATATTATTATAGCAAAGATTTTTCTTACATTTTCAATTGCTTATTTTTTCCTCTTTCATACAAATTAATGAGGGATATTATTCCAAACTTTGGAAGATTAAAATATAAACTTTCGGATGTCCATATGCAGGTCCGAAAATGTGGTAAACATAGGACTACAAGAATGTCTGCACCTGCATGTGAATACACTTCCGTTTAAGGCAGGAAGACTACACGAAGGCGTAGTTTGTGGCATATGAAAGGCGGTATATGAAGGTTAGGGTCGCCTTAATCACTACACTTAGGAACATCACATTATTGCATAGGCCGTAGTCCTTGTCTTCAAGTTCAGAAACAGCAGTTTAGTGGGCGAGTTACGCAGGTCTGAAGATGTTCTCTTCAAGTGAAACTAACATGAGTTATATTGGCTATCTGTGAAGACATGATTCCACGGAGTGCTCCTGAATTTATGAGACATGTTGTGTTGTTTGTTTGTAGTTCTTTGTAGTTATCGCATCTTGTATTATGCTATACTTGGTCAAAATCTAATGAGTAATGAGACAGTGGATTGGTAGATATTATGCACTCTAGAATGAAACCTCGACTAGGACTAGGGTGTCCATTCGTCCCGTTTTCACCGGGACAGTCCCGTTTTCTGACAAAATGTCCCGCTGTCCCGAAAGTTTTATTGGGGACACTCAAATGTCCCACTTTTTTGTGATTGTAATTTGCCAGTGTGTTTCACGCTACGTTAATAAAAGTTACAACACTAAAGGTCTTGCTTATTGTTAAAACATACTTTAATGGAGTAATATGTGCTGACTTTCATGATACATTATAAGAAAAAACACACTTCTTGACAGAATACATAAAAGTGAAATTACGATGACAATGAAGCATCTATTTTAGTAGAAAAATAATTATATTAATTAATAATAATCATTGTTATTTTATCGTATTTTACTTGATAATTTTTAGTTTCTAACGTCTTTTTTTTTTAGCATTTTTAGGTTTTATAAGATTGGACTTTGTGACTGCCTTGACAATGAAACTGATAATTATGTTAAAATATCACAGGAACAAAATATTTTAAAACCTAAGAATCCGGGCCCTTTATGACGGTATTTAAAATTTGTTTTCAGTGGCGTATTGAAATTTAATTTTAAACTAGAGAATGCATTTGGACATTTTTAGTTAATAAAAATCCTATTTAAAGTAGGTTACATTAAATATTGAACAGTGTTACAGTACAGAACTCCAGAATGAATTGTAAGAACAACATTTTCTTTGGATTTACAGTTTTTGTATTCACTCCGTATAAACAGTCAGAAAAAGTCTTATTTGTGTAAAGTTATAATGATTAGAATTTCGCTTAATGACATACTGAGCTGTGCAATGTTTTGGGAGAGTGATAAGGATGCAGAGCACGTGTTCCTCCTTGCGACAGTGTTCTGTCTCTCTTATCCGCCTTCGCAATGACCAACATTGTCACTGATGTGCAATTGTCCACCTGTCTGCTCTCGCTTAATGTTTTCACCATCCTACATGGTTACTGCCGAAATATTGACCGAACTTGTAGCAGAGGAACCATTTATTACACTATTTTGCATAGGTTGGGAACTATTTCTGTCCACAAATTAAGGCATGTATTTTATTTATTTTATTTACTCGTTACGAAAAAATTAATTTAGATTGTTTCTATATGAAATTAAGAAACAATGAAGTCCATTTTTAAGATCGTAGGCCTACATCATCAATGAAGAAGTATTAAGGAAAATATGGGCAGACCTTTGAAATCGGAAATAGATTCTATGAAAGTGGGGGGGGGAATGAATAGGAATTGGAACGATACTGATAATGTTAATGGGAGCGGGAAAGGCGATAGAAAAATAATGAGAATGCGAAATAGAATGATAAAAAGAAAAGAGATTTAGAAAATAAAATAAACATAAAAACAAATGGAAAGAAAAATAAAATAAATTAAAAAGAATAAAAATTAGTAGCAAGAAAGATAACAATATGAATAAGAATAGAATAATAAGAAAGTGAATATTAATACGATTGAGAATGAGAATAATAATAATAATAATAATAATAATAATAATAATAATAATAATAATAATAATAATAATAAGATAAAGACTCCAATGAGAGGTTTCGCCAGTTCATTCCTTATAGGCCTAATGGGGTATGGACCAAAAGCGGAAACGGAAGATCGTTCGTAGTTCTTACGCAGTGAGATTCTTGTTGGAATTTTTATTATATTGCTGTACTCCGTGATTTCCGTGATTCATACATTAATTCATTAATCATGATTATTTGTTTGAAAATTTTAAAAACTCTAACTGTAAATTTTTGGAGATCACAATGATTCAGAATGTAATATATACTCATATAAAAAGAGCTTTACAAATAATTCTCTATTATTTAAATAATTGTATACGTTCAATGATTATAAAAAACAACTAATTGTTATAATACTGGTAAGGCATAACATTTAAACATAAGACGAAATTCGAATAAATAAAACATCACAATTTGCCACAAAGGAAATAATAATTTAAATAATTACAGTGAGATAAGTTATGTCAATTAAAATTAAATATGAAATAATTTTAAAATAAAAAAATTAGGTATCGCAAACAATTATATAATATTCATATTAAATATTTGGATGGAACCACATAGGCAGAGAATACTGATAAAATAATTTTAGGTCTATTGCCTATTTTGTACATATGTATTTCATCTTATTGAATAGCTTTTATTTAAGAATTAACCCATAATCATCTCAATACGAGCAAGGGTCTCCTGATATAATCTGACTAAGGAGAAAATCTCGGTCTAGCCTATCCCGAGAATGCTAAAATCTTATTATAACTGATTATATCCATCGTGATTGATATCTATCAACACTTCTTTTCCCAGTCCTGGGCTCCCACACTGTCAATGCATGCAGCCTACTCTTTAAAAGTACAGCCTACCTGTATTACCAAATTCTTAAATGATTGAACCACAGTATACATTTAAAAAAATTATTCATGGATTAAGCAAGATTGAATAGGGTGTGAGTAGGTCATCAGAGGTCAAGAATAATTTTGGTAAGTGGACGCTTGGCCATGTCACTAAAAACAAGTGCTGACGATTTGTCACCATGTCATTCTGAACAGAACACTTATTACAGGAGTAGTTCCCTTGTCAATCAAAACCAAAATGAAGTTGACACCATTAGAAATATAAACAAACATGCCACTTCTAATTCGTGATTGAAGAGAGACAATTCAAAATAAAGGTGTGAGAAGGAAAGGACCTTACCAAATACGAAAGTTTTGGAATTGAGTAATTTCTTACACTATAAAAGAAGTTACATTATTGCTTAGCTTGTTGACCCTCAAACCTGGAATTGTGAATTGACCGTGTTCTCCATCCACATTACAGCCTAGTCACAAATTCAAGAGTTCCCATCAATTATCATAAGTAAATATATTATTGTAAATTTGAAGGCTATCCCCATGAACCAGAAACATATTTGTTACACCTACATATTTATCCCTTGGTAATTTGCAATGCATATTATTTACTTTGCTTTTTATCTCTTGTTTTCGAAATAATAATCCATCTTGTCAATTTCTCCTTTCTTCATCTGTGAAATCGAATGAAAATCTTCATAATTCTGGATTAAAGAGGAGTTCTTAATGATTAATCGAGTGACGATTACACAAAAACTACTTTATTAATTTATAAGTTAGTGTAAATACTTGTGCGCTATTCATCCAGGATAATATTCTAGTGTTAAATATAAAAATTCCCTTCACAAGTTTAAAACAGACTATTTCACTCATACGCCGCGTGTTTGATATTGACCAATAACGTTTAGCAATTCCTCGGATATAGACCAATCACGATCGTTTATCTTACAAAATGCTTGCTATTAATATGAGGATGCTATTTTATCGATAAATATATCCATAATTTTAGATTTCTTGAAAAAAACATGATTATAGGGAATAAATAACTTCAAACTGGTTTCATTTCAGCGAGTCCCAAATGAGAAATAACAACATGCAATAAATAGATCAATTCAAAGGTAGCATTATCCAGCGATTTCTAAATTATATTCTATTGAATGTGGAGTCATGAATATATTTTTGGAAACTGAGACAAGAACTTGCGTTGCCTATGATTATTATAGAAATATAAATCTACGGTCTATTTTACTTTCCAACTAATGTCTCAACATTTCTGTTATAAATCGATCAGTACTTTTACAACGTTTTGACTTGAACTAGTCATTTTAGTATGAATGAATGAAGTGCTTAACTTAAATGAAAAACTTCATACATTATTCGTTGCACGAGCTTTTAGGCTGTGCACAACTGAACTGTGCACAAGCAAAAATACAACATTCAATTAAGACTAAAATACATCGATATTTGTGACATTATAAGCGAGATAGCCCATGGCGAGTCAGTAATAATTATTATATTATGTAATATCCATCATCACTTTTCATAAGATGTTTTATTTTCTAAATTAACTCAACTTGCCATTAGACTGTTATAAATATCGTGTCAATATTGTAATTAATATTATTATATGAGATCTAAAATGCTTCAGCACACATTATACATTAATTATTTTCGTATTACCTTTTGCTCATGTGCAGCTTATATACTATACCCATTCTCTGTGATCAGAGATTTTTTTATCGAAGAAGCTACAGGTATAAGTATTTTTGTGAATTTACATAAAAAAAAACATTTGCACATAGGCGCGGTAAAATGAAAGTTATAAAAAATAAAACAATAAAAATATGACGTTAGACACTTGTTATTTGTTGAAATCACACAAATTATACTGTATTGATCACCAATCGTGAATTATGTTTTTGTAAATTTATTGAAATATTTAAAAAATGTCTTTATCTAGCTGGCAGCCTGTATGTTCAGGAAGTCTTGAAAACCTAATAATAATAATAATAATAATAATAATTGTATTACATCTGTAGTTATAACGTCTGTAGCTATTAACTTCTAACGTTTAGAAAATTAAAATTGCAACTGAGCGTATCCTCAAAAAATGGCCTCCAACAAACTGTTGACCAACATCAGTATGATACGACATATGTAGTAAGACGTCTAAGTTCCGAGAAATTGTACCTTTATTTGGCAAATGACAGGGCTTTCTCAATATCAAGGAAAATCCGCAGCTGGTGATACATGCTTCAGAATCGCCGCATGAGGTCACGTGGATGAAGATGGTCAAAACCGTATGCATTGCACAGTCTTGTAAATATGAAGATAGCAGAATGCCACGGTCTGTACATGTTTATATGGTTATTGTTTCCGTCCTGAAATCGTCCTTCATGCTGCCTTGCCAATTCTGCAGCTGGGCTTGCAAAATATTCTTGTTCTATCCATATCAAGTCTGATTTTGTTGTTGTTTTCACTCACAAAATGATGGAAATTACTTCTTTACTTATGTGTTTACCTTATGTTTAAATCATGAAAGAACACATCAAGGTCATAAGTTGCAGCCCTTTCCATGAAATTATGTATATAAGGTCTCATCTATAATAAGCTAAAGTACTGGTTTACGCCTTATAAGCGAAAATATATTTTTATAATTGGTACCATTCCATAAAACCTTTTTTTTACTACAATATATTTATGCTATGCTATTAAAAAAAATCTGAATGGTGAAGTCTGAATAAAAATCAATGTTTTTGTTATTGTATTTTCTACCCCTTATAGTCCAATGTTCTTCAGTATAGGATACGGTCTAGGAAAAAAAAAACCTTTTTGAAATGTTTTGTATTACAAGATTTTGTTTACGACACAACACAGATTTTTTTTAAACAAGAACAGCCTAAATTCAATATAGTTAATTTCTGCACTGTGAGTAATATGTGGACATTATGAATAGATGAATTAAGTACAAATCTGTATTGGTTATACTGTACAGGAGAGTGAAAAGTACTCTTTCATGGTAAGTTTTCCTTCTTATTAACATTAATATTCTGGATATTCTATATGACTATATTCTTTACTGCAGTATTTTTTTTAAATTTGAAATAACCAATATTGTGATTTAAGTATATATTATTCGAAAATCATAGCTAGAATAATAAGGGCACCAGAATTGTTTTATTTTTTAACCATCAACATCCCCCTATTTGTAATAAATATTAAATATTAAGATATTTTAAAGTTAACTGCGGAATTCTAAAAATAGAAAAAAATATTAAATGTCACAAAAAGGCTTTAGGATATAGCACTGTATAAATCTTTTAGGGCATAGGGCATAGGGCAATAAATACTTACACATAACATAACCACCAATGAAATATAACCTACAAATACCTTAATTATCTTTAGGCCTATAGTTCTACTATATCATTTAGTGCAAGAGTTGCAAAAATGAGACATATATTCTACCGGAAAGAAAAAAACTACTGTCGAGAAAATCTTTCGATTGATACCTCATTCAAAGCTGTTGAAATATTTTTCGCTAGAAACAGGAATAATGACAACAGCAATGAGCCTTTTATTGACGCTATAGTGAGTACTGTCAGCTTCAACGACCTCTCCAGCAAATAAATGACAACACAACGGTTTGACAACGCTTGCTATATGCATTAGTCCAGGCATGTCAAACTAAGAGTCCCCCGAGGCCATATAGGTCACATTTGTTTCGACATGAGTCCCACACAAGATTCCGAAAATTGTAGGACAATAATTTTATTACTTGAACTTAGAAACAATCAATTTGTTTAAAAACGTACTATTTTACGGCTATTGAATACAAAGTATTGAAGTATTTTAACAAAAGAAAAGGAAACGAAATATTAAAGGCAAAATATGTAACAGGAATAAGTGAATTGCAAAAACTTGGCAAATACATTACAACAGTTCACAATTAACATTTATTTACGACGGTTTTTAATGTTTTGACCTGTTGATTTTGACACTTCTTTTAATGACAATTTTTGTTATGTTTGTGCAGTTCCGACCTTGATCAGACATGACAAGTGTTGATTTTTTTAGACGTGTTTGTTGATTTAATGATGGAAAATGACTGTTCACACTCATAGGTAGAACCGAACATTGTCATAATCCTTATGGCAATCTTTCTGAAGTTTTTAAAAATATTTTTAGGAAGATATGAAAAAAATCACGTATCCACAAAATGGCTGGTTAAAAACTGAAACTAAATTGATCCCAGCTTATGCATTCTTTTTGAGGGCCACAGGTATGCTTGCAAAGGACCGCATGTTTGATATGCCTGCATTAGTCCGTTTCATATAGATATTACGTTAATGTAGGCTACATCATAACGGAATCTGTTATAAAAATACAAAACATTCATAATAATTATGTCATATTATCTGATATTATGTATGTTCTGTATTTTTTCATAAATACATAAATGATACATAGGTCGGTCCTGAAACCCTGAAAGAGCAGGAGTTCTTGGTCGGGGGCAGTTAGAGTGTTAAGTTTATATATTATATTTTACAATTGAAGTAAAATGTGGTAAAATGTTAACCTAACTGATCTTAATCCTATAAGAAATAAATTTGTATTTTTATATAAGCAATCATCAAGTGAAATCATCAGTTGGCTTTAAGTTTTACAATTTTAGTTCAAAAGCTAATGAATGAATAAGCTTACCCATGAATGGTAATCATAACAAGAAGTTTTAAAAGTCCTCAGATTTTACATAAAACAATATCTATTAGGCCTATATTTCTACTTGTGTACAATATTTATAGATGACGAAATTATATGTCAGTAGAAAAGGTTAAAAGTAAGAAGTAGATAAATTAATATCATGAAAAGTACCATGAGAGAAAGGTAAAAGCTGAGAGTAATGGCATGGCTTAAGTGTTAAAAGTAATATTTATTTTCAGTGACATAGGGAAGGGGGAGGTTTAGGGGAACCGGACCTCCCCCGAAATCAGGAACTATAATTCTATTTAAGTTATTTAATTATTTTATTTAATAATAAAATACTGAACATGTAAATGTGGGCCTATTATTTCCACTGTTCCATGTGTTATTTCACTTTTCTTACCAATAGTAACTAATTTTTCAGAGCTAAAATTGCGTAAAATGTGATTTTCATTAGTCCAGTATTTAAAAATTTTCCGGGGATGAGCCCCAAACCCCCCAGCACTTTCGATCCTCCCCGAAATTATTTTCTGGCTACGCCACTGTTCATTTTAACTATGAAAAATAAGCAATAATTAGGCCTATCGTGAAAGTGTACCAGAAAGACGGAGCAGATCAAGTGGCAAACAAAAAAGGATGGTAATTAACAGTTCATATAATATTTTAATTCTAAACTTAAATACTCCATAACTACATGTAGCTAAACCCGGATTTTACAGACGAGGACACCAAACCTAGAAATATGTGACAGACCAGCAGAAATGAAACATTTAAAGCATACTGAAACTACACCCGAGCACGAGCAGTTTGCTCATTCGGGTGTATTTCTAAATAAATATTTGGTTATTTTCTTTCTTCTTCTTTTCTTAAAAAGTATTGTACTTTAATTTTGAAATTTGTAAATTTTTTGTTTATTTGTGTACTTTTGCATTTGTATTTGTATTTGATTTGATTTGTTTAAAAATAGGCAGAATAAATAATATATAAATAATTTTTAAAAATACTAGTTTTATTACGCATTGTACAGTGTGTTCATGTGGAAAAGCTAGGAATTGTGTTTTATTTTTAGGGAAGAATTTTAATGAGTATCTATAAATTTGACCAATGTTGATTACATTAAAATCGGAGTAGATTAGTTCAGTTGGGTAGTTCAGGCGATTTTTTAGAGCAGTTTTGTAATAAAGTAGTATGCGTTAGGACTTCCCTCTATGATTATATCTGACGAATGCTAAGAGTTAACATTTCCCTTCGCTGATATCATTACGTAAGTAACATGTAAAGATGGTGTTGTTACAGACCAATAAGCATGCTACAACAACGATGTTTATATTCGATGTGTGACCGAATAGGCCTACTATGATTACGTGCAGGAGTGGCATTTTCATTCATGGCACTTCATGCATAGAAATGTTCTCGCAGCTGACAAAGGACCTACAAAAAATATTTCATATAGCATTTCAACAGCACAATTAAACTTGATTAGTGTCCTAATGACTGTACGGGACTACAGAATTATTTATATAAATTAAGGGAATGGAATGAATATAACAGATTGCCATTAAGCATTGAAAAATGTAAAATAATACTTTTTCGAGACGTAAAAATAATATTGCATGGCAATATTCTATTAATGATATACAGCCATTGGCGTACCGAGGGGGAGGGGTTTGGGGGTTTGAACCCCCTCATTGATTAAAAAAGGGAAAATTGTACTATTTATTTCATTATTGTGATATGTCACCTTTTTTAAAAATCTGCTTATAAATTACTTAATATGAGTTTAAAGCGTGGGAAGCTTAAAACTCGTTATTGTGCATCTTAATTTTTAAAATTTTCCGGGAGGAGGACCCCGGAACCCCCCTCTCCAGTTGTTATAACCCCCCCCCATATGGTCGGCCTGGTTACGCCTATGTATACAGCTGAACAAAATTTCTACAATGAATGGTTTAGGTTTTTTTTTTTTTGTTTTTTTTTTATTTATTTTTTTTTTTTTTAAGTAACATTTTATTACAGCATGCTCCATTACATTTCGTAATAATACATGCTTATGTACTACTAATTATAAATATAAAATTCCTGTACAATGATTATTGGATCTTATTAATTACGTTCTGCCAATTATTTGCAAGAGTTCAAAGTCTATATTATTTATATAGTTTTGAAATAGTTTTAGGTGCTTTTCCATGAGTTCCTGTTTGTTAATGGGCCACTTCCCGCCTTTCTGTAGCACAGCTTTCTTGAAATTGTTTCTTTCACTGTTTAATATTTCACACTCCCATAGAATATGGTCTACTGTTTGAGTTTTTTTCCTACACACGCATGTAGGGTCATCAGTCAACTTGAATCTGTGGAAGTATTCACCAAACTTTCCGTGGCCTGTAGTTATTGCTGTTAGATTGTGCGTTAGAGTTAATTTCATGTGAAGTCTTTTTTTAATACTAGGAAAATAGGTCTTCGTTGTTGCACCATTCCGTGTTGCTTCCCACTCGTTTTCCCACAGTCTCAGGCTTTCTTCTCTCAGCTCCCTTTTTATTCTGCTGATAGGCATTTGTTCATACACAAGTTCTGTTGTTGGGTTGTTTGCAGCTTCTTTAGCTAGTGCATCAGCAAGCTCATTTCCTTGGATTCCTATGTGGGCTTTGACCCATGTAAAATGTATCTTCCAATCTTTTGATTTTAGGTTTCTTATGTTTGATTTTATTCCTTCTATCAGCGGGTAATGTTTTCTGTTGTTCCGAAGAAGGTCTAGTGTTATTTTGCTGTCAGTGTGCAGTGCTGCGGTTTTATCTATTGTTTCTGTGATGTTTAGGATTTCAAGGGCCTTTAGCATCGCAATTTGCTCAGCTTGGTTGTTTGAGCATCTATTGTGAAGCTTATATTGATGCTTCTGTGTAGATTTGTCCTGGTAGATGATAGCAACTCCGGACCCTACTCCCGTTTGCGTTTTGCTGCCGTCGGTGTATATTTGGACTGCATATGTATCTGTTTCGTTCTTTTCTTCAATGATTACGTTGTCTGCAGGATGAGACCAGTTTCTGTAATTTATTGGGGTGTCAAGTTCTTCTGCTACTCTTGCATGTCCAGATCTTCCCCTTATAATATTGTGGTATTTGGCGATCTCAGTAAGTTTGATGATAATCGGAGTTGTTCCAGCCAGGGTACATAGTGCTTCATGAGATGTTGTTCTGAACGCTTTGGTCATTTTTATGTTTACTAGTCTTTGTACCTGTTTTATTTTTTTAGCATTGTGCACTGTTTTTAAGGCATCTATCCAAGCGAATACGCCATAAGAGATTAGCGGTAGAATTGCTCCTTCGTATATTGTGCGTATTACTTCAGAACGCAATCCCCAGTTGATTCTCGCCGATTTTGAAAGTGCATGTATTAATTTCTTTGACTTTTCTGCTATGTGTTCGATGTGCCGACTGAATCTGAATCTGCTGTCTATTATTATTCCTAGATATTTTATACTGTCTGTTTGTTCTATTTTGCCATTGTTAAGGTATATGTTCAACTGTTGCTGGGTTTTTGGTTTCTTTCTAGATATCAGCATTACTTGACTTTTACTTCTGTTGAATGTTACCTTGTTAGTTGCAGCCCACGTTGAGATTTTTCTAATTTCTATGTTTGCTTGGTTCTCTAATTCCAGTGTGTTTTTTCCTTTGATAAGGACCAGAACGTCGTCGGCAAATGCGATAAGTGTGGTGCATGGTTTGAAATTTAGTTTCAGTAGTGAGTCATAATATATATTCCACAGACCTGGCCCACAGCAGGATCCCTGTGGACATCCCTTAGTTACATTTCTTTCTACTGAGATGCTGTTTGTTGCTAGTGTGCATCGTCTCTCGCTTAGGTAGCTTTGTGTTAATTTATACAAGTTCTGCGGGCATTGGAACGTCTTTAGGGCGTTGAGTATGCCTGGCCACCAAGCGCTATCAAATGCACCTTGCACGTCGAGGCTCATAGCTGCTACACTGGTCTTGTTTCCCATGGTTTAGGTTTATTAATCAAGAACAATTAAGTTTGTCGAATTATATTAATGACATTTTTGTAAAACTCTTATTGTTAGGAACTCGAAATATTGTAGTATAAGTACATTATTTAAATTTTAGACTGTATAAAACCATTTTCAGACCGAGGTTAGAATGTTGTTAAATAATTTGGAATCGGGATTTATAGCTGTTTCATTAATCAAGCTTATCAGTCGTTTAGTTTAGGCCTATGAATGTTTCGCGTGCAAAGTGTTGATAAATATAATATTTTAATGATATTTCTCTTAATTTTTAATCTTCCGATTAATTATCGTGGACGAAGCCGCGGGGATCTGCTATAAGCTATAAAAAAAAGCGATATCTAGCGTTTTCTGAGGGAATAGTTTGAGTGTGATAAGTCGTTCTTCCTCATTTCAAATTCTAAGTACCTATATAAAGACCTAGAGTTTGAAAATCGAAAGTCCTTCTTAAGTTATTTTCGAATTTACAAAATACAAAACCCGACCGACTCGGGGCCTTTTAAGCTAGTATCTAATAATCCTTTTTCATCCCAAAAGCAAACACTGATTCCCGCTGTAATTCTCTTCTTTATATTGTACTCAGTCTATACAATAAATTGCATGAAATGTGTAATATTTAAAATGAACAATAAACTATTTAAAATTACCTGTGATCAATATCTGAATAGTTTTGAAATGATAATATAAAAAAGCAGCAAAATTATAAGAATGATAAACTAAGATAAAAGTAGTGTAAATTATATAGGCTAAACGGTAACTGAAATACGCCCCTTGTCATTTTATTTAATTAAATATTTTCTTTTTACATGTTCCTCCTTAGGCATTATAATGTTTTTTTTCGATGCAAAGATCTGTTCTCATCACTACATAATCTTTATACAATTGTGTGTTTCCTGTTTTTTTCTGCTTTAAATTAGTAGACTTTAGTATTAGTTTAAATATTTAATATTACGTATTGTAAGAGCATTATATTAATATTAGATTTTACTGTAATTGGACAATGAGCCTGTTATATTCTCTAGAGAAATAAATAAATAAAATTGTAGTCTTACACTATTTTCATATCTCCTCTTCCTGATCTGCAGCTAATATACACCCAATCGCTGTGTTCAATTATTAATTGCTATCGGGCAAAGAAGCTATGAAGATATGTAATTGTTCAATCCTTATGAATTTACATAAAAGCAAGTGCACATAGATGTGCGAGAATGAAAGTGATATAATAAAAACGATAAAATTATGACGATAGAGACTTGTGATTGGTCAAAATTCCACATATTCTTAGTCTTCACTGATTTATGAGCTAAAAATACATTATTATTATTATTATTATTATTATTATTATTATTATTATCATTATCATTATTACTATTATATATATATATATATATATATATATATATGCGAATAAGCCCATTAGGACTACGAAAAGTACTTAGAGGTGTGTATTTGCCTTCCTTTGTGCCCATATCTCTTTCATTCTTTTACTGTAAGCTTCCTTTCCCTCTTTAGACCACGTTGTTCCAGTCTTCTTCTTTGGTTTTTCCTCTTGGTCAACTTGCCAGTTGTGAATTTTTTCTCTGAAGTTTTCCCGTTTTGAACATCTCCTGGTGTAATTTCTTCCAGTTTCAGATCGGTTTTGATTTCGCCGATCCACTTCATAGTGTCTGTTTTTGCTTTACTCTCATTTTCGTAGAATTCGGCTATTTGTTTTGTAAGTCTGTCTTGGTTCATTCTTTTAATGTGTCCGTAGAATCTCAATCTAATGTCCCTGTGAATATTTGTGTATTGTCTGATTTCCTGTTTGCCTTTGAGTCGAGTTTGTTCGTCTGGGAGTTTTGGGCCTAGAATTGTTCTTATGACTTTGCGTTCCTTTTTCTCAAAGTTTTCAATGTCTGCTTTCTTGTTCAAAAATGAGTGTTTCTGATCCATAGAGGCATTCTGGTTTAATGACTGTATTGTAATGTCTAGTTTTGTGTGCTACATTTTTTGTTGTAGATATTTTGGGTGAGTCGATATGCAGTCTCCATCTTTATGCATCTAATTATTATTATTATTATTATTATTATTATTATTATTATTATGGACAGGGACTTATGGAGGCAAAAGATTGTTGTGGGATGAAGGAAAACCATTGTATTGTGGAATATTCCTTCATAAAAAAAAATTATTATTATTATTATTGTTATTATTGTTGTTATTATTATTATTATTATTATTATCATTATTATTATTATTATTATTATTATCATTATTATTATTATTATTATTATTATTATTATTATTATTATTATTATTATTATTATTATTATTATTACATCTCGGGGTAAATTCTTACATTACAACTATACAACCGTACGGTAAGAAACATTTACAACCATTCCAGTATTTAAGACTCTCAACATACACAATATACTCGAGATAAACCTATATTTAGCGAAGTGCCATATTAATATCTGTGAATCACAGCTGAGACATTTAATTTTGAACGATTTGTTTGCCACTCACGCGCACTGGTTACTCACTTGTCCACGACAATGTTGAATAACACCGCCCCACCTCAGACCTTTTATGTAATGTGATCATTGCAATGGAGTAAACACTGCTGGCGAATTAGAGAGTTCAAATCTAATTGCAGCGTATTAGTTTCTTAGCTGGTGATTGATTCACATAACACTAAATGATCATTGAAGAACACGATTGTTAGTGTCGAAGTATTTAGGCTAATTTTTTAAGTGAAACTTTTTTAGCCGCGGTAGGGGTACATCGGGAGCTTGTGTAACGCTCAAAATCGTCACGAAATTAGTAAGATGTCATGGAACGGACTGCACATAAAACAATCAATTCAATGATTAGGCTTATCCAAAATTTAAAAAATCTAAAAAACCAAACTTAAAAAATCGAAAATCCAAAATTAAAAAATTAAAAATTAAAAGGTCCAAAATTTAAAAAATTCAAAATTAAAAAATCCATAATTTCAAAATTAAAAAATTAAAAGATCCAAAATTAAAAAGTCCAAAAATCCAAAATTTAAAAAATAAAAAGTCCAAATATCCAAAATTTAAAGAATTAAAAAAATTGAAAAATCCAAAATTTAAACAATAAAAAATCGTAAATTTGAAAATACAAAATTTAAAATTTAAAAATAAAAAATCCAAAATTTAAAAATAAAAAAATTCAATGATCTAAAATTTAAAAAATCCAAATTTCCAAAAATAAAAAAATTAAAAGATCAAAAATCAAAAAATCAAAAAAAAGTCCAAAAACCCAATATTAAAAAGTCCAACAATCCAAAATTGAAAAATCCAATAATCTAAGATTGAAAAAAATCCAAAAATTAAAACAAGATTCACTTCTGACGCGTGGCATTCCACGCACGCTTTTTTTTACATAAACTCTTGACGCGGAAACTTAGCTTCATATGAAAAAAATACAAGCTTTGAGCACAGTTTTCATATAGAGAGTGATCGACAATCCAGATCAACTCTTCCAAGACGGATAATTACCTTCCTCTTTCTCTTAGTTTAACCTCTCCCGTTTGTAGGGACTTTTAAGCGGCCCACACCGCCCGGACCTTACAAGACCGCGACCTGTCGAGAGAGGGATTACCTTTGAATCACAGACACGCTATTTGATCACAAAATGGCATGGATGGCTTCCTCGAATGGGTGATCAGCCCATTGCCAGGGGCACCTCTGAGACAACATAAACACGTAGGACAAGACACGCTAGTCGTCCGCGCGCACACTCATATACACTCATTCCGAAGAAGGCGCGGATGGGATAAAGATGATAATTACGGACAGATGATGTCCAGCGACCACAAAGGCCTAACGTTACCAGATATTCGTCTCATAGGTGAGAGAAAAACGCCCCCTAGATAGTTTGTCCCGACCGGGAATCGAACTAGGACCCGCTTCATGAGATGAGCGAATGCTTCCTCTCCGCCGCAGTGGCGGAAGGATAAACTAAATATTATTAAGTATTTTATTTATTCTTATCCTCATGATGAGATGACAGTTTCTGCAATTGAGAGATTTTGGTCTTCAGATTATGCCTGTGTTCGGAAGAACATACCTTCGTGAATGTGCATTTTCGAAAATGAAATTGATTAAATAAAATAAGTAAACAAAAATAAGTAGAATTGCCTAAGTAACTGCTAGTTTTATTTATTTATATCTCTGTTATACATATGAAATTAGGAACTACTGTTCTCGCAGATCAGCTGACTTTTCTCTCAGTAATATTTTCATCGAAAGCTGGTGTGACAAAAACTATATTTTGTAAAAACAAACATTTTCGGTTTATGTCATACTATTTTAAAATTGTTTATAACATTCACGAATGAATCAGTGATAACTATAATAGACTCCATGTATCACATTTTTCAATGATAACCAGCTGGTTAAGTAAATATTAATAAAAATCAAGTCATTTTAGTGCGGCCCTTAAGATCTCTTGTCTAACTACATTTGACCCCCGTTTCCTCTAAAGATGGATAGGCCTGAACACTAAGATTTACGTTAACGGTGTAAATAAATTTCGCTTCAACAACCCGCGTTATAATAAAATAATTTACTTTTGAAAAAAATATACATAGGCTTATAGCGAATGGATAAATTCGAAGTTGAGTTTTTAACATAAATACACGTTTTGAGGCTCCCTGAATCCAAAAATACTATTTTTGGAAACAAGTATGTGAGTGTGTGTGTGTGTGTCTTTGTGGATGTCTGTGAACAGCCTAGCTCCAAAACGGAAAATCGTATGAAAACAACATTTCGTATTTGGATCAGGCGCCTTATGAAGATTTGAACCGACAAGTTTCTCTTATTTTTAAGGGGACTTCTCTCGAAAACGGCTCTAAAGATTTCCTTTAAATTGTGCACATGGGTTGCTTATACTAAGAGCTAAAACTTTTATTTGAAACTTTTTTCGAAAACATTCTCTGAAGGGTAGTTATAAGCCACCCACTGTGAATACGCGCTCTTTCCAATACGGCCTCTTGTACCAGAAAATCATACGAAAAAAAAATTTTGCATTTGGGTTAGGTACCTTCTGAGGATGTGACATGAAGATTGGCGACAATTTCTCTTACATTTAAGGGGACTTTACATGAAGAAAATTTCGTTTTTTGCATTTTCTCAAAAAACGACTCTAACGATTTCCTTTATATTTTGTACATGGAGTGCTTATACTAAGAGCTAAAGCTTTTATTTTAAACTTTTTTTTTAAATTCTCTGAAGGGTGGTTATAAGCCACCCACTGTCCACCCACTGTTTGTAGAAACTTTGTCTTGGCTGGTGAACAACTGAATACGCGCTCTTTCACGGCCTCTTATTCTATATAAGAATGTGAAGTGAGAAAGATGTACTGTTGGCCATGCATAGAGTAAATAAATATCTGAGGGGAATATTCGATAAATTTCGGAAATTATTCTTAACGGAGAAAAGTTCAATAAACGTTTGCAATCTCTTGTTTTTTTTATATTTTTTTTTAGTTTGTCTATAGCCTGCGTTTTTAGTCGCAACATTCAAAGAAGAGCCTATGTGGTATTTATAGCATAATTAGCTTAAATAGTGTCTTGCATTTCTGTACAAGGACAGGCTAATATGTGAATACTGGCAATTTTAGCGTTAAACTATTTTTTTTTTTAATTTCAGGCCTATTATATATAATAAGATGCTAACTTTTATTTGGGCAGCGGAAGTTATGTGACTTTCACATCAGATTTTTTCACATACATTTCTTTATAAAATTAATAGGCATCGCCATGGAAACGAATTAAGTTTGACTTCAATGCACAATATCGGAACAAATCAATAAAAACAATCAATTAATCAATAAATCAATGAATAGGCCCTAATTATTTTTTTCTCATAGTAACAAGAAAGCTACGATTAATTTATTGCTGCGAAGTGAAATAATGTACCCATGTCGTAAAGCGAGACGGCAGAGATAAGAGGTCCTTGCTTCAAAACTCAAACCTCGTCGCCGGCCAATTTGACTGAGTTTTTGATGGTTTCCTCATTCGCAGAGGCAAACGCTAAACTTGCAGACTTTGTTTACTTTCTATAACCCGTCGTCACTATGTCACCCAATAACATAGACATTTAAATTGAATGTCAGTCAAGAAAGCATAACAGAAGAAATTGAAACAGAATAAATTATCAAAAGAGCCTACTGGTATATTCAAAGATAACTCTCGAAATATCCTTTCTGCAGTTAAGGGTCTAAAATATGCTAAGTAATAGTAATATTAATAATAATAATAATTTTGGCTTAAAATGTATATTATTGAACAAATCTGGATGTGAGAAAAGAAAAGTATTAAGAAATTGTACTAAGTATGCCCATTTAAAAAATCAATAGTTAAATTGTGCCTAAAACTAAACTAAACTCCGTGGCGCTACATCCCTGGAGGGACTTGGCCTACCACCCAACCGCTGCGTCATCTCCCGTAGGCAGATGGCAGGATTGGGGGCATGTGGTCAGCATGCCGACACCCACGGCCGTTAATGGTGGTTTTCTTGACCGGAGCCGCTACTTCTCTATCAAGTAACTCCTCAATTTGAATCACGAGGCTGAGTGCACCCCTACCAGACCTCCCTACCTCAGAAAAATTCGAGGAGGTACCGGGAATCGAACCCGAGCCGACGGATCTGTAATCAGCGACGCTAACCACAAGACCACGCCGGCGGACAGTTAAATTGTGCCTAACTTTGGTTAATTTGCACTGTCTTGTATGAATTACTTTCTTCATACCGGAAATCTGAACGAATGGCTGATCAGTTGTTTATTCGGTTAATTTGTGTGATCTTGTAAGGAGAATATTGTAACCATCAATAGTCCTGTAAGTTCTCTAAATCTATTTAAACCTTAAGATATTGTTTTTGAATGGTAAATATTGGTTTCTTTTGTCAGTCTAAAAACATCAGATATATAAATCTTAATGCGTGTATGTGAGAGATTGTGCAATACATTTTGCACCATTTATTCAAGCATGAAGCCGAAATGCTATTTTACAGGTTTTTGGACTATGGAAGCTCTTTAGAAAACCCTATCATGATATAACTATGATATATTAGGCCTGGTTATGCTATCAAAATATATTTATTAATCACAATTATGAGATTCCTTAAAAAACTTCAGTTTCGTAAATATGTGACGCTCATAGGCTATAGCCCATATAAATTATCAAGTAAACTAATTATTGAGTAGACAAGCCTATATAATTTCTCTGGTGTAGTTATTTACTATTGCTAGTACGGTAGAAGTATCATTTAAAATGGTTTACATTAATTTCCGTTATTGCACAGTGAAAATAGAATAAATCTGAGGTATGGGATCTCTGTCAAAAGTGCAAACTGATCTCACTAAAAAAAAAAAAAATTGTTTGTAGATTCGAAATTAAAAAAAAAAACACTATTTAAAGAAAATTTTAAAATATCCAAAATTAGGACATAAAATATCCAAATTCGCGAATAGAAATAAAAACCATGCAAATTATTCGTGACTAGAAGTAAAACATTGCGAAATAATTTCACTTTTTTAAAAAATCGCGAGCGATTACACGAAGTTCCTGGGTTTCTACTCCAGTAAATCATACATAAAAATGATTTTAAAAAATTATATTTTGCATTCAAGAATGCAATAAATAATAAAATTTAAAATTTAAATTTATAATAAAAACTTTTAAAGTAGATAAGGTATTTTATACATGAAATACTTCTTTCTTTTAGCTGTGATTTTCCAAAAGTCAACTGTTTTTATAATACACAAATATTGCTGGGAATGTTAACATGCTTGATTGGACCGTATAGCTCGATCAACAAAATGAAATATATAATTAAACAAAACAAAAAAAATCACTGTTCCTTTCCAGCTGTGATTTTCAAGAAGTCAACTGTTTTTATAATACACAAATATTCCTGGGAATGTTAAAATGCTTGATTTGGACCGTTTAGCTCGATCAATAAAATGAAATGTATAATTAAACAACAAAAAATTCACTGTTCCTTGCCTGATGTGCGCCGTACTGCATAAAGAGAACCAAACTAAATTCATATACAATGCATACCGGCATGCTTATGGTCACTTGAGCAATAAGATGTGATGTAAACTCACTTACCGGTCACTGCTTGAAGTGGTCAGTATGCTGCGAGTTATGTGTGTAGACTGCGCTCAACCAGGTCTCTGATACGCGACCACTCTCTCCTTTCTCCTTCTCCGATACCAACCCCCCATTACTTTACCTGCAAAACGCAACAATTACAACTATCTTACTACCATCTTAAACTCCTTTATCTTGTTCTCATTGTCAAAGGCAAAGGTCAAAAACATAAAATGGTCTCAAGGTCATAAATAGAATAAGTTTATCTAAACAAATGTGAAAGGAAAAATGAAGTAAGCTATACTCTACAGCTACTTTGAGACGCTGCCTCAAGACCACATCCCAAATTCCTCTTTGGATTATTTTTTATTTTATTTTTTAATTTAATTTTTTTTAAATTTTATTTTTTTATTTTTTTATCTTTTGAACAATATCAGGCAAATCTTTATTTTTTTTCAGGTAAATTTCGGGCCTCTTCTGACAAATTTGTGCTCTTTTCGGGAAAATATTGACCCCTCTTTGGGAAAAAGGTTTGGCCTCTTGGCAAAAATTTTATGAGACAATTTTATTCTAAAATTTTAAGCCCACTGTAACTATCATGGTTTGTTTGTGGAGGACTATTCCAATGTAACTCGGAAAAAGCTAGAATATCCCCTATAAATCCCATTGTAAAAAATTAACTGTAAAGTTTTATTTATTATTTTGTGTTTAATACTGGGTACAGTGTATTCATGTAAGATTCGTATGTCTTAACGCAGTCAGATCGTCAAGTGCACACACACCACATAATCAATTGCAATGGAACGACAAGAGAAGTAAATTCATCAGAAAAAGGTCCTGATGATGGCGGAATGAAATGTCGTAATAGATCATCCCAAACAATACTGGAACTACAATATTTTAATGCTCTTACGTTTTATTCAATGGATGTATTATCATAATGAGGACCGTTTTGACAAAACTCAACATGTGCCAAAACATAAATTGTTCAGGAGAAGGTTTCTTTAGTTTTTATTAACATATAGGAGATAGAAACCTTGCATCTTGAGGCTTCAAAATAAATTGGTTATGTTGACTTTTCTTATGTTCTTTTTTCACCGTCTTAAAGATCTCATTTCAAACCACCTAAAACCATTTAAAAACTAATTTGGCAAAAATGGAGATGTTGAGTTTTGTCAAAACGGTCTTCATATAGACGACTGTAAGTTTAGACATGTACAAAGATATTAAGCTGATAGAATAACACAAATGTTATATAAAGTACGAGGGAATAGGTGGAGTCTTTTTTACAATACCCTCGTGGGAAAAATATGGAATTATCAACACTTTTAACATAGTTCAGTAAAGGGTCATTCCATTAGAAATGAACCAAATTTAATAAAATTTGTTGCTCGACATTTTTGATTTTCCTAATTTTTTTACCAGTTATTTCCCAACTAAAGGTTAGTTCAAAACTATGGTAAAAAAAATTTGGGGCTCATACTTTTTTTTTGGCGGCCATTTTAAGTTTGCTTTTTAACCATATTTCAGTCGAAAACATGTTTTGCACAAATGCATGTAACTCCGTTAATTTTATAGATAACAAGACAAAATAAACACCAAAATTATCAGAATGAAATGCTCTACATTTTTGTTTTAACACAATATTACCTAAGTAGTGAGGAAAGTGAAGAAAAAAATTCAAAACTACAAATTGAAAATTGACTCAAAACGGGAGTTTTAGTGCCGCAAAATTATTAGAAGGAAGAAAGACTCGCCCTTAATTTTTTTTCTTGGTGTAGATCTACTATAGGACTACTCGCTGTAGAAGTTTAAAGCTTGAGAACTGTGCGGTTTTTTTTATACAATTTTTCAAAAATGCCCAAAACCGTATTTTGGCAATATTTGAAGTAGAATATCTCAAAAGGGACTGAGTGAAAAATTATTAAATTTATACAGATAACACCTCTTTATGATATAAAGATGTGATAAAAATTTGGTGACTGAGACTCAACTGGTTCCCGAGTTACAGTGCATCGAATTTGGCCAAAAATTGCGTTATAGGCACACGAAATTTAATAGCAAAAATTCACTTTTTAATTTTAAATATAAAATTTTTGTGAGCCTAAGTTTGTTACACAATAGAGTTTTATATGTAGGCTACATTTCATCAGTTAGCATGACAAATATTTGGTTTCCTCAAAGCTTTGAAGAGTGTTGATATTTCGGTGCATAGTTTGCAGTTATGGCCAACTTCGATGCACTATAACTCGGGAACCAGTTGAGTCTCAGTCACCAAATTTTTAACACATCTTTATATTATAAAGAGGTGTTATCTGTATAAATTTCATATTTTTTCACTCAGTCCCTTTTGAGATATTCTACTTCAAATATTGCCAAAATACGGTTTTGGGCATTTTTGAAAAATTGTATAAAAAAAACCGCAAAGTTCTCAAGCTTTAAACTTCTACAGCGAGTAGTCCTGTAGTAGATCTACACCAGAAAAAAAATTAAGGGCGAGTCTTTCTTCCTTCTAATAATTTTGCGGCACCAAAACTCCCGTTTTAAGTCAATTTTCAATTTGTAGCTTTGATATTTTTTCTTCACTTTCCTCACTACTTAGGTAATATTGTGTTAAAACAAAAATGTAGAGCATTTCATTCTGATAATTTTGGTGTTTATTTTGTCTTGTTATCTATAAAATTAACAGAGTTACATACATTTGTGCAAAACAAGTTTCCGGCCGAAAAACTGTTACAAAGAAAACTTAAAATGGATGCCAAGAAAAAAGTATGAGCCTAAAAAATGTTTTACTCTAGTTTTGAACTCACCTAATATTGGGGAGTAACTGGAAAAAAATTAAGAAAATAAAAAATGTTGAGCAAAAAATTTTATTCAATTTGGTTCATTTCTAACGGATTGACCCTATTTTGGCATTATTTGAAGTAGAATATCTCAGAAGGGCCTGAGTGAAAATTATGAAATTTATACACATAACACCTCCTTACGATATAAAGATGTGATAATAATTTGGTGACTGAGACTGAACTGGTTCCAGAGTTACAGTGCATCGAAGTTGGCCAAAAATTGCAAACTATGCACCGAAATTTCAACGCTCTTCAACGCTTTGAGGAAATTATAAATCGGTCATGTTAACTGATGAAATGTAGCCTACATGTACAACTCTTTTGTGTAACATACTTAGGTTCACTAAAATGTTGCATTTAAAATTACAAAGTGAATTTTTACTATTAAATTTCGTGTGCCTATAACGCAATTTTTGGCCAAATTCGATGCACTGTAACTCGGGAACCAGTTGAGTCTCAGTCACCAAATTTTTATCACATCTTTATATCATAAAGAGGTGTTATCTGTATAAATTTCATAATTTTTCACTCAGTCCCTTTTGAGATATTCTACTTCAAATATTGCCAAAATACGGTTTTGGGCTTTTTTGAAAAATTGTATTAAAAAAACCGCAAAGGTCTCAAGCTTTAAACTTCTACAGCGAGTAGTCCTATAGTAGATCTACACCAGAAAAAAAAATTAAGGGCGAGTCTTTCTTCCTTCTAATTATTTTGCGGCACTAAAACTCCCGTTTTGAGTCAATTTTCAATTTGTAGTTTTGAATTTTTTTCTTCACTTTCCTCACTACTTAGGTAATATTGTGTTAAAACAAAAATGTAGAGCATTTTATTCTGATAATTTTGGTGTTTATTTTGTCTTGTTATCTATAAAATTAACGGAGATATATACATTTGTGCAAAACCTGTTTTCGACTGAAATATGGTTAAAAAGCAAACTTAAAATGGCCGCCAAAAAAAAAAGTATGAGCCCAAAATTTTTTTTACCATAGTTTTGAACTCACCTTTAGTTGGGAAATAACTGGTAAAAAAATTAGGAAAATCAAAAATGTCGAGCAACTTGGCCTGGTTCATTTCTAATGGATTGACCCTAAATTGTTGTATGGTTCCATCAGCGCTTTCTACGTTAGCCGCAAACGGCAACGCCTGCCGTCATCGCGAACAGGAAAAAACACCATGCAGCCGGTTCATAGTTCATTGGATCTCCCTGGTCCCTATATATATATATATATATGTATTTATTAGCTAAGAACGGAAAAATAGCCTAAATAATCTTCATATATTAAACCCTTCCAAAAGATTATCTTTAAGAAAAGATCAAACAATAGTGAAGTTGGTTTATTTTAAAAGGTTAATTATTTAATGTATTTTCTAAATAAAGAAATAAAACTGGCGTATGACCTAAAGAAACCATGTTGACATGCCAGAGGACAGAGCGGTATGATTTCTAAGAGCAACATATAGACTACACATGTAACATGTCGAAGAGTACGAGGTCGTCCATACAAAATATGTGACATTAGCTACTATGAGGTCAACTTCTGCTCAGCATCTGCTTCTGGGGTCAGTGCGGAACCGTTTAACCTGCATTTTCTGCATCATATCAAGACATTTTCATGGTCTTATGTAAGCTGACAAATAACGCTAATCGAATCTTGATTATAAACATGTTCTGGCATTACCATTAGCAGTGGAATTCTACAACTATGTCTGCAACAATATATTATATAGTTTTTCATATGTGAAAAGGTTGCTTTCTGTAACTATATATTGTGTTCAAAAGTGGGCGAGTAATAATTTACCTACAAGTATTTTACACGTAAAATAATGTAAAATACGTGATGTGAAAACAGATTTTACAAGTGATGTAATGAACTAATATTTAATCGATTTTTTCAATACAAACACTCATTATTTCATTAGTTACATTGTAAATTCTAGCTACGTTTTATACGGAAGATGTTCAGTGCAACTTCAAATTGCATTGTTAAATTTATTTTTAATCCAATAACTTCACAATTAAACACAGTTTAAACACTTTTATTATTTTAAAAGGCTATTCAAACCGAAAGTGATCAAGTCCTTTTTTGATACAGTTATTTCAATCCAGATTTGATTAAAAATAGGTTGATAAATAGAAAATTAATGTGGGCGAGACCGGGAAGATGATGCCACGAACAATAAAGTTGCAGAAAATACAACGCTGATACATTTGCCAAGCCTTGCAGGGGTCAAATCCAATTAATACAGTTTCTTCTATAAATAAAACCTATTCACTTGGATAATAAATACTTCAATACTGTTTAAGTCAGTTACATAAAGTAGTGCTATGTATGCGTGTTCTGTATTCTTCCAAAAGCTATCGAGATATTTGTGACCATCAATATCTATTTTAAGTCACGTTACAGAACCACCCTGCTCGTAAATCGACACATAAGAACCACACCTGGAAATTAAATTGCCAAGGGTCATTGTCCACTTGATATTACTTTGTGCAAAAGACGTCACATGACATGTCGTGGAGGTGATTTGCCAAAGATAGAACAAATTTTAATACACAAAAGGTTCAGCTTTGTGTATGTAATGTATATGTACAATGTAATGTACATGAATGCTTTAATTAATACTTTAATTAATACTTTAATCGGAATTTATTTAATTTTAATTAATCAGAATTTAATTAAATCGGAATATATAAACTTTAATTTGATTTAATTTTAATTTAAAACATGAAGTTTTAGGTTAAAGTTTAACTTTTAATTTTATATTTTTATAACTATGAAAGCTAAACGTTGCCAATTTATAAATATTTAAATTAACGTTTATAAATTCCGATAAAATTTAATTAAATTCTGATTAATTAAAATTAAATGAATTCCGATTAAAGTATTAATTAAAATATTCCGATTTTGTTTTACACATTTTGGAACTATTGACTTGAAAACCATTATGAAACACATGCTATTTGTCTTGCCTAGCTGCTTTTGATAGCTTCTCAGAATAAAAGGAAGTATTTCGGGAGTGTGTATTCAGTACTCTGCCTCAAGCAAACTATGTTGTTTACGAGATACCTAAGATTGTGATAGATATAACTAGCTTATAAGTACCCTGGCAATTAAAACTATGAAATGATTATTCATATAATAGTTTTGGGTTATAGCGCAAGCTTTTAAATAAAATCGTTCTATTCATTTACAAAAAAAATCCGTAAAACGAATGTTGCTAAATGTAAAATAATAAGTCAAGAGAAAATCATCGCCATGCTTCGTGTCACATCCCTAGATAATATCTAATTCAAACATTTTTTTAAACGATTTCTAGTGACGGCTCCACTGTAGTGGGTGGTGCAGTCTGCAAGACGCTCGCTTTCTGTGGCTAAGGTAGAGAGTTTGATCCTTACTACTCAGGTCCATGGCATTTATGGGGCATAAATATGACAGGTACATGTTGATAGGTTTACGGGCATGTAAAAGAGCTCCTGCGGGACAAAATTCAGGCACGCCGGCGACTGTCACATTTCTGAATTGTAACACACTTCCATCGTTAAGATAATTTTTTGCACTCCTTAACTAATTAATGGTACTTACGAACGTTGTTGCCGTGGATCGTAAGTTGACATTCCCACACAATCTTGTTGCTATGGGCGTTGCGATGCGGTTAAATTACTTACGGTGCTTGCGCCACGTCATAATTCATTACGATAAACTTCATAATACAAGCCTTTATGGACAAGGCCCCCAGGACAAATATTCGGTTCCCATAACAAACACATGCGAATCACTTTCTGAAATAAACATCTATCTTCAAGAATGTATATACATAATATTTTCAGGTAATATCACAATTAATATAATGAAATCTATATAAATAATCATCGTGCAAAAAATAGCATGCAATACACGTGCCGTAAGCGCATTACGGATCTCGGAAAATTGAAAACACTCGGCGCAAGCGCCTCGTGTTTTCAAACTATTTCCTCGATCCGTAATCATGCCTTACGGCACTTGTATCGCAATATACTATTAATCCATCAACGGTACGGGTAGAAAAATATAAATATCTTATTTATAATTAACTATACGTTCTTCTCGCTCTTATATAATGTACAATTTCTACTTCCTTTTTAACTTTATCAATCACATGACGTATACATTTATCCCACTTTTATTATAATAACTAAAGAGTGAGAGCACTATCTCCTTAACATAGAAATTTGCCTTTCTGGAACTGTACACTTGACTAAATGTACTTACTTTTGTTAAAGGAATTGATTAAAAGGTGAAATTAGTAGTTTTAAGAACTTGATTTTGTATTCTTTGCCAATTTTCATCAGTTAATTTTTATTACGCATAAAACACACCAGCCATATTATGGTTCTGAGCGAAGTAGAATGCCCAACCGCAAAGCAGGATACCTACTGTCCTTCTTGCATTAAGGCAGATAGATTCTATTTTAGTGGCAGTTAGATTAGGTTATGTTAGGCTGGTTATGTTATGAAGAGTAGTATTAGTTTATTAGGGCATACCGAATTCACGCGTTCCAAAAATGTACTATATTATAGGTCTATCTCCTGGGAGGTTTGTCGTGTTGGTCAACCTGTTTACCCAAATAATATGGCCGTCAGTTATATGTTATTATCATGAATTACGTGTTTTAAGGTATGAGAATTACAGGATGTATTCTTATATACATCTAATTTCGGACCTAATTATAATCCTCGTACCTAGGAACACATTTTTAACGTTGTTTCAGTTAGTAACAAATAAAACTGTAACGTTAAGGAGATAGGGCTAGTCAACTAAATCATTATTATAACGGTTAAGTATAAGTTAGTATAATATGATGCAACGTATATCTTCTGCGCGTATTGAGAGAGACTGTCCAATCGCTGCTCTCTTATTTTCACTTTGATAGATGGCATGACTTCGAGAGGATGTGCCCACCATGTAGATTCCTATAGCCGTTATTAACACAATGTAAAGGCGATGTTACTGAATTCGGAAATCGAAAAAGGAAGTAAAACTTCGGGATTATATTCAATTGGCAGTAGGCTCACTTTAAAGCTAACAGTTACTGCAAGAAATAATGTATTACTTACTTACAGGGTACAATAATATAACGCTATTTGCCACTTTCTATTAACCTGGCTCCTGCAATAAATTAGTTCTAATATTTTATCATACATCGATCATGGCACCGACCGTCTTTACCCCAATTCTGGTACTCAATTATGTAGAGAGGGAGTAGGGTAATAGAATGTTAAGTGCTGTTTCTGGATATTCTTAAATCCTGGAAGGAGCTTCCAAAAGCCATTTTTTACATTCTATATGAAGCAGTCGACTTGTTTAAAGGTAAATTTATGTGTTCTGCCAATCTATGAACACGTTACATGAATTAATTTAGAACATTGCATCTGAATAGTTGCTTCTACCTTCATCGTGTATGGCCAGCATCAGGAAAACATTCTTTCGTTTGATTTAATTTTAGATATGAGAGAAACTGGACTTTTAAAGATAGCCTATATTCTATGGTCGTACTTTACCCACTATATCAGATCTTAACAATATTTTCTTACCACCATTATCAGGCATCAACACTCCCACTATAAAGTTAGCTACGAACCTGCGACAAATATCTGACGTATCATCCAGCGAAACCCATATTCTCTGATTTTGTACCACTTCTCGTTTCTGGTTCATTTTATCATAGATAGTCATGGACGTCCGCAGAAATTTTGCCAAGGGGGGGGGGTGCAAAATGAACAAATTACTGCCACCACCACCACCATCACTATGTTATTTTTACTACAACCACATTATTATTACTCGTATTATAATCATCATCCACATCCTCGATTGGCAAAAGATAGATATATGCTGCGCCCAGCCAAGCTCCGCCGTTTTGTTAGGTTAGGAACGTTTATGTTAGTTTAGGAGCAATATACTGAATAGCACGAGGCTTATTATGTCTCACATTGAATTTCTTCTGTGACGAAACCCAAAACCCCACCTTCCCAGGCGGGCCTCATTAGAGAGGAGCCTAGTGTGCAGCATAAAACTATTTTTCCCCCTCGATTTACTATAGTTGGACCTACGACTACGGAATTTACACATACGCAAATATTAATAAATAATACTAAATGAAATAAATGAAATTGAACTTGTTTACTTACAGGAACGGTAGTAATGCATTGTGATCGCGTGGGCACAAGCCAAGCTACAAAAACCAACTGATCGCTCGCAGTGTAAACCCACCCCATGAGCCATGACGTCATTTATACTCCCTCCATAACAAACCATAGTCTCGTAACTTTGTACAAGTACTTTATTTCATTTTCTAATAGAGTATGTTTCTAGGATTAATGTTTTCATATTTCATAGTTTGCATACTGTTTTATTTTGTTTCAGTTCTTTGTGTTTGTTGTACTACATATCTTTCTACTGTGGTTTGTTTTTCCCTGTTTGTTTAATTGAATGGTATTCTTTGTGTTTTGCAATCTGTGGTGACAGAAAGAAATTAAAATTAATTAGACAGAGATCTGATCATGATAGATTTCTATTATGTTCTCAAAATCCTCGCTAGATATAACTTTCCTTTAAATACACGGCTAAGAAATGTTGGGACAACATGCGAAAAGAACTCATTAAGATTGAAATTTCATGGTTTCGTGTTTTTGCTAGCACACGAATAAAGGTGAGGACGAACGGTGAAATAATGCAACAGGAACAAGACACTTCAGCACGAAGAGGGCAGAAATTAAACAAGAAACACACACGGAACCTGGATTAATTGTAATTCGTATCCAATGTTACCTTTCTCCCTATTTTTCAGTCCTTTCGCTTTCTCTCTTCCATTTCCAAAACTTATATTTAATCTTTTCTGATTATTCATCATTTTCATAATATTGTCAAGCGGAGAACTTATTTGCAAAGTTGTAATGTCTTCCCACAAACTTCTAGTTTCGACCGCGTATATTCAAAAGTTGTACATTCATTTTTACTAGGCAGAGTTCACAAAAATATAGAACAGTGTGTTTGTAACGTTTTTCATCAAAATAAAGATCTCGCACGATATCTGTGTCGATGAGAAAGTTACTCTCTAGAGAGAGACATACTATTGTGCGAGAGAGAGAGTTAGCTTGGCCTTTACAAATAAAAAAGAAGGTACTGTTGTGCGAGAGAGATAGGTAGCAGGCCAATCGACGCTACAGTCCCCACGAAAACATAATACAATGACGTAGGCAATCGGCACAGATTTCGTGCGAGATCTATACTGCATTAGGAAAAAATGTCGCTTGAAACGTTTTTATACTCTAGTATTCATTCAATTAGACAATCGCTGGACTGACCTTACAGAATGTTTCTGTCCTTTAAATGCAAAGCCCTTATCAAGCATTAAATTTTGTTCAATCTGTTATTTACACATATCTTAAGAATGATACCTCATTCAAACGTATTGTCACTTTCGCATACATCTTTACATCTGAGAAAAATATATGTGGAAATGTGTATGGTAAAGAGATTTTGTAAACTTAATTGAATATTTAAGAGTGTTTGCATATGTTTCCGTAAGTTTTGTATGTGGTTGAGTACAACTGCATTATACATAAGTGTTTTTTAATTACTATACTTCGTTAAATGTCCAGTTTTCCTAGGCACCTGTTAAAGGGGCCAAGTGCGAAAGCTTCTGATGGGTTTACTGACAACCCTAACATCTATCTATCTACTCTTATACAATTCAACGGCCCTAAATAGCGTGCTTGCTCGCCCGCTTCGTGAGACATCGGGTATACTCGGCGATGTTCGTCTCTCGCAGTCTAAACTTTCATGACGACTACAAAATTAGGAAGGAAAACAGTTTCTTTTTTATGTAAGGCCTAAGTGAAATGAACACAATGAACAAATATTCTAATTTTATTTTTACTTACAATTTTCATAGCTCTGAACCACAAACATTTTTAATAATCTACCAGTGTAATTTTCTTAAAAATCCTGGAGTCAATGAATAATGGCGGGCGAAGCCGGGGGCAACAGCTGTAAAATATTGATGGTTTTATCTCTTGAAATATCGCTGATAATAATAATCCAAACAAACCATTCCTTCCCTTGAAACATTATATAATTTCTGAAAATTACACTGAATTGATAAAATAAAATTCACATCATATTCATGTCAATAAACAGCTGAGAAACAATACGTATTATGTGTTCACAGGTTCTTTGGAACTGCATAATCGATTCTGATATAGTTTTCCCAGGGGGCGCTTTCATGTCATGGAATGTACTCTAAAGCAGGAATTTTAGCAGTTTCATTAATTATTAATGGCTTAGTTTATGAATGATTCGCGTGCAAGTGTTAATAAATATAATGCTTTAATAATTATTATGCTCTTAATTTTTAATTTTTAAAAGAATTATCGTGGTGAAGCCACGGGCACCTCCTAGTATTTTACATTCTGCAACTATATACGTAGGTAGGGTAAGAATTCTGTTCCAACCTGAAATTGAATGTCGAGTTTTCAGAATAAATACACGTTTCGAGGTACCCTGAATCTAAAAATAAAAATATCAGGTTCATGTCTGTCCGTCTGTGTGTGTGTGTGTGTGTGTTCGTGCCTGCGCGCGCGCATGCGTGGCCTGTCAACAGTGTAGCGAAAAACTAAATTTTATATTTGGATAAGATATCTGGGGATGTGACACCAACATTGTAGACTGTTTCTTACTTTTACTACCATCTTACGTTTGGACATTTTCATTCTTTGCGATTTCCTGGACTCCAACTTTCTTTAAATTTTGTACACAAGGTGATTATATCTTACTAACAGCTAAAGTTTTATTTAATTTTTGAAAGAAAAAAACTGAAGAGTAGTTAAAAGATAGTAATTCTCTGCACAAACTCTAGTCTTGGGTTTGCAACAGAAAAAAGTAATTCCAGTTGTATCTTGACCATGGACTTATGTCAAGGGTAAAATGTTAAACAGACTATGAAATTTTATATTCTAGAAAGATTAATTACTGTACAATCAAGAACTCCACATCTTTATTGCCTTGAAATGAAATTCCCGTGAACGTATTAAGTATTAATTTTCTGCTCGATGTTTCCTCAATTAATTTGTGATTACCAATACCACAAGACAGTGACTAGGCCTACGTGGCAGAGAACACTAAGAAATCTCTTTCGCAATTGCATTATTTTAAATTTAGCTTCGACGCAATATCATATAAAGTTATGACCTAGTAAATGTCTGCAGAAGAACTTCACTGTAATGTATTATTGCATCCCAACAATATTTCGGATTTAATTTTCTGTTCGTCTGTTCGTCTGTTCATGACAATTATGTATTGCTACATAGGCCTGTAATCGGGGCCTGTGCCGGAATTTCGTCCCATACCATGTTCTTTTATAAGTCTGAAAAAAATGCTACAGTTGGAAATGTTTTTAGGGGGAACCAATAAGTTTATACACATTAGCTAGCAGACCGGTGTTGTTTAGAGAGCTTAGCGCTCCCCTATGCAGTGCAACTAAATTAGCCACGTAGGCATTGAAATCGACGGCAATCTACGGCATCTACGTAGGAATCTACGGCAACCGCGCAGGCAAGGCAACTGTCAGGACAAGAACATGAGATCATGATCCTAATAATGGTTCTTTATTTAAAGAGTGTTGCCAAAATATACACCATTTCATATGTACTTTTTTCCTCCCTGCGTGTATGCCGGAGTGATGAATAGATTTTTACTTTCCGGCCCAACTTCAGCACTGCCTGAAAATCTTGTCAAGAGGACAGTTTCATTTATACACACATACGACGTGGACATGGATCAAACTCGCGACATAGGGAAATTTAATCCAGTACCTTGACAATTGTTATTTAAACTCTTTGGAAGCAGGAATCTAACCACCCCCTCCTACCTCTTTGCTGTTGAAATGTATATTTTTTATATTCAGGATTGACGGCATTTCTTCCGCTACGCGCATTTTACTGCTCATGCACTTCAGGAGTGTTAACACATAAGTTATAAAAGCGGAGAAAAAATTCATCTTTAGTCCTGAAGCATCAATCTAGAGCAGCATCTTATAAGAACAATAATAATGATTTTAGTAACAACTACTACAGCACTAATAATAATAATAATAATAATAATAATAATAATAATAGGCTGAGATGAAATGGGCTGGACATGTTGCTCGCATGGGGGAGGAAAGACATTTCTAAAAAAATTTGACGGGGAGGCCAGAAGGGAAATGACCACTTTGAAGACCTAGACGCAGGTGGCAGGACAATATAAAGATAGATTTAAGGAAAGTAGGATTTGCGAGGGACGGTTGGACGGAGTTAGCACAGAATAGGGTTGAATGGCGAACTCAGGTAAGCGCGGCAATGAACCTTCAGGTCCCATAAAATAGATAATATTCCTTTAGCTTACTTAGGAAATATCTATTTCATTGAGTAAGTAAGAGATGATGATGATGATGATGATTAATAATAATAATTATAATAATAATAATAATAATATTAATATTAATAATAATAATAATAATAATATTAATAATGATAATAATAATAATATTAATATTATTATTAATATTAATATTATTATTAATATTATTATTATTATCATTAATATTAATATTAATATTAATATTATTATTAATATTATTATTATTATCATTATTAATATTATTATTATTATTAATATTAATATTAATAATAATATTAATATTATTATTATTATTATTATTATTATTAAGACTCATAATAATAATACATTTATTTTAAGTTTTACAGAATCATTACAAATGTAAATTCTAACACCACCTGAAAAAGCAATGCTTGTGATCGGGGCCGGTTCAGTAGAGTACACTAGATTGTATGTAGCATTATTTTCAAATTATAACATTTAAATGAATGGTAAGAATTTGTACATCCTGTAACAAAATAAAATTTACTTTCACCTTAAAATAGTTTATATGATTCGTGCCAGCCTTCAAAGCTTTCGAGGATTTTGGTAACAAAGCCATTGAAAGGAAATGTACTGAGTCTTGCTCATGAATTATTAAATGAAGCTGTCATCAGTTACAAATCTACTGAACATGATGTTTGAAGAATTCGCTCTCTTCAGAAACCTTGTCGTTCAGCTTGACAAATCGTTGCCCAAGCTCACTGTTTGATGAATGTCATGACTCATGAGCTACACCAAACAATGTTTTAGCATCTAAAGACAATCCCTTGAACTTAACAGATACATTTCACATTTTCTTTAACAGCAAGTTCTTCTTGTGAATGTTTTTTACATATTTCTATGACCTAAAAAATAGGATATATTCATGCATTTATGACCTAAAAAACATTAAAATATGACCAATAAAATTTAAAATATGACTTTACCAATTATACATTGTGTATTTTTTTTAAGTTTCATTACGATTCATTTTATTAAAATATAATGTTAATTATTTAAAATATCTGCGAATTCTCAAAAAGTATCATTATAATGCAAAATTTATAAAATATGATATGAAACTTCAAAATTTATTTAATATGCATACAAATATGCCAAAAATATGACCTAAATATGCATATGCATACTGAATATGCTACAATAGTTGAACATTTTCTAAATATGCAGTTATATGCACAATAAAAGCCGTTCCATTTTCACCAGGATGCTTGGAATCGGGTTTAAATTAATCGGAAACCTGAAATAATGCAAAGGGGGAAAATATGACATGTCATGTCATGTCCGCCCCCTATTCATCACCTAAGGTAGAAGTTACAAAAATATAAATGATTTTTTCAAACAATTAATAAAGGAGTGGTCAACAGTCACTTTCGCAGAGTACTGTTAAATTCTCAAAAATCAGTATTGAATGATTCTTTGTAGAATGTTTGGTCATCTTCATTGAGTTCCAGCCCATATCTTTCATATGAAGAAAACTGATACAACAGTGAAGTAATCCTAAAGCGTAAGACTCTGTCGATATGGCTGGGTGACTTGAGATGTCTGGAATGAATTATCTAATGATTAAGGTGGTATTTTAAAAATAATGAAATTTATTTAATCAATTCAAGGTGACTTGAATGATTTTTGCATGTTGTTATAAGGAAGAACTGTGATTTTATAGATTTTAAAACAAACATACTAGGATAAAAATGATAGGTTAATTGCATGGAAATAAAGGAACTATAATGGAATCTTAGAATTCCATAATGGTAAAAATGCTTGGCAAGGCAATCGAAACCTTCTTTTGACAAAGATTTAATTCAGTTCAGCTTTCATCTTAAATGTAATGTTACAGAATATTTTTGACACTATTGTTTACAGTATTAAAGATGGCATAATATTTGTAACAAACTTAATTGAATTTGCTGAAATGAGTAACCAAAAAATATAACTAAATATACAATTGTAACAATTCTTTTATTAAACTTAGATTCTGTACTTACAAAACGTAAGTTCTATTGCTATTTTCTTGAAAACATATTAAATATATTGCTATTTTTCTCGAAAACACTTTAAATATAAGGTCTAAAAATGACTAATAACAACATCTAGTTCATCACAAAATGACATGCTGAATATACTTAGGTATTCATGCTACAACATTGAGCTTATAATAAACCGTTCTGAAATATCTGGCACTTATATTAACTATAAAGCTTATTCGGTGTGACATTCTATATAGGAACCCCACAAGGAAAGAGCTATCTTTAGCACATTCTACAGTTTGTGTTATTTTAGAAACCTCGGATCTCACAAAGACATATAAAACGATCTTAATATTACAATCAAATAAAACTGTATTCCTTCGGCAATCTCAATATAATAAAAATTTTAACTTGTATGTGCTATTTGAAAACAAAATATTATTAAATTACTATTATAGGTTACTAGTACTAATTTAAATAGATTTAATGAAAATTTTGCTAAACTGTACCTTAAATAAAAAGATGTTTACGGTTATTTCCTTTTATTTTGTTTATTTTAATAATTTTACATGCAATTTATGAGATTACAGAAGGAATATGAGGTAATTATTTACATTAAATATTTACATATATATTACACACGCATCCAAGTTTTGTTTAATGAACCTTATAGAAATAGAGCACAATCTTCCGTAGATAAGATTGGCAATTTTTAAAAGAATTCATTTTTTTTTTTTTTTTTTGTTTTTTTTTTTGTTCAGTTATTTTCTCCTGCGTAAAATCACACTTCTTTACCCGGCTCGCGGGACATAAGAGTATATCTCTTAAAAATGTAACATGTGTCTAAGATTCCATGCCATAAATATGAACGTAAGAAATACACACGCTATAAAATATGGTTCCTTGAATTTTCGAGTAAATGTAGCATTTGAAAACACTGTTCTGAGCAACTTTTAACATTTTTAACAATCTACTTCAAATTCCTGTACAATCTGTCCATTTCATGTACTAAATTCCTGTAAAAACAACATCTTTTTATTGAGAAACACTGAAAATTCACAGCCGTTTATACGATTATCTCAGAGCTCGAAGCCCTTCAAGTTCACAGTAATCACTATTCATTTTATCATGTGAGAATGGCGGTTTCCTTTACGTTCAGAAGTTTCTTTTCAGACTCTTCGTTTTCGTGATTTACTTCATCTTCTTTGTTAAAATGTTCCTTCTCCGTCTTCTCGCCCTGTTCTTCGATTTTTTGAGATTTTGGCTCAGGCGTGAATACTACGTTGGCATCTGCAGGTGCTTTCCTGTATTAGAAAATACAGCTTTTAGAAAACATCAGTATCCTACCAAAATTTTGAAGACACTTGACTGTTTCGAAGGTAGTAAGTATTGTTTTTAAATTATGAGATAGATTAACTGAATAAGTGTTTACTGTTAGGAGATTGTATTTTAAAAAATAATTGTGGAATTTAGGCTACTTCTATTCACTATTTGTTACAATATTTAATCGATTAAAAAGTATTAGATTTTTAAAAGTTCTTGCTCTCGTGGATTGTCTTAAAATCGTTAAAAATATTTTCTTTTTGTGTTTAACAATATTGTTGTTTTAAATGAACTTTTGAGTAAGATTAATTAACTTACTTTAAATTTTTACCTATTTTTAAAAGTTAGAAAATAGTTAAGCATACCTCAAATTTAAGGTATGAAAAAACTAATACATTAATTAAATCACTGACACCATACCTTCCATACCTTGTCGGAAGGTTGCAATACCTGTTGTTTATTTCTAATGGTTTGTTTTCACGTATTTGTGTTGATCACAAGTTAGGAAAGGTGAAGTAGTTTATAACAATAAGTTCAATTTTTTTAAAAAATCGGGAATAATAGGACTATAAAATAGTTACTGAAAATATTTTGTAAGATAAATTTCAAGCGTATTTGAGATGTGTAAAACCTACATAGAAGTGTAACCATTCAGACTATCTCTGGACTCTCCACAATCTGGAAAAAGCATTGTCATTGAAGAATGAAGAAACTCCTTGATTATCCCTAGGAGAATGAAACTAATTCAAAGCTGTTAGAGGTTGAATAAACTATTAAAGAGAATGAAAACATGGTATTTAAATTATGTGGTCTTTATATAAATATATCATAAAATCCCTAAAATGTCTTTAAACATTTGATAGTGGCCGACTTCTTTTAGTAACAGTTATTTTAAGATAATTTATGCACGCATTGTGTTTGATTCATTACTGAAAATGGTTACTGTCCGAAAAATATCCATCTTAGATTTATTTTTTCAATTTAGCAAAAATAAGGTCTTTGGTCATGGTGATACGACTAAACTCAGGTGTGAGTGCAAACTGAAAAGTCTTAAGTATATTCGAACCCATCTCACTGTTTCAAAATAAATGCTGTCCTTGATGATTCCAATTATCTCCAGTAAGTTTAGATATGACGTAGTTTCCATGGTTTACAGATTGAATAAAATCATCTCTGGTTTCCAACCAGAAGAGAATTTTATTTTAAGAGGCCAAAGTTGTATTCATTCTTAGTGATTTGGAAGTACAGAGTATAAATCACGTTAAACCGACCAATATTGGACGCTAGCATACAGTTGACTGGCTTCAGCATAAACCATAATTTGAAAAATTATTTATAAGGCCAGAAGGTCACGAGAGAGTTTAGTCTATAGCCTATATAAGGCCACACACACGATTTGACGGTAGATACTTCAAAATTCCGGAGGATTGAATTAAGAGCTCCTGGTGTCAAGAAAAATTGTTGTTCTCTTTGTTCTCAAATAATGCCAATACACACACCACAATTTTATATGCCGGGTGATTCACAAGTCATGTTTTGCCTCATTCTATGTAAACTTTGGAAGTTGACGTGAATTATATAGTGCAGCCATTTAAAATAATGGTTAAAGCGTCTCTATGCGGAGATACGCCTATTTGGCACATCTTTTATGTTTATTAATTTTAAATGTACAACTACCTTTGCAACACTTTTGCAAATAGAACAAATTTCTCTATTTGCAATATATTGCAATCATCACATGGTAGAGAGTGAGGTTTACAGTTGCTACGCACTGTTGAAATTTTAGGGCAGACGCAATCCACATTACATATGGGCTACAAGAAATTTATTGTAGGTTACAGATACCTCACTCTGCAGGCACTTTAAATTCACTGCTCCATGTAATTTCTCTCTTTTCACTCAGCTGCCCTCGCTGATAATGACGTAAAGAAGATACAAATGGTTTTGAATATGGTATATCAGAAAAAGTTGGGATAATTGTTCTAGCACGCCCCAAAAATAGAGAGTTAAGACTCATATGGTCGGTAGCGGAAGTAAGTGTGAAGTTTCGCACTTCTGTATTTTAAGTGAAATACGCCTACATCTGTTCAGGAATCAGCATTTTACGGCAAAAGTATTCACTAGTTCAACAAATGAGAGTCTTTTCATTTTTATCTTACGTCACCTTCTGCAAACATTATAGATAGGCTTGCCAGATTTCTGAAATGTTCAACCGGGACACCGGAATTCCCCCAGCGTCGCGGGTATTAAAGGATACACACCCTTGGCGGGTTTTTAGAGTGATTTAGAGGGTAGTTTATTCTCAATGCTATGAATAAATGGTTACTGATTAGGAAGCTAAACCAGGGGTAATAATAAATGACATAAGCATATAAATTTAAACTTTTTATTTCTAACACGTTAATATTTAAAAATTACTTAAGTAAGAAGAAACACTTTGAATGAGAAATAAAAATTTGAAAAATATTTACATGTACTTTTCATTGGCTAGGACTTTGTTTAGAAAGTCTTTTTTGGTCATCTAAAAAATCAAATTTAATTTTTACCGGGACACCGGGTTTTTGTCTGAAAACCGGGACGTCTGGCAAGCCTAATTATAGAGATATAACCTCAACAACAGGAATAAAATACACCTGTTCCTACAATCTTGTTTTGTTAACAGAAAACCGTCATATTGATTATGTCATGAATGCCTCATAGCAGTAGCATATTGTCTGATTCTACGTAGAATGTTATTCAAATAATTCAATTTCAATATATCTTCTTAATCATTTATTATATATTTTTCCGTAAATGATCATTATAAATTCAACTCACGACTTGAAATTACCCTAGGTAAGTTCACAAGGGATAGATTTTTTCTGAGAGTTGCCAAGATATAGGCTATTTTCTCAAATCTGGAAACACATTTTCGAAAAAGAGATATTATGTAAATTCATGTGCCACAGATTTTCAATGCTGTGGATATGATCATTATTATGTGATTAAGAGATAGGAGAAAAATCCCATCGACTAGGATACTATCATCATGGAAAACATCAGACGCCTTGAATGATTGCTACCAGCAAAGTTTTGCCGTTGAAGAAGTTGCTTGTCATACAGGCGCTTCAGTTAGTCTCGTTCAGTATTCTCATGCCATAATTACGTAGAACGTTTCCGAGAGAGTACGTTTCAGTAGTGTCTGCGGATATGATGCCAATAAGCAGCATGCGTTGTTTTGATCACGATAATCTGTTCTTGAAATGGTATTTTTTAAGATGTTATTTATATTAAAAGTTAAACAACTGTATGCAAAACAAATATTTACAAAACTAATTGTTTTTACTATTCATCTCTGTCAACTTCATTATCAGGGCAATGCCTCTTTCTGCAGTATCATTCACTATTTGAAGGGCAATGACGGAGCTTCTCTTTCAATGGAATCTTCCTATACATTGTGGATCCCAAATAATTCGAAGAATGTCTTAGTATCGCTGACATCACTCAGATCTTCCAACTGAACAGTTGTGTTTTAACATCTAATCGTTAAATTTTTTTCTTTCTTTCCAAGCTTCTTTAAATTCTCGACCATCTTTTCCTTCTCAGCCTGGGTAATACGTTCATCCAGGATAATCCAACGATAGTTTCTGACAGATACCAAAGGTGTCTCGTAGCCACTCTTTATCTGTCAGAGTAAGAATTCAGAATGTCCAAATCATTCTTGGGAGTCCATCGACTTATAACTGCCTCGTGCCAAAAGCTGACATACATTACACTAACGACAATATGCTACTTTTCTAATTCCTTTCCACTCGCATCATATACAGTGGTATAATGAGTAGAATAATCGTTAGTGCACATAAGGTCTTTGCCTCCATCTTCTTGATGAATTTTTATATCTTCTAGATTAATAAAAGGCATACAAGCAAAGTGACATGAATATAGCAACTCTGGAAAGCTCTCATAAACCAATCAAAATATTAGATAGACAGACTTGCCACGACGAAATATTATTCCTGGTGATATCTTGCTAAGGCTCAAGTTTCTTGATCTTCGTTAATTATTTTGATAAATATCACAATTTAGTTTGAGGAATGACAGAAATAATGTGTATGTGCGTTAGGCAAGTCGTACGCTACCGTATAGTAGTAGTATGTTTAGTTTTAAGAACTTTATTATTACAATTTGTACGTTTAAGACGGGAAAGATACGTTACCTGCAAAAGACTGCATAAAACCATCTGATTTTTTCTCCACATGTGTTTTCAACTCACAGTTTACGTTTAGGTACATTATTCACTATGCTATAATAGGGTGAGGAGTATTTACGAAATGACGTTAAAACTTCGAATTTATTAGGAAGAATACGTAATAAAAATTTGTTCATCAAAACTTCTAGAGCAAGGATGGGGACTATGTCCGGGAAGTTAAGACGAAGAAATTTACCCTTTCCTCAGTATTTCTGATAGAACTGCTTACATTTTCCTTTTGTAATGATTTGTGCCATTGAGCTTGTATGGTTGAGGGGTTGGTAAAAATTGATGTGGCCTGTCATTACATTGAAGGTATATACTATATTATAAAAATCTTTTCCCCAAACATTATGGAAGCTTCTAAAAGGACAATTAATTTTACCTTAGACAATGAGCTTTTGTATTATTAAGGAAATACAAAAAACTTACCGAAACTTGTTTAAAATTACAACGTACTTCCGATATCTTTCAGAGTTTACATTTTGTTCACTACCGTCCTCGAAATCAGTAATTTATCACATAATGTTCCTCTCGGTTCAATGTCAGAATTATCCTTGCGTAGTGGTTAATGTGAGAAGAAATTTGTTTAATCCATAATCTGAATTTAAACATTTCAAAACTACTGAACTTAAGCACAGCTCAAACTTCGACGCAAGACTCTTAAATTATTTTATTAGCAATCGATCTTAAATAATTATATTTAACAGTTAATGTTAAATTACGGTGGAACATGTACCAGTGAACACCGTTAAGTACGCTATATTTGGGCTTTTCATTACGATGAATCTCTCTACAATCAAGATCCTGCATAACAGAATATCACCTAATTATACATTGTCTCGACTAAAATAGCCTACACTATCTTTATAACAACAATAAATCGTAAGTAATTAGGCATAAAACATAGCGGTGCAAATGCCTAGTCTTGGTACAAGGTAATTATCCTAGTTTTCAATATACTTATTCAATTTTATTATATTCCTAATTTATGTTAAGATTATGATCAATTAATGTAAGTCTTAATGACAGTATTTTATACCTTAATTACTGAAATCTTATAATTTTAGGAGCACAAATTTAAATCAAAGATATCACAATATCTATTGTCTATGAAGAACGTGTGCTTGAAAAACTAAATATTTAAAACATATGATGAGAAAATAATTTAGAAAGAGTTTTAGTTAAAAAAAAGCTATGAGCGTTTGTGAAAAGCCTAACACTTTTTTTAAAGCTATGTTTATATTCCTTTTAGCTTCGAGGCTATATCAGGTGTTGTGGAGCAACTACATAGTGCAAAGCTACAGTGAGTCCCACGCAAGAGTTGGCCAACGACGCGGGTTCCTGCGGCGCGGCGGGCACAGCTCCCAACTCCCGAGCGATCGGGTGAAATATCTACGCTAATTTAAAGCCGCGATCGGTGTAATGATTCAGGTTCTCACATTTACAGTTCAAATTACGTACCTCATCACAAGAGATGTTGGAAATGTTCTCCTCTTGCATACACACAATACTGGTACCTTTTTAGGAAATTTTCTTTCACGCGCATAAGTCCAGCTTCCGAGATAAAGTTAATTTCTCTTGTGATATTGTCTTTAAGTTCTTCTAATGTATTGGAAATTGACCTATACACTTTATTTTTCAAGTTTCCCCATAAATAATACTCACATACTGTTAGAAGAACTTCAAGACAATATCACATAGGTCTATCACAAGAGAAATGAACTCTGTCTCGGAATCTGAACTTATACGCGTGAAAGAAAATTTCCTAAAAAGGTGCCAGTATTTTGTGGATGCAAGAGGAGAACATTTCAAGATCTCTTGTGATGAGGTACGTGTTTATTTTCATTGTAATTTTAACTGTAAATGTGAGAACCTGAATCATTACACCCTTCGCGGCTTTATTAACGTAGATATTTCACCCGATCGCTCGGGAGTCGGAGCTGTGCCCGCCGAGCAGCAGGAACCCGCGTCATTGGCCAACTCTTGCGTGGGACTCACTGTATTAAGTAATATGGTTGCCGCAATTGACAACACAATGAAGAATCAACAGCCTAATTACAGAGTGCAATCTCAGCATTATCTTCGTATAAATAGGACTCTAAATATGTACAAGCAGAGTCAGGCAGCAGCCCTGTCTGTGGCCACGCCATTCGGGCCTTTGGGCCCGAGAGAAGATTGAACACCATAACACAGGTGTTCGGGATTCTGTGTCTGTACAGTAGGGTAGGCCATGGAACTATTGCTTGTCAATTGTTTCTATTGTCGGTGTATTTAATGGAGTAAATTTCAACTGATATTAATTTAAATGGATATGATACAGGATGAAATGGTGAGGAAGAATCGTGATATGTAAATATCCAATTCGGCATTTGCCTTTACGACTGGGGAAACCATGAAAAAACCCCATATCAAATTGGCCGGCCACAGGATTTGAACCTGGGATCTTCCGAATGAGAGTCGAAGACGTTACCATCTAGGCCACCTTGCTCGGTCACTGTATTTTCATTCAATGTATTTATATCCTTTTCTGAACTGCCTCAGACCATGAGTATGTGCTTATTCGGGTGGTGTCTTAATGAAAAAATGTGGAAAAATTGTAAACAATAAAATAAAAACAATTTGACATGATCTAACGTTGATGAACATGAGGTATAAGTTTTTACAAAATTAAATTTAAATGTATTTTCTTTAAATAATAATAATAATATTAATAATAATAATAATAATAATAATAACAATAACAATAACAATAATAATAATAATAATAATAATAGAATCTCCTCCATCAACGTTTAAATCGGTGAACACTATTCTTAGCAATACTTAGGAAGGAAATTATTTGTACCTGAATTTGACGGGCGTAGTACTGTGGGCTTTCCTGAAGAACCTGGGCAGCACAGTGGCTGATACTAGAATGAGGCCTATGAGGATGAGCCCAATTGAGCAGCTTATTCCAAGCGTTGGCAACCGGAGCATGAGCTTCACTAGAGAGGCGGACTCTTCTGGCATAGTCACTCTTTTCTTCATCCACAGCAGAGGAAACACCATCTTTGGCACATTCTCAAACATACTGGAATAAAACAGACAATGATTAGGATTAACTTACTCTGTATGTTAAAGAAGAAATTAGCCACAAGACAGTGATACTGTAACATTAGACTTAATTTACCACAATTGTAATTTGTGTACGTTAAGGATGAAGGAACTGGCCTACACATGGCCAACATGAAAGAATTATCATTCCAACAAAAATTAAATTTGAGGAATTCACATGAACTTTAATTAAATTAAATTATTTAGCCTGGTAGATACAATGCCGTCGTGTCTTCTCTTCCCCTTTATAAGGATTCCAATAACTACAATTACAATACAAAAATTACAAAAAATAAAATAAAATTTATAATAATAATAACTGAAATCACAATGAAACATTCTACAATAACATTAAAAGGTGGAACCAAGCAATTATGATATTTTTAGATTAATTACATCTATCTGATAAAGCTATACTTCGGGTCAGAGTCTCTTAAGATAGTGCAGTGGGTAGGTATAGTCCACCCTAGAACCTTCCCTAAAGTAAACAAGTATGTAGGTACCACTCTAGTCCATTACTCCTACCTTCGTAAGAGTGAGGCAGACTTGTTACCGGTTCTAGAGCGGACATTATCCATTCGACTGTCTCAAAAGACTCTGACCAAAGTATAATAGGGTTTTTTTTTTTTTAGGCCTAATTAACAAAGCGATATGCCAACTTATAAGATCGTGGGCGAAACAAAGCGAGTACGTTAAAAGGTGGTTATTTTTGTATGTTGTACTATAATATGGAAAACAGTGGTAAACTTATAAACTGTGGCTTGGTTCTAAAAGGGTCAATGTCATAAAACTTGCTTTTGAGGTAACTGACTTTGAAGCCTTTGTAGAAGTAACATTTTCTGCTGAGTACTTCCGACATTGGCCTCTAAGGTTTCTTTATTATGTCTATTAATAGCAACAAACATTGACACTTTTATTATACGAAAGATAAAGACTAGCCGAGCTCAATAATGCATAGATCTCATTTTTGCAAGAAACTGACATTGGCCCTTTTAGAACCAAGTTACAGAGCATGTGAGACAATTTTTAGAAATATTAACTCTTTCAGTGCTGAATTTACATATTCATATACGTATTCAAGTAAAACCATTAGTGAATTATAGTATGAATTCAACAAGAAAAATGTCGGAACAGCTGGATTCCATAAATGACAAACGCAACACGAGAATATAATCATCACATTTGAACATAATTATTTTATTAATATAATAATGCTGCTTTTATGAATTGTTTCGCTGTGACGAATTTATACGTCAGTAGTAGTTAAAAATTCAAATCAGCCAATACACTCACCACTTTGAGTGTATCATAACCTTTCATAAACATGTTGTGGCTCATGGACGCTAATTAATTATGCCAGTGCAATTGATACATGGAATTCAACATTTTTGTTTAAAAACTAAGTAAGTTTACTTTAATTCCTAGTCACTTTAAAATTACAAAGTATTTCCAGTACGTTACAGAGTACACATTTTTTACACTACCAAGAGCGACGGCAAGTCTACTCAACCAAACTGTCTCCAACTGTGATATATCCCATGAAAGGATTTTTCTTATCACGCCATCATTGCCATCTACCTATTGATTTCATCAGGGCTGGGGAAGTCATCGGTATGCTTACTCCCACGATCAAAGAAAGTAATATTCAACCGACGTAGATTATTTATGAAAGTATCATTCTACCCGTTTATTAGTTTGTTCGCAATTGTTTTTTAATACTTAACGTAACATCATGCTTGAGACTGTTTACATTGTTAGTTTATGCTGTTATCGTAGCACTTAAATTTTGAAATTTCTAGTAAGAGTGAGACAGACGTCTTCGTTATTAAGTGCCAGTATGGTACTTTATGAGATTGTGTATGGGGGACGGAAAATGTCTGTCTGTCTGTCCGTCCGTCTGTCTGTTTGTCTGTCTGACTGTCAGTGTGTCTTTAAGCTGATAACTCCAATACGCATTGTCGGATTTTCATGAAACTTGGTATACACATTTATAATGTCCATCGAAAGACGTCTGTTGATATTGGACAAAATCGGTTGGCCGGTACGAGAGTAAAGCCCAATTTAGTGCATTTTTATGGTATTATATAACAAAAGGCCCCATAACTCAAATATGCTTTATCGGATTTTCATAAAACTATATAAGCATTTATAACGTCCATGGCAAGAAGCCTATTAATTTTGGACCTAATCGGTTGACCGGTACCAGAGTAAAAATTAATTAAAGGTCACATGTTTTTTTTAATTTTTGTCTACCGGTGTAATTTCACAGTTAACACAGTTAATTTTTGTCTACCGGAGCCGGCTGATTTGACATGGATTTTTTTTTTTTTTTATTATTATTTTTTTTTTATGTGAGTGCGCGATTGTCAAGGTATCACAAATCTGTAGTTCTGCTGACGCTGGTCGATTTTAGTCTGATTAGAAAAACATATTTTCTGCATATCATAATTGCAATTATAATTGATTCAACAAAAACATACTGGCACTTTGTTATATCAGTTTACCTGATTTTATTTACTTTACGACCAGTTCTAAGAACTAGTAAACTCTATACACAATTCCCTGAGTTTTGAGCATAATTTTCTTGAATCATTTTACCCAACAAATTGCTCACAGGTAGACATGAATAATAGAGGATTTTGAAGGTTACCTGAGTTTCCAGTTTGGTTCCAGAAGAATATTGTACTGCACATGCGCTGCTACTTCTATTGGGAGTCCCAGGTTCTGAAAAAACAGAACAAGAGGTTAGAAAAAATCTGATGTGAAAATCACATAACTTCCTCTGCCCAAATAAAAGTTAGCCTCTTAGTATAATATAATTTTGTATGACATTCTCTTCATGTAAGTTGGTTGTAAAAATTAAGAGAATGTAATCACATCACATCGCATCCCCGAAGGATACATAACCCAAATAAAATCTTATTAATATATTCTCGTAACTTTCTTTACTTCAAGCATGGCCAATATATTTTTCTCACTTCACATTCTGACATAGAACAAGAGGCCATATTGCAAAGAGCGCGTATTCTGAGTGGATGGCTTGTAACCACTATTCAGATATTTTTTTAATGTTTAAAATAGAAGTTTTAACTCTTAATATGTGTAAAATTTAAACAAAATCGAGCTGTTTTCGAGAAAATCTCAACAAACGAAACTTTCTTCATGTAAAGTCCCCTTAAAAATAATAGAAAGTCGTCGCCAATTTCAGTGTCACATTACCAAAAGGTACCTAATCCAAATACCAAATTTGGTTTTCGTACGATTTTCAGTTACAAGAGGCCGTAGGCCTACTGTACTGCAGAGAAAGCGTATTCAGAGTGGGTGGTTTATAACTACCCTTCAGGGAATTTTTCCGAAAAAATGTTTGAAATAAAAGTTTTAGCTCTTAGTATAAGCAGCCCATGTGCAAAATTTAAAAAAAAAAACGCTATGACAGTTTTTGAGAAAATCACGAAAAATGAAAATTTCTTCATATAAAGTGCCTTAAAAGTAAGATAAACTTTTTTAATCTTTGTGTCACATCTTCAGAACGTACCTGACTCAAATACGAAATTCTGTTTTCATACGATTTTCCGTTCTGGAGCCAGGCTGTTCACACACATCCACAAAGACACACACATCCACAAAGACACACACATCCACAAAGGCACACACAGACATATTTCCGAAAATAGCATTTGGTACGGGCAGAGGAAGTAAAACGACTATTCCATTTAGGCAATTTCAAGTTCTTGTTATCACCCATGGCAAGACATCACCATTCGCGTTCAGTTTTGATTTTTAAACGATTATCAATCTGGACTAATGCAAAATAAGAAAGACTATTATACAGTGACTTACAGGTTCGACGATTAGATGGAACTGTGATCGACTTGGATCGGGATGAAGCCCCTCGACTTTCTCGAGATAACTTGGATCTGCGTCCAGGAAATGAGGGTTGGATGCGAACATGGGCACGCCCTTGGCGCAGTTTGTAATGTTGAGGACGCCGTAGGGCATGCATGTGCCCTGACAGTTGCACTCTGTGTCATTGAAGAACTCGCCGTTGTCGTATAATTTCTTGCTGGCCACATATCTGTATCCAGTCACACCATGCATCTCCACAGTGTTTTCATAGTTGAACTCTATGGTTCTAAGGGAGGAGAAAATAACGAGTTTAGTAATAGTTCTATAATAGCTTCATTAAACAAAACCCAAAATTATCATCACTAAAAGAAAAGCATATTAAATTATTATACATTCTTAAAATACTCCAAGAACTTTTCAAAAAATGTTAAACAGAATATTGTGCATAATTAAAATAATTGAAAACAATAAAGTTTACATAACAAATGTTTAAATGTGTTTTTGTCAAGTACACTCCCGGCCCCAAGCAATAACTTACTTGGGAGTGAAAAATTGTAAATTTTAAATGTAAAATTGTAAATTTTAAATGTAAAATTGTAAATTTTAAATCTAAAATTGTAAATTTTAAATGCAAAATTGTAGGTTTTAAATGCAAAATTGTTAATTTTTAATGCAAAATTGTAAATTTTAAATGCAAAATTGTAAATTTTAAATGCAAAATTGTAAATTTTAAATGCAAAATTGTGAATTTTAAATGCAAAATTGTAAATTTTAAATGCATAAGCGTCAATCTATTAGAAATGAACCAGGCCAAGTTGCTCGACATTTTTGATTTTCCTAATTTTCTTACCAGTTATTTCCCAACTAAAGGCGAGTTCAAAACTATGGTAAAAAAAATTTTGGGCTCATACTTTGTTTTTGGCGGCCATTTTAAGTTTGCTTTTTAACCATATTTCAGTCGAAAACATGTTTTGCACAAATGTATGTAACTGTTAATTTTATAGATAACAAGACACAATAAACACCAAAATGATCAGAATGAAATGCTCTACATTTTTGTTTTAACACAATATTATCTAAGTAGTGAGGAAAGTGAAGAAATAAATTCAAAACTACAAATTGAAAATTGACTTAAATCGGGAGTTTTAGTGCCGCAAAATTATTAGAAGGAAGAAAGACTCTCCCTTAATTTTTTTTCTGGTGTAGATCTACTATAGGACTACTCGCTGTAGAAGTTTAAAGCTTGAGAACTTGGCGGGTTTTTTATACAATTTTTCAAAAATGCCCAAAACCGTATTTTGGCAATATTTGAAGTAGAATATCTCAAAAGGGACTGAGTGAAAAATTATGAAATTTATACAGATAACACCTCTTTATGATATAAAGATGTGATAAAAATTTGGTGACAGACTCAACTGGTTCCCGAGTTATAGTGCATCGAACTTGGCCATAACTGCAAACTATGCACCGAAATATCAACACTCTTCAAAGCTTTGAGGAAACCAAAAATTTGTCATACTAACTGATGAAATGTAGCCTACATATACAACTCTTTTGTGTAACAAACTTAGGCTCACAAAAATTTTATATTTATAATTAGAAAGTGAATTTTTACTATTAAATTACCGTTAAATTTCGTGTGCCTTTAACGCAATTTTTGGCCAAATTCAAAGCATTGTTACTCTGGAACCAGTTGAGTCTCAGTCGCCAAATTTTTATTACATCTTTATGTTATAAAGAGGTGTTATCTGTATAAATTTCATAATTTTTCACTTTGGCCCTTTTGGGATATTCTACTTCAAATATTGCCAAAATACGGTTTTGGGCATTTTTGAAAAATTGTATTAAAAAAACCGCAAAATCCTCAAGATTTAAACTTCTACAGCGAATAGTCCTATAGTAGATCTACACCAGAAAAGATAATTAAGGGCGAGTCTTTCTTCCTTCTAATAATTTTGCGGCACCAAAACTCCCGTTTTAAGTCAATTTTCAATTTGTAGTTTTGATTTTTTTCTTCACTTTCCTCACTACTTAGGTAATATTGTGTTAAAACAAAAATGTAGAGCATTTCATTCTGATAAGTTTGGTGTTTATTTTGTCTTGTTATCTATAAAATTAACAGAGTTACATATATTTGTACAAAACAAGTTTCCGGCCGAAAAACTGTTACGAAGAAAACTTAAAATGGCCGCCAAGAAAAAAGTATGAGCATAAAAAATGTTTTACTCTAGTTTTGAACTCACCTAATATTGGGGAGTAACTGGTAAAAAAATTAAGAAAATAAAAACCTGTTGAGCAAAAAATGTTATTCAATTTGGTTCATTTCTAATGGATTGACCCTATTTTGGCATTATTTGAAGTAGAATATCTCAGAAGGACCTGAGTGAAAATTATGAAATTTATACACATAACACCTCCTTACGATATAAAGATGTGATAATAATTTGGTGACTGAGACTGAACTGGTTCCAGAGTTACAGTGCATCGAAGTTGGCCAAAAATTGCAAACTATGCACCGAAATTTCAACGCTCTTCAACGCTTTGAGGGAATTATAAATTTGTCATGTTAACTGATGAAATGTAGCCTACATGTACAACTCTTTTGTGTAACATACTTAGGTTCACTAAAATTTTGTATTTAAAATTACAATGTGGATTTTTACTATTAAATTACCGTTAAAATTCATGTGCATATAATGCAAGTTTTGGCCAAATTCGATGCACTGTAACTCGGGAACCAGTTGAGTCTCAGTCACCAAATTTTTATCACATCTTTATATCATAAAGAGGTGTTATCTGTATAAATTTCATAATTTTTCACTCAGTCCCTTTTGAGATATTCTACCTCAAATATTGCCAAAATACGGTTTTGGGCATTTTTGAAAAATCGTATAAAAAAACAGCAAAGTTCTCAAGCTTTAAACTTCTACAGCGAGTAGTCCTATAGTAGATCTACACCAGAAAAAAAATTAAGGGCGAGTCTTTCTTCCTTCTAATAATTTTGCGGCACTAAAACTCCCGTTTTAAGTCAATTTTCAATTTGTAGTTTTTAATTTTTTTTCTTCACTTTCCTCACTACTTAGGTAATATTGTGTTATAACAAAAATGTAGAACATTTCATTTTGATCATTTTGGTGTTTATTTTGTCTTGTTATCTATAAAATTAACAGAGTTACATACATTTGTCCAAAACATGTTTTCGACTGAAATATGGTTAAAAAGCAAACTTAAAATGGCCGCCAAAAAAAAAGTATGAGCCCAAATTTTTTTTACCTTAGTTTTGAACTCACCTTTAGTTGGGAAATAACTGGTAAAAAAATTAGGAAAATCAAAAATGTCGAGCAACAAATTTTATTAAATTTGGTTCATTTCTAATGGATTGACCCATAATTGTAAATTTTAAATGCAAAATTTTAAATTTTAAATGCAAAATTTTAAATTTTAAATGTAAAATATAAATAAACATGCATGATACTTATACAGTATTAAAAAGGAACATCTGATAAGAAAATGTACGACAACACAAGGATCTCTATAAGAATATCCGCATTTTCTTACTTTTTCTTTGTTTAAAAGAAAATGGGTGTTAGGCGAGAGATGAAATTATATGCATTATGTATCGGATTAAAGAATGTAGCTGCTCTTCGTCTGCAGCCTGGTACCAGTAGATCCTCGTACATTTCTGATACAGCCTGAGATAAAACTTATGAAATTTTTAAAATTACCAGAATATAACAAGATGAAAGAAAGAGCTTTAATAAAGTATTTATAATTTTAAAAATAATCTTCATACTGAAATTTAAAATATAGTTTACGTTTGTACTCTTATATTTTTAATTATTTGTCTTTTTGTTCTTTTTCTTGTTTGTTTGATTGATTGCATGTTTCAAAAGTTACTGTAATGCAATGCATTGTAAATTGTAATGTAATAGTCAATGTGTATTTACATAAAAACTCGCTTCGCTCATTGGGGGCTCCGCTCCCAAACCCCTACTGAGGTTCTCGGGAAAGGTTTTTTAAAAGATCTATGGGAGAAAGAGTGCGTGTATTTAGTCTGTCAGAGCCCTCCGTGAACACTGTTTGATAATACCGTTGCCATGGAAATGAGCCCTTTTTCGGTTTTTAGGGCTAAAAATTAAAAAAATTTAACTTTTGGAATTTTTCTGTCGTTTACAGCCTAAAAGCTATATGTGTACCAAATTTCAAGTTCTAGCTCATCTGGAAGTGGGCAAACAATGTCAGTGAGTGAGTGAGCGAGTGAGTGAGTGAGTCAGCCGTGTGGCTTTATATTATGGGGATAAATAAATAAATTATCAGCAATTTACAAGAACTCCAGGGATCTGCAGACCACAGGTTGGGAATAATTGCCCTGGATTCCTATACCCCGATCTGACGTCGCTAACACATGAAGATAATTTCATGATCAGGACTTTAAGAGGCGGGGAGACTAATTATGGAGAATGTTTAGTTAAGGATCACTGAAGATTTTACATTATATTCTATAGTACAATTTTTTTGCTCTTTGTGGAAATCTACCCAGAATTTTCGGATTGGTACGCTGACGTTAGGACCGTGTGGTTCTTGGGGCTAGGAGATTATTCGAGATAGGATTGAGTACATTCTTTGGAGTCTGCCTATTACAGCTAAATCCAGTTCGACTTCTAATCATAATTTTTTTTTCTAATGAATAAAATTCCTCTCTCTTCAGTTAGACATAACTGAACATTTAAAAAATACTTTTATTTTCCTTTATAGTTTGGTTTTGAAAGAGTTCCAATACATATGAAGCTAAACCCATCTATAAAGTAAATTTAAGCTTCAAGCCTTCCTAGCTTTGGTTTTATTACTTTCTCTGCTTATCTCTCAGAAAATAATTAAATGAAAAGATGACACCAACCTTGTAAGTTTGAAATTCACATTCCAGTAGAATGAAATTTAAAAATGGATACTAAGCTGTTCATAATAATAAGAAAGGAAAGGATTGTAGAAATATTTATAGTAAATATTTTTCGCTCTAGGTCACAAGAAAGACAATGCCCATACGGCCATATTAGTGTTAAAAAAATTAACAGTCAGTTCGAAATACAAAACTTCTAGGGATTCAGTAAGTTGAAGGACAAGACTACATTTTGATTGAATCATATTTTGAAAGAATTGTGGAGCTGACACTTCTAGTTCAATTGGATTTGACTATTAAAAAGTTATATTTTTTAGTTCTTGCCTATTATTGGAGATATTCTATAATATTTTTAATTATTATCGAACTTAATAAATTTAGAATTCTGTCAGGCTGAGATTGGTTGCATTTTAAATATATTGTAGTAATCTAATATCACAATGTGAACTCTTATGTCACAATGCTATATAGTTGCACACATTCAACATTTATCTAAATCAGGCATGTGGGTTATAGAATTTTGGAGCTTACTTGCAGAATTCGGTGGTGAAAAATTGGATGACGTCTTCTTTCCGAGTGTTAGGGGCGAAGAAGTGACCAACATAGCCCCTAACATCGTCACAGCCTTCGTCAAAGCAAAATGTTCTGTTATGGAAATTCCACTGTCGAAGTAGTCCTATCTTCGAGAGGTCCTCCAGACCGGTCTCCATGTTAAAGTAGCCATCCTGTGCATATGTACCGTTTCTGCCGTACAGGAATCCCACTCTATCGTTCTGAGGACCTCCGCTGCCGCCGAAGAGATAGGACAGCGTGAGCAAGGGGTCAGAGTAGCCGTCGAAGAGAAACTCCCGGGCAGTGCGTGTCACCCAGATGGACTTTTCCAGCATCTTGAGGGAAGCAGACAAACCTAATGACGAAAATCGACCCCAGTCTCTCGCTTTGAAACTCGCCGTCTGGAAAGAGTAGTACGACATTAATATCTAATGACATTTTGTGTAAGAAAAAAAAAATGGAAATACCATAGACTACATCAATAAATTTAAAGCAAAATTTTCAAAAACCCAAAACAAAGGCAAAATGCCTCTAATTGAAAGAATTGAAAGGAAAGAACTCACAATCACAGAGGAAAAATTTAGGAAATAAGAAATCAAACAATACAAAACATTCACAGTGATTTTAGTAAAACTAATATTAAAATCAAGTGAAAAACTCTAACAGTCACGGAATAAATAGTCTAATGTTATGAAAACTGGTACAGCTAAAACAGACAATAAAATGAACTGTCGAAATAAAAAAAACAAGAATTTTAATAATATACTAAATTGACTTCATTACAAGTGTTTTAATATTATATTGCTCTGAGGTTAAAACGCCAAGAGGGTTTTTTTTTACATTCCTCAAAACCATAATAAAGTAGTATCGGACTACAACATTTTTATTACATAAGGTTATAAAGAAAAAACAATATTATAACCATCCTGATACATCAGGAGGGGTACATATTCATGATTAAGTTGCATGTTGTAAGGTATGTTTTGGTGTCCTTTATCTAATATATTGTTCAACACTGTAATTACCCATTTCTTGCAAGAGTTGGTTCGGGCTGAGTTTAAGACGGAGACAGAATTCCTTTATTTGCTCTTTGATTTCTTGGTAGTTTCTGCCATCTATCGCTGAAGACGAGAACTTAATTACAGTTGATCGCTGAGACAGTGTATGTTTATTAATTTGATCAATTACGAGGTAAAACCATGACATTGGTCGAACAAGTCTTACGCAACTTTCCCATAATGGCAATTAAGACACTCGTAGGAAAATGTTAAAAATAGCGATGCAAGAATATACATCTTAATGATTAATATTATGCTTGTAGAATAATATATACTGAAAAAAATAATGCAATATGAAGAATTGTGGATGTATCTCTGTTTCTAACTTACCACAGGCATCATGTTGAGCATGGTGATATTTTCTTCCAGGGTTCCTACGGACTTCTCTACATCAAAATACCAGTTCCTCTTCTGTCTGTACGTTACGGTGTTGTTCTCATTCCATGACACATTCACTTTCTCCTGAAATTCACTGAATGAAGAAACCAAAAATTATTTTTCAATTAAAACTTAAATTGTCAACAACCTGAACAATATTTCAAATAAAAATTCTAAAGCAGTTTGCTACCTCAGACTAAGCAAATGAATTTTTGAACCAGGCAAAATGATACAGAAATATGCTAACAGTTCAGGTATTTTGTATTATTTATTATAATGCAGGTAAGATAAAGGCACTGTCACGAATAAAATATTATTATTAGTCTGTATTGGAAGCATTACATTTTAATGGTTTAGCATTCGCACATATAAACTATATCTTTCGTCAGGTTATAGTTATTAAACCATTGACCATTATTAAATATTAATATGACGAGGTAATAAGACAATAATAAATCGTATAAGTTATGGCGAAAATAGATAATGCTCATAGTCACTAGCTATGCAACATGCATACCACCAAAAGGGTTGTGTGAGAGAGTAGTATTTGGAGGAAGAACTTTCAGTGTGTCCCAATGTTCTCCCGAATCAGGGTTTCGTCTAGTCTGTTGTAAGTCAATTCATTTAGGAAAATTTATTTCATACTTTCGTATTGGCCCTTGTCCTTGATGCCCATAAAGGGTCTATATGTAGTAATATATTCTGTAATTGATCTACTTCATAATATAATAATGCATTTATAATTATCTTGTAATTACTAATAGGATAAGGGAATGGAGAAAATGAAAAAAATACAGACAACAAGATTATGAAGAGGTAAAACAAGTTTAAAAATATGTATTCAATGCAGAATGGCCCAAAAAAGTAACATCAAATGTACCGTATTTGACTTTATTAGGATCTTATTTAAATCTTTTAATTTATTCTTATAACAGGTAACTGATCCAACTATGCCGCAGTATATTACAGCAGAGCCTAGGCTGTGGAACATTATTTTCGCAGTTATGGTGATTGAAGGAATGCTGGATCGTCATTGAAACTGACTGAGGTTTTAAAACGAGTTTCATAAACCATTACCACCGAAAAAAAATCCTCCTTAGAGTGGACACAATTTCCAATGCCTGTTCAGCATTTCTTCACCACAGCTGAGAAAATAATGTTCTACAGTCAGGCATGCTCATACTGCAGCATAGTTGAAGATTCAAATAAAATAGCTCACATTTTCGGTTATCTTTTCTTGAGTCATCCGATACTATTTTAGCAGTTGCAACACCTTGCAGAAGTACAGCATTTTAATTATTGTTATTTCAATTTCATACTTCTTACTTCTAGTATCTGCTTCATCCCGTACGAGTTCAATAATCAAGTCTGATGGAGTGCTTTCTTCTAATAGTGAAGATTTATGAGAAATATTTACTGTATGGGAATGCAAAATAGCTATTACTGCAAGAAAAATCTGATGTTTTCTTGCTGTTGGTCAGTGTAAGAGTACGTTTATTCGGTAAAAGCTGAGGTTACTTTAATACGGTAAGGCTACTAAAGTCTTAATGACAGATTTACAGTTTTTATCTGCATAGTGCCAATATTTATGTTCAAATCTGTATAATTATATAGACTACTTCTCAAATAATTGCATGACGTCGCTCGTTTTAATCAATACTAGAGATCCAATAAGAATTCCTAGAGGCATAAATAAATTCATTTAAGAAAAAACAGTTAAGATATTTAAATGTGATAGAAATGAGTTTTCTAGTTCAACGAGCAACAAAATCTTAGAATTTACAAGAAAGTATTTAGCAGCATTTCACTTAGGTAATTTCACGCAAAGTGGGCAGTCGAGGACATCTGCGAAATCTGCAAGGGCACCTTTATAAACCATATATTTGGTTTGGCAAAAAAATAAGTTTTAACAATGTTGCTGTAATTGAAGATCTCAACACTAATCACTTACGTAACTGAAAGGATGAAAGGCATCATAGGGAAATAATAATAATAAGAGAATACAGGCGGGAAAGCTTAAAAGGTTGGAAGAGAAAGATCTGCAGCAAATTGTATTAATAGCAATTATGTAGGGGGACTCCAAGAAATACTTCGTAATCGACGGAGGACCCCGCCTAGGCTTAATGTATCCGAACTCTGAATAAAATATTAGACGTGTATTATTTTATATAGGCACAAGGCGGAAGGGATAGAAATTTATACATAATGACTAACAGAGAATGGTACATATTGGTACAATCTTTTCTAGAGTTGATTGTAGGCCTTATAATTTTTTGCTCTGGTACTACAGTTGTACTTACCGAAACCTGTATGGTCCCATTTCCACAAGCTTTGGTTTGAAGTCTTTATTTTCGAGTTCCTCAGTATTTGTTACATTGAAGAAATAAATATCCAGTTCGATTGGTTGAGCTGACTTCGACCAGTAGTCGTATACTTTAGACGATGGAGATAGTGTCAGAGCCTGTAAACAGACGATTTTAAGTTAACATTAAGAAAGAGCAGAAGACATACAACTTTTTCAAGCATAAAAGGATTTCGCTATCTGTTGAAATGAATCAAACACTCAATCTGTTACGAAACGTAATCAATTATTTTTTTTTTCGTAATTTATTTCTCACTTCTGTTTAATGAAGAAAGGTAAATTCGAGTTTATAAGCATTTTAACATCATTGGGGCCTATCAAAAATCTGGAAACAAATTGAATGGCTTTTATTTTAAAACGGTGAAATTTAATTTATGATAAATCTTTTAAAATTATAATATAAAACCGTACTTTTTTAAAGTGTAGGAGTGAACGTCTTCTAGTAACTTAACGTATTGCCCACTTGTACTTGATAACGTAGGCTAATTAAAACAATTTTATAAAAACGAAAATGGTTCTTTTTTTTCAGGATAAGCAGCTTTCATGAAATAAACGTGCTAGTAGTCAACTGGTTAGCATTGATATTAAACTTCACATACCCGGTTCAAGCACACTCAAGGGCAAACTGTCCTCAAAGGTAATGCTTAAATTGCAGCAAGCATTTTTTAGAAATTAATTGAAGCAAATAAGGCTACTTTATTACTAGAGTTGTCTATCTTTAATAACTGAGAAAATAATTATAGCGGAGGTATTCACAGAGCGACAATTAAGAAAATTAGCCTACACGGTTGCGTAATTTGCGGACAACTTTTTAGTTGAAGGAATTTTACATGTATTAATAAAACAAGTAAAAAAGTTTATGCAACAAAGTGAGTTTTTTTAAATAAAATAAAGGCATTATGTAAAGTAGCCATGTAAATTATTTCTCACGTTAAATCCAGATCTATCACTACTTAGCCTACACTATAGAACAGGGGAGAAACTGCTAATTCATTATTGTTATTGCAAAAGAATTGCTATATGTGTTATAAGATAACGCCTTACATGATGGTCATGAGTAGGGAAGGCATTTAATGACCATAAAACAGTGGGAAAATGCAAAATAAAAAATGAATTTATGACCTAAAAATAATGAAAAATGATAAAAAAATTACCAATAAATTTACCATTATTACTTGTAGGCCTCACTTGTTCTAAAAGTAATGAATTGCTAAAAGCAATTTAATGGGAATGATTTACATAGCGTTATATAAGAATTTACAATACAAAACATACTTATTTTGTTACTAAAGAAGTAAGTTAATTTATACTACAGTACTTGGACACCCTTAAAAAATTATTTCTGAACTGACATGGCCATCAAATTGCCCCTAGCAAATATGTGCCATTTAAAAAGAAAGAAAATCTTTACTGCTACAAGACGAACTGCTATGGTGTTTACAATAAACCTGAATTAAAGTGAACTATGAACACTGGGGGAGATTCTCAAATAAAAACGATCGTCTGTTGTCAAGTATTGATTTGTACTTGGAAAAGCTCCTCTCTACATTCGCTGAAACATGACCTAAAATGCCGAAAATGACCAAAAAATTGCCAAAAAATGACATCTCTCTTGAAAATTACGAAAATTGCAAAATAAAGCAAAAACTGCAAAAACAAATTGCCCTTATTAATCAATTATTTCACGATTCACATATAATCGAGCTATCTTTTGACCCATATCAAAAAGATGCAAAATCATCAAATGCCTTGCCCTAGTCATGAGTACTTCAAGGAAGTTTTCGGGAGGGGAGGAGGATATTTCTATCCGGTTCTCTAAGGCGCGAAAACACAATTTCCTATTAGCGGGTTAACCGCCAGAATAATTGTCTTATAAATTTTTTTTTTTTTAATTTCTGGGGAGAAGACGAGAATACAAAAGTTTCTGATTTTGTGTTCGAAGGAAAATTAAAGTGAAATAAAAACGATGTGAAATACATGTTATATCATATTTATTAATGCCTGAATAAAAATCCCACTGGGTTTCTTTCTTTTCAAGTTGCGTGACTTCCTTGCAGTGTCACGTGTATAACAAACGTTTATGACTATGGCAACATAGGAAAGGTCTTTAATTTTCATGGGAATATTTATGAAGTACCTTGTTACAAAAAATTAGTTTATCAGCTTGCTCAAGGTAACCACGAGAACTATATCCAATTATGTCATATAAAACTATAAATTAATACTTTATGGCAGGTTATAATCAATAAGAATCATTCATGAAGACCTACAAGTCATATTTACTATTCATTTAACTGTGATTTCGCAGTAACCACGAGAACAATATCCAATTATGTCATATAAAACTATAAATTAATACTTTATGGCAGGTTATAATCAATAAGAATCATTCATGAAGACCTACAAGTCATATTTACTATGCATTTAACTGTGATTTCGCAGTAAGTTTCCTTGCTGCTGTATATATCCCCTACAGATGAGTTAGAAGATGTACAGGTATGAAGGCGAGATATCTGTAAGTGAAATTTAGTTATGTCATTGTATAAAGATAAGAAGTACTGAAAAGTGGCAGGGATCCCCCAAATGTTATACATTGGGTTGTTTATTTCAGTAGTTATATCCGAATGTTTTTTTATTTCTTCCTGCAGGTTGCCATTGACAAAGAGTACCAACAACAAATATATATGCAAACAGTAAAAGAAAAGATATTAAATTAATATTCAAGCTTTAACAATTAGTATATAGATAATATCTTAAAATTTAAAAACTTAAAATTAGAAGTCATGGTCCACAGGTATGATTGCGAAATATGGCAATAGACCCTTTCAATCCCACCAGTGATATTTCTAAAAGGATGGCTTTGTGCAGGCCGAACTTTTTGGAGAAGTCAAACAATAGTTTTGGGATGGTACCACGTGCTCCAATCATTAATCCTGTCACTGTTAAGGATGTTATACTAATTATTTTAGTAATGAAACTTATAATAAACGCTACAGAAAAGTATATTAAATTACATATTGCTAGTTTTTACTGCTAGAACAAATGCTATTATACAGAAGACTGTATTTCGAGTCTCGATAGTTGTTATTTTCTTAAATACGAGGCTAGACACTGGGGAGGATGTGAAATGGTTAACAGACCTTACCTCCGAATTTGACCATTTTCAGGTTGTAGTTGTGAATTACAAAGAAAAAAAAATTGTTTCTAGTGAAGCCTTGTACATGAAGAATTAGCCTCCATATTTTGGCACTATAATAGATTCTGGTGTGAAGTTGGGAGTTCAAAATCAGCGAATGAAGTAATAATTACTTTGAGATCACATATGTACTTTAATTTCAATTTTTTTAAATGCAATTGAATATGTGTTTTATTTTCATAATTGCTGAAATAGGTTCTGCAATGTTTAACTTGATTTACTTTAATATAAGTCAACCTGAATGTTTCTGTTTTCTAAACTACTGCGCTGTAAGTTTCAACTTGTTGGCCAAACTTAGCATTATTTTATTTTTGTGTTGAAAATTATATGTAGGGCCTACCTTAATGTATATGATGGCTAAGTTTCAGTGCACTTATATACTTTTAAGTCTCCCTAATTATGCGATATTAAAAATGCTACACTCGTTTGATGAAAATATATTATTTTTGACGAAATTAAACTACCTTAAAAAGATATGCGAAAAAAAAGAAAAGTAATACTAAAGTTGTTTTAATTTAAAAAGCACTAGTTAGGCCTATATATCTGTGTATTTCTAGTGAGGCTGCATATACACATTTTTCGTTTAAATATCATGTAAATATTTAAAGTATTGTCCCATGCTTTTATTTTTACCGTATTTGTACATATACATAACTAGGGGGCGGATTTCTATGACATGTCATATTTTTCCCCTTGCCATTCTTTCAGGTTTCCGACTAATTTAAACCCTATTCCAAGCATCCTAGTGAAAATGGAATGGCTTTTATTGTGCATATAACTGCATATTTAGAAAATTTTCAATTATTGTAGCATATTTAGTATGAATATGCATATTTAGGTCATATTTTGGGCATATTTGTGTGCATATTAAACAAATTTTGAAGTTTCATATCATATTTTGTAAATTTGCATTATAATGATACTTTTTGAGAATTTACAGATATTTAAAATAATTAACACTATCTACATTTACGAAAGGGTTGTTGCCGCATCACTTGAGAACGGCTCGACCGATTTGGCTGATTCTTTTTTTGTTGTGTTCGTAATTGTCACGACAAGGTTTGTGTGAAAGAAAATTTTTGGAAAATCCACGGGAAAAGTCGGAAATGTGAAATGAGGCAAAGTTAGAGAGTTCTGATGTCAATTGTTTACATAACGAAAGTATTGTTTACGATGTTTACATAGGGCTTTGAATACTATATTATAATACTGGGCTTTAACAAATGCTGATACTATCGAAGTATTTAATACATAATTGTGAAAATAATTCTTGACGAATAAAATCCACAAAAATAAAGCAGTCACATAACTTTCTCTACCCTCGACATGGAAAATACATTTCACATTTTGATGTAGAATAAGCGGTCGTATTGCAGGGACAACTTAAGTATGTGCCAGTGAGTATGCTATATCGGAAGTCTGTAACAAATCCTATCCACTGATACGTCACTCATAGCTGTAGGCTTTGTATTAGTTGGCCATATGCATCTAAAAGAAAACAAAATGGGATGGAACATTTTCAGTCCTACGCGCGCAGTATATTATGTCCCAGGTTTTTGGGAAGGGAAGTATGAAAGTGATATTGAATTTCTTTTTTACTTCAGTCCCGAAACGGTTGTATGGTAATATGAGAGTGAGAAATACAATTTTCTGTCAAGACAACACAATCTTATGTAACCGGAATTTCTTTTTCTTCTTATTTGCACTCCTCCCAGGCATGATGTGTAGAATCAATGGAATACAAAATTCTACATCCTCTATGAGCCATAGAAAGCTATATCTAGCGTTTCCTGAGGGAATAGTCTGAGTGCCATATGTCGTTCTTCCTCATTTCGAACTCTACATACATATTATATAAGGACCTAGAGTTTCAACATTGAAAGTCTCCATAAGTTAATTTCATATTACAAAATACAAAACCCGGGCGACGCCGGGCCATTTAAGCTAGTATACAATAAAAATATTGTGCCCTAACTAATATTTATCTATGTTAAATCGTGAAATAATTGTGTTCAATAATGTTGTAATGGTTAATAAGGTGGATTAAACACAATAAATCATTGTACAATGTTTCTATTAAATATTCACACTTTTACTACAAAAAACGCAAAGCGAAAATTTACTGCTGTGCTGCACAGTATGTAGTATAAGCAAAAATATGTTTCTTAGAAAAGTACTAACTTAGGATAAAAATGGCAATTGGATTTATTTGTCGGGGTCAAACCTTGTACAGTACTTGCTCTATCTATAGAATCTTTCGTACGGTTAAAGGAATTATAAGTACACAGAAGCAAAAACTTTGTTGAAGTTAGTAGTGGGCATGTCCATGGCTAGATTCCACTATACCCCACAAGAGGCACCCTTGAGTCCATTGGACTAGAGTTTACCGCGTCCGGCACTCCTTATGCATAGCGGGGTGGGCGCCTAGCCAGAATCCCACCGGACTTCAACGCTATAGACGTTTCCAAGCATTTCGTATATATATAGTTACCACGCGGCATATAATTGTGTTGCTGGAATTGAGGTGTTGCTGGACGTGTTTTACTCGATTAAGATTTTTCTACACATCGCAGAACTTCAACATTATATTAATTTGTATGCTGGAATTTTTTCGACGGTATTGGCATAACAATTTTAAAATTAGGGATTACATAATCATGGTGAAGTATAAAATTCACAAAAAAATTTTGAAAACGGAAATCAAGCTAGGTTGCTTTTCACTGCTATTTTAAATCATTATTGGTCACTCACCTTGTTTAAAAATTATTCGTTTAGGTGCACTGATGATTTAAAGTGGGAGAGTAATTCGCTACTTTACTGCCATCTAGTAGCCTACAATGGTATTTTTTCATTTCCTAGGTTTTGAAAAATCACAAAGTTCAGAGTTCGATTCCTGGTCCGACCATGTAAATTTTTTATTTTAAATATCTGTTCCCGTGGTCAATACTTACTCGATATTAAGTAAGAATTTAATTTTAAGGATCCCTTGGATAATATTAATATTAATAAATTAAAATTAAAATATAATATTCAAAATGTTTTACGTTGGTTGAATCACTGGGCAACGCCACAACAAAGCAATACCTATGAGGCCTTCATTCACTTTGAGTCAGAATTGAAACTTTACCAGTTAATTATTCCGTTTTATTGGTCTTTAATAGTTTTATAATCCCGTCAAACAAAAACTAGACATGGATCAGTTTGCTGTGCATGTACTCAGGTCGATTCCAGGTTAGCGTCATTTATATTTTTCCTATTTCATCACATTCTCTGTGACACAAGTTGATGTTTTATTTGCGTGTTTATTCTGCACAGAACTGGAATCTATTTCCTTAAACTCAATTACAGATGTGCAGTGATTCTGTCCGTTATCGGAATACCGAGATCACCTTATGAACTTTCTAGGCCTACATACTTTTCCATAATCAGCTTTTCTGTAATACGTCTATGCCATAAAGACTTGTGAAAGACTTGCTTACTGAGAAAATTGATGGAAGAGAGAACCATCAGGATCAGTTTTGAATTACGCAGGATTCACAATAGTATGCTTATGTGCTTTTAATTTATAGATCTTTATCAAATTTTTTATTATGTGGAATGAGTTTAATTTTACCGCTAAAGTGAAAGAGAATACCTTATGGCCTTAACCTCGCTAGTTTAAATGAATAATAAAGATAATTATAAATAAATAACCACCTTCATAGAAACTCGGGGATGTATTGTATAGTTACAAGTAGGGCATAGTATTTAATGCTTTTGCATCATTTTTATGTGAAGGTTAAAAATCCCTTTAGGCAAGCCTACAGGCTGAGGTAGATTTCGAAGTCCTTTTGGTTTAATTTACTGTCGCTGCGTAGCACTCTTCTTCTTTAGCTTTGGCATGACATACCTGCAATAATAACTGCAAAAAAGAAGAAAGAGCACTTTTCAAACATTCAAATCTCGCCTTATATGAGAACTATCAAGAAACTAGTTATTGATTTGTAGAGTACTCATCAAGAGCTTTTCAACGATACTTCACAAGACGTAGTTTAAAAAATTTCGAATTTCCATCCCCCACCCCACCCCCACTCGTACCGCCAAAATCCCCCAAATCGTTGGTGTCACTGTGAACTCCATAGGGAGTACTGTAATTTATTCAAACAAAGTTTCCCTCTATACTTCATAGGGGCCGAAATAAAAATGTTTTAAAATTTCAACCCCTTCCCCCGACCAACTCCTTGGGCCAATTTTGCTCATTAACGAACTTGTCCGAACTGTTGGGCCCAGAAATAACACAATAAAATTTGGTTCAAATATCTTCAAAATTACGGCCGCTAGCGTGTGTATATAAATAATACACAATTTTTTTTCAACGGGCGGTGGTTTCGTACTTAAGGAGGCATGAAACGTAAAGAAATGAAAGATTTTTTTCGAAAGCCATGACATGGTATCGATTGCAATAGGTACATTTATCAATTAGGACTTCAGTTGAAAAAGAAAAAATACTTCAAAGATTTAAAAACATTAAATTTTCCGTAAGAAAACACAACATTGTACTGTAATTAGAATGTAAAATCTTACAGAATGTTCGGTTGATTAATATTAAATATTTTGAAACACTGTATCCCTCGGAGCCTTTTAAATCAATCCTATAAGAACTCTACGTTTTGGGTGTAAACAATAACGGGTTGCATATTAAGGAATATTACAGAAGAATACAAATATCAATTTTTAATTTCTCACTTACGAGAATACTGAAGTATTTTTAAAAGCCAGAAAAGAACATATAAAAAACAGAAAAAGTCACAAATGGCAAAAAAATATAAAAAATGGGCAATATAAAACATCAGAATGGTTTGTCATGATTCGGTCACATCTACTGCAGCCTTTAAATATAGTACATTCGAAAAAAATGGCATTTTCCTAAATTCTCGAAGCCTATTACACTACCTTCCCTTCTAGAGATCTTTTATCATCCCGATGGCGACATTTTCCTGTCAGTGTTAGTGTTAGTGAAGTAGTGATAGAAAACAATTAATTTTGTAGCTGTATATGAGACCTCACGTTTGTTGGTCTTTTTCAGATAACTATTTCGTGAATGACAATGAGTGAACGGAAGGATCCATTCAAAATAGTAATTTTGGATTTAATGTAATGTAATGTAATGTCTAAAATGATAAACCGAGGAAGCAGTAACCCGCAATTCTGATCCACGACTTTCATATAGGACTCTCCATAAATGAACACAGAAGAATATAGTGTAATCATACTACTAGAACAATAGTACTTCTACTGTACATTAATAACCTGAATTTTACCAACTGCAGTTAGCAGTTAAAATAGATACTACAATATAAAATAATTTTATATTCAATAATAATTTCTGTTTTTAACAGATTACATACAGGTATGACTACATACTACTATTAGTAATTGCAGCACATATCAACAAGATAAAAAGTGTATGTTTTGAATGTAAATAGATTTATAATGAATTTGTAAATACTTGATTCTGTGACAATGTAAATAGGTATTTTTTTAATTGGTTATGTAAATATGTGTATATTTCTTTTTAGCATGTGTATTTTTTTAGTATGATTCACAACTCAGAACTGGTTATATTATATTAACAATAAATATCTGAGGCTACTGCTGATCTTGGTTTATCGATATTATTTTGAGGGTATAGCCTAAGGTGAAATATTACCCACCAACTCCTTAATTACTACATTCCTCAAAGAATAAAAATGAAATTTATTAATCCTATATGTATTTATCTTGAAAACTCAACTTAGAATTTCGGGGTTGAACACAAAACTTCCTCTACTTACAGTACTAATGGACTTAGACTTCGGATTTTAGGTAAAAACCTATTTTAATCCTTAAGTGATATTTGGACGGAAACTTGTATACGAATGTTTCATAAGTTTCTATGCCTAAAACTAATACTTTTATAGGACCTAAAACCACCTATTTTTACGTTAGAGCCTAATATTGCCTTTTTGCTTGTTTTTCCTCTAAAGTTCAAAATAAGTTATTTTTTGCTATAAATTCTAGCATTTATTTTCAGTTCGTACCAAATTTTTAGCTCGGAATGTGCAGTAGGCCTACATGGAACATTTATGACGTGGTTAAATAGTAAGGAATGTTTCGTCTTCAGTAGAAAAATTCCTTGGAATTCCCAAGAAAATGTAGTGCTTTTCTCCCGACTCCCACATCCAGTAACAAAACAAAAACAAAACAAACAAAAAAACAAAAAAAAGTTCTCTGAATCACTGAGGGATACAAGGGGTTGAATATGCTAGCGTGCGTAGTAATACAGGCCTTAGTAATAGGTCTACATAATTCTGTATACCATAGGCCTATATATGTGTTTTATCATGATTATTGATTAAAGGTGACTTCAATGAATATAATATTCTGCATTGCAATTGATATTTTTCAGAAAATTGGCAACTTAACGATTTTATAAGAGACTATTTTACGATTTTTAGAACCTATTTCACAATTTTTAGAGCCTATTTTAGGTACCTAAAACAGCCTTTTTAGCTACCTATAAGTCCGAAGTCTACTAATGGTACAAACAGAGGCAGTAAAAAACATACTCATTTATCTAAATATTTTTTTTATTTCTGTTAATTTGAATAGATCTTTCGTAATCGTTCTTGCAATGTGAAAATCACAATTTTTAGATCCAGGGGACCTTAAAACATGTACCAATGTGTTGACACGGAATTTTAAGGCCAATCACGATCCATCCTGTAAGAATAGAGAGTAAAAAAAGATATGGGCTACATAGAAAAAATGTGTGGAGAACAGTCGTGTCTCACAAGGTTTGTTTATTTCATACCGAAAAACCCAACTCCCGTCGCAACTGGTGGCTGGCGATACTCCGTCAAACCCGGAGACCCCCTACTGAACTCCACTTTCAAATATCCTTACGATGGAATTTCTATATATATATATATATATATATATACTGCATTCGCACGTTTTTTTGAGTTTCTGGAATCTTGACTCTCATATCAAATTAAGAATTTTTAGCATATCACAGAAGTTAGAAACTATAATCAATTATATGAAGATATTCTTTCGAAGGTATTGTGCTAGTATTTTAATAAAATGTATTGTAATGAAACTTTAAAAAATATATACACAATGTCTAAGTGGTCAAGTCATATTTTAAATTTTATTGGTCATATTTTAATGTTTTTTAGGTCATAAATGCATGCATATATCCTATTTTTTAGGTCATGTAAATCCGCCCCCTATTCATAACTAAATGGCTTCTATAGATGTAACGCAACTAGTATGAAATTTTAACTAAGTTCTACAAGGTATGTATGACTAATGGCGCATGGGTTTTTTTCAATACGTTAACAGATTTAAAACAAGAACTAAGTAAGATGAGAGGTGACCATGATTTTTTCCTTAAATTTGACACTTGCATTGAATATTAAGTTTTGTCCGTTTGTAGTAAAGATATAGGAAAAAATAATGCGTGACATTTTTAAATATGGCATTGGTGCTATTTAAAACACTCAAAATGTTGAAAAAATGTGAAAAGTTTCATTTTGAAATAGGCAAATTTGTTAGTATTAATTTTTAAATAACCCAACAACTAATAAATTGACAGAAATTAAATTTCTTCACAGCATTATCTGTTACACCACGAGTATGTGTACGACAAGTCAAATATAAAGCTTTAAAAATGTAGAAAATAGAAATTTCAATTATTCTTTTAAAAAATGAACTTCAATTCTTAAGTGCCTTAAATACAGCGTAACTACAGCATATTGCACTTCGTATGCTTTGTACAATTTTCATTACGTCAACTTATTACATAATTATTCCTTATGTTCGAACTTAGAATCGCCTTTAAATAGCGAAAAAAAGAGAAACTTATTTTTCACTAGTTCACTGTGCTTTCTTTAATTATCGTTACATATTTTAGATTGCCTTCTTCTGATTATAAAATCTGAATTCGTAAACAATTATTCTATCAAATGAACATTATTCCAGTTTTCAAAATTCGGAAAAGAAATTTAAATTAGTGATAATTAGGGGGCGGATTTCTATGCCCTAAAAAATAGGATATATGCATGAGTTTATGACCTAAAAACATTAAAATGTGACCAATAAAATTTAAAATATGACTTTACCACTTACACATTGTGTATATTTTTTTAAGTTTCATTACAATTCATTTAATTAAAATATAATGTTAATTATTTAAAATATCTGTAAAATCTCAAAAAGTATCATTATAATGCAAAATTTACAAAATATGACATAAAACTTCGAAATTTCTTTATTATGCATACAAATATGCCAAAAATGTCCTAAATATGCATATTCATACTAAATATGCTAAAATAGTTGACAATTTCCTAAAAATTCAGTTATATGCACAATATAAGACGTTCCATTTTCATCAGGATGCTTGGAATGGGGTTTAAATTAGTCGGAAACCTGAAATAAGGCAAAGGGGAAAAATATGTCATAGAAATCCGCCCCTAGTGATAATAAACTAAGTGTTCCCTCCAGCTATTTTACAATGAAATAGGGCAATAATCCACTTCTTAAGTAAACCATATTTTAAACGTGAAAAAAATAATTCCAGTACAGATAGTTCTGTTTAGATACAGTCAGAAGTGGAAAATATGTTACCTTATTGAGGTAATATGTGCAGAGACTGTCCCAAGAGACGAAGACGACTGCTCCGAAGATGATCAACATCACACCGATCCACTTGAGGAAGGATACTCTCTCCATGATCACAGATCGGAATATTTAGTTTCTGCCTGTGAAAAATATAATGAAGTCATTATTTTAGTTACATACTACCTTCAATTTATTTAACGGAAATAAAATACTCTGCGTTCATTTAAGTAAATTTGAATTTGTGGTCTAAACAGTTTCCTTCCGCAGAGGCACATTTAAACGGCACGTTTAATCATTTGTAAGTACAAGTTACTGGAAACCATGTTGCGAAATTACCCTTCCAGCTGAAAGTGCAAAGGGGATTGTGTCCTTAGTAGATGTCAACCAATTTTGTCACATACGATAAGAAATGCATACAGGACTAACTTTAAACACTGTACAAAATAGTGCTTATAGACATGAATTATGTTAGGTGCTATGGAGATACAAGACTTGTATTCCATTGAATTAATGGACATTTGCGATTTCTATTGAGTCGTGTGAACTTGGGCCAAAATCTGATAATACTTGATCGCGTTCCACAAAAATAGTCATCTGATCACATATGTAACATTAATCAAAGATAGAACCCGCTACTTTGGGCACAGAAAGACAGCGCTGTATTGACTGCGCCAACCAGGTCGACCCCGAAATGGTCAAGTGTCTTGGACAAAAATGCAGCGTTTATCTGTGTACTTCGTTTGTATGTGCAATAATGCAAAATATTACTAACAAATGCAGAGAGTAGGAGATCGGCAAATTTACCTTAAACCTTTTCTTCAAAGGTTCTACAGTAAGAACTAGCTTGTCTCTTCGGAGAGTTAAATTGAAAACTGTCATCACTTTGGTCCTACAAAATTGAAAATTTTCAGCACTGGAATTAACAATGTGTTTTCAAAGTCTTCCCTCCACCAACAATGGATTTACCGGTAATAAACAAACTAAAAACAGGAGAAAAATAATAAGAAAGATAATTTGATATTAAAGGATATGTTTGTTCCTTAGTAAATAATTTAATAGCATAGTTTCTCTGGCTTTCTGTGCCCAAGGTTGCGGGTTCGATCCTAGCCCAGGTCGATGGAATTTATGTGACAGGCCATAGTCTGTATATTTACAGGCCTGTAAAAGAACTTGTGGGACAAAATTCCGGCACAGCGGCGACGGTCACAGGCTTAAATTGCGGTACATCCCCGACGTTAAATAACCATTCAACTAACCTCTATGGTAATTCCTGCTCAGTAATTCAATCCTGCCACAAAGAAGTGGTTATTCATGACACCATGTAATTTATATGGTGAATTCTTGTTCACAGATTTGTTTGAATATGTTTTAATTATTTTTTTAAATTTCTATTGTATATTCGAATATTTTATGTTAATCTAATTTTCTTGTTCGTGTATTTGAAATGTCACTTGTAAACTTCACCCTAGATGGCAAACGATAATACATAAAAATAAAGAATCATGTCGAAATACTGAATAGAGTAGTTGAAGCAGTTCCATGCATGAAGCAATTCCGTTCATGGGTTAGCTTACACATAGCTGTAAACATGTAAGGGGGAAGGTTTGATCTGGGACTACTTAGACGAAGCTGATAAGTTAAATAGAACTTACATAAGTGAAGCAAAGTTTTCTGTTTGGGTTTTCGAGACAAGATGACTGTCGTTCCCTTACTACATAAATCGTGGGGATGACCTTCTAAATGTTTCTGTTCTTACCTCAAAACAGTATGTCAATAAATCTTCCAAATTTTATTTCAACTTGTTTTTCAAACCACTACATGTACAATACAGAAAAATCCTGAATAAACGTTTTAAAAGGATCAGTTTAAATACAGAAATATGAAGGCCACGGATTTTGTTAGTTTACTTGTATCAATATTTAAGCAGCGTGTTGCTTCTGGGGAGCGATTCTCCGACATTCCACACAATTCTACAACCTCATTGCTTTCTCATGCTGTATTTAATGTCTTAGCAAGTACCGACCAAGGTAAAGCCACGAAGTGTTCAAGGAATTCCAATGGTTATCAGTAGGGTTCGGATGTTTATGACCTAACCAAGTGGAAAATATGACTAAATATGACCTTAAAAATAACTCAATATGAACCAAAATTCCTAAATATGACATATTAAAAGAACGCTCTTTTCTTAAAAATAAATGTTGAAATCTAAAACGCTTAATGACACTAAATTATTACATCATATTAATTCAATCAGAAAATCACTTTTTAACAATTTTATAGTTGATTTACAGTTTTACTTGTAAGGAACTTTTATTCTGTTAATGTATCCAGATACCACTGCAAAAGTGAAATGAAAATCTTGTTAAAAATATGTCTATTGGAAGTTAACAACAAGGAGGAAGGGGTAATTGTGTTATTACTCGTTATTATCCCTTCACATTTCAGTTACAGTAAAACCAAAATATTCGTGACTCTTTTCTGAAAAAAATTAAGTCGACAATTTAGTACACGTACTGCTAGCGCCATGATTGACCGATCTTGGACAGGAGCGAACCAGCGAATGAGACAGGTTGTCAACAGACTGGCGGTACACGGTTTCCACCACAAGATGTGCAGTACCAAGCGGTTCCACCAGGACGTGTCCGAAGCATGTGTGTGTGTCTATTGCGAGAAGAGCTGTGGCCGTTATCACATACTTTGGTGTGCAAAATGTGACAAATCTGTGACCGAACGTAGTGCCTAGGAATGAACAGCTTCTTCAATGCACGCTTGTGCGCATTTCTTTCTTATTATAACTGAAATATGACGTTAAATTACGCATAATTGTTTTATAAATCACTCTGCATTTGTGCTTATGATAAATAGCGTTAATATTACCATTTATGACTTAATGGTATTGTAAAAAATATATTGCGAACGATAAATGCTACAGCAGAATAGGGTATGGCGAAAAATTGTAATTAAAAGAAAACCGGTTTTAAGTTATTAAACAGTCTTAATTATATCAAACTACAACAGAAAATCTACTCAGAATCTTTAACTTTCTTTAGCTATACCACAGGTGCTAGCTTATAGTTGGAAAAATTATTGCATTTGGCCTTAAGTTCCAGGTTTTTATTCACTAAAAATGCACGTTTTAAATTGTCTTGAATCCAACAAATCTACGCATCTGAAAAACATAGCTCTCAAGAAATAGTATGAAAACGAGATCTAGAATAGAGTTACCGGAAAGCGGAAAAATAAAAACTACGAAAGATTACACAGCCCAACAAAAAAACTTTTTGTTTGGTGTCTCACATGTTTGACCGGATTTTGGCTATACATATTCCAAATATGTAAACAGTTATTCTCTACCAGCCCTACTTTTATATAGAGTGTCATTAACTTATAACTAGAGACCGGATTTTAAAGGGAAAATTTTCACCCAAAAAAGGACGAAAAAAAGGGAAAAATATTGCCAGAAAAAGGTGGGAAAGAAGGGATATAAAAGAGTGTAAAAATTCAACAGAGATATACATGTTTGTTTTATGTAAAGCCTTTGCTTGCTCTACAGCTGCTGATTCTGTAACATCTAATGACTGGAGAAATTTTTTGATCTTGTTGAAATTCTCAAAGAGGAAAGTAGCACACGAAATCCATGTTCCCCACCTTGTTATAATTGGAAACTTAGGCAAAGGCAAGCCTGTGATTTCCCTGTAACGCTCTATTCTGCTGGGAGGAATTATTTTTTCAATGGTGAATCAGTGAAAATAGTTTTTAATGTTTTCATATTACCAAATACTGGGTAATTTAAGAATTTTTCAAAATAAATCAGCAAAAAAAGTACTGGAAAGGGAAAGTTCCTAAAAAAAGGGAAATGAGCCTGAAAAAGGAAAAAAAGGGATGTTAAAACCAGGTCATTTGCAGTTGAAACTTACTCAGTAATGTCCTGTTCAATTTTATCACGTTTTGTGATGAAATATAAAAAAAGGAATTCCCTTTAAAATCCGGTCTCTACTTATAACCTCTTTCGCGATACAAAATATTGCTTGATAATATAGCTAGTGAAGGTTCTTGACCATTCTTTCGACCCGTAGGACGAAAATTACGAAGTAGAGATAAACTAAAAGCAGGATTAATTGTTGGCCCTTAAATTGGCAGCTCATAAGTCATAAACGACCGTACAATATGTGATTTTTTTAAAGACCCCATGTTATATTGTTATTGTAATGTTAATATAATTTTACTGTGTTGCTTTTTTCTTCACTGATTTAGAAGCTAGAAATAGGCACTGTTTTTTTATTTAAGTTATATCAAACGTAAAATGGGATAATATGCATAATGGTAATACCATATCTCACAAAACTAAAGCTGATAGGGCAAAACTGATGGCACATTTGGCATCAGCGACCTAAATATACCCAAGAATAAGTATAAATTCTAAGGTACCAAAATTGTTGTTGGTCTATGTTACCACTTCAGCTGATACTGAAACATGTTTTTCTGTGGCGTAGAAGATATATCTTAGATACACTGTATAATCAAAATGACAGTGTCTTCGGCAACCTCAGTGTATTTCAAAGGGTTAGCCTAAGTTTCAGTATCAAACGTTTATCGATACTTAATAGTTGGACAGGGTCGATTATACATTTCGGAACATATTTACATCCTAACATAAGTATACAGTATGTTTCGAAAATATTTTTACAAACTTCGGGTATGGGTTCCTTACACCAAAAGAAGGGAAAAAGTTAATATGAACGTATGTCTCATTATCCTTGTTTTCTCGTTAGGAACTGTTCAACACATTGGTACACTCATAACACGTCAACACAAAACTCATAACAAATCCTCGAAATGTCCTCCATTTGCCTCTAGACACGCATGCACTCTTCGAATCATGGACTGTCGCACCTTTTCAAATACTCCGGGATGGTGTCGAATGGTTTCGCAGGCTTCCATGACACGTCATTAATAAATTAATAACGAGAAAACAAATATTATGGGACATATGTTCATATGAACTTTTTTACTTCTTTTGGCGTAAGAAACCCATGCCCGAAGTTTGTAAAATTATTTTTGAAACACCCTGTATAAAAACAGCATATACAATTGAAGAGGTATTAAGAAAGGTTTCATACTTTCAAATATGTCCAATCTGTCTGGGTGGCTTGCAAGCAGAGTTGTCACTTCCATTCTTAAAGTCCTTGCACGCAGAGATAAATTAATATGATACTGTTATGTTATTTCCCTTCAACGTGTTACGTGAATGCTGTTAACGGTGTAGTTTCCCCACAATATTAGGATAGGCCTAACTGGAGTTAATTTTCCTAATAGCTTGTCCCTTATGGCAAAAACATAGGAAACGTGACTAGACCACCAAAACATGGACGTATTAAACGCTGCCTATTTCCTTACAATTTAAAAACTAAAAATAATTAAATGTGGCACTTTAGACCTGGAATAAGTTCAATGTAGTCAAAGTGATCAATTTTGTCTAGTTTCTAAACACTAAGTTTTGCGAAGAAAGAGACTGAAGAGTAATCCACATTTCAGAAGTTTCTTCTTATAGTTTCGGGATGAAATTGAACTTTGTATAGATCTATAAATCAGTTTTTGTTTTCTTGCTCCATACTATATTGCTGCATTTTATGAATAAATTACTTATACTTACGTTCATATTGACAATCTTTGACAGAGTTAACACCTGCAGGATACAATTCAAGTGAAAATATTTTCCATAATCGGAGGAGCAGAAAGCTGATCTGTTTGACGAGCAGTTATAGATTTTATGAAACACATCTGCTAGTTTAAACCTCTGTGAGGCATTGCACTGATCTTGCTAAATGCTGAAGGTACTGGATACTGCCAAGGTTAACAGGGTGCGTTAGTGTTACGTTGGGAAATGCGTTTGTGGGCCAAAATCCTGTTAATATCTGAACAGATACTGAAGGTTATAAAACTAGTTCTGAAGACATGTGCCTTAATTTTCACGTGCTGCTCACCTGGCGTTTAGTTTTTCCCCCAGTTCTAAAAGGTAGAAGTAGCAGACTATCGTTGTTTTCTACTAATATTTAAAAAGAAAGTCTTAGGTCAATGGTAATAGCTCTGGAAATCTATTCTTTAGGAAATTTTGAAAGCGTGATTATACAGAGTCTAGGTACGTTCTCACAGCCTAGGTACGTTCTCACAGCCTAGGTACGTTCTCACAGCCTAGGTACGTTCTCACAGCCTAGGTACGTTCTCACAGCCTAGGTACGTTCTCACAGCCTAGGTACGTTCTCACAGCCTAGGTACGTTCTCACAGCCTAGGTACGTTCTCACAGCCTAGGTACGTTCTCACAGCCTAGGTACGTTCTCACAGCCTAGGTACGTTCTCACAGCCTAGGTACGTTCTCACAGCCTAGGTACGTTCTCACAGCCTAGGTACGTTCTCACAGCCTAGGTACGTTCTCACAGCCTAGGTACGTTCTCACAGCCTAGGTACGTTCTCACAGCCTAGGTACGTTCTCACAGCCTAGGTACGTTCTCACAGCCAAGGTACGTTCTCACAGCCTAGGTACGTTCTCACAGCCTAGGTACGTTCTCACAGCCTAGGTACATTCTCACAGCCTAGGTGAATTCTCACAGCCTAGGTGAATTCTCACAGCCTAGGTACATTCTCACAGCCTAGGTACATTCTCACAGCCTAGGTACATTCTCATAGTAAAAAGTGTGTCATATCCAGCAGTGAATATTTTCATTAGCCAAACATCAACATATTAGAATTATCTGCACAAAATAAATTACGGTAAATTCAAATAAGAGCTCAAAAATTATTTTTAAACGCCTGCTTAAATACATCACATGCATCTCTTAAGTGAACAATGCAGCTAGCTCACGAATATTATAGTAACTTTAACACTAGAGTGATACATAAGTTTGTCCTAATAACTTTCATTGTGATTGTTCTGATACCCAGAAAGAGAAGCATGTACCGGGGAGCAGTTCCAGTAGTAGATTTTAACATATACAATGCCTGATTTTCAATTTTTCTTTCTTTGTAACGTATGTTGTACCTTTAAGGTCGCCAAATACAGAGTGTCCAAAAATAAGTCTAGATTTTGTGGAAACAAGAGGTGTAGGGGAAATGCATTGCAGGTGCATTGTAGATGGCAATGTTGTAGTTGTTGCTGTAAACGATGCATTGACTTCAATGGCACATGTGTTCCTTTCTTACATATAACTGAACTTGCATTATGTTAAACGTTAAACAGGATAGCCATTGTAACGTGTAGATCGCAGAGGTTGTCGTATGGCGAGATTCGGACGAAATTTGATCGCCGATTTCATAAACCTGGACCTAAACAAGTGAACAAGTTTGTAAACAAGTTTAAGTGCACTGGTGTGAAAACTATTTACTTCCAACAGGAGGGGCACCATGCCATTATGCCATAGATGATCGTAGGTTTTTGAATTATGTGTTTCCTGGAAGATAAATTGGGCGAGCATGACCTACGAATTGGGCAGCACGTTCTCCCGACCTCATACCCATGGACTTTATTGTGTGGGGATTTATTATGGGTCGTAGGCCTATGTTTCACCAACGACTTATTAACTCAAATGGCGGAGCTCCGAGACCGAATTAGACAAGCTGCTGCAGCTGTTAACACCACAAATGCTCCAGAAAGCATGACAAAGCCGATGGTAGTGTTGTCGTGATATGAATCCTTGCTACTTTTGCATGGAATCAACTTATATAGGCCTCACTATGTTCCAGTGACTGAAATAGACCCGCTGAGTTCCAAGATTATTACACAAACCAAATATATTAAATAACGCAATAACACGAATAGTTTCTTGAAGCCATAGTTTATAGATTATACTTAAGTTTGTAGTGATTGTAGTACATTATAATATAATCTGGGGAAGCAACAATAATCGTATACTTGTATATACAGGGCGCTTATAAATTCACTTACCATTTTCCACTTAAACACGTTTTTAGACTATAAACAACAAGAACATACATTTAGACATTTTGAACAAAATTCAATACATTTCAACGTGATGACCCAGCAAATCTAAGCACAAGTCCCATTGTTCCTCTGTAGCCCGAAACACCCTTTCTAAAATATCTGGCGTTATCTGTTCCGCAGCGGCATAAATGCCGATTTTTCAATTGTTCAAGACCAGTGATTTTCACCTGATAAACCTTGGACTTGATAAAGCCCCAGACGAAAAAGTCCATTGGGCGAACGGGGAGCCCAAAGTCTTGGCGATGCACGGCTAATCCATCTCCCAGGAAAAGTGTCATTCAGGTAGTCCCGGACAATTCTGGCAAAATGGGGAGATGCTCAGTCTTGTTAGTAGAGTACAGAATCCAAAATGTCATCTTGTATCATCTGTGGCTCCAACAACTGTTGCAGTAAGTCAACCAGTCAAGTGATACCAGTTACTGTTCACTCAGCAAACATTTAGGGTTCATACACTTTTGATTTTGTGATTGGGCTCCCAGTTCACCCGATTTGACGCCAATGGACATTTTCGCCTGGGGCTTTACGAAGTCCAAGGTGCATCAGGCGAAAATCACTGGTCTTGAACAATTTAAAAACTGCATTTATGCCGCTATGAAACATATAATGCCAGATATGTTAGCAGGAATGTTTCGGGCTACAGAGGAACGATGGGACTTGTACTTAGAATTGCAGGGTCTTCACGTTGAAATGTATGTTCATGTTGTTTATAGTCTACAAAAACGTGTTTAAGTGGAAAATAGTGACTTTATAAACATCCTATATTTTTAAAATATTTCTGACACTTTTCCAGAAAAATTGCAAGACAAGTTCACTTTCACCTTCAGTAAATCGGTAACAATAAGATTACATAATTAAATTCGTAAAAGCAAAATATTACTTCTATAATTATTGTGTACTGTTAATAGAGCGTAGGGAACGCCATTTTCATTTATGCTAGATGACTATCAATTATGCCTTGTGCTATTGCTTTAAACAATAGAGGTGAGTCCAGTTTTACTGAAGACAAGTTGTATAAAGGGAGAGGTAAAACTAAGATAAACGAGGAAGAAGACACGTAGTATGAAAGTAATGGCTCGTATTTTGCAATAAAGAATCTCTTTTCTAACTAACGAGGAACTTAACATTTTCTGATATTGATTGTTATACTTAAGTGATGCAATATTCATTAGATGATATTTTATTATCTTGCATTCTCTTCATGGTCATACCATTAACATATATTTCTGGAAAGCTACTAAAGTTTACATGAGGTATATGCGTTTGAAAAATAATTTGCAATTTTTAACCAGGCAGCTTTCCTTGAAGCAATAATATGTGAGGTAATCAGTATTGTCTAGTAATTTATGGAATTTAACATTAAAAATTATAAACATGAAAATATCCTTTAAATGGCGTAATGTTTTCAATTATTTCCCTTACACATTTATATTGTCATGAAGAACAATTATATTGTTATATATAAACAAAAGACAAGAAATTCCTGCATTTAATAAGACCCTTTCCTAACATTAATTGTACAGAGTTACGTCATGAAATTCCTATTATTACTTTTTAGAATTGTATAGCCTATTGCTTTATGTGCTTCAGATAATTTTTTCCATTAATATTACGAAGAGAGAGAATGGAGTTTACTTTTTCTGTGTTCCAGTAATGGGCAAACTTTTACGGGAGTGGGTCAAAAGAAAGGGAAAAACATGAATGTAATGAATACATGCCAAGTATGCAACGAAATTAATTGAAATAATGAACATAGGTTCTATGATGGCGAGGTCAGCAAAATATTGACGATATGACTGTTTGCCTTTATAAGGAGGTTTTACTTAATCACATTGACAGCTATATGTAATTTAAATTGTCTATCATAATATAGTTGATAAAAATGTGCGGAGAGAAAAAAGTTAGCCAAAAGTTGTACCTATTCAAATGGATCTAATTGACGAAAGAAATAAGTGGCCTTTATACGAGTAGCCTGAGGTAGAGTGAATGAAAAGTTAAAGTTTTTCTTTTGATTCGGGCACTTGAAATTTTAATTTTACCTATTTCTTTGCATCCCATGTTTCTGGATTGTAAGTTTTTTTAATTACTTATAATAACACATGCCTAACCGTTATTTTAAAATTAAAAGCAATTTGAAACTTCCTAGGAACAATTTCTTGGCTTTTCTTCGATTGAATTCTGAACACACTATTTATAATGTTATTACTTATACCCTTATTTGTGTAATTTTTAATATTAAAATAGCTAGTCTACAATTAGTGGTAATTTTGCGTGCTTTATAGTAACACTACAAACTTTCAAAATAATGCTCAATATTATAGTTTAATAACATAATAACATTATAGAAATTACAGTCTTAACCGTTTCAGATATAATTTTTTATTTACACTTCTGGATATCTTCATATATTTGTGTTGTCAGCATCTCTTTTCTCAATTAATACAAAACATAAAACAATAAATAAGATATTTATTAGTGGATAAGATTTTTACACCTTTTAAAAATTTTCTTTGGATATAATCAGTAAAAAATCTTTCACGGAATTCACACAGCATGGTAATGGAAGTGATATGCAATCTCCATAATCCTTTTTTGCAGTTGGGTCGGGAAATAGCACGATCGAGTGATGTACTCGCGTAACTTTCTTTACCCTTGGCACGAACAATATTATTTTCTCACTTCAACCAAGAAGTTATAGAACAAGAGGCCGTTAGGCTGTGAGTGTATTCAGTTATCTCAGTCTCACGCAAAGGCAGGATTTAAAGACAATTTGTGCAGGTGAAGGAGAGCGAGTGTGCTTTGTCAGAAGCCAGTAAAAAAAATCCCATATAATGACATCTTAGTAAAAATTTAACTCTATTAATTTCTCATTTCGCTTTGTTTTACAGCTTACTGCGCATGTCTTTATACCTAGAATTTAATTGATCAGACATGTTTCCAGCAGAAACGGTACAATCTATATAATTATGCTTTGATGCATGCAATTTTCCTTTGAGTCTAACTATTGCACCGGCTGTACTTAAAGCAGCAGAAACAGGTTTATCAATTATCATTAACTTATAAATGCTCAGTGTCCCTGAATAACTACACACAAATAAAACATAGCTTGGCTTACGTATCTGTCCTAGCTGTTTGTACGAGCGAATTAGACCAGTTCAATCCACTAATTCTTAGAATCATAGAAAACTTATTAAATTTATATGTTTAAATATGCCTGGTTATCGTACCCTTAGAATGAAAACCACGTATCTCAAATCAGAAGCAAGAGTACTTTTAATTTATTATTAGATAGAAAAACACATATCCCAACTATTTGTCAGCCAATATTACAAGAATAACATGTGTGCTGTCCTCGAGAGAGGAAAAACAAAATCTAGTTTACCGCTAGGAAGCGTTATTAAGTGACAAAGCCACGTATGTGTTTTATGAGATACGAGGTTTTCATTCTAAGGGGATGTTATGATAAATTAAACAATTTGGAAATAAATAAGTGGACAAAGGAACTCGTGAAAAGATTAATTTTCGTCTGTACACTAAAATGGAAATCTGAATACATTTGAGGATGTAAATAAAAGAACAATTATCAATAATTTAATCAATTGACTGAATGAGTTAATAGATTCAATCAGTCGATAAAAAAATCATTCGGTCGATAAATCAATCAGTCAGTAATAATTAAATGAACAAAATGGAATAAGCAAAATGATTAATTTAAAGCTTGTGCTTTAACTGTAGTTTACACTGTGGGATGTACAATTTTAACGTTTTTTTTTTCGTGGGGTAAGTTGTGACTGATGCCCATCAGACCCAATTATATGATTTTAAAGCTTTGTATGTACCCAATTTGTACACCGGAAATAAAGATTATAACAGTGATTATTTTCTGTTTAATGAATAAACACAAGAGTCATTTATTTCGTTGTATAGCATCATTCGGTCTACACTTAGGCCTATCTGGCACCTTAATATATTTTTAGCACCTGAAGCGAGTATCCCATATATTGGTAAAAAAAATATATACTACTCTCGAAAAGTGCGAAATAAACCTTCTTAGCCAATGTACAGGAATGTATAATTTTAATTTTAATAAAAGGAAGATACTGTAACTTTCAGTAACAGTTAACAGTTCTTGATCCAGTTCTAAATCAATACTGAAATAATTATAACTCTACAATGAAATAATTTGTAGTTTTCGTTTTGGAGTCATTAAATAGAAAACCGCTTACTAAAAACGATTTCCTTGTACATTTCGCCATTCGTTAAGTTAAGTTGTCAAATTAATTATTCTTTGTGATGATGTATAACTTTTAGTCGTGTTTGCCTATAGAACTGGTAGTCCTGGTGCCAATTCTGATTAAAAACACGAAAGGGCCTAAAATTGAGCTTTTGATACAGTCGACTGCATGCAACCATTTCGATATAATACGCAGTGGTTTATGTTGGTACGGGAAAAGGCCCATTTCCCACCCCTGCTTCTATCCTTTTTTTCGGATTGGAGGATCCCGCAGCGGAGGCTAACCCTCCAATTAATATTTTTATTATTTCCTCCCTCCTTCATTGCTGAACCTGAAACCGACCTGTGCACATAGGTCAATATTTGAGTGCCAAGTTTTTGTCATCAAACCAATACGAGTCGGACTCATTAAGGAGCTGATGTGGAACACATAAGAAGATTCAATACAAACTTTAAATAAAGAAAAACACTAGAAGAAACCAGAATCATCGGAAAGATTTCGTGCACTCTACTGGACTCCATATGCAACAATAGCGAAACCAAAAGTTTCAGAGTTGACAGAGAAAGGTTACTTGCTGAGAACAAATTTTCTTCAAAAGAATATAGGCATTATGTCCGTTAAGTCAGTTTAACTGCTGTGGCTTATAATATACCTCTACACTATTCTTATACTCGTAAAAACATCAGATTCACGGATATCACTCAGTCTGAAAACATTAGAACGTAAACTGTATTCACAAATTTGCCGATAACAGAACGAGAGGGGTTCCAAATAAAGTTTTTTTTATCTCTCAACATTAATCAAGGTCCTATCTCAAGGTTAAGAAATACAAAGATAAACTGTAGATTTCAAACCAATGCGTCAACGAACTTTGATCTCCACAAATACTTAAATATTTGCTCTCTAGATGTTTCTAGCAATGATCATATTATTTACATGTTTTTCTGTATGGAACTGCATTTAATAATTTCCGACCGATTCTGTATACAGTATTTCTAGTTTAGATATGCATTATAGCCTATGCATATATCGCGAAACCCATTTTCAGTCTCTAAATACTGAAAATATTATGAGTGTTCCTCAGTATCGGTACTCTCCCCCAGGTCCATAGCTAGGGGTGGGCTAGATGGGGAGTTCACCACCCCCCTCAAATATAGTCTTATTTAGCATTTAAAATACTAGAATGAAAGGAGTAAAAACCGGATGCAGTTGAAAAATATTGAAGCTAAACTCCAGTTGGTCACAAATCTCATTCTCTCAATCTCAAACAAACTTTAACTGGAGTTTGTAAAACATTGAATAAATATGGAGGATCATTTCAGGGTTTTGGCTGTTAGTTGATGTGGCATTGACTATTCCAGCTAGTACTGCCACAGTCTTAAGATCTTTTTCTTATTTAACAACCTAAGAGTATTACGGCCATAAAGATTTGTTCTTTTGAGCTATAACGACGACTTAAGATCCTTGATATGGATCAGTTTGTATTACAGATATATTCAAATTTCTATAGAAGTTCTATGGAGTGTTCAACTACGATAAGAAAGTGATAGTCTGTATCGGAAATAATGTTTTGGGGCCCAAGGGAATAAAATCAAAATCAGGTAAACTCATGTAACGAACTCTTAAATTTTAGACCACGGTTTCCTGAGAAAGTCTGATAAGCATATGTGAAGGAATAAGTGGGATAATTTATATAACAGGCATGTATAATTATTTGTCAAAGCCCAGTGTATTGCAACTTTCAAAACCCTACGAGAACACTTCGAACAATATTGTCTGTCATGAGAACTGAATTACATTTGATGAATTCAGTGTAACTTAATATTTTCATAAATTATGCCCCTAACTTTCTTTCTACTGGCCACACCGAGAATTGCAATACCTTTAAACCTTCTTCGGACAGCAAGGATCGTTTAGCAAAAAACCGGCGCATAAATCGGTCCAGTAGTTTTTAGTCTATAAAGGACACATATACTGTCATTTAAAATATTCGTTGCTTATTAAAATTTTAATAAAATACTAAATAGCGCCAACTACAACAAAATATGGAAGGTGTTGAAAACACTGAAAGAAAACTGTTTTAACAACGGATGTTTACTGCTAAGAAGCCTTGCCATTTGTCGTCGGTGTGCCAAAATTTCATGCCACGTGAATTTTTATATATTTGTAAATTTACAGGTATTGGATTGACTGATTTACGCAGACATAAATCTCATAGACCTGGCAGGGTTCAATCCCGCGGACTTTGGAACAAAAAGCCACTGTCTTAATGTCGCACCAAAATTAAATAGTTGTGAAAACCAGGTATATTTTTTATTTTTAGGTCTTCATGCAATAAGTTACTGCAGAAAACCTGTTTTAAATAATTATAGCGTTTTCTATATTATCGTGAAAAAGTAAGTTTTCTCTCAAACGAGGCGGCAAAAGTGTAAGAAATTTGTCATTATGTTTTCTGTTACATCCACGGAAAATGTCTAGTAAAAAGTACTTTTTTGATACGATTATCTCTTTCATATTATGCTATTCACACAGATACAGAGACATGTCTTTTATACAATTTAACCTTTGTATTCAAGGAAAGGTATCTTAAAACATTTTATGTGAAAATTGTTCAAATATCTGAGAGTATGGTTTGGGCAGAGCAGATAGATAAAACAACAAGTTTTCTTTTACTCTACCACATCTAATATTTAGAATAATAATTCATAAACCTTGATTATCTTTACAGAAAACAAAGTACATGCAGAATAATTATAACAATACAAAATTCAGTAGTGTAATTTTCTGTCACTGAGAACTGTTGATAACATTCTGTGACATTGACATTAACCACACAACTGTTTTGACCTCCCGACACACTGTAGCTTACATATCAGAAAGTTGATCGAACTCAACACAGCAATATTAAAAGTTAATTTTAAAAGTAATTTTATCTTCATCTGACTTCTGGGTCAAATATCTCTTTGCAATGATGTTTACTATAAAACATGTTAGCACGAGTAAGTAGAAAATATCCACCTCCTAAACTAAATTGCACAAAACTAATATGCGATCTCGATTTCTTTATAATACTGAAGGTCCATAATGAAACTTAGGAAGATACTTAGCATCTTGTGTCTCCTTTTTAATATCACATTTTTATTTAAGGAATCTCCTTAATTGTTAGCAACAACGCGTAGTATGTGGTCTCTAGGGGTATGGCTTGCTGATAGTTATATATCATGTAAAACTCGAGAAATTCCGTTAATTCCTACCTGGTCCTATACTTGCACGTCCTCCTGAACCCTGGATAACGCTAACCATGTTAGGGCAAATCGAGATTCCGACGCTATAATTCGGACCCGTCAGCTAGGGGAGAAAACCCCAACAGAAACTTCCCCCAGAATTCCTGAGTGGTTGGTCAAGAGTAAACAGCCAAGAATAACCCTGTAAGTTATTATATTTAGAGTTTTATTCAGAGTATTGGTTTGAAACTATACAAAGTTTTTTGCTCACTTTCTTAGAACGTCGACTTCTTAGCTAGTGTAGCAGAAGAGTGGAAATTTAATTATTTACGAATTCTAGTAGTCTAAATTAGTTGAAGGGTATTTTTAAGTTTGATGTCTTGGGCATAGCTAAAAAGAGTCTTGTTAAGTTTTGCATTGCTAAATATAACTCACATTTCATCTGGTGTAAATAAAAGGGTGTTCCAAATTCTTTTTTATTAAATTTTTAAGCATAATAAATTACTGTATGATCAATGATATTTGTTTGAGGTTGAAATAACTGGAGTACAGTATGTCCTCAGATCAACGTGATACTGTGCCTGTTTAGGTGTAAGATTAGTAGCTGAAATGTGTGTAGACTAGACAAAATCACAAAGTGTAAACAGATTTTGTTGTATTACATCTTATACTTACTAATTCATTACATAATTTTGCAAATATTACGCTCACACTGAATTTATTTAGGTCACATAGATGCGAAAAGCACGTGTTTGGAAAAAGTCATGTTTTGAAACTACGCCTCGATACCGGTTCCACGTAGAGGTTCCATTTGTGTAATGTGCCAGACCCTAAACAAGGAGACGTCCACAGATAGATGCGCAGCTTTGGAACGAGACCTGTGACTACTGAATATATACTGGTATTAATCTGACGTAAAAACTTGATAAGCAACTTTATTATAAGATAAACTAAGTGGGGTACGGGGTAATGTAATTACTCTTGATTTCATAATTAAAAAGTTTTGTTTTATTCACAACCGGTTCTAGTCACACAATGTTATATAAGTGCAAATAATTCTTAACCTTTAATTTAGTAAAATTTGTTTAAATATATTATGTAACACTTATCAGACCGGGGGTTGCGAGGTGTTAGCGTCTTGTACTCACAATCCTGAAAGTACCTGGTTCAAATCTCAAAGCCGGCCGAACTGACTGTGGGTTATCCATGGTTTTCCATAGTCTTTGAGGCAAACTGAATATACAGTGATAAGTCGTACCCGTTCTGCTATAATTTCTTATGGTTTATAGTAGGGCTGTGCCGATTAATCGATTAATCTGCTCGATTCATCGATTAAACATTTAATCGGCGTTCAATTACATTTTCCGATTAATCGGTTTAGTCGAATTCTGAAAAACGTTTTTTGGGAAATGGGTCAAATGACCATACTCCTTTCTCTAGCTTCTCCGGGCTTGGCACATCATCGTCTCTTGAACATTCAAATGTCAACAAACTCGTGTGTCTCAAGTCTTGGCTAAAAAAGTAACCGGAAATGTAAGTTTTGTATAGGCCTACATTTTTTTCACTAATAATGGTATTCCTTAATTCAGGATTTCTTCTCATCTGTAGTGTAGTAGTTATTAAACGTGTAAAACAATATTAAATGTACACTTTCACTGCCTTCTAAGGCAGTGACACTTTGGTTTCGTTTAAAATACCGACCTGTTTGTCAATTAATCGGTCGATTAATCGGTCGATTAATCAGTCGATTAATCGATTAAAGTCAAGCGTTAATTAGATTATAAATTTTAATCGATTTTCGTCCTTAGTTTCTAGCATTAAAGAATCGAGCAATCAAAACAAGCTGTATTTTCGGAACAGGTTGTGTAATTATATTTCACACTTATTTATCCAACGCAATCAATATTCTCGCCTCAGAACTAGGATGGTATCTCCCGGTATTCCCGTGTCAATTGTAAGTAAGGAGTTTCCCTGAACAGTTTTTGTACCAGTGACCTCCAATGCATGCAAATGTGTTATTAAATAGATCCGTTCCTCATTCTCTTAAAAAGTGAAGAGCATTCCGTACATACTTAAGCTATGGTTAGGTGAAAGCAAATATGAAAGTAATGTATAGCCTTAAGGGACAAAACTTACATGCAAAAACAGATGCCCTGAAGATTGTTTGCAATTGTAGGTATTGTGTGGTCTACAGACTAAAAAGTCCTGAAATACTTAAAATAAAATGATTAAAATTAAATTAAAATAAATGAATTTGCAGACGGAAAGGTTACGGCAAATCAGGCATAAAATACATCTAGGCTAATAAAATCTAAAAATATAACAGTTCGTAATAAAATTTAACATTTCCGAGTCAATTGTAAAAAAATTCGATCAAACTCGATGTGAATTTAACATTTTCTAGCAAATAATAGTCTTCTTATGCTATTGGTGGTGTTACAAAATAGTTCAATTTTTCGGCAAAATTACTGATACTGATATAATGCTACATGACTGTCTTCTAAAGCTTATGATTTTCTTTTTAGTAATCTGATCTGGACTGATATTTTAAATGCAGAATACCAGCCCATTTAATGTTATCCAAAATATAGAAATGTTCAATATAGTATGGTTTACAGTTATTTGGAAAACAATCGCCGACTTGATGCACAAAGTTATGTTACTAATCAATTTATTAAAATCCGAAATTAAAGCTACCTCCGATCTATTTTATGTGGTATGTGGAAAACATGTAGTTCTATTTCTTGTACCAGCAATGATTATGAAATAAATAATTTTTTGCTGTTCGTAAGTTCATGCCAATGAAGCGTTGCCCATAAATGCTACCACTTAGGCTACAATTCTAGAAATAAATTATGTATAATACTTGCAACTCTTGAAGCTGCTTGATAATCTTACTTCAGTTAATAGCACTAATTTATGTATTTGAATGAGGGGAAATGTCCATTTATCTGAAAACATCCTTTTCTTGGAGTTGTACCATTATTGCATTCCATGATAGGATAAAGTCATTATTATAGTAGACAAAAGATTAAGACAAATGCCGGAAATCAGTAGAGTCATCTTTAGCCTCTATTGTGTAATCTCGTAAAGATATTGGTATCCTTGCCCTCCGATACGGTTCTATGCCTATCAAATTATAAAATTCTTCCAGCCATAAACAAATGCTAGACGTTAATAAATTATTACAAAACGTTCATTGTGTTTTCTTGATTGCCCAAAGCTACGAATTCAGTGGAGCGGTCTGAACCTGTGTGGCTAGACTGCCAGTTTTTGTACGCTAATTATGCACATACCTGGCTATTATGTCATCCAAGTAGATTTCAAGTTTATATAATTCAGAAGTTAGATAATAAAGAAATGTAAACATTATAAAAACTTGTAGCCTATACAATGGTAAATGTTTACTAAACAAAAAGTAACAGGTTTTTTATTTACTACATTTATATTTCTGTTCGTTAAATTGATTGCGGATAAATTTATTTTTAACTTGAAAGAAGTTTAATTGTAAAACTAAAGATTTCCAGTTATAAATCCATTCCCTCATCACTTAAGAAAATCATGCAGGTTGTTGAGCTTAGAAATGAAGCAACATTTGGCACAATCCACAAATAGTTTTCAATTACATATAATTAAGGGAAGCACTACAGAAATTTTGCAGGATATAATATTTCCCTCTAAGCGTCATTTGCTACAGCCCCGTAGTTGTTACTGCACTTTATATGCCTGAAGACACAGAACCAACAATTCAGTGGAAAGATGGAATCTTAGCCCAGATAACTTTTTTTTTAATTTTCCGGCTTTATTATTTTAATGAATAACCTTCAAAAATGGATCAGAATACAGCAATTGCTAACGCAACAGACTTGCCCGTATTATCGGGAAGAGGGAGAAAAAGTATAGATATGTAGATTTACGAAGCTTTACATCGAATATTAAATATGATACAGACAGACATAATATCTACGATTTCCTGAAAACTGTTTTACATCTGGGACTGGGAACACACCTTTTAACAGCTTGCAACTTTTTGAACCGCCATCCTCTTTAGGCCTACAACAAGGAGGATGGCTATCATAAGTCTAGAAAATGTGTGATGAAAAAGTTGCGAGTTTTTAATAAACTTTTACCGTCATAAATTACGCGGATAATGTTAGCTTTATTCGAAAAACCGCCTGCAGTTACAGGAGACTGAAACGTCACACTTAATTACTACTGTCAGAGATGACAGTTCCGCAAATGACGCGACACTGTTCCTATTCTATACGGAAGTGAAAACTATACTCTAAGAAGAACTTTGGACTCTTAGATTGCTAAAATTCAGTTTTGGTGCCTAAAGTGGGCCCTAATTTTTCAGGAAATATGCTCTAAAAGTAGGAAAATAGGCTCTATTATAAAATCGTTAATTCAATTTAAGTTTCCAATTTTCTTCATTATAATAGACAATTATATTTATTAATTGCCCACTCATCGACAATCATGATCAAACGACACTGATATACAGTACACGGAAATATTCGGGCCCGTATTACTATCGCTGATGTGTAGGCCTATTTTACAACGGAATTTCAGACAAAGTTCATTACGTAATAGGCCTATAAACAACAATTAATTTCTTCCAATTCTTGTCCATACTTAAGAAAAGTTCATTAAGATAGGCTCACTAGCTTATTCATCCCTATCGTAGTCATTCAAAGAACTACTCTTTTGTTACAGGATAACGAAGCTTGAACCTAAATAATTCATTTTCCCGAAAAGTCCAAGGAAATATATTCATGAAGAAAATACATTGCTGCTCTTAAGACATACCATTACATACCATTATCTATGACATGTACTGTACTGTACTGTTCGGTTCGGTTTAAAAATGCATGTGAATTGAAAATAAATAGTATAATTTACAACAAAAATGTAGAAAAAATAACTTATTTGGAACTTTAAGAGAAAAGACATGCAAAAAGGCAGTATTTGGCTCTAACATCAAAGTAGGCTATTTTAGGTCCTAAAAGGACCAGTTTCTGGCATAGTCACCTATGAAATGTAGAAAACATTACAAAACTATAAAACTATACAAGTTTTTATTTATATACAATTCTTAAGGATTTATTTATTTAATCTATTGCTCAGGCTGTTCAACCATTATCACAAGCCATTTTCCTTCCCAATACAGCTGTCCCATTTGACTTGTCCCAGTATTGCTGAAAAGCAAAGCACGTTCTATGATGATCCCAGTTTTGAAGGATTAAAGTAAGATTTTACCTAAAATCCGAAGTCTACTCAAAAGAAATACATCCAAAATCCAAGAGTGAACCTAGCAGGTATGTGAACAAATGTGTATATTATTTGGTAACTTCCCTGGGTTATTAACTATGAGGGTATAAGATGGGTCACACACATTAATATATGGAATAAAACTCTAAAGCAAACCTAAATAAAAGTGTACCTTTATAGTCATCATTCACCGCATCAATTTTCCGCATCTGGAATTCCATCCCACGAAATGTCGAGAGGCTGTCAAACGCTAGGTTAATAGGCCTACAGAAATCAGTAAAGGAATTTAATATGTTTTGTTTTTTACTACATAATTTTTAACGTCTTGTTAGTAATTTTAATTTTAATTAATTTTATCAACGTAATATAAACTTTATAATTTTTTTTTATTTAATACAATTTAATTTAGTTTTTGTGTTCTTCTGTTAAGTTCTCACCACTATTATTTATATTTTTTTGACTGGTAGAGAAAGCCACGTGGTTTTAGCTCTGCCAGAATAAATAAATAAATTAATTAACGACTTTTGCTTGGCCATCCTGACAAGAGTAGAACTATAGATATAAAGTTAAGCCTTTTTTTTTTAATTTGTGAGATTAAATTTCTCATCTTCATCGACAAGGGAGAAGCTGTCACGATGACAAAGCCCGCAGTTTATATTTGATCCCACTCGCTATTAAAGTTTTACTTTTTTAACATATATCTTAAATAACTATTATTTACTTATAAGAACCGGTTAGTGATCGAACGGTTGATACACTTTCCTCCTCTTTTCAAGACCAGAAAAAGATAAACTGATATACACATTATTAAGAACGAACTCTTACTACGAACTTAACTACTGAATTATATTACCAAAACTTTTAATCCTTTCAGACCTGAATAATAAGGCAGTCTCAAGTGAAAAAATCATGGAGATTTTAAGTTTGAAATTTGTGAAGAAAATTTCAGTGAAATACTGCCTGTGCATTTAGACGTGAACACTTGCATGCGCCGCAGAGATAGGGCGGGACGGAAGGGGAGTGTGTTGCTAGTATGGATCACGTGAGACTGATTCCACTGCGCATTGTGTTTACAGTGCTCACGTCTAAATGCACGGACAGTACTTGAACGACAATCATAACATGAAGACAAAAATCCTGACATTTTAACATAAAGCATTACTGTAGGCCTACTAAATTTATATAATTATCTGCTTTTACAAAACTTTTGGGCGACGCCTTTGTATGTCAGTAGCAGTGAAAAGGTTAATTTAAATTTATGCTGTTGTGTTCGCTATATGGATTTTATAATTATATAAATAGGCCTAATGGGTAATTTCAGGTAAATAATTGGCTCATAAATTCTAAAGTACTTCTAAACATGAAAGGGCCTATACTCCTTAGGAATCATCACTTAATCTTAAAACATACACCTAGGAGCAATCCAGATATTTACTGAAGAAAGCTACCTTGTATACTGTACACAGAAAAAGGTGTTAATTTTACATTTACAAAAGCAATAGAACTGTAGAAGTCATCTTTATAGCTTGTCTTATAGACACTTAGCAGTTGACTGTTTGACCTTTGAAGAAGTTACAAGCTTATGTGTTTGCATATTAGATTTTTTTTCTTTTCTCCATTTACCAACATTACGAAATATGAGTACTCTTGTCGTCAGAGACTATGATACATTGTGATTTAAGACTTTCATCCTTCATTGCATTCTGCTTAAGTAAGCTAAACCAGTCTATATCCCAAAAAAGGAAATAGTCTACTGTCCAACCCAGTGTCACATTTCTTCCCGTCTTTCGATTTTGATGGGAGTAGGATTAGGTAGAATATGATTCAGATTAGTCCTTAGAGAATTTTCTTGACTGGAGGTGCTCTCTTTTTTTCAAACAGCTACTCATGTCCTAAGGATGCTGAATGAATCCGTCTCAGAGTTTCCTAATTGACAAATTTTAAAGCCTTCGTATCAGAATGCATACAAAAAATTGCAATGTGAGATCCTGATTTTGAAGTACAAATCCCAAATGGTAGGGCATTAATGGTGCTTAGCTAGACAACCACGGTTTCATATAGAGTGCAGGCTTACGCTACAACACGAGACAAATGTTATCCAACCAAACTAGAAACTACTAGAAACCAAACTAGAAGTGTAGGCCCTAATTCAAGACTGAAAATTCGATGGAAATATTGAATCTATTTTTGGTATATGGCATTTTGTATGAGGGTATAGAGCATATTACTTTTGTCATCAACATTACAATAAAGTAGGGGAATATAGATTTTGGCACTTTCCTCAACAGAAAAATCCGATGATATAATCTGACTCACTCAGCCTTTTTGACCCACAGTCTCACATACTAATGACTAGGCTATAGAAGCTGTCATTCTTTTTATGTTCTGCTGAAAAAGTATGAATGTTAGCGTGCTGAATTCTAGTAAACCGCTCGTTTATAATTGGTAATCATCCAAATCCTGAGTGAATTCATGAAGTACGAATTCTATAACCTTCTGTAATACATAGGCCAGTTATATGGCATACAGTAACTTGAAATTACCGGTAGCAACTTTTTTAGTTTCAATTAAGTCTACCAGTTTATTTTTCTTGTTTCACTTGGCAGAGTTTGTTTCATAAAGGTGTACAGTTTGGCAGATATGTTTACACATTAAGAGTTAATCATTAAGTATACTAGAAATTCATTGATTGTCCTTTGTCGCAGCGACAAGAATCTTTGTATGGATGTTAAAATTTATAAACACTCCTAATGACTCTACTACTCTCTTTCTGATCTAAATGAACCGCAATTCCTGAACACACACTTACAGGGAACAGAAATCTATCTTCTGAACGCAAATACGTCTTTAATCTTCTCATACTATCTAAGAATTATAATTAGGTCCGAAACTGTTCATTTATGAAAATACATCCTGTAATTCTCTTACCTTAAGATTTATCTAGAGCAAAAATGTTTTAATACCTGAAAGATGGAGACACTGTAATAAACATCACTGCCAATTACATAATACACCATTCTAACCTAACACAGATAACAGCACTATTTCTGCAATGATCAAAGTCAAGGAATGGTATAATCTAAATATATATATTTATAGCTCTGTTAGTTTGTTTTGCTTGATTGCAACTGAAGATGAAGGTAACTAATAAAAATACAAAGTAGAAGCGCCGGTTAAAATGTGTTTGATACTTCCCAGTAAATAAGTTTTGTCTCATTTGTTATAAAAATAAACTATGCTTTCGTTAAAATGGTATTGTGCAAAATATGTGGTATTTCGTTATTGTAACAGAGAAAAATGAAGCATCGCGTTCAAAGCCCCTATCCATTTAGGAGTTTATTTTAAGGTGTGCTACCTATTTTAAATAGAAATATTGCAGTAACTTAGAGATACCGGGAATCGTTAGACAACTAAATAAACGAAACCTAACTCTTCGTGTCAGAGATTCAGAAGATGAAAACATGTTAAAATATTGGTTTATAAATAATTGCATATTAACCTGTAATTATCTAATACCATGAATAACTTTAACAACGGAATGAATTAATAGTGTGTAGGTATAGTGTTGTAATGAATTAAATTCTTGTATGGGACAGATCGGTAAAATTTTCCCACGATTCCAGCAGAGCAAAATTTTGTGTTCATTTAGACCAATTAAATAGTACAGTTCCGTTACCTATTCTAAATAAAGTATTCACCGTAAATACATGTCTGTGCATTTCAATCCACATAATAAATTAAAGTGCTCATTTTGATAATTAATTGTGAAGACTTTTTTGTATGAACGACCATTGATTTCAGCATTCGTTCAATTCTCATTCAATGTTGATGAATTGACTAAGGTTAGAAATGAAATTTATTGGTCAACATTCAAGTTAGGCATTGGTACCGGCGATTTGTAGAAAAATAAAAATGGAAGTCGAAAACATGGTACAATTTTAATCTTGCAATATCTTAATTTTTGTGTCGGTCAATTAGTCTATTACCGGGTCAATTATTTCTTAAGTATTTAGTAGAGTACTTACAAATAGAACAAATCCGCCTTGGCACAAAATGTGTTCAGATCCCAATGATATCAGAACTAGAGACGAATAGTGTAGCACATGTTACAGACCTTGACACAGCTCACATACGACGACTTATCTAGAAGCGGTTGTTCGTAACACTGAATCTTAATGCTAGTGATTGGTCCTTCACTCAGTGAGTGGTCTGGGCGAGAGCTAAAATTGCAACAACACGAACGCATGGAGAACAGGTTTTGCTGTTGTGCCTTAAGACCAGTTATTAAAACTGCACACTTCTACTTTCAATTGATTTATTGCTCAGAGCAGAACAATAATCTCGGCAATAAACAAAAAGGCAGGAATGCACAAAGGGGCGTGTACGAACATAATTAGGATAAGTAGTTTAGCGTCTTTTTACACGTACAATGTAGAAATATTATTCACTCTCATAATACCAGATCCAATACCCATATCTACGTACAAGACCAAAGGCTATTAAAATCAATAAATAGTTATCAAATTAATTTGCAGAAACTATTTAATAAATTACCAATGAATTATCAAAATTTACCTGTAAATATCTTTAAGATAAGACTACATGACTGGTTAGTCAGGAATTCCTTTTATAATATAAATGAATTTTTATAGTAATATATCATAACAATGTAGTCTTAATATTACAATTTTTATGTATCACTAATCAGACTGGTCTATAATCCTGATATTTTGTTATTTTCTATTTCATTGTATCTTGACAGAGTACTAACTTGGTCTATTGATAGGTTATGCAATAATTTTTTTAAATGTAAAATTCTTATGGCGTAACATTTAGCTCACTGTAAATTTGTATAATTTCAGTTTACTGTTACCTGACTTTGTCCATTGCTAATTTATATTGGTGTAATGACAATAAAATGTGTTATTTTATTATTATTACTTATATTAATATTAGTTTTTATTATTTTTATTATTATGTCAAAATGTCCCCAAATTTTTAATTATCTGTTTTCCCTTCTTTATGGACACTTACCACAGTGAATAATTATTTTTTCAATTAAAGTAGACTACTGGCAATAACAGTCTTATCGGGTGAATAAGGTCTATTGCCAAAAGATCCTACTGAATTGCCAAATTATACAAGTATGTTCTGCATTTTTTAGTCACGCAGTAAATAATTTGTTTATTGTATTTGTAATTTCAAAGCTTGGTTTAATAGAGAAAACAATTTTAAATTATGTGCTATTATTTTATTCCAAGAAGGGCATAATATCAAGGTCATTGACAACGTACCAAAATGAATCCAACACCAAAAAAGAAATGACTTCTCTTAAACAAAATCAGTACAGATACTTATATAAAGCACATAATAATAAACAAGGTAATCCTTCTACGCATAGGGATGTGAAAAAAATTTAAAAAATATATTTTAATGGATTTAAACGTCCATTCAATGTTACATATAAACAGAGAAAAAAATGAGGAAGAACATTGCCAACCACGAAACATAATCTGGGTCAATTAGTTCCCCGTAAAGTTAAGCATAACTTAAGAGGCCAAGATATCACCTCGGTACCTGCCAGCTGTCAAAAACCTTGCTGGTTCAACCAACAACATGCTCTCCATATTGTTCACTGTTATCAATTTTTTGGGCCCATACAGTCTTTCTGCTTTCTCTCCGGATGCTAATCTTTCACTAATCAGGCTAGAAACGGAATCTGGACTCACTACCGGTAAAGTAAAGTAAAGTAAAGTTAAATCCGTGACACTTCGAGATTAATTTGAAGCAGTGCATTGTTTTATATTTTTCTCATAAACCGTTTGAAAATTTTATAAACGTGATAAATTATCGAGTGTTTGGCGACCTTTCGGAATTATCGTACAACCGTACTAAAATTGAGCAAACAATTATAAGTTTCTGGCCCTAACATAACATAAGGAGTTTACCATTTTAAGAGTCCGGGTGTCAATTGTATGTCCAGGAGTTGACTGGCGGGCACAGAACTTTTTGGGGGGAAAATTAGAAAATTTGTAAACAAAGAACTGAAAACGCAGTAACATTTATATAATAACTTTGCTTCTTTAAAAATATTGGTAAAATCCCATCTACGGGGACCATTTTTTAGAACCGAGATTCTCTTCATAAAACACTTATATCACATGAATTTTGTTATAGATAGATGTGTGGAGAGGAGATGTTGTCTTGGCGAATGATTTGGTCCAAAAAAAATTGATACACTTTCTTTTAAATCACGATCTAGCGAAAACTCCCTTCTTCTCCACCATTTTTCTGTCCTCGTCCTCCTGATTGGACGTTGGAGGTGTGACGTCATATCGCTAAACAAGATATGATTGTGGATGAACAGTGTGACAAACATACAAAGCTACAAGCCACTAGCTGCTCGTAAGAAATGGTGGTTGTGCTATTCAGTATATTGCTCCTTAACTAACATAAACGTTCCTAACCTAACAAAACATCGGAGGTATTCAGTACATTGCTCCTTAACTAACATAAATGTTCCTAACCTAACAGTTGGTAACCGTGTATCGCTCATAAACAAAAAACATCACACATTCCGTGGAAATGTGAATATCGCGTGAATTGGTCCCCGTAATTGGGATTATGCCGGTTTTAGAAAGAAGTCGAAGTAATCTTATTTTGCTTATATCAGTACTTCAAACAAAAACTCAGTTAGGTACTTTAACTTAAAGTCATCGCGGGCAGCTTGTTGGTAGCCCAGATTTACAGTTTCCAAGTTATAGGTTACTTCATTACATAGCACTTCCGAGCTCAAAGGAGTTTCCCATTTCAGAAATTGCTAGCTTATTATCTTCTTTAAATCATAATAAGATCTAATTATTTATAGGTCTATATAAAGAAATATTTATTCCTTTCCGTGAACAACTTGTTTGTATGATAAAATAATTACTATAGAGCAATTTATCTGAAGTAAGTTAAATACTCATTATCCTACCAATCCTGATTGAGAAATTGTAAACAGCGAAAATTATCTTATTGACAATCAATATCACCCTCGTCATTCAATTCTGCGCAGTTATAACACAATTAGCCTATATATGAGAAAGTTTGTGAAACATTTTTCACCGACTATTTACCCTAACACCTTGAGATTACCTGCCTAACTAGGATTATATATCCGTCTAAAGTGCAATATAGGCTATATTAATTGATCTAGAGCTTCACTCGTAGATAGACTGCAACAGTCATTTTTATTAGATCTACAGTAACTTATTATTTTACGTTGAACCAACACAGCTTATCAGTTTCATGCCGTAGAAATACAGGACTTCGCTTGCGAGTTATGAACATAAAATACGTTTCAGATTTATTTAAAAAAAAACTAACAAACAAACAAAACAAGAAATGACTGTTACCTATAAACAAAATATATTAAATTCTGAATGAAAGTTTTAGATGGGTAAAACTTAAAAATCTATGTCTTTTTCTTCCATAAATATAACTTTTCCTACAACATAATTTTCGCTTAAATACTACTGCATACTTAGATTTATGTTTTTAATTTACGAACTTATGTAGGACTAACAAAACATCTTTGTGATAAAAAAAATTCAACCAGAAATCCGGATTAGCGAGACACTATTGTAGTAAGAAACATTCAATGTCAGGACACTTGTGAGATATAATAAAATAAAACATGAAGTAAATTAATATTGAAGATATCCTTGATAGCCTATTACGGTTTTTATTAGACGCTCAATCAGAGCCTTGGAGTACACTTAAACCGACTTAGAAAGGAAATTTGTTTATGAATTCCGAAGTATTTATTTACGTTCACTGTTTCATCCGCAATAAACCTACGTTAAATTCAAGAACAATTCGGTAAATAATCAGATATTGAAATAAATATTAGACTTGGATTTTAAATCCTTTCAATAATATTAAGTCAATGTTATAAAAATATTTAACTGCTGTATGTGAAGGTTACTAGTTACTAGAAAATTAGCAAGGGCATGTCTTGCCGATCTATTAGATCTAGTGGATTCGTGTGGATTCAAAGTGGATTCATGTGGATTATTATGGATGCATGTGGATTTAATGTGGATTCATGTGGTTTTAATGTGATATAAATTTACCTGAACGATAAAGACATAAGTTATGCTCGACGCTAAACTGAAATTTTGACCTTAAAATTAACACCGAACTATGATTTGAAACTTAACACCGAACTATGATTTGAAACTTAACACCGAACTATGATTTGAAACTTAACACCGAACTATGATTTGAAACTTAACACCGAACTATGATTTGAAACTTAACACCGAACTATGATTTGAAACTTAACACCGAACTATGATTTGAAACTTAACACCGAACTAAGATTTGAAACTTAACACCGAACTAAGATTTGAAACTTAACACCGAACTAAGATTTGAAACTTAACACCGAACTAAGATTTGAAACTTAACACCGAACTAAAATTTGAAACTTAACACCGAACTAAGATTTGAAACTTAACACTGAACTAAGATTTGAAACTTAACACTGAACTAAGATTTGAAACTTAACACTGAACTAAGATTTGAAACTTAACACTGAACTAAGATTTGAAACTTAACACTGAACTAAGATTTGAAACTTAACACTGAACTAAGATTTGAAACTTAACACTGAACTAAGATTTGAAACTTAACACTGAACTAAGATTTGAAATTTAAATCCGAACTAAGATTTGAAACTTAACACTGAACTAAGATTTGAAATTTAAATCCGAACTAAGATTTGAAACTTAAATCCGAACTAAGATTTGAAACTTAACACTGAACTATGATTTGAAATTTAACACTTACTGTTAAATTTAAACACACTTAGGCCCGTTATTACCACCTCCAGTAAAATATTTACGGCTACTTTTACGGTTACTTTACTGATAGTTCGATTTTACAATATCTGGTTAGGTGTTAACTGTTGGTAAAAAGCTCTTAACTGGCAGTAATCTTTACTGTAGGAAAATGTACAAGTAAACTCCTAACCGGAGGATTTTTTGAGGTTATACTTCTCGCGAACTGAATTAAAATGGAGAGATGAAGTTATTTAGTAGCTTTCGTTATGTCACTGGTGATGAACAATGCCAATATATGTAAAAATAAATAAAAACGATATTGAAAACTAGATCAAATTATTATGAAAGTTTGGACAAACAATTACTTTACTATTTGCTTCCTCTACCCGTACATCAGATCATATTTGGGTTTTTCATCCTTCGGGGATGGGGTTTCGAAACGTGGTACCTTTCTTTTCATTTTTACAACCACTTTACTTGAGGAGGATTTTATTCTTATTTAACAGGAATTGTATAATAAGTGTAGGCCTAATACATAAACTATATAGGCCTATATATAATGTATTTTAATATGTTATGCTAAGAGCTAATAATTTCATTTGAAAACATCTCGTAATAGGCTATATCCTGTAGTTATTAGCTACACATTTCATACACAAACTTATTAGGTTTTAGGTCTTGCCTCGCAAATTATCCGACTTGCACACTACTGCCCGTACTGTGTACTGTAAAGTTAAACTATAATTAAATTCAGAGGAAGTTACATATTTCACAATAGGTTTTTCTGATACGTCTTTTTGAGCTTTGCTCTTATGGCCACACCTTGCTGTGTGTTTATTTAGTTTGAATTATATGACGCTTTTCGTCGATATCATTCAGAAACAATTATTCTTCACTTGAAAAGAAATTGCTGTGTCTCTTTATTTCTTTTATATCAGCCATAACCTCATCCATTGCAAAATCACACGAAACAATTAAAACAGTTGAAAAACTGCTGCAAACAACTGAGAAACGCTCGTACCAACTGCTGTGACTTTTGTCTGATTGCGTTAACCGGGAGTAAACTTTAACTAGGAGATGATAAGAACAAAGAAGCGTTTACTGGAACTTTACTCCGACAGTAAAATAAACTACCAGTTATCATTTACTCCTACTTAACTGGACATCGTAAGAACGGGCCTTAGGCCCGTTATTACCACCTCCAGTAAAATATTTACGGCTACTTTCACGGTTACTTTACTGACAGTTCGATTTTACAATATCTGGTTAGGCGTTAACTGTTGGTAAAAATCTCTTAACTGGCAGTAATCTTTACTGTAGGAAAATGTACAAGTAAACTCCTAACCGGAGGATTTTTTGAGGTTATACTTCTCGCGAATTGAATTAAAATGGAAAGATGAAATTATTTAGCTGCTTTCATAATGTCACTGGTGATGAAGAACAATGCCAATATATGTAAAAATAAAATTAAAAATATTGAAAACTAGATCAATTTATTATGAAAGTTTGGACAAACAATTACTTTACTATTTGCTTCCTCTACCCGTATATCAGATCATATTTGGGTTTTTCATCCTTCGGGGATGGGGTTTCGAAACGTGGTACCTTTTACATTTTTACAACCACTTTACTTGAGGAGGATTTTATTCTAATTTAACAGGAATTGTATAATAAGCGTAATATATAAACTATATAGGCCTATATATAATGTATTTTAATATGTTATGCTAAGAGCTAATAATTTCATTTGAAAACATCTCGTAATATATCCTGTAGTTATTAGCTACACATTTCATACACAAACTTATTAGGTTTTAGGTCTTGCCTTGCAAATTATGCGACCTTTTTAGGCTAAGACAACTGATTACATACTACTGCCCGTACTGTGTACTGCAAACTATAATTAAATTCAGAGGAAGTTATATATTTCACAATAGGTTTTTCTGATACGTCTTTTTGAGCTTTGCTCTTATGGCCACACCTTACTGGGTGTTTATTTAGTTTTAATTATATGACGCTTTTCGTCGATATCATTCAGAAGCAATTATTCCTCACTTATGTCTCTATTTTTTTTATATCAGCCATTATCCATTGCAAAATCACACGAAACAATGAAAACAGTTGAAAAACTGCTGCAAACAACTGAGAAACGCTCGTACCAACTGATGTGACTTTTGTCTGATTCCGTTAACCGGGAGTAAACTTTAACTAGGAGATGATAAGAACAAAGAAGCGTTTACTGGAACTTTACTCCGACCGTAAAATAAACTACCAGTTATCATTTACTCCTACTTAACTGGACATTATAGTAGAAACTGAAAATAAATCATTATGCCTGATCCGTAACGAATCAGTTGCTATGTTGAACGAATATAGGCCTAATATTCTAGTTACAGGTTTATAATTGTTAATATGTTGGGTATAGGTCTGTAGAGAAGATGAAGTTATTTTACTATTGGTAAGAACACTTTTATTGGTATCACTATGATAATCTACAGGTTTCTAATGGTAAATATATTGGATATATGTCTGAATATTACTCAACTTTCAACTAAAAAGCATTTTTTAATTTTTTTTTTTTTCATTCCATTTCTGACGAGACCATTTGAGGTCCAACATCCAACCTTATCTCAAATTAAGGCTTATTCAATTCCCTACAACTGTCGTTCTCTTGACTTTTCTGTCGAACGTGCCATTTTGCCGATATCTAACTCGAAACATGAAGAAAACTTATTTTAATTTTTTAAGGTTAGGCCTAATCTTTGAAAAAGCCTTATCTCAGGAAATATATAGGCCTAACTTTCAAAAACGATTTTGACCTCATTTTTTTAGAAAATTTCATTTACTTTAAAAAGCTATGAAATATTGTTTCCAACAAACGCATGGTTTAGGAGATATTGTCAAGACACAAAAATAATAATAATAATAATAATAATAATAATAATAAATAAAAAATAATAATAATGTTTTACGACCGCCATTCAGCAAGCACAGGTTTCTGAGGGTTGCAAATCTGGATTTGTAGTCTTAGTAATGGACCGAAACACCTTTCCAAAAATTATTAATACTCCATTTAAGGTAAGTTCCTATTTGATATTTGACTGGGTTATAATGACATTTTTAACATTTATGTTATTTGCGTGTTTAAGAAACATTCTGAAGACACAGAATATAAATGGTCATCAAACGCGTCCACTGTTTAGTAAATAAGAAAACTAATTACAATTTTTACTAAAGCCTTCAAGGTCACGTGGACCTCGGAACACTGTTAATTAACGAAACTGTCGTGACGCTGCGCTGCGCTGGTTAGAGCGCAGTAGTTTTATTTTTTGTAAATGTAACTTAAATAATTCTCTCTTGTATTTAGTATAAACCTAGGAAGTAATTACTATTCTGTAATGCCTAAGCCTTAACACGTCGGATTGTTCAATCAGTTTCACTTTGTTGTAGTTATGAACTCTGAATTTATGCCGTGCGGCGTGCCTTCCAGGCGTAATAGATCGATCGTCTCATTGATTTTGTGGCCAAATGCGAACTCTTTAGACTGTCTGGTTTAACAAATGATCCATGAGACTATTATAGCCATAAATGATTCTTTTGTAATGCTAAGATAATTTTAAAATAACATGATAAACAGAAAATGTTTGTTCTTATAAAATATAGCTCTTTTTTAATATGGTTTATTTTTAGTCGCTTTGACTCATGGGAGTCTAATCGCGACTGTACATTTACATAAATAACCAGTTATGAATATGAGAACAATGTTAATGACAAAATTTTACAAATGATGATATAACTTTTTAATTTTACTATAAACATGAATATCTTTTAGAAATAATGTAACGTTTTTGTACATTTTTACATTACTAAGAACTTGTAAGTTGTCTGGTATCTTGTAATTTTTCATGATGTGATCGAAGCGTTGGCATTCTGTGAGCATATGGGACACTGACGGTGGAGAATTCCAAGTTGTACATTGTGGTTCATTATCTCTTGTAATTAGGTAGGAGTGGGTCATTTTTGTATGTCCAATTTTCAGACGGATTATAAGGAATTGGTGTCTACGATTTAGGCCTTTAAAGCAGCAAGCAGCAGTGGAGGATTCTCTTACGGAGTGAAGCTTGGTTCCTTGTCGTTGAGACCCTTGTGTTTTCCATGCTGAATTGATTTTGGTACGGATGTGTATAGAAAAGTCCGAACGGAGTGTAAGAATATCAGTGTAACGTGAAAGGTAGCTTTTGTCGCACCAGCTATCCATGAAAATAATAGCAATATGTAAGTCTACTTATTTTTATCTACTTATTTTTATCTACTTATTTTTGTATGTTTCACTTTCGAAAATGCACATTCACAAAGGAAAGTGCTTCCAAACATAGGTATGATCTGAAGACCAAAATGTCTCCGCTGGGTAAACTTTCATCTCCAAGAAGTTTGAAATAGTTATTTTCTGTACTGGCTTTAAAGAGACAAACCAACTTGTAATTCACTAAATTCAAGTTGAAACTTTAATAGTTTATTTTCGATGTTCATTTTCAAGGGCTCATTCAAGAGGAAACAGTTTGTTTTCAGAATTAGGACATTATGAAGAAAATTCTTGAATAATCTTTTCAATATTCTCAAAAAATAAAAACAAATTCACCTCTATTATATTTCATTTGATAACTCTTGACGAGATAGAAACCAGCTTCCAACCAGCATGCGGACCGCCAGTTAAGAGAGGTCTCTGATTGAGTAAGTACTGATTTTTGTTTCTGTAGGTTCGATTGTTAAAGCGGACGGACTGTGGTATTTATTTATTTATTTATTGTACCTCCAAGTCTTTATGGACCCTATTTTGCCAGAAAAGGCATGTTAGGGTTATAGCTTACACAGCAATATACAGGGTGTTAATGAATAACACCGAAATATTTTACCTGGGTATAGAGGGGACATACAAGCAATTTTTATTAGGAGATTTTTACTCTGTGGATTCAATTTTTCCTGTTACAGCATAAAATCTCCCAGGGCATGGCCGCCACTGACTTCTAACATTAGAAAAAAATGCAAAACAAAGGAACTTCGTTGTAGTGAGTTGTTATGAGTAAAAAAAATACTAATACAGTGGCTACCAGTCATGTGATTAGTCTGTAAATTTTGCAGATTATGTAAACACTAAATTATGATATAGCTGTTGACGATTGATTAAGAGTCAGGTTTTTATCGATCATTAGGAAGGCATGAAGTCAATTTAAAGAAGATTTTAACCCTATTTCGTGTAATTATTGATTTATGAGCACCAAATTATAATGACTTTAATGCCCTGTAGCATACACATTTTACGTCATAGAGCAAAAATCTAATAAAGGTTGCTTGTCTAAGTCCCCTCTATATACAGGTAGAATATTTTGGTGTTAATTATTAGCATTATACAGTAAAATATAGAATATGAATTACATATGGTTGTGAATATATGTTAGATAAGCTTACTGCATAAAATGATCATAACAACATTGCTTCGTGAAAATTTTTTGACACATGGAAATTTCGTCACAATCTTCAAAAAGAAAATTTAGCTGGCCAGAGACTTTTCGTTTCGAACATCGGACAATCGAACAAAACATGTTTTACAGTTAGTATTGATTCCTGACACAATTATAACCACTATCTAAAATAATTTGAAATCGTAAAAAAATAACTCACAAATTTTCCATGGTCTGTCATAAATTGTGTTAAAATAAAATTTGGTGTAAATATTTTAACATTTAGCTGAAAGTGACTGTAGGGAAGAAAAGTTCTTTAGTCAAGGCGCAATTTATACTTTTTATCCAAATGTCATTCCAACAATTAAAGATGTAACGGACTATGGTAATGATAATATATACATCACTATTGACATGAATGACTATACCATACCCAATTGGTTTATTATTATTGCTATTTTAGTTCTAACTAAATCTTCCAGGGTATTTTTTTTTTCATTCTCACTACCTGTATTATGGCAATGGCTGTAGAATGCCTAGTCAACGTCCAATATAAAAAATAGTTCGGTTAAGAGTGTGTCCAGAATCTTTCAGAAGATTATTTTGGCGGACTTCCTACAAAAGAAGTAACAGAAATTTAAATTTTCAAAAGTATGTTCCTATGGATATTAACGACACCTGTTTTCTTGCTAGGTATCCCTTTAACCGTCACTGCAATTTTGTCATGCAGATGTTTTTACATGCTTGTAAATCTACGGACATGAGACTGTCGCACATACCCACATATAAATGGTATGGATCTGGGATGTGACTTGGGAACAAAACTCCATTTCTTATCCAACTGTTCCACCCAGATAGGCGTTTCACATGTTTCTTAACACAAGTACACGATTACTTAGAGAAACGTATCCAGTCCTAACCATGATCTAGATTAATGAAGGAAAGGAATTTAAATTAATTAAATTAAGTTATGTTGTGCCTCCGAGGACATGTTTCCTGCATCAGAATGATGGAGGCAAGTTTCTGATTACAATAGCACGAACTTTATGCCCTATTGTTCAATAAGCATCTCGTCTCTTAAATAGTTTAGAATAGTTCGCTCAATATGCCACAATTTAATATCTCAATGTAGCTTAGCATAATTACTACTCATACCAACAAAGAAGTTGAGCAACTGAGAATTTCTTTCGAGCATTTCATGAAAGTTATCTCTACTGTAGAATATAATAGGGACTATAGATTATAGAGCTTCCTGAGTCATAAATATAAACTTAATTCGTGAATTTTTCTGCCTTAACCTTTTCACTGCTACTGACTTATAAATTCGTCGCGTAAAAATATTGTATAATATCGGAGAGATAAGATTAACAGATTATTGTTTTAGCCTACGTAAAATATGAGGATTTTTTCTCTTGTTATTGCTGTCATTTATGGATATCAGCTCTTCTGTTAAAATATACCTCTAAGAACCCACTATGGCTTCACTTTATGGTTGCTTATATAAAATACATACAAATTCAATTCTGAAAGGATAAATTCCATATTTCGTTGGAATATTTGGCCAACTTTGAATAGTGTTTTGTAATATAGTAGTCAAAATTGCCTATTGCTTCAGCGTTTTGTGTTGTCTGATCTTACATGTTCCAGTCTCGTGAGAATGGGATTGTGAATTTCGTGCGTTAAGATTGGTAATATATTAGTCCTAATGACTACAACCAGATATTTGAAATCAAACATTTATCACAAGAAACAAACATTATTCCATAATATATCTGAAAATTAGTGTTCGATGAAAACATAAAACTAATCCCACACAATACCGGTGAAGTCCTAATATTCTTCTCAGAACCTCTGTTTATGATTGCTATAACTTATATTACAGAATGTATTATATTATATGAAATTGTTTTCCCAAGATTTCGTACACCTCTTTAAGACCTGCAATTTTTAATCCCCTGTTTTTAATTACAATACTTGATTTTATATATTGCGAGAAAATCCCGATAAATAATTATAGGAATACGCCATGGAATAAATTGAGTTATATCTCTAACTTTTTTATTTTTTAATATTTATCATTTATTATTGTTATTGTTATTATTAATTATAGCGAAGTCTGAATGAAGATATCGTACATACATTTGTAAATAAACATCTTCTGTTCCTCAAGTTTGCGAGTATTCCAGTGTTTCAAATATCTCCTCTATAAATTTTTATCTTAATGTACGCTTTCTAAATCCTCATAGATTTTCAGAAAAAATCAGAGGAGTTAATAATAAAAAATAATTTTTTCGCACAAGAGATTTTGTATTTCCTATATTTAAAAAAAGTCTACCAGAAAAAAATACTTTTAGCGGGAAGTGAATTAAAACAGATGTACCGTACATAATATTTGCCAATATTGAACTGACATTATGTGTGCACACTGCTAACAAGTAAGATGCTAAATAAAGCAAGAGCCATGAATAATATGGGTCAGTATATAAAAATCCTATGTACAAGCTAAACATGGAAACTACTATTTGGGGGTTTTTCATTCATGTATTGAGTAGGGTGGCATTGCAGGAGTGTATATTCAGTTGTCTGTCTCACCCAAGGTAGTCTTCTTTGTCAGGGACTTCTTTAAAAAAAAACACTGGGTGATGGCTGCCTTTCGGAGTAGGTCCTAGATACGGCAAGTGTGTGTGTGTACAAATATAAACAAATCTATTTTAGGTATCATCGCAAAAAAGTTTCAGGTAGGTTTGAATTAGTAAGAATAAAAGGGTCTGAGGTATGTTTCTTCATACTCATAATTGCTAACACTAACACAAAAATTAATGTTAATTTTTAGAGATATGCTATTCAATTATAAACACGAATTTTTTCCTAAAAATAGTCTTGTAAACTCTAGGTATCAAAATTAGGGATGGGATATCGTTATTTTCGAAATATCGATATTTTGTTTTCGATATCCGATATTTTGACATAGATATATATCAATTCCGACGACATCGTAAAATTAAAACATAAGTGTAACATTGCATTGACGGCTATCAACATTTACTTACACTTATTTTTCGGCATTTCAAGTCACAAATAGCGTTTTACTGCCACAAGAGGTCTCAGTCACACTAGACTACACTTACTTGTCAGAAGTAACAACAACAGGCAATGATGCCAAACCATTCCCTAAATCGCTATGTGTAGGGTATAAATTTGCATTAAAAAACAGGTTTGCTCCCAGAGCACTCCGAAACCATAAACACGTAGTTCACGTATGCGTACAATATCAGTTTCCATTCGTGTCCCGCAAACTTTCAATGTGCGCAATAAGTGAACTGTGTTAACGGCTTTTGAGTGCCCCAGGAAAAAACCTATTATCTCAGTAAAACTGTCGTTATTATGGAATATCGATGTCATCTTACTGATATAATACTGTTTTCGATATTAGTAACCGATGTTCATAACCAGGGCCCGGATTCTGATGACCTAATAGCGTTTGAAAAATGACCTATAAAATGATCTTAATTCTAAAGAAAATGACTTAATAATTATAAAGAATGACCTAAAAACTGATATTTTATTTATAAAAAATTATTATTGAACACACAAAGTTGTAGACTAATTTGTACATAATTGAAAAAAAACTGTAAATGCAGATTGGATGTTGTAGGTCTAAAATCTCTGTTCTTTGTTCTTGATTGGAGCATTTGAGAAGAGAAGTGAGAAAATTGTTTAAAGTAGATCTTACAAAAATGTTGCATTATGGTAAGCTAGTAATTTATTTAAATATTACCCGTATGAAAATAAGCTTGTAAATCCTACCTTATTTAGGATTGCAGTAAATTACTGTCAGCATAGGGAGATTATTGAAGGTATATAAGTTAATGTACTCAATGTAAATGCATGAAAATGACTATATAAGGATGCAAATGACACGAACATGACAAAATAATGACGTAAAATTGAAAGAAATGCCCTAAAAATATAAAATTGCATAAAATGACAAAAAATGACCTAATAAAAATGCATTTCTATAATCTAGAGGCCATGATTAGGATTTATCTACAACACTACAACTTGGCAATGTCTATACAACACCAATAAAAAGATGGCATGTCATTAAAATCCGGGCCCTGTTCATAATGATAGCAAAATCTATAATTTGCTTCCGATATCCAATCCCTAATCCAAACAGTCTATAAATGTGATGAATTTTTATTTTCAGACCGAATATAATACCTATTCCAAAGTCATTTCGGGTATTGAAAGTGAAAGAATGTTACAATTTCAATTCGATGTACAGCCACAAAACAGTAGGTTTTGTTTGAAGTAGATAAGAGTGTGGGTTGAAATTTTAAACATTCTCTCTTGTTTAACAGGAAGGATAAGAGTCTTCAAGAGCGCCCCGAGAAACAAACCTTGAACGTTCAGAAGACTCAAGGTAACTGCTACCGGTAACTTCTTACTGAATTACGTTGCTGTTTGTAATGTCTTCATAACTTATGAGCAAGTTCAGCTTGTTAGTGACGGGAGAAAAATGTCTTTCAGAGAACAAAAGCCATCAACATAAGTATTATCACCTCTCGTCTTCTCTTGGGTCAATGCTGAATTCTTAGTTTAACATGACTTGCGGTATATAACCACCTAAATTTTATAATATGCAGTCTTTACGCCAGAAGTTAAAGGCGTATTACCTGTACACACCAAGCTGTTAATATATTATTAACCTTGAAACTTTGGTTAAGATTTAGCAGGAAGTAGAACTCTCATCACAATCCCGCATCGAATCACTAACACTTGATCTGTTACCATACAGACTATTTTGGATTTCACGGCAGCTTTGTCTCAGAGTGCGTAACTTGAATTTGAATCTCATTGAAACTGGTACCGTAGACCTAATAGTATTCATTGCAATTGTTCCCAATTTCAAAAACAACACAGTCTGTCCGACATATCGTAGTTTAAGTATAAATTATTAATAATTAATCAGCGCCGAAAAAGCCTCAAGTCTTACGTAAATTGAAGCGTTTACTTTTATAAGGGTCTAAGTGCCACAATCATGATTGCGTAAAAAAGACATAGACCCACAGAAAGACGTGCCGGACCAGAACTATATCTTGGAATTTATTGCTCCTAACGTGGCTTTCCCTAGACCTTGAATCCTTCTGAAATGCATTGGTCTGGGTACATAGATAAATTTAAAATTATCAGCTGAAAAATCATGATAAAAAGTAAACGCTTCAATTATTAAATTATTTACATAATCGTTAAAATGCTTTGCTTTCAGTTTTTATAGTTCTTTATAACAACGATGTCAATTTATATGTCCTAACATTCTCAAAGTAAACTTGGATAATAAAGATTCCTTCATAACTTTAAATTTCTGCTATAGTATACTTCCTCGGTCCTCTATGTAATTTTATTTTACTAGGCAAAAAAGTGTAATTTATTTAAATCAAACAAAGATCTGTGTAATGTTTGCTATAAAAAATGCGCATTTAATAACAGTCACTAAATATTTAAACTGTAACATTAAAGTTATAGCAGCGTTACTCTACCGAAAATTATAAAATTCCTCAGAGGAATAATGGTACGAGAAAATTTAATTTTAAAACTATTCCCGATGTTAACAGAGGTATCGCTTAAATATTACGTCATTGATTTAATTGACTGTCTTACAACTTTTAAACTTAGCCAATGTTTATTAAAAAACATTTCATATAATACCGTACTGGGTGAAAGCAGTAGATGTTCGCAATTAAACGTATCTGGGAACACACTAAATGCACACAGGTTACATTTCTTGGAACCCATGAAAAGCGCACATGACGAATTGAATTTTTAATATTCCTGATAGTAACACTTGTCGAAAAATTTAATATTAATTTTGCTGAAAGTAAAACTTACGAAAAAATAATAAATTAACATTACTGGGAATAACACCTGTCAAAACGTAGATTAATTTTAGCTTAGTGATACTCAACAATTTTAAACAATCCAAGCTACTTATTAAAGCTAGTTCATTTTATTTCTCAAAGCCACGACGCAATCTTGTTCATCTATTATCTTGTTCATATATATATATAGTACACATACAGTATATATACGTATATATATAGTATACATACAGTATATATACGTATATATATATAGTATACATACATTATATATACGTATATATACATAGTATACATACAGTATATATACGTATATATACATAGTATACATACAGTATATATACGTATATATACATAGTATACATACAGTATATATACGTATATATACATAGTATACTTACAGTATATATACGTATATATACATAGTATACATATAGTATATATACGTAAGTATACATAGTATACATATAGTATATATACGTAGTATACATAGTATACATATAGTATATAAATACACATAGAACTGAACGTACCAACTTGATAATTTGAAACTGAAGGGACCTGCAAAAAAAATCGAATTGATCACGATTTCAAATTTAAAAAAAAATTATTGCTTTGTATAGGAATGTCAAGGGACCATGCTAAGGGTTCGAATTATTCACGATTTACATTTTTGAAAGTTTGAATTATCAAGTTCTACTGTATTTTTGAAGGTAACCGCTGATTGTATGTGTATTTAATGTGTCCCCTATTGTGAATCACACAATTGAGAGAATTTTTCAAATTCCAAGAACTGCTAACAAAGTTATCCATTCCCAATAATATTTTGTCAACTTACCGAATATATTCCAATAACCGAACTGCTTGATACGAGGAAATATGCCACTAAAACATTG